>CM067087.1:32426254-33026254 GCA_034008185.1 Gorsachius magnificus
CTCCTATTCAGTTTGTATGCAGTTGTGTATTGGGTTTGTGTAACAAGGTCTTGGTAGTGGGGGGGCTACAGGGGTGGCTTCTGTGAGAAGCTGCTAGAAGTTTTCCCTGTGTCTGCTGCTGGCCAAGGCCAAGCCAATCAGGGACAGTGGAAGTGCCTCTGTGATAACATATTTAAGAAGGAAAAAAACCCACCTGTGGCTCAGTAGCCGGAGAGAGAAGAGAAGTGAGAGGATGTGAGAGAAAACAGCCCTGCAGACACCAAGGTCAGTGAAGAAGGAGGGGGAGGAGGTGCTCCAGGAGCTGGAGCAGAGATTTCCCTGCAGCCCATGGTGAGGCAGGCTGTCCCCCTGCAGTCCATGGAGGTCCATGGTGGAGCAGATCTCCACCTGTAGCCCGTGGAGGACCCCATGCTGGAGTGGGTGGATGCCCAAAGGGAGGGGGCTTGTGACCCTGTGGGAAGCCTGCACCAGATCAGGTTCCTGGCAAGCCTTTGCGGACACTTGGGGGGAGGAGCCCACACTGAAGCAGGTTTGCTGGCAGAACTGTGACCCCGTGGGGGACCCATGCTGGACCTGAGGGACTGCACCCCATGGAAATTATGGACCCATGCTGGAGCAGTTTGTGAAGAACTGTAGCCTGTGGGAAGGACTCATGCTGAAGAAGTTCGTGGAGGACTGTCTCCTGTGAGAGGGACCCCATGCATGAGCCATGCCCATGAAGAGTCCTCTCCCTAGGAAGAAGAAGTGGCAGAGACAACGTGTGATGAACTGACCCCGACCCCCATTCCCATCCCCCTGCGCTGCTGGGAGGGAGTAGGACAGAGAAATCTGGGAGTGAAGTTGAGCCCACAAAGAAGGGAGGGATGGGGGAAGGGTGTTTTAAGATTTAGCAGTTTTTATCCTCTCCTTCTCTGATTTTGATTGATAATAAATTAAATTAATTTTATCAAGTTGAGTCTGTTTTGCCTGTGATGGTAACTGACAAATGATCTCTCCCTGTCCTTATCTCAACTCACGAGACCTTTGATCTACTTTTCTCTCCTCTGTCTGGTTAAAGAGGGGAGTGATAGAGCAGCTTTGGTGGGCCCCTGGCATCCAGCCAGGGTCAAACCACCACAAGCTGCAACTCTTGTTGACTCTAACAGGAGATGGTTTTATTTATGTCATGACTTCTACAGTTCTGTAGTTTCTAAGATATCAAAGCATACGAAACAATCGTATGTGCATTGAACTTCTGTGAGGTTTGAAAACTTTTCTTCACAGTGCTACATTTGCATTCAGAAGATTTAAACTTTCAAAAAATGAAATTTACAGTCCTGAGATAAACTTCCATTTTCCTCTTATCTGTTTAAATAAATATTACTGCTAATTATTTTGTGAATATATGGTTTGGGTTTCTATGAAAGAAAAATGTCTAGCCTTACTAGGTGGGTTCTGCAGCTGATGGCATTTTGAAACTTAAGCTTGAACAAGTAAAAGGATATAGCTGCAAGGTGCAGGCACTTGTGCCATTGCACTTTTTGATATGAGAAGTTTCTGAATCTTAAGGTCATATACTGAAATTTTCCCATGTTCCAATGGAAAACCTGTTTCTTCCACGTATTGTGTCTTTTGCATGGCTTGAGAGACATTGGGCCAGATGTTTATTGGTTTAAGCAATGTTGCATTCTAAAATTTAGTAGAGCTATTTTGATTTTAACCCAGAAAGGAGTTGGCTTTTAGATTCTTGGGGGTCATCTCTCATTTGATTTTCAAATCTTTGGGCAAAAAATACAAAACCAAAACCTAGAAGTCTACACATTTCTCCAGCTTTTCAAAGTACAAGTGAAATGACAGAATTTTCTTCCAAGTGCTAAAGTTGAAAATAAAGGTCTGTGCCTCATTTTGGATGTCCTTGAAGTCATGGGCTTATCAAATGTACTAGGTGAAACTCTATAGACAGGCCTTATGCAAGTGAATATGTTTTGTGGAAGCTAGTATGGAGATGGAAGCAATCCATCTTTAAAGTTAAACACAGAATGTATACTTTTGAAACATCTCTTGTTAAAATACAGAAGCAATGCTGGTCTCCTTCATTTCAAAGACTAGAAGAGGGTAATTGTTGTAAAGAGCACTATAGTGCAATGCGCTTCAACCTGTGATCCCTAATCTAACTGAACTGCAAGGGATCACAGAGGCGTCAAAATATTATCTGTGAAAGGTTTGCCAAAAACTGAAGTGCTGACAGGCTTAGCTGGAATCTGACTCCTGGTGATTGTTAGCACTTGCTGGCAACAAGAGCTACAAATTGCTAGAAACTGGCAGCAAGCAATTTTAATACTAAAATTAAAATTCTGTGAACCAAGCATGTTCTGTTCAGCTCAGTGATAAGTACTGTACTGGTCATCTTTCAACAAAGAATGGGGACCACAACTCTTCTAAGGCAAGTCAAAACAACTAGACTTGTCCCTCCCTCCCCTCCTCTGCATTTCCCTGCTCTAATTTTGAGGTTTCAAGGTAAGTGTCCAGAGCAGAAAACTCATTACTTGCCCATGCTATTTGAGAATGCCTTTAGTTTCCCATTTGTTTTGGAAGCTTGTTGGTACAGGAATGGGCAATGGCAATTTTAAATATGCTCAGATGTTTTAACTGAGAGATAGATCATGCTTTAATTCTACCACCTTTTCAGTCTAATAGAAAACTAGCAATGCATGAGAAGAAAAAATTAGGAATACGTATCAGATGAACTGCCTTAGACACATGTATAACTTCAGACATCACATTCTGTCTCAGGAAATAAATACAGTCTCTTTCTGGTCAGAATCTGATATAAAGGTTATAGCAGAACACAGTATTATTTGCATGAATCTTATTCACATATGATGATGAATTTTTCTCTTTTATATAGCTCTCTATATACTGCAGTTAAAACATTTCTTAAAGCGGTCCTAGTCTTTGCCGTGTTCCTTCTTCACTCTTGATTGTTCTTGAATTCTGTAGTTTAATGACAGTTCTAGCTTCAGTGATTTGTAGCTGCTGTAAGGAAAAAGCACTTCATCCTTTGTTCAGCACAGCTGTAACACCTACGATATGTTTTAGTCTGTGTACGGTTCCTTGATAACTTAACTGCATTGTACCTGGACTTTCAATAATTTTGTGGAAATACAGAACATGCAGTCATCTTTTTATAAAGTAGATTTCTATATATCCACATTGTTCTTCCCCTTTGCCCTGCTGGTTACCCATCCCCTATCATGATCCTCTTTCCCAGCTGCTTCTCCTGTTTCTTTCAATTTTCCCCCTCTCACAAATCCTTATTGTAGTAGCAGTGCCTCTGGCAATATTTCTCCTGTTGTCTTGCTTTAATAACATCACAACTTCCCTGGAGCGCAGTCTTGCAATGCTGACTTGTGACTAGCTCAGTGTATCAAGGTCACTCAGCCCCCTTGCCTACGCCCTTGCCTCCTCGGGGAGATGCAGCATTGTCAAGGACTGGAAATCTGCCACTCACTTTGATTGTGATTTCTGACCCAAACAGACATGCTTTCAGATCAGTGCATTCTATACATCACCTGCACTGATATATTTTGCAGGCATCATTTAGGGCTGTGTCCCAAAATCCTATAGTACTCTTTAGAGGAAGGCAGACCCTATTAGACTACTGAATGGTTTAGTAATTGGAATTGTCCTTCACTCCAAAAGTTCTTCACAGGTCATGAGAACCATCAATAATACAGATTTGCTTCATTTAAGCACTGTTTTATCAGCAATTTTAGGCCGTCATGGACTGCTTTTGTAACAGGATTAAGAGTTGTAATTCTTTTAGGAAGGAATTTGATTTCTAGAAGGGAGACTGAAATTCTGTTACATAATGCCACCTCTTTTTTTGAATGGGTGCTAAATGTACAAAGATGTATAATGTCAAATTAATGCTTGTGTGTGAAAAATTTTTATACTATATATTTTTTGCTCTGTCATGCAGAAACTAGGGCTGTATCTTGATCCAGCAAGCATATTTAAACAATGCCTGATGTTACAAATGCATATAGCTAGTCGAGATCAGCAAGGACTACCTCAGGTTGAAATGCTTTTTGATTTGGTCCAGAGGGGCAGGCTATGGGAGGTGTTTAACTCCTGATGTATTCCTAAGAGGTAAAACTGCCTCACTTGCCCCGATGTAATTGCACCCCCCCTCCCTCCCCCTTCATCAAGCCATGTTGTCTGTATGGGATATGGCATCATAATGATAGTAGCATGCTTCTTGCAGTTCTTTAACTCTTATGGATGGGAGGAGATTTTTAAAAATTGCTAAAGAGTTTTCATTGCACATCTTCCATTGGGAGCCAGTTATTCAAAACTGCAGATACTGTTATGAAGTTGACAAAATCATTTGACTGCACTGATGATTAATTTATGAAGGGCTTAAAGGCATTAAACCAGTGACCTGGTAAAAATCATTGGTGTCAGATAAAGGGATGCCTACATTAACAGAGCTGAGGCCTTTTAACAGCTTTTAGATGAAAAGTATATGTTAAAAGAATAGTAAAAAGGACAGTGTTCGGAGAACAGGGTAGCCAAAGTCATTTGCAAAGAGAAATAGTGTGATATTTTTGCATACAGATTTTGATTGTTGCCTATACTAATCTAGAGCCACAGCAGCAATGAGAGATGAAAGCTGAAGAAAAATAATTCCCAAGCTCTATTTTTTTAAAAGAAAAATGAAAATTCTTTCTATATTATTAAATGCTTGGGTAACAAGAAACCCATCTCATCTTGCAGTTTTGGATCCTTACATCCATCTTAAGCCTCATTTAAGTCATCCTAGCAAAAGTGTCTGCCTGAGAACTGTCCATTTTAGTAAAGGGACCTCATTCTGGAATCTATGCATATTCCCTAAGACTACTTGGTGCTCTGATATTGCTGGTTGTCTCCTGGCTCATAGCTGTTCATAACATATTTATGTAAAGAATTTCTATAAACTATTCACCATTTAGTCTAGATAGTACTGTTAATATTGAAGTCCTGATTCTTGATTAAGTAAAAACTCGGCTTTTGTATGTTAAATTCTGCAATTCAAAAGACATTGTGGAAAGGTAAGCTTTTATTTTTTGAAGGTATAAGCTAATCTCTTTTGCTAAACAGTCCAAGAAACTGATGATTGCGAAACATGTCTGCCTCAATACACCAACATGACTTCTCAAATTATTTGGCATGCAGTATTCTGAACTGGCTTTTTGAGGAAAGAAGGTAGTAACTTGCATCTATTTACAGATTGACTGTGTCATGGGCTGTGCCAGATAGGGTCTGTCAGGGTTATTTGCTCACAGGCAGCACTATATCAATGTGACAGTACTGCTTCAAATATTGAGGCTAATATTATCCCGCTTTGCAGGCCTGTGCATGGCAAGAACCATCCTCAATTCCTCAACACTACCTATTCAGAATTATTTGCATGGGATTTTGCTCCTCTCCAGTGACCATGTTTCTTTGCTGATTTCGGTTCTCTCCAATGACCATATCTTGTAACTTTCTGTATATTCTAAGATTATGACTGTCGTAACATACTTATTTCCTTACATTTCAAATAACCTGGAATAATGCAAGTTTTAAGCACCAATTACTATCATATTAGACATTCTATCTACTTCAGGGAAATTTCACACCAATTGGATTTTAATGATTTGTTATGGTTTAACCCCAGCTGGCAACTAAGCACTATACAGCTGTTCACTCACTGCCCCCACAGTGGGTTGCGGGGGAGAATCAGAAGAGTAAAAGTGAGAAAACTTGTGGGTTGAGATAAAGACAGTTTAAGAAGTAAAGCAAAAGCCATGCACAGGCAAAGCAAGGAATTCATTCACTGCTTCCCACCGGCAGGCAGGTGCTCAGCCATCCCCAGGACAGCAGGGCTCCATCATGCGTAACGGTGACTTGGGAAGACAAACGCCATCACTCCAAATGTCCCCTGTTTCCTTCTTTCCCCAGCCTGATCTGCTGAGCATGACATCATATGGTGTAGAATATCCCTCTGGTCAGTTGGGGTCAGCTGTCCCAGCTGTGCCCCCTCCCAGCTTCTTGTGCCCCCCCAGCCTTCTCACTGGTGGGGTGGGGCGAGAGGCAGCAAAGGCCTTGGCTCTGTGCAAGCCCTGCTCAGCAGGAACAAAAACATCCTAGGTTGGCAACGCTGTTTCCAGCAGAAATCCAAACCACAGCCCCATACCAGCTACTGTGAAGAAAATTAACTATATCCCAGCCAAAACCAGCACATAATTATTTGTAAAATTAAAGGCACTACTCTCCTTCTAGGAAATGTCTGGTGTGATAAGTCTGTTACTGCAAGCAGATAAGAAATAGCAATTCACACTTGTGGTGGTTAAATGACAATATTGTTTGCCTGAACCTTTGTCCAGTTTCTACTGTTCAACAATGCAGTAATAGAATATGAAGTCTTGGGCAAACCCATGCAATGAACAATAGAGGCAATTATTGTGGTTCTGCAGTTAATGAGTGACCTTGCTGATAGGAACAGTCATTACAATTAAACATAGTGAGGTTATTCTTCTGTTTGTTTTGTAACACCCCACCCCCCCCAAAAAAGTGCCTTTGGTTTAAGAAAGGAAACAATCATCAGATTGCAGCTGGATTGTAAATGAAATAGCACAACTCCTTTACCTTCAAACATTACTGTTGGCTTGTGTTTATTAGCAGGCAATGTGCATCTGCTGATGTCTTCTCCAAAGTATTTTTAGCTGGTATTTAGCCAGCAAATTTAGAGTTTACTAACGCAATCTTTCTTTGGGCACAGACACTGAAGATACAGATCCAGGAGTTACTTCTTAATGGTGGTCTAGGCTTAGTCAGTTCTCTCCTCTCAGTCCTGTCTTCTCTCTTACCATTTTTTGAGCAGAGAAGCTTGGTGAACAAGAGAACTCATTTGAACCAAAACCAACCACTTACTTCCTTGCTGGGAGGAAGGTTGTGTTTGTCCAAAAAGCTCTGTGATGAAAGGGTGCTTTTGCTTAAAATGTGCATGTACTGCAGTAGATAATTTGTGTTGTCTTCTTATGGATGGGAAACTGAGTCAGTAATTCCAGTGACATTGCCCACATTGAAACGCAGGGTAGATTTAGCTTCTTTTTTTATTGTTTCACTTATTTAAAAAATTCTGTCCCCCAAACACTCTGGAAGTGAGAAGCAGAACTCCAAAGAAATGTTTGGAGTATAGAAAAAACAATGTAATTGTCTTTTCAAATGCCAGTATTGCAGTGTTGTATTTAGTTCACTGGATTAAAGTTAAATAGAAGAGTAGCGGTATTGAGTTTACTAGAGGAAAACAACTTTTTTCATTGTGCTTGAGTGAAACCGCCTTTTCTAAACTTTTCATTATATACGCTTGTATATACTGTATGCATTTAATGTTTCTAAATGAGTTTATTTAGAAATGTAAATTTATAGAATCTGAAAGATTATATTAAACAGGGACACTGCAGTTGGCACAGAGAAGAGGGTTTTTTGAGACAGTTTTTGCCCATTAAACTTTGAAACTGACTTTCTATCCTCATTCAAAATATGAGGTTTTTTTTTTCCTTGTGTAGCTCTACTTGCTGGTGAAGTTGTTGAGGCTGTGCAAAGTAAAAGTGTAACCAGGTGCATTAATTAATGAAGAGGAAAAGTATTTTAAATTACACCTTTATTATTAAAATAAAAGCTAGAGACTTTTTTTAAGCCCAGGAGTCCTTTAATATAAAATCCCCATTGTGTAAGTTCTCTTCTATACTATCCTGGTAAAAGAAGGTCCTGCTTATTATGTTACAGGCTCTTGTACTAGTCAATAACCTGCCATCTCTGTGTTGTGTCTACATGAGATCCTGTGTAATATGTTCTTTCAGAGAACATTGCAATTGGAGCTTGGGTTACAGTTTACCATGGTAATCCTGCAGAGGAGCTTACTGTCAAGAGGATATGTGGTTTATATTTGTGGGTTTGCTTTTTTTTTTTAAAAAGAAGAATATTTTGAAATGTTTGTGTTTTTCACTGACATACTGAACAAGCACTATTCTGGGTTTAGTTTTAGAGGGAAAACTTGTCATTCCATATTCATCCTTTAATTTTACAATATGAGTGAGAGAACCTCTTCCAAACACCTGCTTAAATTTGACTCTTTTCTTTCCTTTTTTTTACTTCCCCTATTATTCAAGGTGAGCTTTAAAAACTTCTGTCAGTGTGCATCAAAAGGAGAATCTGAAGAGTAAGAGGCAAGGAATGATTCTGACAGTATAGTAGAGCCTCTGTAGGCCATAAAAGAGAAGTAAACCAAAACAGGAAGCAACCACATAAGACTGTTCAGCTTTCTATAAAAATTGCTGTGTAAACATTTTTCTAAGTTCCTAAATTAGCCAAGTACTGATTGTCCTTTAACATACTGTGTAGCAAAATAATTTTGTTTGTTCTCTTGAACCATCTTTCTATATTGTTATAATAGTATATGTTGTATCTTTTGGAGACATGTATTAGCATTTATTATTATTAATAATAATATCACAGGAAAACTCTCACTGAGAAATCACCTCTAATAATAGAGTAAATCTGGAATGGAATGATATAGAAATTATTTTATGTGTATCTGATTTTGCTTGTTGTTTCCCTTCAGCCATCTGCCACAAATGGTTTAAAGTTAAATTCAAATAATTCCATCCCCATATTTTTAAATTAATATCTTCAGTTTATATTTTAGTTTCTTATAGTTTTATAAATTCCACTAGTTTTCCCTTATTACCTTATTGCTGTGGTTCTGCACAATTTATTGCACAGAAGTAACATTGATGTCAGGACTTATGAGTTCTAACTCCAGAGTTTTAGAGCTCCGTGAATGAAGCACCAAATGCACAAGTAAGGTAACCCTGTTACTCAGAGAGCCCCTGGGATTCTTCCTCTGCCTTTTATACATCACCTTCTCTGTGTTAATGGTTTAGATTAAATTTGTTCAGATTGAAGCTGAGCACATGGAGTCAATTTTTATTTGCCTTGAGGCTTTGTTAAAAATGTGGCAGAAATTATTTAACAATTAGGGCAAACTGAATTAAAGCTGCAAAATTTATTTCATTTAAAAAAAATTCCAGTGGTATTAGGCAAAGAATGTCAATAAAATGTTGAATCACTTGTGCAAATAGCATAGCTGCTTTTTTAACTATGCAGATAAAATTCCAATAACTTGAAGAAAAATTTTAATATATTATGGCATATATTAATTGTATTCAAGCATACTTGAGATAGTAGTTCAGCAGTAAGGTACCTTCTACAATACTACTTTCATTTACTTTTCTTCATGTCATGCAGGATACATGCTTCTGTAAAATCACCTGGCAGGGCAGGCTTTGTGTTAAGTCTTTCTGTTGTGGTGGTAGGAGCCAGTTCTTTGGTCAGAGGATGACCTGGGATACAGGGATTCACTTTCCAGCTCGGCTTCCTTGTTTCAGTGTGGACATGCACAGGAGATGCTGTTATGGGCTGCTGAAAATGAGGCACTTCTGCAAATGTGGATCCTTAGCTTACATGATTAAATGGAGCTGAGCTCTTCAGAATTTGACCTTTGTGATTTGCTGCCTTTCCTGTTCTACAGATGAGCAACGTTTTCAGCATTTCTCTCTGGGTCTCTTCTCTATGCTGACAGTGACCTCCTCCAAGGCAGGCCTGTCTCTTGCTACTTTTTTACTAATATGTTCTAAATACAGCAATATCTTTGATCTCAAGTGGGGCCCCTAGTCTGTCTCTTGGTGCAAATAATAAATGGTAAAGCTCACTGGCAGAAGAATGCTGGGCTCAAAATACTTCCAGTTCAGTGTCACTGAAGTGCATTTTTAAGTTATTCCTGAATTGCATTTGCCTTGGAAATAGAGCTTTGTTACTTCAACAATATGTACTTCATATAATTTTTAATGGGAAAAGGACTGAGACACAGGAGGCTGCTGGATGTAGCATTTCCAGTTTCTCCTTTCAATATGTGCCATTGTCTAAACTTAGCAATTACTTTAAATAGCACTTGATTGCAATCTCTTCTTCATTTTTCTTTCTTTTTTTAAAGACATAATAAAAGCACATTCAGGTACTTGGCTTCTTTGGAGAGCTGAATGATTTGTGAAAAATTCTTGCAATTTATGACAGCCACCTGCTCTCTTGGTCATAGATTAATAACACCTGACCAAGCATGAAAACATGCTGAGCCCATCTGCCTCTCCCCATACCGGGGGGCATTGCAGTGTTGTCTTATTAACTCCGCAGCACAGCATTCCATTCAGAACCATATTAACAGTTCTGTGCAACCCAGTTCATTTGAGCGTGGGATCTGTTCACGCAGGACCTTGGTGAATAGTGTTTTTATCTGGAGTCCTTTTGCCATAGTGCTGCGAAGTCCTCTGTGTGTGCATTTTTTAAGAGGGTTAATTGTTAGTTAATATTCCATAGAGATTCTTATTGAACCTTCTTGAATGAACTGCAGGGATGCTGCCTGTGTCTGTCTGATCCTGTCTCACAGGACTGCCCCTGGATTATATGTTCTTGCTTAATTCTGCAAAGTGCTAAAACATGTTTTCAACTTTAAGCACAGAAATGGTCCTATTGAAATAAATACCAGGATGGAATAAAAATGATCACTAAATTAAATTTTTGTCATTTCAAAGTCTTTCTTGGAGCCCAGATTCCACTAAGATACCTGTAACAAGCAAACGGTATGAACAAATGGTGGTTTATATCCACACCAAAGATGTTACTTAAATTAGTAATGATAATTAGTACCTTCAGGAGCTGTCAGCCCATACTGTACTTATATATTACCCAGCTATATAATTAAGCGATCTTCTTTTCAGTTTGGCCTGTTCTTTTTCTGCAATTAGCTGTTCAGATCTTGCAGTTCAGTCTGTGAAGCTTGAGACTTGTGTTTGTGTTGTAGTCAACCAAGGCTCAAGCCTTTATCCTACAGGTAGATTGGCATATGCAGAACAGCTTTATAGTATTAGTCCAAAACTTTAAGCTCCTTGGTCCAAAGGCCCCTACCAAAGTACCTTGTTGTTTCTAGACCAGATCTTGACTGTGACCTTATGTGCTGTAACAATGATAATGAAAGATAGAAGCTCCGTTTTCTATAAAGCTATTCCAAATATGAGTAGAAAACAAAAAACAGATAAATTAGTTTGCAGGAGGTATTATAAATAATGAAGGATGTATGTAAAAGTCAGCATCTATGGACATTAAAGTTGAACTATGATGTTGAAAGAACACATCTCCTATTTTGGAATGAAGTGATGCCTACCTTTTTTCAGGAGACTGTAGGCCACCATGTTTTTTCCCCTCACATCAATACTAAAATTCCTTTTTGGTAAAAAGAAATATGTAACTTCTTTTAAATGAAACACAAATTACAGTCATTCAGTGGGAGTTAGAAGGACATATGCTGAAGTTTCCTTATCTATCCAGTATAGTTTGTATATTCTAGAGAGACCATGAAGGGCTTTGGTAATCTTTCCCACTGCACACCTCAGCTTTTCAGATTGTTGCTGTTTGGAAGTTAATGCTCAAACTTGTGGACAACTGAACATCTGGATACGAGAACTGTATGTGGTTGTACCCTATATTGACTTATGCACAAAGATTTTGCTGCTGTTCTTTAAATTCTAGGAAGTGAGAAAAACATTTTGTGGGGTGAAAATGAAGTATTTTGTTTGACTTAAAATGGTTGCTTGACTTCTTTATCTGTGGAAACAAAATTAGAAAGCATTCGTACTGCTCTGCAACAAATCTTTTGTTTTGCCTCACTTCTGATCAGAAGAGAAAACTTATTAATTTTATTGGGTTTGCCTGGGATAGATTCCAGATTAGTTATATTATGATAATGGCATCAGCTGAAGTGCCTATGTAACAGGAAAAATTAGTAAAGAAATGTTGGTGGCATATTCATGTATCTCCTCTTATTTATTTATTTGCTACACAGCTTCTTTTATAATTGACAGAGAAAAGAGATTATTCACTTATACGGAACTTCATTTGGGGGAAATGAAGGTGATTGAAAGAAAAGTGCAATTACAAGTAATATGAGTCTAAGTCCATTTTTAGACACATGCCATTGTTCAATTTAGAATGTGTTATCAAAAAAATCATTTTCACCCCATTTTCCCACATCCTAAGGAAGCATTTAGTACTAAAAATTTGCAAAATGTAATTATTTTGATAACAGATGTCATTTAATTATTAAAAAATTAAATGGGTTGCTTATAAGGTTTATATTATGCAGTATATTTTTATGCTTTGATAAATACTCTTGTGGTATTTAGTCCCATTTATGTGATAGCTTGTCAAAACACACGAGTCATTCAGAAATGTTTATGTTCTAGAAAGACAGAAATTGCTCTCCCTCTGGAAAAGAGAATCAAAAGGGAACATTAATCAGTTTGTGGAGGTAAGAATGATCTTATCCAGTGTGTGCTGCCAAAACAGTTTTCAAATCCAGGGAATTAATTCTTATTCAAGAATGGAAATGAAAAATGTATGGAAATTATTTTGCTGTCACCGATTTTCTGCTGGCTCCTTCTTGTGAGTGTGTATCCCCTCCCACCCCCACCCAGGCTGGGATCTCATTTCACAACCAAAGGCAGGCAACAACTTGGTTCATACTGATCCAGTTTTGATAACCTCATGTGTATGTTATTGTTGCTTTCTTAACTTTCATAACAAAAACCAATCATACAGGTCAAAGAAAATTGGTTAAATGCACAACAGAACTAGCTGATGGTGGCCTGATGAAACAGTTTTCTGCTGGGAATAGGACTCTAGTGAAATTTGAATCTTAAAATTAAAAAAAGGTCATTAATTAGCAAATTTTACTTTTACATTCTAAGAAAAATTAAAATGTTCTCTTTTCCTCAAAATGGATCACTGAAATTAGTGGAAATATTATAACATTAATGAAATAATGATTGGCTTAAAAATAATAAAACATCAGTATTGTATAACTTGGTATTAAACTGTATTTCAAAGTCTCAGAAATTTTCACTGCATGAAAATTATTGGTGGCTTTTTTCTTTTATAAGCACAGCTAATGCAGATAAAAGGCTGGGTAGCTAGAAAAAATATTATTAGTAGTATGCTCACTGTTCATATATATCAAGCTACATTTCTCCCTGCCTTCCTAACATACTCTTTTGTCTTTTTCTAAGTGAAAAAGTTAAAAGGATATATAATTCATATGCTTAATCAAAGATTGTTGCAGAGTAGAAAGGATATAGGACTGAGTTTTGTTAACTCTGAGTCCTCTGTTGGCCCTGCCACTGACCAAGAATTACAGACAAATAGTTCTGTTGACTCTGGTAGATATAGTTGCTCCGTTTTATCTCCATCTCTGAATTCTCCTCTCTTTTTTTATTCTGCTTTATGGATGACTACTCCTTCATCAGGTAACACTTGTATCTGACAGCAAAATGCCTTCTTAGCAGTCCATGAGACCATGTAGGTTTTGGGTTTACTTTCAAACTTCATACATTTGACTCTCTGGGGCTAATAAAACTGGAAGTAGAAATTAGATTTATTTCTGAGTAACTTAGCTGCCTTGTGACACTTAAAGATTATTTTATCCACATACAGGCTAAAATATTCTCATTTGAAGTAATTTTCACTATTTGGCAGATCCACAGGTATGCTGCTTTTTCATTCTCAAACTGCTTTCATTCTCTGGATGAGAGGAGCTATACCACACCTCCTTCACGGTGGAATTAGGTTTACAGCCTCAGTCTTCCCAGTATCTCTACAAACATACACTGAATAGCCAACTTTTGTTGTCATGATCAGCCAAACACCACAAACATTTCTTTTTATAGGCTTGCAGGATGCAGATACTCTTCTTATTAATTTCAGTGGGTCTTTGGATTTGACCTTTACTTGGAGAACAGTCTACAACTTTGACTTGCTAACTATATAGATCGTCTATTATGCCTGGTTTTTTATTATTCTGATTTACTGAAATCAAGGCTTTTAAATTAGAAAACCATACTTGATGGAAGCAGTTATGCAAAGGAACCCATGAAAATGTCAAGTCTTCTCTGCTTAGAGGGCTCTAGTGTGTTGACATTTCAGTCTAGGATCTCACTGGCTACCCTTGGGTGAGTCTCCAGGCATCTCCAAGTTTTCTGCATATTCCCCAAACACATAGTCTGTCAGATCCAGACTTCAGTTCTTGGTCTATCTTCTTGGCCCACAAGTTTTTTATCCGTGCAAACTCGCTACAAATCTTTAGCCTTGAGCCTATTTACTTTTGAACCAATATTGCTTTGCAGTGTTTGTGTATAGGAGCTTTCTTTGCAACTAGGTGAAGATCTTGTGTTCTTTTACTTTAAAATTAATGCCTTTCCAGTCTAATTTCATACGCTTTCTTGTTGGTGAACTGTAGTCCATTGACAATTCCCTGTATAATTTCCTATTGCAAGGTTTTTCTACATAGAAGAAACTCTCTGCTTTGTTTTGCAGCAGTATTTTCTACAGAGATCTGTCATCCCCTAAAACTATGAGCGTTCACCAATGTTATGATACATATATTGTGAGTTTTGTTTTTGTCTCACTACCCATGGCCTTTTCAAGAATGTTCTTGTTTGTATAACCGGAACTTAACCTTAGACATCAGTTTGGCACTGTTTACCTATTGTGCTCCTACATGCAATGTGTTAAGGTGACACAAAAATAGATATGCATAATCATAAAGGGATAGTTCATCTAGAGTTCAATGTAAAGCATGCCTTAATTACTGGTATAGAATTACTGTAAGAATGAAATGTCTGAAAGAATGAGATATGTTTAATTTAGAAAGTATATGGTGTTGAATTAATACTTGAATCAATTAAGAAGTGTTATATAATCTCAGCCTCAGGGTCAGAATCTGGTATTACTAGTAACACTGATTATGAGTTGCCTTTAGGGAAACTGTAGAATGAAGAACTATTCACTGAATAATTGCAGAGCATTTCCCCAAGATATTAAATATAAGCTAGAATTGCACATGTATTAATATGACATGCAGTTATATTGTTTTAGGGAAATCTGTCTATCTTGCAGTTTATAGATGGATGAGAAGGCCAGCAAAGCACTCAGACTATCTGCTGTTTTCTGAATGGTTGCCAATAATTATGTCTCTCTTGAAATGATCTACAAGTAATTCAAACTGATGAGTATGTGAGATGTGCCAAATGATTTGGCAAAATATCAGGTATCTCTGAACATGGCAGTTCCTGCTGACCTGCTATATAAAATGACATAATGTGGTGTGACTGACACTGCATAACATTAAGCAGCATGTAGGAAATTGGAAAATACAGTGTTTTCAAGGCCAAGGTAGTGAGAAAAATACATTTTTGATGGATGTCTACTTAAAAAGAAATCTTGCTGTTTGTGAAATGTCTTTTTGTTCTAGTATTGGAGGACAGAGAATGGATTTTATTTCTGGATATTAGCCTTGGCTCTGATCAGGTAAAAGATGCTGTTGAAGATATTGGGAAAGGTGATATATTATAGGATAAATGTTTTGATCTACTTAGTCTGCTTTCTTCTGGATAGAGAAGGAGAGGGAAGTGAAAATTTCCCTTAATAGACTGAATCAAAATCTTAAAACGTAATGAGGTTAGCTATTATCAGAGACTGGGGTTCTCTTCTGGACTCAGTTTCATGATTTAACTTTAAACAATAAGTTCCAAACGATGAGATTTAAATATTCTTTCTCTCATCTGTTAGTACCTTGCCCCATGCACTGATCTCACTGGCATGAACCAAGCTTCTCTCAGAGCAGGGGGACAAAAGGTGACAGTCTGGTCTACAGAGATGCATGTGCTGGCTCTAAGTTGAAGACTATTTGCCAGTTATGAATAGGCAAAGGCTCACTTGTGAAAATGGGCTCGTGGAGATGCTTTACCAGCTTGCCAAAATGCCCTAAGAAGTGATTAATCATATCTGTAAAACAAATGGTGCATTTTTTTCATGTTTTCATTCTTTTTTGTGGTTAGAGTAAAGAAGAGGGATGAGTAGAAGCTGCAAAACTAGTAGGATCTCACAGACTTAGGCTCAGACTAACAGCCTGTGGAAATGGATGCAGATCTTGGACCTAAAGCTTATGAAGTCAGCTTAAAGTTTTAAGACTAATAGCCTTGTCATTCAAAGAACTAAAATGTTTGAGTGTAGTACTCATAATGTACCGCTAATGTAATTTGTGTTTCTAATAACTTTGATTTTTCAGTAGTGCAAAGAAACACATTTTTTGGTGTGGTGAGGTTTCTTTTGTGTTTTTTTTTTTTGTTTTTGTTGGAGCAAAACCCCGAGCAAGTTGCAAGTACTACAGGAGGAATTCAGGAAGCATTAGTTCAGAAACAGTCATGATTGTTGTATTTTCTACACTTGTTTGAGGGCTGTAGTAATTTACCAGCCAGCGATATTTCACTTTGACTTCAGTGCTGATCCAGTTGCCCTTCTTGAGAAGCAAGAGTGGAGCCAAGAATCTCTCCAGTGCTTACCTGGCTCTTTCAGTACTTAGATAGGTATCCTGCTGAATTTTATGTGTTACAGCTTAGGGTCTGAGTAGAGCACCAAATGAAAGGGAAATTGTACCTTGTTCTTATTCTCCAGGAATGGAGTATAGTCTGCATTTCAGTTCAGCTCAGTGAGATTCCTGAGGGGAATGGGAGCACTTGAAAGAGTATAATTGAGGTGGGAAGGGATACTGTCATCTACATCAAAAAAATGCCCTACATAAGACAGTGAGAACAGAAGTGAACTATGTGTACCAGTTCACTGGTATTATCCACCTCTCGCTTGTCTAATTGGATACCCTAGCTAGAAACACTGCCATAACCATAACACCATCTTGGCCGTGGCGTATGCTACTTAGACAAACACAGGCCTATACTTGAGCATAGGTTTTCTCATCACTCACCCTTCTGTAGCATAAATTTTTCCACTCTTGATTTTTGCTAATAGCTGCAGCTCTGGGACTCTTTCTGCTGATATATAGGATGTATAGGTTGTTGTTATTATTAGCTTAGTAAAGTGAAACTGCTATCGATATGACAGCTTTTATAAGAAAACACTATGAGGTGGCAGGAAGCTAGGATGACTACACTGTTTTACCAGAAATACATATTCTGATAAGGCCTCTCACACATTCACCATGTGCATGTACAGGCTGACGAAGATTAAAGTATAGGTAGGATGGTAGTCATGCTATAGAAGATAATAGTTCCCCACTTCAAGAGGAGAGACAGAACTATGAGTCAAGATCTCTCCACCAAAGAAGACAATGGTGACCAGTTGTTTTGGGGTAACCCTGGTAGGCAGGTAAGCCTCACACAGCCCCTTGCTCACTGTCCCCTGCAGTGGGATGGGGGAGAGAATCAAAAGGGTATAAGTGAGAAGACTCGGGGGTTGAGATAAAGACAGTTTAAGAGGTAAAGCAAAAGCCACACACAAGGAAAGCAAAGCAAAACAAGGAATTCATTCACTGCTTCCCACTGGCAGGCAGGTGCTCGGCCATCCCCAGGACAGCAGGGCTCTGTCATGTGTAACAGTGACTTGGGAAGACAAATGCTGTCATTCTGAATGTCCCCGGTTTCCTTCTTCTTTCCCCAGCCTCATATGCTGAGCATGATGTCATATGGTGTGGAATATCCCTCTGGTCAGTTGGGGTCAGCTGTCCTGGCTGTGCCCCCCCAGCCTCCTCACTGGTGGGGTGCGGTGAGAGGCAGAAAAGGCCTTGGCTCTGTGTCAGCACTGCTCAGCAGGAACAAAATCATCCCTGGGCTGGCAACGCTGTTTCTAGCAGAAATCCAAACCACAGCCCCATACCAGCTACTGTGAGGAAAATTAACTCTGTCTCAGCCAAAACCAAGTGATTTGCTAAACTGGTGTCACTCAACAAGTGACTGATGAATCACCAATGCAATTAGAGCTTATTATGATTTGCTATACTTTGTTTATAATAGCAAAGATTTCTGGTGCCCTTGCCACTGTCTTTCATGACTGCCTTGATCCCATAGAACAACAGCTTTTGTAGTAATGCCTTTATTTCTATAAACTAAACCTTTTAAGCCACTTTACAAAAATCTGATGCTGTCAAAGATGGTAAGATCAAAGTCCCACTGAACCTTCTTTTTGCATATTTTGTGAGCTGTTTTGATGCACAGAAGCATGTGTGTAGTGGAGAATATGAAGCCAAATAAACAGGGTAAAGGAATCATGTATCTTATTATGAGCAATTTTCTGAAATAGAATACTAATATTTGATGAAAGTTAATCAGTGTTAATGTGATTTATGTGTTTGCTCTCTACTTTTTTCAACACTGTTTTCCTCTGCAATTTGTTTTTAAATTTGCAAACTTCCACAAGGATTTCCATCTTTCATCATTGGCCTGAATTTAGCCAAGAAGTTGCCCATAATTTTGTTGTTTTACTAGCATGTCACTTTCAGTGAATTATGATTCCCCATTTTCTAACCATACTTTCCTCTTATTGGTTCCAGGACTATGTTTCTGTGTAGATATCATAACTTTTTTCTTGTGACTTTTTTGTGCAATTTGTATGCATCGAAGCCAATGCTTGTTACTGTGTATTTGTAGAATCTTCTCAGGTGTATGTAAGGTGCATATAGGTGAAACATGGTATGTTAAGTTGACTCTGCATATACTGAAGTCAATGTGGATAAGTCCTGGATGCAGAATAACTCATCCACTTAATTTTTTTTTTTTCAAAATTGAAAATTAAGAATACAGCAACTATTTTAAGTTTTTCTTTTGTGTCAGTTAATGTTGAGTGGGCTGAAGTTTTGGGGTTTTTTTTAGGATGAATAAGCAGCTAGCTTCTAATGGATGGAGTGGGTGTGGGAAGGGATAATTTTGTAACCCAGATAATGTAAATGGACCCAGATTTTTAGCTTTTTTTTTTAGAGGAATTGGGAACCTTACTTGATAATTTTTTTATTTTTCTTTTAGCTTTTATTTTTCAATGTAGCTGCAGTGGGATTTTCTGTTTGATTGTAAGGAGATAACCATGTTAGGATGCTGTTTGCCAGGCTTTGCTGGAGAACTCACTCATCAGGTTTCTTGTCCAGTCAGCATGGTTTCAAGTGTCACAAGTGCCACAAACCGTGTTAGCTCAGTCTAAGTTTGTAAGAAGTACAAAGTACTATAAAGCCTTTTATTTTCTGACATGAGTACATGTAAAAGCTCTGTTTGTCCATAGTCTGTAGCTTCAGTCATTGAGTGGGAAGGCACCGCTCTGAGCTGCACAGTTCTAGATCAGACTTGTTGATGGGGAAAAGTTGCCTTTGACATTTAGCTTTGAGTACTTGCCTGCTGGGGTGTGGGTGAGAGCTTCCATCACCAGGGTAGTGACTCTATTGATGCTGCTCTTCATTATCCTGAAGAAAGAACTAGAATAATAATTTCTTCATCTCAGTATTACTGTGGGGCAGTCATTAATACGGAAAACCTTGGTTTAGCTATACCATGGACACTTCCTAGTCATTCATTCAACATCCTGGTAAAGATGTATATATGCTATGTGCATCATAGCATGGCACTAGCACAAACTGGAAATATGAATGCAGATAAAGTATGAAATGCACAAGGTATGATAATGTTAGCTTACAAAAGCTAAGGCATAATCTATGATATACATATGTGTAAACAAAACTAATTTATTTTTCAATTTGGGCAACGCAGAATTTACTACTTTTTATTGTCCAGGCTGGAACAACACTCGGGTTAATTTTCTTTCTTCTCAGTTTTCATTAGCCCATAGTAATGATGGATCAAAAATAAACAGTGCCATTCCCAATTACTTTTTTTTTTACACTGATATAAACAGTGAAGGTAATTTTAGTTTTAATTTTTGTTCATGCTTTGTGATCTTGGCCAGCCAAAGCCTTATGTCCCATTTAATTCTGAGTCAAGGACTGGGCTCAGTCATGCCTGTGAAAACTTGTCAGCTCTCCAACCATTCATCTTCACAGCCAAGGAGTAGGAAAAATGTCTGCAGCTGAATGCTGCTCCTCCCCCAGACTGCTTTTGTCTCTTCTTTTACAAAACTAGCCTTATGCAACACTCTTAGGCTGTGACGTAGTGATAACTCCAGTGAGGCTTTCTCAGTTCTAAGTCATTATTGCCTATTATATTCTTCCTGCCTCAAGAGCTGTTCTAATTATATAAAGAGAACTGGATTTTCATAAAAATAGACATACAAATCACAGCATGCATAAACTTTCATAAGGAAATAACCCAAACTTTTGTCACTTGCTATTAATTTCTACCGTATGCTTTCTGTATAAAGGGATGGTTTTGATTTCATACAGTTAGCTTCCTTTAATAACTATAGTTCTATTTTTCCCATTCATAGCACTGTATACGAAATGGTCATGCTCAAATGCCAAAATAGTTATTGCTGGTTTATAGTTGTTGCAGGTTTTGTCCTTGGAATGGTATTTTATTTTCCTTAAGAGTTCAAGGAATGCTTTAGGTATTAGATTTATTAAAGATTTATTAAATACATAGAAAACTTAAATTGCCATTAAATGCCTGTGCAAGAATAAGCATCTCTGAATAACGTATTATTTTAGCTGCAATGTAGAAGTGCATTCTTTCCAGCTGGGAAGAATGTTAATGATGCCAATTACCCACTTTATGATAATGAATGGGGAAGGCTGGAATGCAGGATTCTTCTGATAATATGACTGCATGAGTGATGTTCAAATAACTTTCAGTAAGATCCATATTATAAGGCTGATTTTTAAACAATGCAATTCATTCCCCTTCATTCTGTCTTTCAAATGAAGGTGTTGGAAGGTCAAGTAGTGTACCTGTTCTCAAGGAGGGGGGGGAATCCATAAATGATGAGTATTCATTTAAGTGATAAGGTGAGTGGTATGAGGAAATGCTGGCAGTAAGGACGTTCTGCAGGAGAAGCATTGGTTTGAGGTATTGGCAGTGATGCCTGCTGTGTGTAACAGGACTGTGCCACAAGTTCCCAGCAGTGGAGGGGGTGCACGCTTCTCTCCCAGGTGACCAGAAGGCTCTAGGCTGGATGAATTGTGGCAGTCCATGAACTCTTCAAAGGCTGCAGTGTTGGTATTGCTGACATAGCCTCTCAAGTGCTATCTTCTTATTTCCCTGCAACTTAGCCTTTGGTAAGGCAGATAAATCAAATCCTCAGTAGTTAAGAGACTGCAAAGCTTAATGTCCTCCCAAGAATAAGTTAACTGACTTTGAGACTTCCTACATGTAGAAAAGCTCTGCTGAATGACACAAAAGTTTTGCCTGTGGAAACTGGTGAAGCTCCATTGCATTAAACTATAGTGCCTTTAAACTTAGAATATATGTGTTCCACATGAGGTTGTAGACTCTTTTGTAGTCTCCTGCCTGCTGAGAGCAAAGTACCAACCCTCTGACTGCAGAAAGTGTCAGGGAGTTGGGGGAAGACAGAAAAGTAGAATTGGTTTTCCATGTGGGATGAGCAGTTTGAGAGAAGCTTGAACACAAGAAGCAGAGGAAGGAAGCAGCGTATGTCTCGCTGCTATGACAGTGGTTATGTACACAACACTGCATTTCAAATTTAGGAAGAGTATGTTAGTGTGGGCTGCACTGATCAAATTAAAAACAGAAACCATAGAAATGTACTGTAAAACTTGTGCTTAAGCATTGTCTTATTCCCCAGCCTGCTTACTCCCAGGATGACATGTTATAAATTGAGTGCTTGAAAACTCCCATACATTGTTCCTCTGCTGAAAACCTCCCTGACAAATTCTTCCCCTGAGCGAGAGCTCACCAGCAAATTCCAGTAATGCTCTGGGTAGTTATGTGTCATGTAAACTTGTCTTTTAACCCCTGAACCTTGCTGTTTCTAATGTCAGTTGAACATGTGTGACAGGGCAGGGCTATGGCTTGTGAAACCAGCTGTTCTGTGCTAACACTGCAGCTGTGCTAGGCCACCAGGCACTGTCTCATGCCTTTTGATAAAGAAAATACTTATTCATGTACTCTAGTGTTGAAGTGTCAGTGTTCATGATGGAGGCTTGGTACTGTTTGTGTAAGCTTTTTGTTTCTTGCATTCCTGTGTGTGTTAGAAATGTATGGCCCAATTCAGACAAATGATTCAGTAATAAAATGATTCACTTCATAGCCAAACTCCTGCTGGCTATTGTTTATGCCTACCTGCAGCTGAAACTTACCTCTTAAAAAGACAAAAAAGAAATGGGCAGAAGTGTTGCTTTCCTGTCTAGAGCTTGTCAAATGACTCCAGTTTCACAATATTTTTGTCCAGATAGGAAGTTTCTATTATTGGCATAAATTTTCTGGCAGAGACACTTGTATAGGGTAGGAAATGACTTAAAAGAATGTCTGACCTTTCTGTTTAAAATCCAGAAGAATCCCATGCTTATTATTTAGATTTAATAACTAGAGGTATTAAGTTGTGCGTCATAACACAATTAAGTTCTACAATTATTTAGATTTCCTTCTATTCTTGGTAAGTTATCTGTAGCTTTGCTGCTTTCTATGCAAAGAAAAGATTGGAGAATTTAATTTTTTTTCTGCATTTTTTTTCTTTATTTCTCTTGGCATTTAGTGAATTGAGTTTAATACGTAGCTGTATTCTTCTGCAGATCTGCTTCTTTCAGCTCATGACTCAGCTGTATTTCCAAAGACTGCATCTGGTGTGCATACTCCTCCGACCTCCTGGAGTGAGCAATATTTATAAAAAGAGATCACTTTTCGAAATACATTTTTAGTTCAGTCACTTCGAATTCTGAGCTTTAATTGGCATGGCCAAATTCAAGTTCATAGCATCCAAGCATACAGCAGTGACTCACTCTTAGTTAAAATTGCACATACCAAATCTGGCATGTCTAGCTGCTATTTAATATGCCAATTATCAAACTACTATATGCTGCCTATTGCTAGTATAATAGTCATACTGCTCTTGCTGTTTAATTGTGCTGCCGCTTATTTATTTTTATTGGAGAGAGATAACCACCTCTTTTTCTACCGTGTGCATAATTGTATTTTTTTGCATGGAGGCAGGTGGTGAGGCGGGCCCCTCCTCCTGGTGGGAACCTATAAATTCTTGAAGAACACTTTGGGGTGTTTTACATTTATGCAAAATCAGGTGGTTTTGTCTGTGTTTATGAGCAGTCTTGCAGATGAAAATTGTTACAGGCTTAGTAAGAAGACTGTCATTTTGGTTTCTAGCTCTACTTTCTCCCAGGTCTTTGTTTTATAGTACACACTATCTGCAGAAGAATTTAAAAAAAAAAAAACAACCAAAAAACCCCCAACAAACCCCAGCCTTGAAGAGATCAAGTGCTTTCTGATGCATGTGCTGTTGGTAGTCTGATCTGTGTGCTGCGTTTGCCTAGGTCTTCAAATGCCTATTAATGTCATATGAGGTAGAGAGAGAGAAAAAATAGAGAGAGAGAGAAAAAATAGAGAGAGAGAGAAAAAATAGAGAGAGAGAGAAAAAATAGAGAGAGAGAGAAAAAATAGAGAGAGGGGGGAAAAATAGAGAGAGAGAGAAAAATAGAGAGAGAGAGAAAAAGTAGAAAAATAGAGAGAGAAGAGAAGAGAGAGAAGAGATAGAGAGAGAGAAGAGTGGAGAGAGAGAGAAAAGAGAGAGAGAGAAAGATGGAGAGGGGAGAAAGATGGAGAGGGAGAGAAAGATGGAGAGGGAGAGAAAGATGGAGAGGGAGAGAAAAAAGAGAGAGGGAGAGAAAAAAGAGAGAGGGAGAGAAAAAAGAGAGAGGGAGAGAAAAAAGAGAGAGGGAGAGAAAAAAGAGAGAGGGAGAGAAAAAAGAGAGAGGGAGAGAAAAAAGAGAGAGGGAGAGAAAAAGTCTGTGCTGAACCTGTTTCAGCTTTCCTTTGTGTAAATGAATGAAGGATAGAAACTGGACAGCAGGGCACTATGGTAGAAGTAGAAAATAATGTTAAAAGGATTTCTGTACTTGTACAAGAGAGAGAAACAAACCATAATGAAACTGTTGTGCCACTATATAACAGTAGCTAACTGTGCCACCTGTGAGAAAGGTGTGAGGATCTAATGACCTCAGAATCCAGAGTGGTGTTTGGAGTAGGGACGAGAGTTAAACCATAGTGTGATTTCTCTCCCCAGTGCTTGCAAATCAGTTCTCTTCCACTTCTACAACTGCCTGAAAGGATGTTGTAGTGAGGTGGGGGTCGTCACTTTTCCTACCTAATGGGCAATAGGATGAGAGGAAATGGCCTCAAGTTCCACCAGAGGAGGTTTAGATTAGATACTAGGAAAAATTTTTCACAGAAAGGGTTGTCAAGCACTGGAGCAGGCTGCCCAGGGAAGTGGTTGACTCACCAACCCTGGAGGTATTTAAAAGATGGGTAGATGCCGTGCTTAGGGACATGGTTTAGTGGTGGACATGGCAGCTCTAGGTTGATGGTTGGATTTGATGATTTTAAGGGTCTTTTCCAACCTAAACAATTCTGATTCTTACACATTCACTTTCTTTTCTGCAAGCAATTTCTATCTTCTGTCTTGCTTGCATTTAGTCTCTGCCCTAGGTGGTTGATGGTTTTCTGTAGAAATGCTTAAAGCCACACTTCTTATTTAACCTTTGCAAATGTGTAGCATGAATCTATGAAGTTTTCTGTTTTAAAATACAGGCCTCCCTTGAAAGTTTCTGTGAGTGCAGATAGAGCGCATTTGAAACCTTGTACCAGATCAATTACCTCTTTCTTTGTCCATTCAATGGCAACTTTTAAAAAATAATATGCTGTGACATCTTTATTATCCTTTAGTGATGAGGACAGTGAGCACAATAATAATTTTAAGCCTCAGTAGGTTAATGGAGTTAGACATGTCACCATACATTATAAAAGCAATCAAAAGTGTTTTTAATGAGCTTTAGCTGAGTGGGAATTCTAGCTTTACACACCTCAAACTGGAGAGAGCCTTATAGCAGAGCACGTCTTACTGCTTTGGAAATGTCATCTTCTGCCACCAAACACAGGCAGTTTGACTGTGCCAGTGAGTCTAAGGCTTGTGTAGCAAAAATAGAAATTGAATGAAGTAGAGTGATATTTGCAGACGTGTTTTAGTTGGCCACCTTCTTTACTCTCTCTCTGTTTGTCATGGCTGAAAACTATGGCTGAAAGGAAATAAATAGTATAAAATCTAGGTTTGTTTTGTTTTGCCACAAGCTGGATTTTGTGGGCAATTCAAGATAAAGAGAATCCGTAAACACTGTTAAATAATAGTGACAGTAGGCCTTTTCCTAGGGTACTCCTAATACTGTAAGAAAAGTCCTGCTATTTTAAGTTGTGACATACTCCTGAATAGGCTCCTTTAAATTTTGGTTGCTTTACATCCAGTTCCATTTTGCTCTCTTAAGATAGTTATAAGAGATCCTGCAGGAATGGCATTACTCACATGTGTTACTCCACAATATTTAATGTATTACTTTTGCATTGCAGCTACCACAGTGCTGTTGTATAGAACATTTCTCCCACAGACCTCAACAATACACAATTCCTGTAGTGCCCAGGTACCTAAAGATTTTGAAGTTCTAATCTTGTGACTTCCCCAAGGTAATGCATTTGGACCTATTTATAACCAAAGCTAGGCGCATGCCATAACACACTAGACCTTTTATCCTAGTTCAGGATGAGGCATCTCTCTGTTTTCCTAAACTTTGTCACTGGACCTGATAATGCCTATACCTTGCCAGTCTGCCTTTCCCTACGAGGTCTTATAATGATCCGGCTTCCTTTTTCTAATCCTTCTAACCTAAAATATAAAATTACTCCATCCGGGGAGATAACTTAATGAAATAACATGGCTTATCTAGTGGCAAGTAATGAAACCTCTAGAAGAATGTGTTATCATTGGGTGGATATTCTTTGATGCTGCTTGCCTCTGCTCTTAAAGCATTAATCCTGCCTGTTTGTTCTGTATATGTTGTCTCTGAATAATTTTCTGACTAATTTCACGTGCTTTGATTTTGGCTTTGTAATTATAGCATTGCAGCTGCATACAGATGTGGTGATGGTTGAATTGTTATTCTCCTGTAATTGGGGTGATAAAGTCACTTTCTTTCAAAGCCCTCTTCTAAGATGGTTATAATTTTCTGCATAACTTATTTGTCCTGAAAACTTGTATTATTTGCGTTCCACAAAATGAGATTTTAAAACTGAATTCTGTCAAAGTCTTTGGGCTATTTAGGATTTTCTGACTGTGAAAACTTGTGCATTGAGAAAATTATCCAGAAGGTCTCTTCATACCTCACTAACATAATCACCTTTATAACAGTTCAAATTTTACATGTATATAGCAGATTTATTTTGATGCTCAAATTTTACGTGACTGCTGCAGAAGAAGATATATAGGGTTAAAGCTCAGCTTTGGACCGTGACGGTTGCAGCTCAGCAGATTTAAAATGAATTCCAGTGAGATTCTTTCTTTATAGAAATGAGGTCTTACTGTGGTATTCCTGGCAAATGGTGTGCTCTTCCTATTTCCTTAAATGTGAAGTCCAGTAGAGTTCACTAGCAACTCATTCTGTGCATAATTGCTAACTTCATTTCCTGTGGTGGCTATATGACAGATGAGATGGCTTTTCTGTGTATTTAATTTCTAATTCAGTTTGGGTGAACACATTTGCTTGTCAATCAAGGTCCCTGAGAAATTTTCAGATCTTGCTGTTTACAGTGTTATTCTCTGTTCTGCAGATGCTGATGATCTGTTATCCACGCTCCTGCTAACAGCCCTCTCTGCTCCAATTTTTTTTTCCCTCTCAAATGCCAGCTACTCTTTCTCTCAAATTTTCCAGTTAATTAACTTAATTAGGTTAAATCATGGTCTTGGAGGCTGTGATACTGAGGAACCTTTTCTTGGCAGTTCTTTTTCTCTTGAGCAGTTCCTGTGCTTGTTCTTCCTGCTTCCCACCACTTGTTTTCACTGCTGCAGCACATTGCAACCAGATTCATGTAAGTCAAAGAATGATCTCCCGCCTTTTTAAAAACCCAGAACAATTCACTGTTCAGGTTCACAGAGCAGCCTCACAAATGGTTGCTTTGGCACAACTAGAAGGTGACAGCAAACGGGTGAGTGGACAGGAACTCAAGGCTAGCAGCAGGGAGAGAGAAAAGAAAAAGGCCTAGGCTACTGGTGCTGCTAAAAGAGCTCCTTATATATTTGAGATCTGCTGCTATTTTTTCAGAACTTCTGAAAGGAAGCATCTCAATGCTTGATGCTTTTTCACAAGGTTTCAGTGGTTTTAACATGAAAAAAAACCCCACACCTCCTCCCCCAAAAGAACCCCCCAAACAACCCAACAAAAAAAACCCCAAACCAAAAGAAACAAATCTTGCTTTACAGACCTTGCAGCACTTGACTCCATTGCTTTCTTCAGCACCATGTTCTCATCTGAGTGCAACTGCCTTAAATATCACCACTGAATTTTACCTTCACTTGCTGGCTGTTATGCCATGCACTAATGAACATTTCCATCAATGCCACTGTTGATTTAAGCATTCCCCTCCCCTGTGCTGATGGCACCAGGGAATCATCATGGTCTGTAATGATACTTTTGTTCATGTGGTTGCACAATGAACAAGTGCAAGTTAATCTCTTTAATGCGTGGCACAATTGAGGGGATAAGAAGGTAGAAAGCAATTACTGAAACTGGCACTGTCACTGGAAGAAGTGCTTGTAGAAGTACACCTGTAGTTGTTTCTTGCTTAGGGGTACTTGGCCTTCCTGGTGTTTCTATTTTTTCAGTTCTTTCAAATGAATAGCTACATGTAATACTTAACTTAAAATAGCAAAATTGACCACTTTTGACTAGTGAAGTTTGACTTTATCTTGGAGCTGATCTACCTATAAGTTTTGCTAGTATAATAATGGTATTTGGGAGTATGGCTACATGTGTGTTATGAGGTAGTCTCCATTCCTCACCTGAATAATAGCCGTAGCACATATAGCTGCTCCAGTCAATGCTCTAGTGTATGCCTAAGTATACCAACAGCCTTTTGAGACTTCTGTGTTTTGTAGAAGCTTGTATAAGCTATTCTAATGAGGGCTGATGGAAAACACTCTTCCTTGAGAGAGTACTTGTAGGAAATTTTAAGGAAATCAGTGGGAGATACCACCCACAAGAAAGGCATAGGTAACATAGGTAGCAAGTTTTCTTGAGGGTTTGTTTTGTGGTGATCTATATTCCTGTAACACACAGCAGTGAAGTCAATAAAAATGAGACAAAAGAGAACAAATAACTGGTTGGTATGGAAGACATGAACAAAAACTTATGCCTACTTTTCTTCTCCCAGTGCTGGCTTCAGCAAGTTTATTTCAATCTTTATAAATCCCTACGATATGGGTGGAATTGAAATTAAAACCCATATTGCTTAACAAAAAGACTATAGTGGTATTTACTCTCATTACCTGGGCCCTGTCAATGTTGCTGGGTCACCAAGTGATCAGTGTGTTTGATTATGCTGTGCTGAGACTAGTTATACTGTTGTACAGAGCAATGGGAGACTATAAAAGGGAGCTGTTTCTTAGAGCTACTCTGTTTGTGTATACACACCCCCAAAGGCAGAAAAGCTTTTAATGTTAGCTGTGCGTTGTGACTTGCTGGATGAGCACCAACCACTCTGTGGTGTCTGACATGCAGGCTTGATTGAGTAGAATAAATGTTTCTCTGCAGATGCAAGATCCACCAATCTTTGTTCATATTGTATGTTTCATGATGGGTTGGGGGGGGGGGGCAGTGCAATTTTTTCCCCCCCTTCCACTTCTGTAATGCTACCCCTGAAGTCACTCTAGTTTTGCAAAAAAATAAGCATCCAGTTCTGGAGGGCAATTTAGTAACCAAAATATTTCTTCTGCTGGCTTTCAAATTCTTAAGCCTTTGTTTACTTTATCTGTAGCCTTCATATACACAATTTTGTCTGAAATAATGTCTTTGTCACATAATTATACTTAAAAAAAGGCTAAATATGGAAGAGTTATTCGGGAATTTTCTTTGTAATTCTTCTCCTCCTTTGCCATATGGTTAATATCTTTTTATGCATAGCTGTGACCTTGGCATAATTGAAAGATTCCTCTGTTGTTCTGGCACTTGCACCTGTTTTCACCAAGGTTGAATTCCACTTTGATTTGGGTGTTCTTTGGGAGAAAAAAAATTAAAGGACTTGGACCAATAAACTACGGTAGATTTAGCAATGAGAGGTTAAG
Source organism: Gorsachius magnificus (assembly GCA_034008185.1). Lineage (NCBI taxonomy): Eukaryota > Metazoa > Chordata > Aves > Pelecaniformes > Ardeidae > Gorsachius > Gorsachius magnificus. The sequence goes on from CM067087.1 coordinate 32,455,502, forward strand.
ACATTATTCTCTTCAGCTGCCTACCCATCCCATCAGCTGAGGTTGCAGCCAGAACAACGCTGGCAGAATGAAACATGTCTCCAGGCAAAGCACCCGCTCACTCTGGCGTCCTTTGCTGATGGTTTATGCAAATGTGCCAGGCTCTGACTGACAGTGGCCGAATGCACATGCATGCGATGCGATGGGGGCAGCAACTCCTGGCAGAGGAGCTGAAGGCAGTAATGTTTGCAACTGCCTCAGTATCACCTCATTTTATCTTTGGAAATTCTGGCTCTGTTTGCTTTAACATTGCTTCTTTCACCTTGCCCTTGAAAATAGGATGCAGCAAAGTCCCTGACAGAGAAAACAGTCTTCTATCTTCATATTTTTACAGGAAGAAATAGTGTCCAGTATTTCTAATTAATTCTTTTAGTAATAATTCAAATCCCTTGGAATTGCTCTTTCTTTTTTAAGTGAAGATTTTAGTGTAATTTTTTTACATATAAAATTTTTTCTTTATCAATGACAACAATGAACAAAGATTTTCTGTTTTCTCTTTATAAAAAACTCATTCTTCTGTTTATGTGAAGCTTTATTTAAAATAACTCTTATTCACATCTTATTGTGAATATCATACTTCATTTTCATTGGATGTATTTCGAAAGGTTTTTCAGTCTTCCCAGTAATCTCCTGCATCTCCTATTCTTGAAGCATTTTTCCTTTCTCATCTGTATCTTTGCTTTATATGCACTGACATCCTAATCCTGCCACATCAGAGTTTTGTAATTTTGTTCTAGCCAAGCATTTAAGTACTAATGGCTTTATAGTAGTGGAACTGAAGAGCTGGCTACAGACCTGCAGAACAAGGACTTTTTACTTCTGATTTGTACAGAGGTGAGCAAATTGCTCCTGTCAAGAGATAGGTAAGAGCAGTGCTGGTTTATAACTACAGTAACTAACAATGGATTGATCCTTTAAAACTAATAGTTTGCCCTGTTCTATCATGCTTACACTGGCAAATCTTCCTACAGCAAACCTCAAGACTGCTCACCCCAAATGGAGTTTTGTTTCTGTCCTCCTCTCCCATTTCTCGTCTTACAAACAGTTAGCTACAGGCTGGAGGCTAAGTGTATATTCTCTATGGATAAGGTGATGGTGTACGATAATTTTTTAATACTTTAATTCTGAAACCTGTGAGTTTTATCACACTTTAATCATTCCATCCATACCTATAGTCAATGAATTTTGGTGTGTTGGTACAGGATTGTCCAATCTTGATCCTAGTGAGGCAATTGTACTTTGTCTGCATTACTAGTGTTCTTCAAGGTAGTTCTAGAAACTGTCTCAAAATTTCTGTGCATGCTCACTCTCTTTTTTTTCCTCGTTCTTTTTTCCCCTTCTTTTTTTGCTCTTTTTATGTGTCCCACATGCCTGCTTGTGTGTGCATCACTAATTGGTATATAGAATGATGGTACATCTTAGATCAAGACACTTTCACTAGATGTTTAAAGAATTTCATTGAATCAATTTGAAAAGGTGATGAGTTATAACTAATAGAGGTCAGAGTCTTCAGGTACTTCTTTATAGTAAATTTTCACATCATCTATAATAGAACTAATAATTATTCTAAACATGAATACCTGATTCCAAATAATTTGACACATATTCAAATACATTGTGTGACTACAGACAAATGTATGTGTGTGAATATTTAATATATCATAGTTTCTTTTGTCCATGGACTCTGAGATCAGGATTACAAATGTTTCTTCCTATGGCTGAGCACTTAAATCCACACCATCTAATTTATATGGCTGAGTATGAATTTAACAGTCTAGTATCAAGCATGTGCTTTTGGCTGTATTGATATTTAGCATTTTTTCTTATTTTAATGCAGAATTTAACCTTTTAGTTGCTGCTACTTTTCAGTTTGGCTTATTTAAAAAAAAAAGAATGGTTGCATCCTGTTTCATGCTAACAATTCTTTTTCTTCATATATTTGTTCACTAAGACCATAATATTGTCATGTGAATATGTGGCTCTTCTTTTTCCCCAGAGCACCAGGTAGAAAGTAGTTAAAATCTATGTTAATATAATTTTGTTCAGCTTTAAGTAGTTTTCCACTTTCCTTTGCACTCAGCAGAATAAACCAGACCCATCTGACCCAGAGCCAAGAACAACAGTAATGCCTCCTCTTTCTTCTCCCTTCTCTTCCTTCTTCTCTCACAGAAAGGAAAAAAATATTTTTCTTTATTATTTGGTGAGCCCAAACAAGTTGAGGCCCCCTGCATCAAATATTTTTTTGAACCCTTTAAAATTTCTGAAGTATGATAACATATTTTGCGTTGATTATGTGACAAATAGTTTACTTATGTTATGCTTGTAAAATTTCCTTTGCCTATACTCGTGGTTAGAAATGCTGCCAGGATGCATGAGTAATCACAAGAACAGCCATCGGTCTTCAGATGAAGTCAATATTTGCTTGTGCTTCAAGTTGTGGGTATGTTTGTGTGGGATCTTAAAAGTGTCGATAAATGGTATGAAGCTATCTTTATGTGGAACGTAATAGTAGCTAAGGTGGTGTCAGAAGCACTGTATTATAATTGTGCACAAGAACTATGCTCCTTACTCAGGTTTTTCCAAAACATGACACTAAATTAAATGTGAAATTACATGATTTCCACTTTTATAGTTAATTTTAGTGGAGTCTCAAGGGTTTAGAGAGGAAAAAAAAATCTCAAAAATACCTATGTGTTAATACAAGAACTAAAATTTACTATTCTAGTTTAGTAAATCTGGCCAGAGAATCTTTCTGGTGATGTTTCAGATCCTGTTTTATTGTTTTCTCCTTATTTTTGCATTAGAAACAAAATTAGAAAGCATGGTGGGGTGCAACAAAGGAAAAGCTCCTGAAGCATATTTGGATTCTATCTTATGGTCTTCTAGATTTCACTTTTGGAGGAGATTTGAGGGATGAGGTGAGACTGGAAGATTCAGGTGTTCCATGTTCGTTACTGCTTCTGGCAAGAGGGAATAAGCAGGAATTTTCAATATTTTAATGATACATTGAAGTAAGAAAAGGGGGTGAAAAATTAATGGAATATACTGCAACACAAATTTGCATACATATGAGATCTCTGGCATATGAACAGCAGCTTTCACAGCCATCTGTTCTTTTGTTGGGGTTGCAGCAACTTGTATCAATTCCAAATATTCACTGATGTGAGTTAAAAATGTTTAATAAGCACCTATTGAAGGCATAGGTTACAGGAAGCAAATCCTGCATTGTTTCTAGACACATCTTGATGATTGTGGTAACTATAATAACTAACAGTCAGCTAACTTTTGTCCATGTTCTTTTGTTTTTCTTTGGGAAGACTGTGGCTGTTCTAACATGTTTATCTGCTGGTATTGGTATATTCAGAGATCAGGGAGTCTTACTGTGGTGAGAGAAGGAGCTCTACTGTAGCTGGGGTCAAGAGCTCTGCCCTTCTAGGTGGGCAACTCTCTAGGGAGAGAGGAGAGGATGGCAACCTGGTATAGTCTGCCTTGACAAAGGAAAAGTGGGTTTGGAGAAGGATACAATCAAAGTACCTCTCAAACTCAACCTCTAAAACTCCAGTGGTATCTAATAGCTGACTTGGACTCTCCAGCCTTTAAAGAACGAGTCTATATTTGTGTCTCATCTAACTGCCAGTCAGCCCTATGGCAAGAAGGGTTATGATACAAACATCTGGATGTGGTGGTGAAAGGATGAACTCTGGATCCCTTCATGTAAAATCTCTCTCTTTTGTTGTTCCTATAAATTGATGTTAGGAAAAGATTCATCCCAGATCCTCTCCTATAGAATTTTGCTAAGTCCATCAAGCAAAACATTAAAAAAAAAAAAGATTGCTGGAGTGCTTGAAGGTAATTTGTGCTGGCTATTGATTATTCTAGGAGGTGTGGGAAAGGAAAAGGATGAGCTCTTTGGCTTTCATTCTAATTATGCACCCTTTTTTGTTTGTGTGTCGTCCTCCCCCATTTCCTGTTGAATTTCTCATTCTGGAAATGTAAAATATTCAGGGAGGCAACCTAAACTGAATGTTACTTACTGGGGGAATACTGACTTTAATTTATTTTCTATTCAGATCTTTAATCTGAGCTAACACAGGAATGGAAATTAAGATAATAATTCTATATTTAGTTGGTGTTGCTAACTTTCTCCCAATTCCTGATTTTCAGTAGTTACCTCACAGATTTCAGAGTATCTGTCTGTAACTGTGAATGTGTCAGAAGTTGCTAACAAGCACTTGTAAGTGTGAAAACTAAAGTATAAATATTTTTAATAAAAATCATTCCTAAATTATCATAGTTGGTGAATGGATAAGCATCTAGTTAGTCATTACAATTTTTCCAATGACATCTATGCTGGAGAGAAATATGACCATCCTGTGACCCAGTGACCAAGATTTGGCAACTGCGGGTGTTTTAATGTATAGAGTGTCTAAAATATAGCAACAAAAATGAATTGCAGAACTCAAAAAAGGAAAGAATGCTTCAGAGCTGAAGAATTTTAGGCTTATATTTTTACTGGGCTTATATTTATAAATTTCCAATTAGAATATTGTCTTTGAGAGAGGATCTAATCAACATGTACAAACATCTCAAGGGTGGATGTCACAAGGACAGAGCCAGACTCTTCTCAGTGGTGCCCAGTGACAGGACAAGGGGCAAAGGGCACAAACTGAAACACAAGAGGTTTCAGTAGAATATGAGGAAGAACTTCTTTGCTTTGAGGGTGACAGAGCACTGGCACAGGCTGCCCAGGGGGATTGTGGAGTCTCCTTCTCCAGAGATATTCAAAGTCTGCCTGGACGATGTCCTGTGTAACATGCTATAGGTGAACCTGCTTTAGCAGGAGGGTTGGACTAGATGATCTCCTGAGGTCCCTTCCAACCCTTGCCATTCTGTGATTTCCTTAGATGTACTTAATCTAAGGATTGCATTGATCAAGGACTGGATGTCCATTTAAGACAGATCTAAACAGGGTATAAACATAGTTGCCATACTTGCAGACATATCAGCAACATGTGGCACCTTAAAAGACGAGAAGCTCCTATCAAAATGTATAGTATGGTGAAAATGTTTCATACTAAAATAACCAAAAAAAAAACCGAATTTTTTAACGCGATAATAAATCCATGACTGAACAAGAATTTTTTCACTGTAGAGCCTTGTGTAGCTCCTGAAATCCCCTATGTGGTAAAATCCAAACTGTTTTGACTATTTGTGCTCTTTAAGATTCAGTTACCATATCAAAATTAATACTATGCCAATTCAGTTAAAACACAAATGAATTTCTCCCATTTCTGGAATTATGAAGATAATAGTTTGGTGTAGTTTGGAGAAAAGCGCAGGTCATGATTGCTTTTGATGAGAGTGACTTTATCTCTATGTTCTTTTTTTCCAGGGACCCATCAGAGTAGAAAGCAGTTTCTGGACTAAGTATAGAAATTCACAAATTTGAAGCTGAATAATTAATTCAAACTGTCCTAACTAAACTCAGTTGTTCAGTAGCTGAATAGGCATATCCAGTATGGTAAAGATTTTCACACAAGTGTGTTGAAAGACTTTTTTCATTTATTATTGGGTGCCATAGATTATTGTAGACTTGCTGTCCCCGTTCAGCTGACCAGACCTCATGGGAGTTTTTTGCTGTGTAACTCTTCAGAAAATAAATCAAAACCTAAATAACTGGAGTTGTTGCGTTGGCAGCTCATTCCATTTAGTGAGGGGTTAAAAAGGAAAGCTAGTGCTCTCAAACACCTGCCTGAAGTAGATGGAATAGGCTGGCACACCAAGATGTTTGACTGCTCTTTGAATGGGAATTGTAAGAGTAAGTCTTTACAATAAATATTTTCAGTTTTAATATAGACACAAGATTACATAGAAAAATGATGTGTGGCTGATTTGTAGTTAATCATGAAGCAAGCCAATATCACAGTAATGAACAAGCAGTCATACATGCACAATTTAAGCCTGTAGGTCAGGATAGCGTGAGAATTTAGGCTTTGGGATTAATCTGATTTTATGTTCTTATTTGCATATCTAATGAATATACATTTTCATTTACATATATGGCATGATCCCTAACATCAGGTCTTAGCCTAGCAGCATATTTCCTCAGCAAGAAGCCAAATGACTGCTTTAATCTCACAAATGCTGGAATCCAATGCACTAGAATTAGATACAACCTCTGTACTGTGAGTAACAGGAGGAAAGTGACCCTGCCACCTTTTAGTCTGCAAAAGCTGTTTGTAACTTTTTGGAATTATTCCCTTCCTACAGAGATAATATTTAGAGATAATATTGCAGGTTAGCGCTCCTACATAGCGTAGGTGAATGCTCTGCCTTGGGCTGCTGGACATTCTTCTTCTGGGTTCTCTGTAGCTCAAATCCTGGAGCAAATCAGACCAATAACTGAATTCAGCAGTTCTCTAGACAGGCTGGTGTTCATCTCCCTTTGGGAAGAGGCTGAGTCACTCCCAACAGCTGTCGTGTTATGGAGCTTCTTGTAGAACACTGCCAAATCTTGATTTTTAGTTTGCTAGTTCTGATTTTTGGCTGAACACTCAAGTTTATTCAGTCATGACATTGTGATTTCAGTTTTAATTTAAAACTAAAAGCAACCTTTAACCTTTATAGAAATTAGGAAATCTGAAACTGTGAAACAGTATAAACTAAGCTCTACAATGTTCAAAAATTTGTTAAGATTTAAAAAAAGGAAAACACCCCCTTCCCTCCCCCAAACCCCAGAAAAAGAATAGTAAAGTTTTTGTATAAGACCATTTCTCTCCTCCCCACACCCAATTCCCCAATCCTTTGCTTTCAGGCCTGTGTGGACAGATTTTAGAAAGGGCAGCCTGTGTCTGGGGCTGACAGAGCAGGCTTGAAGAAAGGCTGCTCTGAGGTGGGATAAGATGAGAGATGGTGATCTGGAGTAATAATTGCAGGGACTGTATGGTGTGACGAGCAATATGTCTGGAGCAATGGGGAGGGACAATCCCACCAGTAGATGTCTAGACTTCTGTATGGGATTCATGGTTTGGGAATACTGAAGAACTGGCTCTGCCCCTCTTTACTTTTCCCTTACCTCCTTTTCCCGAAACACCTCTCTGGTTTTCATCTGTCACCATGGAGTTTCCTCACTTTTCACAATAGCTTATAACTCAAAAATTCAGGCCTCCTGCTTCAATCTAGTCCCCTGTATGTCCTGGTTTACCTGGGCTCCTACTGTTCTTCCCACTTGCTCTTTCAGGCTTTGGGCTACATTTTTCTTGCAAAATTGAAGACCTTTTTCTGCTCCAGCAGGTTTTAAGAAATGCTAGACAGAGCATGAACATACCACAGACTTCCCAGGACTCAGAAAACAGTATGTGCAGAGTTAAAAATGGTCATTATAATGTAATTATTCCAACTAAATCAGGACTTTTATTGTATTTTTATGCTGTTTCAATTTACCTGAAATGAAAGGCCAAGCAGTGGCTGTTACCCTGCTTCTAGAAAAGCAGTCAGTAGGAGGAGTTGGAAAGGAAAAACATATTCAAACTTTTGGTTTAAATGATGAGAAGTTTAAAGGGAAATAAAGAATGTTTCTTGGTTAACAGTTATCTTATCTGACACAGGAAAGAAATGTAAGACTCAAAAGACTGATATGCGAAATGTTGAATACTTATATTGTATGGCTACAGTTGTGCTGCAGAAGGTTGTTAATTTTTTTGTTTCTTTTTGTCTGTTTTTCTTTTTGTTCATTGTGTCAAGGAAGTCTGGAATGCTACTGTTTTCTGTTAGATAACCAGCAGCTTCTTAAGGCTCATTTTCTTGGCTTTTCTAATGAGATTGTTTTGTTAGATCTTTTACTCCTTGTGGAGTTGACGAGAGGTGAATTTTCATTGTTACTGTTTGTCTAGGAGCTCTGTGCATAACCTAGGATTCCACTTCTTCAGGTATAATAACCATGGAGCAAAAGCACAAGTTGTAACATCCCCTCCTACTCACCTCCTTTATCAAAGGTCTTACTGGACTGAAATGTTTTGCATGTAAATAATACTCTTCCCCCTCACCCTCCCCAAAACTAGGACTCTGGTTGTAGTTCTAGTAATTTCTGGTTAGGATTGATTGCTATAGCTCTCTTCTGCACAGGAAAGTTCATATGCTCTCCCGTCATGACTCTATAATGGAAGTTGCTGTTTCTGCTTTGGGTATTATTCAGCCGGTCTAGTTAAGTACTTACTTACAGATCAAGCCCAGGTATTAAAATATGGTTTTGTTTTTTGGTGGTTTTGGTTTTTTTTTTCTCTCCCACTCCCTCCATTTCCTTTTTGTGGGAAAGTGCTGCTCGGCTTCTGGCTTTACTCAATCACTGACAGCAATGGAGGGGTGAGGCCTTCTCAGAGCCATAGGAAAGGCAGATAGTAGCCATATGCTACTTACTGGAGCTTTATTTACTGTAACAAATATATTTTGTTCCCCTTCATATCTGTCTCTTATTTATTGGCAACCTAATCCCAATCACCAGGTCGAAAGACACCCTCCACACTCTGGAGGACTGGGCCTGAACTTGGTAAAATTTGGCCAGAAGAATGTTATTTTTGAAGTTGCTGCAAGTTTTAGGATTCTGGCATGTCCTAATGTCTCAAGTTTATGTCAATGTTTTAATGAACACCAACAATATAAAATGCCCACAATTAGTGGCTAACAACAGGAAATAAATATTTATTATTGTCAGATAGATACGTTCCATGTGAAAACCAAATATTTTTCCTAGCCTATTGATACATTTCATAATAAAATATTTCCTAGGTATGCCTCTTTGTATTAGTCCTCATTTAACTTTCTGATCCAGCTTCTGAGGATGCAGCCATCAAGAGAAAAAATAGAAATGTGTCATACTTACAGTATTTTATTTTCTTCATTATCTAAAGGGCTGAACTATCTTCTTTCAATAGAATTTGTAATAGTATTCCACCAGGATAGCCTTTTTTGGAAACTATTGGAAGTTTGTGGATGAGATCATGCCTATTTCCCATGGCAGCAGACTGCCTTAAAGTTAATGGTCACATTATACTTCAGAAGATGATTGATACAATTTTTTTTTAAGGTAGGGTATTCTGCTAGGCTGAATAGACCCACCTAGTGTCACTCGTAACTTAAGTAATGGGATTGCGTGGTACCTCATTATAGACCTCTTGTACTGAAAGATGGTGGAAAGTGGCAGCTAATATAGTTTTTACAAGTAGCATATGAAATAACATAGGCATCACTGAATATGACAATTTTCTACAATGCTTGAAAATTGGACTAAATGCACTGTCTATATGAAGGACAGATACCAAGTCTCGTTGCAATAGGCAATGTCAGAAGCAGGCTGAAAGTGATGGGACCTGAACTGACAGATGTACTGAAAGATATAATGTACTTACTGTTAATCATGTGTATAGAGTAGAAGATGGCAACATTGAGAATAAGAAGCTTACAGTAAGAGCTATTGCTTAATCTGAGCAATCTCTGAGGCTTCTTAATCTGCTGGGGGAATTGTATAGATGCAATAAGTCTGACAAGACAAATAGAAGAATAAAGAATCTTGTAAATCAGTGAAAGTCTGGATTTTAATTTCTACTATTCTACAAGGGATTGGGGAAAGGAAAATAAATAGAGAAAGGCAAAAAAATGTGCCCTACATTAGTTCTGTTCATGATTTGGGAAACAGAAATGAGTCTAAGATGTGCTGGTTTTTGCTTTTGGAAGCATATTAATTGCAGGCTTGGAATTCCCAGCCTTGACTGAGGAGTCAAAATGGCTGCACTGCTGATTGACATAGTTTGTGGTTAAATATTACCATGGTGTCAAAAAGCCTCAGCTAGGCCTAAGAAAAACATGTTGTAAGTAACTGTCCCTGTCCCACAGGGCTTGTGGTTTAAAAGTTTGCAAGAAATTAAAGGATGTAAAGATCTGCCTGAGGGGTGTATAACTGCTGCCCATAATGACGTGTTGGATAGGCAGGATTGAAGTAGCTCAAGTTTTAATCAATGGGAATGATGTGGGATGGGGGGTGTGGAATGAGGAAAAAAAGTAGTTGGTCCTAACATGCCAATCTTAATACTTCAAAAATGTAAACACAGTTACGAATCTGGGCTTTTCAACAAGTGTGCTTGTGTGGGAGTATATCAGCATTACTCTTGTGGCCACAGAATGCAAGGTAATGCAAATAAATGCCAATAATCTACTGGTAGTTAGAGGGACCACAGCTAAAGCTTCGCCTTATGTACTGCAAGAGTACATTGCTTATTGCAACATGTGTTTGGAGAACTGTAAATTAGTATCATTTTTCCAAGCTAGAGAATCATAAAAGCTATTTAGCATATTTATTATTACCAACATAAGTAATTAACATTGGAAGCCACGTAATGTAAACAGACTGCTTTCCCTGACCTGTCTGTCATGCCAGTTGTTGAACAGCACATTAACTTGAACAACTGCAGCAAATTTTAAATGTCTATGAAACTTCCAAATCACATCAGTAGGAAAAGTATTTTAGGAAATTTAATTAGATCCCAAAGCATGCAGGTGCTCGAAATTTAATTGCTCAAAAAGAATGGATTCTAAACATTTCATAACTTTGTTTTTGTTCATCATCTTTTGCATAGTGCACACTAGTTCCATGAGTGCTAAGCAGTGGAATTTTTAGCAGAAAGTTTAATAAACACTACAACATACAGTTAAAAACTGTAAACATTTACAATTCTACTAAGGTCTGTAGCAGATGTATGATGCAATAATTTAAATTCTTCTGCACATTATTTTAAGAATCCTAAGAAAAACTTCTGTCCCTTCCAAGTTCAGCAAATCTTGTGCAATAAGAAATGGCCTGTGTGGGTTACTGCAGTGTGGAAGACTGTTGTTAGCCATAAGCATTCAAACAACATAATTCATAAGCTTAAAAAAAAAAACCCAAACAAAAAAAACCAAAAACCCAACACAAAACCTTTTACTACCCTTTCTTTGCTACATATGGTGCTCTTGCTTCCTTAGAGCTCAACATGTGTTACACTTGCTTTCAGTTTTAACTTCTTTTACTGCTAATTCCTCTCTTTCCTATGTTCTTGTTTTCTCAGCTCTTCATTTTCCTGTCACCTCTCACTTACTCTGTGTCTCTGTGTTTTTCTGAATTCCTAACCACAAAAGCGTCACTTGGAGCTTTCGTTGACTCTGGGGCAGTGGTGAATAGGAAGCATGACTGTGTTGTCATGAGGCACTGGCTGTCAACTACAGAAACATGGGAAGCAACGTCCTTCTGTGGCTTCATGCCTGTTGAAAGAGATGGCCAGAAATCATCTTTGTAATTACAAAAATAATTCATAAGAGTTGGCAATTTAAGATAACCTTTATCTTTCCTAGATGTCTTCTCTGCTTGTAAAGTGAGGACCTCAGACTTTTTGCTCTGTACACATTGCTTTCCAGACTGTATCTGCTTCCCTACCAAGAATGACTGCAGGACTCATTCTTTAAAGTCTAAACAATGAAACTAAAATATGTTTAATTAAAGCTTATACGACTAATGGTTTAATCTCCCCTTTCCCTTCCTCCCTATTATCACAAACGGTGCTGGAATGTCTTCCCCAGCAGGGCTAACACTAGTTTTTGTCAGTCCACTTGCTGCTGTTCTAACTTGCTGAATTTGGTGCTTTCAGTACAGATCCATTAGCCCTTCCCAGGAGTGTCCCAGGAACATGCAGAAAGCAATAGAACAGGGATATTGCTGTATTTCACAAGTAAATGTAGTAAGGCTCATTTCATCCTGAGAGGAATTGTTGTGATTTCAATACTTGGGAAGTGTTTTTATAACATGAAAGCATTTTTTTGGTGAGAGATGAGAGGAAGATTTTATTATTGAAAAGCTATTTTGAACAAAGCTAATTAGTGACCCAAGCTGTTTGAAGGCTTTTCACAATATTTATTAGTAATCATTTAGTTTCACAAAGTCACACACCTCAATGCAATTGGTGCCACTGAAGTTAGTGAGCCTGGGTGGCTCTGTGGGTGTTTGTTCTTTGGCTACCTTCTCAACACTTATAGTTCCTTTAAAAACCCACCTATTTTCTATAAGTGTCATTTTGATATCCCAGAGCTTCATACTGATAGCGATCTCTCTTCCATTTCTTCCTTCATCCCAATAATCCCATAATGTTCTAATTAATTTTTTGGTAAAAAGCAACTTTAAGAAAATATCAGAGGAAAAATTTTCAGTTTCAAAGCTATAATACAGATGAAAAAATGTAATTACATAATTATTTTAATGTTATTTTTTCTTTTAATTTTAATATGCCTGTTTAAAATTAGAAGTATAATGAAGAATGAACTAATAAGGAATGATTAACTAATAAGCACCCATAATCCTAAACTGTTTTGCTATCTATATGAAATTCATTATATTAAAATACATAAAATATTTATATTTCAGGACAAATGAGTTAAAGGAACAATAGCTAATTTGTCAAAAAACAGACTCAATTATCCGGATACAAGATACTTAATAGTTATCTGTGCAAGCACTAACAAAATCATTAGTTCTCAGATTGTTTTGGATTGTCACTATTTTTGGTGTTTATACAACTAATTCAGGAAAGTATAATAAAATCAACAGGACTATAGTAATTCAAAAGAGTCGGGCTTTGAACCTCTAATCATGCAGGTTTTTAAATGGTTATCTGCGTGTAATGGGACCAGTCAGTATCTTCCAGGTAAATCTTTGGTTTATAGTATGAGGCAAATCAAGTCTTGTGTGATTACTTATCATTATTACTTAAATTAGATATGAATAATCATATGCTTAATGCTTATGTTAGAGGAGCAAAATGAAACCAGATTATTCAAGTTCGGTTTTCATGTGTTAAGAGGCATTGAGATTATTAGAAACTTTTTAAAATGTTCTATATAAATTCATATATAAAAATCTTGCATACAAATAATTATATATAAGATTATTTTATTCCAGTATATTATTGTTCTTTCCAAAAAAGAGATAGATAGAGGATTTGGGAAGGCAGATGTCTTTCCTGAGATATCAATACACTTTTGCAAGGATCCTAAGTTACTTCTGTGACTGTTTTGTATACCTGGGCATGATAATACTTCATTGTTAAGGAACATTTCCCACCCTTACCTTGGGGCTCTTCCCTAATGTATTGTGATAGAAAAATTGGAAACCCTTGGTTTTCTTCAATTTGTTGTTGAATTCATAGAAAGAATAAATGAACAATGGACAAGGAACAAGGACTTGCCAGTTTTTATTCTGATATGGTCTAACTACTTTGAATTCCTATCCAAATACTGATGCAATGTAGAGTCATGTCCATCAGCTGTGCAAGAACTTTACAGTTGTAAAGTACACCTGTTATACTCATTCTGGTTCCTCTGCATTTGTAGAAAAAAGTCATTGATCAAATGACTGTTTTCACTTGTCGTGGTTTAACCCGGCTGGCAACTAAGCACCACACAGCCGCTCGCTCACTCCCCCCCCCCCTCCCTCAGTGGGATGGGGAAGAGAATCGGGAAGGGGAAAAAGGGTAGAGCCGAGGGCTGAGATAAAGACCGTTTAATAAGAGAAAATAATAATAATAGTAATAATGAGAATGATAACAAAATATACAGAATATACAAAACGAATGATGCACAATGCAATTGCTCACCACCCGCCGACCGATGCCCAGCCCGTCCCGAGCAACGATCAGTACCCGAGCGACCGACCGACCCACCAACCCCCCCGAGCATGACGTTATATGGTATGGAATAGCTCTTTGGACAGTTTGGGTCCTAGCTGTGCTGTACTCCCAGCTTGTTATGCACCTGGCCGAGCAGGAGAAGCTCAAAAAGTCCTTAAGCAGTCTGAGCACTGCTTGGCAACAACTAAAAACATCAGTGTGTTATCAACATTCTTCTAGTACTAAATCCAAAGCACAGCACTATGCTAGCTTCTGTGAAGAAAATTAACTCTATCCCAGCCGAAACCAGGACATCACTGAAATAAGTACAGCTGGGAAGGTCAATCTTTCTTGTCAACTATTTAATTTTTACATCTTTGTGCCTCTTCAACTTGAACTGTTTAGCTTAACTCAAGTGCTTTTTTGTTTGTTTTGTTGGGGTTTCTCTGTTTGGTTTTGTTGGGATATCCTGGGGTTTTTTTGGTTTTTTTTGTTGTTGTATCTGGTTTGGGTTTTTTTAAAACTTGAATTATTGAGAAAGGTATGGTGGTGATACTGCTGTGGAAAAGTCCAATTCAAAATTATGTATTTAAAGCCTTGAAAAATCTTTTTTAAAAAAGATCCTAAACCAAATATGTCATGTTATGTTTAAACTCAAATAAGTATCCATCAGTGGCATCCATGCTGTATACTTTATAAACACAAAGTCTCAGGGTGGGGAAACTGGCAAAGAACCATCACTTCCTTAGGCAATGGAGAATTATATCAGTGAAGATTCAGTTCATTTATGTCTTAGATAAAACCAATGGAATATTTCCCACATATAGGGAGCTGGTATTCTGAAGAAGGAAGATGAGGAAGACCTTATCCGTGGATAAGATTTGATAATCACTAAGCAAAACGCATGTAATCAGCTCCCAGGAACTGTTACTCCATTCACTTAGTGCCCTTAATCAGGTTTTCTGGTTCAGTGAGCTGAGTGTAAAGGTTGTTAAAGCCATTGTAAAATAATGAGAAATAGAGATAGTTAAAGCAGATTTGTAGTAATTTGTGATACCTAGTTTTGCAATTAACATGCTGTTTTCTGTTTATGATCACAAATAACCCACTACCTTCTGTAGTATTGATTGGCACATAGTAAATTGAATCTACTTACCTAATCTTCTTAACATGTCTCTGCATTAAATGAGGGGCAAGACAGCTGAAGATAAGGTAAATCAAAGCAGCCGTCTGCTTCCATTTGTGATGGTGTAGGATTCTAGAACACAAGGGGTATTTTTCTGGTGGACAACTTATTTCATAAGGCAACCTAAGAAGTGGCTTTATGAGAGAAAATCTCTTGTTCATTAGGAAACAGCTTTAAAAACATTGTCATAAAGAAATCCCTGGAAATCACTGGTTGGAGTAAGATGAATTATGATTTACATCATAGTTAAGTCTAAGACATTTCATTGTGTTTTTTATATTCTTACTGAAGATTTACAAGAGTCATTAACTTACATGCTGCAATTCTGTGAAGATGCATCCTTCTGAAAAGAAAAAGGGTTACTTTGGGCTTGGCTTAATGCCAGTTTACTACTCTATGCATGGGCACATATACAGGTGCAGAAGCACATATACAGGTGCAGAGGCACATACTCAAGGCTTTTATAATTGTTTGTGCTTTAGTCATGTCCCAGGTTATACTCCTTACTGGACAGTTAAGCTGATAAAATAGTTCTTAAGATGTTTCTAGCTAAGATACTTTTAGCAGATTAAAATGAATAATCAGAATGAACATCCGTTTAAGTGTATAAAGAACACTGTATTCAGCAGGCATCTCCTGCAGCCACCTTGAAGATTTCTGCTCTGTGAATTTTAGCATCATCATATCAGTTTTCATTGGTCATTATTGATAGGAGTTCTCATATATGTGGGAGTGTCTAAGTAAAAGGAAGAGCACATGGCCTTGTACACTAATTGCTCCAAATTAGGAAAATAAACCTGAATATTCTGAGAAATCTACCAGTATCAAGAGAAATTTATAAGAAAAAACTTCAGTATTTATTGTGGGATCATCTGTCTGGTTTTAGCCAATGATCAGAACCAAGGCATGTCCCAAAACCACAATCGGTGTAAGATTCTTCCCTTGAAGATGCACAGAGGTTTCTAGAATGCCTTGGGGGCAGAGAGATTTGTGAACGCTAGCATTTCAGGATTGACTTAAACAAATTTATTGAGCTGCTTTTTTATTTTGTGAAGAAAGTGTATTTCTTTGTGGAAGCGATAACTGCGGTTCAGAATATTCACAGGTTATAGATTGTATTTTGCTCTTTTAACAAAGAAGCACACAGTTCGTCCAAAATAGTTGATGGGCTGCCTTGAAGAAGAGGATCTGTTACTTTCCCCCTTCCTTCTCCAACCAGTGCATTGGTCTGCGTTTTGTCGGTTACGTTTGGGAAGATGTAATGCTTTACAGAAACAGAGACCTGCTTTTTCCAAAGGTGACTAGGAATCATCTGAGTGCTGATGTGCAGCAGTGTGCTATACTGCTTTGCAAAGTTGGTCAAACAGATGTAATTCCTTATTACCAAGGGCAATACAAAATCTGTTTAGAAAGATCTCAAAGAAAGGATGCTATATGTCACCTTCTTTTCCTCTGAAAATTATACTGTTAGGATTTTTGTATGTAGGATTGAAGATCAGAAAGCTAGACAGCTGAAGCTAATCACTGTCTTAGGTAAAATTTCAAGCTGAAGCTGAAAACCAGGTTCAGTTCTTCAGAACTGAGACAGTTGCAATAACAAGTTTCAATTCTATGTTGTTTAGGACTCTTGCCTCAAAGCAGACATGAAAAATAAGGTCAGGATCCTCTAAATGGTCAGGAATGGATACTTTTGAGCCTAGAGCTGTTCGAGTTGTGAAGTTTAGAGTACTGTCAGTTTATAACTGGGGAAGGAAAGTCTCAGAAGAGGGATGATCGAAAGATGTGACCTTCTGTACTGCTTCCATTTCTTTTTCCAGTTGACCAATCTCAGAAATTTTAGGGAGGTTATTTCAAGCATGAGTAAGAGGTCTATTAATATCTGGTTTGAGCAGAACTATGTTGCTGCAGAAGCTATACCTGTCTGCTTTGGCACACCTAAACCAGCTGAACAATAATACGGTGATCAGTAAAAGCTGACTGGGTGACTAGGTAAAGGTTCTGCTCTAAAACCCATGCCACCTTACATCTTTACTGTTATTGAGAAATAGCCCAGATCAAAAGATTTCTTGGATAAGTCAATCTTCACTTTTCTAAGGTTGTGCAGCTCTATTAAAAAGCCTGAAGGGAGAAAAGGTGACAAAACCCTCAAACGTAGAAATGCTGCACAGAGGCTTTTGGGTAGGAAGGACTGCTTCTGTTGATGCTGCTTAATGCTGGGATAGGACCAGGCACTTCTTGGATAGCATTAGATTTACTGTGTTACCTTCTTTCTCTGGGACTTCCAAAGAGAAGGGCATGGTACATGTTTCTCTGACACAGGGCTGCAGAAGGGAGTGTTTTCTGTGCTTTTTAAAGACATTAAAATACACCGAACCACTTTTAAATCTGCATTTTTTTTTCTGTCTGCTTTCAGTCAGTGCCGTAATGTCCCCTGGCTGATTTACTGCTGCTTGGAAAAAGTATGGGTCTCATCAAAACACCATGAAGCAGTTGGAGCGATTGCTTGTTTTATCTGTGTTTTGTGATGCTCTCTGGTCAGGCTGTAGGTGTGAGAGCCAGGAAATTGATGGCAGGGGACGGGGGAATTTTAACGCATTCTGAGGTTAAGCAGATGACTAGCTATCTCTGGAAAAGCTGGTCCACGCCCAGAACATTATGCAGTACAAAAAGAAGGTCATCCTACTCAGCAGGTTTTCCAGTTACTTGGAGAAGACCTTTTTTCCCTGCCTTCACCCTGCCCCCAGCAAAAACTGACACAACCCTTTTTGCTCTCCAGAGACCAATCAGTCAGCCTCCAATCATTCAGTTTCCTATTGAATCTACTTTCAGAAATTGCTTGAGGGGAGAGGACACTCGAAGAGCAGCAGTAGGAAAAATATTTTTTTTTAAAGATGCATTTCAGAATTCAAAGGAAAAGAAACCATTTCGGAGAAGTCTATTAAGGTTGACTTTCTCATCAAAACTGAGGCCTTAACTTTGGTTAGCTGCTTTAGATTTGGGGTTATTTCTACCTATGTCCTTATAGCATTTTTTTTTTTTAAAATACATGTGGTTTTTTACTTTTTTTACTGAATTTAAACTCCTTAATAGAAAAAAAAAAATTAAAAAAAGGTAGAAAATGTTTAAATTCTGAATATTGGTGTTCAGTCAAATTAGATTACAAACAAGAACAATTTGGCTAATGTAAACCTGGTGTAGCTCCACTGACTGATGTAGTGTGCCAGCCCGGCTTATTCCAGCAGAGGAAGTTGCTCAATTCAATGTATTATATTGCTTAATAGTACCTGTTATAGGTGCTGAAACCTATGTCATCCTCAGGAGTCTGAATCTTGAAGCTAAATTTTACCGTTCTCCAAAAAGATTTGAAAATAATTCCGACTTGTAATAGCTGTCTCTCCCAGCTTGGTGTCAATTACATTTAATTTGAGAAATGTTACAAGTATATAATCATCCAAAGAGGCAAGGTTTCTCTAGAGTTATATCTTTTCTTAGACCAGCTGATATAACCAGGAAAGCAGTAGAGAAGTTTTCAGGCACCTAAGCTCTTCTTGAGCTCTCAAATGTTATTAAGATAAGCACATCACCCTTTAGCTCTGACAAAGGTGCTCCAATGGTTATCTAGTTTTCCCATATTTTAAAATGCTAAAAGATAGTGTGTATATATATAAGGCCTACTAAAAGATACTGTTTCTCCTTGGAATTCTTGCTTTGCTTGTATCTGTGGACCAACACAGATGCAACAACTTTCTGTGATTGTTTTCATCTAGATCACTATGGAAGCTATTGAATACCTCTGAGCAGACATATTGAACCTGCTTGGTATAATTTCCGCTTTAATAATGAATCTATATTAAATCTGTTTTTCCAACATATATTTATGCATCTATATACAATTTATCGATAAACTCAAAACTCTTACTATACTGAATATGTAATTCACTGCTTTTCCACAGATCCTGTTTGCAACAAATCAGTATTAGCTGTTACTGCTGTCATTTACTACAGATAGCGAACTTGTATGTTTTCTGAATGTAAACCTTTTGTAGCTTCATCGTCTTAAGCTTTAAATTTTGGCAACAATACACTATAAATGTCATCCTCATAAATCCTTACAAATTGTCATAGGCTTGCTGAAATAGGTGGAGAATGTAAATTTTAACCACCTGGAAGGTCCAAGGTCCATCTCCAAATTACTGAGAGTCGTGATTCCATGACTGCGGTACTTCAAACTCCTCTTGAGATTCCTGGGGAGCCAAGTTTGCGATGCTGGATGAGTAGGTGCAGACCCTGCAAAGGGAAGGGGTACCATGTTACATGAAAAGCAAGGATGGTAATGAACTCTGAAACTGCAGTAGGTATTTAATGTAGTAGCCGCTTCACACCCCCAAGAAGAAATTCTCTGGCTAAATTTTTATTTTCTTAGGATCATTCATATTACTTCAAGTTTGCAATACTACGTAAAAAATATGCAAACTCTTTCATTCTGGCTCTGTGATACAAATCCTAGGGTTTGTATATATATCTATAGAAAGGTCTTTCCCAAGTAAAAATAATTGAAAAATTCTAGAATGGAGATACAACATTTTGTGGAGTCTTGTGAAGAGCAAAAGAAGTGGTTTCAGTTCCAATTCCATTAGAAGTTGTCTGACAATTATGTGGAAGTCAGATTTCCAATGCCGTCAATGTCAAATTCTTTGTCTTATCCATTGATGGTATGACCCATGCTGCATTATGAGTGTGTCAGCTTCTACTCCTGTCTCATCTTCAGCAACATAATCTAAATTTAAACTGACTTCAGAATAACGTTTTGTGAAATAGGAAAAAAAAGCACTAAAGTTATTTAGGCCTCAATTGGTTATGGAGAGCCTAGTTGTCCTACAGTCATGGTATTAAGCAATAATTTTTCAGAAGTTTATGTGATTTATCTTTCAAATTAATGAAACTTGGCAATGTTGCTGAGAATCTAGAAAAGTTTTTACTTTGATAATTATTTTGTTTCTTTGCTTCAAATGTCCTATAAGCCATAATTTTTAAATCCATGGGTCAGTTTTTCTTCATATGTGGTAGAAGAGAGTGATAAAGGAGTCAGTACTTGAAGAAACTGGGAAATTTTGAAACAATGCATGAAAAATACAGCTGTGCAATGTGTTCTTGTTTAAGCATGATTACTTTATTGTATCTAATAATTTTTTTCTACATAGTGGCAAATGTCTTCACAGAACTGTATAAATCTGAGCTGCTTTGCTATGATAGATCTGTACCCGCAGAACATATTTATTTAAATGGTAACCTAGGTTTGGCATGTTCCTTAAATAGCATATTGTAACTGCAGCTGAGGTAGACTGTGTAGTTTTGCATAGTCTGACAAAGAGTATGATGGGGAAATAGAAAAGTGTATGTGATTTATAAATATCCAGTCAAAGAGAAAAAAGCAGATCCCCATGATAAGGGCAGACTGTTACTTCCATAACCGTATCAGTGGTTGATAGTAGGGCTACTCAGGTAAGTGGTCCCAGTGCAGCAAAAAAATTAGCAATATTGTATAGGCAATTATTTATCTATTTACCTCTAGATTTGAGATTGGGTTGTATGCAGCTTTTACTCTACAAAAATAATTCTAGAATCTGTAAACTAATTGGTAGCATGCACCACCACACGCGACATGAAATACTGCTTTGTAACATCTGTGAACAGCCTTGTTCTTCTGGAGATGCCCGACATGGCTATTAGCTTACAGCACAGTGTATTTATCCATTCACTGAAATGTACAAGATAATTTGAGGGAAGATTAACGTGTCATCTTGAACCAGTACAGAAATGCTTTTATTCCAAAGGAGCATACAAGTTCTGAAGTGTAAATAAATACCTGCTGGTACTTTAAGTTAGCAAGAGTTGTGTATTTGCTGCTCTCTGCATTAATAGGCATAATTTTGTGCAATTTTCTTTGAGTTTTAAAGAGTGGAGGTACTTTAGCCTTTAACTTCAGATCCTTCTGACTTTTGCTTATCCTCTTTTCTGAACTAGAAAAAAATTAAGTTAGTCTGGAAAATACTTAAGTATTTGCTCAGAGATTGCAAAAGGTAAAAGCATGTAAAAGAAATAAGGATGGCCAGAAAGAGAATTATTTCACTTTATTGTGATGCTGTTTCTTCACACTGTCCTGGAAGAGTTTCCTGGTGGAGTAGGTCTCTTCAAGTTCCACCTTCTCTCCCCATGATTGACTATATGCTTATACCTCCCTGCAGCTGATTTACCTAAATAACCATGTTGTATTTACATTTTTCTGAAGTACTATTTTCAAAAAGTTGAAATAAGCATACACAATACACACACACACACACACACACCCCATGAGATAGGTGTTATCAAGAAAAACTAACCAAACTTTTTTTTCTGTGGGCTGGAAACAAACACTTATATAAGGTGGAGTTTGAAGGGGGTGGTGCAGTGAAGGAGAGGAAGGGTTTTACATAGGTTTATTTTAGCCCAGGGAATCTAGTTTCCCTACACTCTCTTCTGTTGATGATGATGATGCCAGACAACCCTTCAAGAAAGCATAATCTGAATCTTAACTGTACTCAGGAGGATCCAGTGTCTCTATCCATTGAGTATATAGAAAACATATGGCTGTTAACCTCCTTGGATTAAAGTAGGACTTTGTAAATACTGCCATGCTGCTCCTTCCGTTTTAGGAAACATAAGTAGCACTTTACTTTGTGGTATGAGATCAAACAAAATTTTAGACATATAGATAGAACATATGGGGCTGCTTACCTCTTTGGACAGCTTTAGAAAAGTCTGGAGCTGGTTGTCAGGATCTGATATCAATTGTGCAGAAAAAGGAGGAAAAAAAATTATTACACTTTTTTCCTCTCTGGTGGCTAGAAAATTCTGTCTTGGTATTTTATGGACATGCTTTGTCTTCAGAGAGAACTAAGTATCCAGAACCTAAATAGTCATTCTTTTATTTGTGTAGACAAATCAAAATTAGTATTGTCTTAAATAATTTTCCCTAAATGTCTGGATTAAGATTATCTCACAGAACTACTACTTGTACAGAGTTGCACTGCATGTGTTAGTATTTGCAGGATCTTCATGGGATTGTAACACTGGGTACATAGTCAACAGAAAACTTAAATCATACCAACATTTTTATTAGAACATAATGCTATACAGTCACTTCTTAATATACAATCATTAAAATGACAGTAATTAACTAAAACATTTCAATTTTCATGTAATTATGAAAAATTACTCGTCCTTACTATCCGTAAAAACTTTACAGGCCACTGGGCAGGGATGAGATTGCACAAGCATTCTTTGACAAGGCACAGAATAAGTACATCTATCTGTGTGTTTGCCACTTATTTATATATTTTTTTCTTTTCCCCACATATGCTGGCCTTGTCTTTGCAGACCTTTTCTAAATGACTCATACCCATAAACCCCAGAATTTAGGGCTGTCTTCATCAATTTATTGTCTGTTATCTAAGGTGACATTGTATTTTTAACCCAGTCAAACACACAGCTGTCACCTGAGCTGGTTACAGTTTATTTAAGCATTTTGGTATACATGGGAAATAATAGGATCCCATCTGTACTACAATAGTCAACTGTGTAGCAGGGAATAACAATGTTCTAATCAGCATCCTGGGTTAATTATAACCATGGTAACGATGAAACTCAAGGGAGACTGGGAGGGGGGAATGACTGGGATTGTTAATTTGACATAGAGGCTTTTCTTCCAGAAAGCGGTTTGGTTCCATGTGGTCATTTCACACAGACTACTAGGCAGCCATCACATGATGCAAACTCTTTGGGACAAAACCTCCTGTATTTGTATAACAACCCCTCAGCCAGGTCTCTTAAAGAACTATTGTGTTCTGGGTGGGTGTCAGAAATGGGAGCTGTCTTTTGCCTGCAACAGGTCTCTTTGCACTTAAGCACAAATATTTCCCTACCTTAGGAAGCCTTGATCAGTATTAAGAGAACTGGAATTGGGGATTTCTAGGACAATTTAGATGGAATATCCTACATTATATCAGAATATGTTCTCCTATTGTTTGTGTGGCTGGTGTTCTCTATCCCTCCCCTGCAAGCCTACCTTCAATCACAATTCATATCCCTTTCAGCCATCTTGCCTCATTGGCAATAAAAGGAGCCTAAGGTCTGGACAAATACATTTTCCTGTTTGAGCATTAGAAACAGCTGGACAGGCTGCCTGCTTTTGTTCATTTAAGTGTGAAGAGCAGTCCTTTCTGTTGGTACTGCTGTATCTTAAACATGTAGGACCGGACTTTTCATCTTTGGCTGTAGCTGCTGAAGCCAAGTCCATAAAAACTAGGAATTATGAGCTGAGTGACCAGGTGTACGTTGCAATGGCAATCACAGTCATCACTATTGCACTGCCAACACTGAATGATCTGTGGAAATTCACGAGCAGAATAACTTGCTGTTCTGTGAATACCTGTAGTATGTTTTCCTATGCTTGGCTATGTGCTCCATGGATGGCTTTGTAGAGCTGTAGTACAGCGTGGAAAATTTAGCCTCTTTTTTCCACTAGAGTAACAATGACTGGTGGATAGGGTAGTTAGAAGGGAATATAAAAGGAGAGCTTCAATAGTCTTGTATACAGATCATCTGGGAAAAAAGTTTCCCCTCATGTCAAGTGCAGATCTATGCATATAAGGAGCTATAAATTAATTTTATCATAAATTTATTTAGAGTAAACATTGCAGGACTTGACTGGAACTGGTTTTGGTAACCTACAAACTATCAAAGTGAAGCCATTCATTCCCTTTACTCTTGGTTAATACACTGTCATGCAGGTAGTAGCTTGTTTCTAATTCTTTTAGGATTACTCCAGTTTCTCTGGAGACTTGCCAATGAGTAGCAATAAAGCCAGCTTGGGCAGGCTGCAGTTTGCCTCCCACATCAATGTAACAGCTGTGGCAAAGATGTGAACTCCTTAGGGCACTTAGCTTGGACAAAGCACTGGATGTAGACTGACACTTCTGAATGAGTTGGGCTGAGACTGGGGGTTGAGGGCTTCTTTAGTTGTGATTTCTCTTTCTGTCACCTCCCCCTTGCTGGAAGTTCATTGACATGAAGCTCAGTGTCTTGCAATATCGGCCTTAAAAGTGACCGTGAAAACTTGGCAGGAGATAATCTCCAAACCCTGAGTTTCCATGGTAGGTTGCATTCTGGAAGAGATTGTCTGTGCACTAGCCCTAACTAGCACGCTTGCTGTTACACAAACAAGCGCAGCTCTGGTTTGTCGTCTTCCTCCAGATTTGCCTTTTATACTAAATAAAATGAAGATGAAAAATAGCATGCAAGCTTACTGCAGTGAAACAGAAGTCTAAACGTCTGCTATGGAAATGGAAACAGTTATAACAGAGAAAACTAAAACATGGGTTTAGAGGACATGACACCAAATTTCTCTTTCTTAAGATATGTTGCAGCTGTGAAGATAGTGAGACAGCTAAGGACAATTTAGTTCTCTCAGTACAATTTTAAATTACTGTTAAGACCAGTTTGGGAATGACAGACAACTGGAAATCTAGCGCTTCTCTCCTTATGCACAAGTTGATAGCTGTTTGAGATCTTTTCTCCCTTTCTTTGAAAACAGATATTCTTCTGTCTTTATCCACTGCTATTATTATCTAACTGGGATCCACCCAAGAGTGCTGAAGGAGCTGGCAGAGGAGCTTACCAAGCCACTCTCTATCATTTATCAGCAGTCCTGGAGAACAGGGGAGGTCCCAGATGACTGGAGGTTGGCAAATGTGATGCCTATCTTCAAGAAGGGCCGGAAGGAGGATCCGGGGAACTACAGACCAGTCAGCCTGACCTCAGTACCGGGGAAGATTATGGAGAGGCTCATCCTGAGTGTGCTCACCAGGCACATGGAGGACAATCAGGGGATCAGGCCCAGTCAGCATGGGTTCATGAAAGGCAGGTCTTGCCTAACCAACCTGATTTCCTTCTATGACCAGGTGACCCGCCTGGTAGATGAGGGAAAGGCTGTGGATGTTGTCTACCTGGACTTCAGCAAAGCCTTTGACACAGTCTCCCATAGCATTCTCCTGGAGAAGCTGGCAGTTCATGGCCTAGATGGATGTACTCTTTGCTGGGTTAAAAACTGGCTGAAATTATGTTTTCAAGGAAAAAAAAAATCATCCTACCCAGAGCAAGATTTTTGAATTTGCTTAACATCAGGGATCAATCACAGAAGTTTCCATAACTCTTCTGCAAGGGTAAATATTAATGATGATTTATGAATTGAGTCATGAATTGTTGTTTGTATGATGTGTACACCAGAGTTTCAGCTGATTTAACACAGCCTTGCTATGAAGTGTTTGCTGTCTTACTGTGCAGTCACTGAAGAGTTACTGTGTTCAAGTGGGGTAGAAGTAATAGTCTGAAGAACTGCACTAAGCCATAGTAAGAAGTTGAAATCTCAGCTCTTGTGAATGGCAATTAAATATTTTTAAGTACTCAGACTAGTGTGCTGAGATTTTATTACTTCTAGCTGCTCCAACTTTTGCCTGGATATTATCATGTCATTACATTTTTTTCTTAACTGGATCAAGAGATTTTGAAGCTTATCTGGTTTGTGTATGTGTGCCTCACTACAGAGCCTAGGTTTTTCTACCCTTCTACATCTCGTTGAAATTTTAAAGAAATAGTATGTGGACTTCAAACCCTATTTTCTCCTTTTTGAGTATTTTGCTGCTTAAGAGGCTGTTGTTAGCAAAGAAGGGGCTGCAGAAAACAAGCAGTTCTAGTGATGAGAAGACTGTGTACATACTGCTGTGTTCCTTCCAGTACTTTCTTTTTAAACTACATAAAACTATAAGAAGGTACGGTAGGCAGACTACATCTATTTAGTTCAGTTTCCCAATTCAATGTGTTTAAAAGCTGGCACAAGCAATTTATCATTCACTTGCAGAGAGCTGATTACAGCTGTCAGAAAACACACATTTTTTTTCCCTAAAAATGGGTTAATGCATGTTTAAATCAGGTGTCTATCTGCTTGCACACTGTGTTTTTTTGTCAGAAACACAGTGATTAGAGTTCCCATCTGGTAGGATTATTTCATATTGCTCTTGGTTCAGGCAATTTCTGGTTCAACTTAGATCAATGTTCACGTGTCAGTCATTCATCATCAACTTCTGCAAACAAGGACAAATCTGTAGCAGGGGATGTTTACAAACAAGTCTTTTTCTGTACAATACATGTAACTGGTTTTTTTAAAGAAAGATGTGTAAAGAAGGCTGCACTCAGATGCTTAGAGATGCATGGGAATACTGAATTCTGACATGAGATCTAAATTATTTAGGGTCATGTTCTTTCTCTTTTTTTGTTAATACCAGTGAAACTGCTAGTACTTTTTGTGTTGTGAGGTAATGCTCAGCTCAAGTGCAAGTCATATTTGGACTCAAATAATAGAATTTGAATAAAGGAAGATCTGTAATATCTCTACTTTTTTGGTCTTGCCCTAAGCAAGATGGGGAAGAAAAAAAGTTCAGCAATTGGTCTGCCCCTGAACACAGGTGCAAGAGATTATATTCTTATCTTCTTTGTCTTTGGACTTCATTGCTTGTGTTGATCTGCTGTATTAGACTTTATATCTGTTTTCTCCCCACCTTTTTGATAGCTTCCAATAGCTATGCCTTTGCCAAGCATGCTTAAGCTCACAAGGAGTTTATACCAAGGTCTCTTGCAAATGTCAGTGGCCCTGATAAGTCTTTACTGATAATGATAAAATAGTCATTAAATATTTTAGTAGAGCATGTCCGACTGTTGTTTTTGTGTAGTATGCAGTTTCCAGGATGCCAGTATCATGTCAGCTCAAAATTTGCCAAGGATAATTATTTCTGTAAGGATTTGGCCAGCCTTTTGCAATTCCCAATTTGACAGCAGACCAGAAGTTAGGTTTTCATTCTGAAGTGAGTCTCTATTTATTGTAGAGTCAACAGTCCAAGGCAGCAAGGAAGGTAGTAGCACTGAAAATTTGATGTGAAATCCAAGATAAAAGTCTTCTGTAGAAAAACCCAGATGCTACTGACTTTTTTTTTTTTTTAAGCTTTGGGCCAGAGGGTAGAATTTGTGTGGGCTGAGTGGGCTGCCAGCACTAAGTAATAGTTGCAACTAGATTGCAGGGGTATCAGTGTTGTCAGGAAGCTTGGGATTTCCACTGCCCCTTGGACAATAGAAATTGGTAATGCTGTGGCATTCATTGTTTAAAGCCAAAAGCAAATGCCTCGCTGGACAGCTTTTGGCAGTTAGGTAGACACTGGCAAACAGAGCGGAGTCTGAGGTCTGGAATATATTTAATAGCATTTAGAGGAATGGATCTATCTAGACTGAAGGCAATTGATAAATTTATGAAGAGTAGTCCACAGGCTTTTTCATTTCCCATTTGACAGCCTCAGAATGTACTGGAAGCAAAACAAAGGTATTGTCAGGGGAATGCTGGATACTGAACAGTAGTGATTATCAGTTACTGCTTAAGTTGTGGCTTCCAGTTCCATGTGCTGCACAGTAGGATTGTGCATGTGTTACTGATGCATTACTTTTTAAACTCTTTTTACATTTTTGAGCTGTAACCTGCAGCTCAAATGACAAGACTGCTGTGTCTCAGATCAGCCAAGGATGGTGAGTGTACAATTCTCCCTCCTGTGAACACTGTTAAGTTTGTATTCTGCCCGAATAGAATAGTAGAAACCATCTTCAGTAGAAAATGAACTAGTGACTTCAGTGGGATCAGAATTAAAACGTTGGAGGAAAACCTTCTACTTTCTGCTTGAAAGCTTTCAGGAATTTACATGCAAAACTATTTTGCTGTAGTTGGTATGCAACTGCCTGTATGTCTGTTTTGTGTGCAGCTAATTATAATTTTGAGAGATCCATAGCTATCTCCCCAAGTTTTCTGTGGAAAAAAAAAAGCCAACTGTGTATGAACTTATTATAATAAGTTGTTTGCATGATGCATGTACTCTGGTACTGATTAACTGAAGAATCCCATATTTGATGCATCTCCAGTGTGTTTCTGAGAAATTAGACTCCGGTGTTTCAGTTTTTAATAAATAAAAATGCTCACTAGTTATTTAAGCACTTAATATTCTAAATGTCTTTTTTTTTTAACACCTAATTTACTGAACTCTTGTAAAAAGCTTTGTTGCCTACCTTCTGGGGCCTGATCTTGCAAAAATACTGAGCACTGATTATGGACTGTAAGTTTTCTAAAACTTCTTACCAAAGAAGCCAAGCCTCCTGCAGCTAGGATTGGTGAAATATTGTCTCTTTCTTTCATAGAAATAAGTGTTTACATTTTATAATATAGCAAGAATGAATTTTACGTTAGGATCAATTTAAACAGAAGGATTCTTTGAGCTTAAGAAAAATTCCAGTGGGATGCTCCGGAAAGAACAAAATGGAACTATTGTCTGGCAGCATAATACGTGTGTTAGTGTGGCGTTCGGACACTGGGAAATAATGTTCAGGAATTTTAATTTCTAACAGCTGGCTGTCTATGATAATATTTTACTTTTTTTTTACTGTTTCTACCTGTAGATGTT
The DNA here is from genome assembly GCA_034008185.1 of Gorsachius magnificus. NCBI lineage: Eukaryota > Metazoa > Chordata > Aves > Pelecaniformes > Ardeidae > Gorsachius > Gorsachius magnificus. The sequence continues at coordinate 32,483,995 of CM067087.1, forward strand.
GGCTTTCCTAACTCTGCAACTAGTGAGGATGTTTATATTTTTGAAAGTTCTTTGCTGGTTATCATGAATGTTTTGAAAATTTTCATGCAAAAAGGATTTTTTTTCAGCAGAAAGTTATGAAGACATTAAATATAACTGTAAAATAGAAGTTTCTACATGAATCTAAAACATTTTAAATTGAAGAAAACAGGGAAATTAATTACTGCTACATAACCATTCCTATTCTAGAAAATTCTTATGGTGGGGAAGAGAACAGAAGTTAGTTAAAAGAGTAAAAATACATGATGGGTTAAGGGAAGAAGGGGGCAAAGAGAGGCTTAACAGATTCCTCCCCCCCAGTCTTTATATTTCGGTTGAAGTTGGCAACTTTGCAAGCCAACGGTGTTTTCCATGGTCTGTATCTGTCTGGCTGTCGACTTGGAATAGCATGCAGGTGCATTGATGTTAATGGGGGTTTTACCACAGAATAAAATAGGCCAAAAGCTTTACCCTATATATCAAAATGCCTTTTGATGTATCTTCTGGGACAGTGAGCAGACACCTTAAACCTTCAGAAACACAGCGTAAATTTGTGCCAATTTATGGGACTCTAAAGGACCTCAGTGGATTTATGTGTTTGTAATTACCACTGTGTGAATACATGCAAAAATGGCAAATGAATATTGGATGAATTCAGTCATCAGGGTATTCATGGAATACAAATGACTGCAAAGTTTGGAGCTACGAAGTTTAAACAAATACTGGAGAATATTTATGAAAATCAAATTTTGGACTTGTTTTATATATTCCCACACAAGTTATTTCTGAATTATGCACATCTTTTTCGCTTTGTTATTATATCTTGTGGTTTTTTTCTGGGTAGCTTAAGCTAATATAAGCAAATATTACTAAGTCACTAATGTACTAAATACTAATATAGCTAATATAACTTAATGCAATGTTCAGTATTAAAAGTAGTATTAAAGTTATAGGATAATTCAGGTTGAAAGGATCCTCAGTCCAATCTCCAGCTCAAAGCAGGGTAAACTCTGAGGTCAGCCTTTTACTACTAATGTAGCTATAGAAGCTCTTCTTTTTGCCCTTGGTGAATAAGTCTCAACTCCAGCTGAGCTCCTGCATCCCTAATACCATCCCTGCATGCTTGGACAATGTTATGAAATTCTCTTTTGTACCTCAAGAGAGAAATGTAGAAATTTAAAATAAAAAAAGTGTAAAATGCCTATAGAATTAATTGAGCAGTCTAGAGATTGGATATGATGGAAAAATGTTACGAACACTACACAAAAGCAGAAGCCCATTTCTTCGCCAGTTCTCTTTTTAGTCCTCATTTTGTATTTTCTGTACTTGATCCTGCAAGATTCTGAGCTTTCTGACCTAGTTTCAGTAAAACATTATTTTATGCTTGTGAGTAGACCATAAAAGTACAATAAGCTTTTCCCCATGTTTCAATTTTATGCCTGCCTGGTTTCCTGGATCATATACTGTGCTTACTATCTGCATGATGAACTTCTGATTTTGTATTTGCACATGATAGCTTGTCAATGTTTGGTTTTGATACAACTTTTCTTTTACTTTTGTGTACATCTGGTGATTTAGATGATGTAGCAAATGGCTTCAGAACTGAAAACTGTTAAATTTGTGTCTCCTGGCCAGGTGCAGCTTAGCAACCTATACCACCTCTCTTTTGTGTGAAATGCTGACATTCAGCCTTGTTTGTGGGGGGGTCCAGAAAATCTGGCACCAAGGCCAAAGTGTAGAAGAAAACTTATTATGTTATGGCTTTCTATGTGCCTTATCCTTCTCACCCTTTTAACACCTCTTAAACGAAAATAAGGCGATCTGTTCCTTATGGTGGTCAGTTACTGCAAAAGGAGAGAGCTGGCAGCTGACTAGAAAAAGGGCTGAAAGTATGGAAAAACTGGGCTGTGAGCAACCTGCAGCTGCTATTAGTCTGTTGCATTTACTTGCTTGTTTTTCCTGTTTGATAGTTTTCAGGTTTTTTGGCTGCTTTAATATTCAGTTCTGTTCCTTTAGGGTACATCCAGTGCCCCTGCTCGCAAACCAGATAATGATATTGTTTATAATGTGAAATCAGGGTTATTTTTTATCTTAAGAAATTTACAGTTCATCCAGTTGTATGTTATGACTCTAGTTCATTCTTGGCAAGGTTGTGACTCTTTTTTTACAAGCATTTAGGGCTCTTCAGGTGTTATGTGAACCGGCCTTTTTTGGTTTTAGAAACTTTATAGTACTTTGTAATTTTTACAAACTTAGACTGAGCTAACATGCTTTCTGGCACTTGTGATACTTGAAACCATGCTGACTGGACAGAAAACCTGATGAGCAAGTTCTCTGGTGGAGTCTGGCAAACAGCATCCTAACATGGTTATCTCCTTACAGTCAAACAGAAAACTGCACTGCAGCTCCATAGCTCCATCTTTTTCTTTTTTTTTTTTTTAAGTTGGGCGAGGCTATCTTTCAAAAATTGCTTGACATAATGACCAGTGTAATGCAAGCTCACAATATGGTTTGTCCAGGTATCTTGAAGATAACTTCAAGATCCTGCTATGATATATTTCTGAGCTCAGACAGGTATGTCTCATTTTTCAGACATAAACAAAGTTAATTCAGCAGATCTAAATGTCTAAGTGGGTTGGAAAGAAAAAATGCCAGCCCCAATGTGCATTAGGATGACGTGAAAGTCCAATTTGAGTTCAAGAACCTATTTTGTGTTTGAAGGACAGAAAATTGGAAATATCTATCTTTTTCCTCTGTTAGCTAAAAGAGGAATATCTTTGCTATTTATTTAAACCTTTTTCAATTAAACATGTAAATTGATAAATAATAGAGAATTTTATTTAAGATGTTTCAAATTTGGATTTCAAACAAATGCCTTCTGTTCTTTAGCTGCTTTTGGTGACTTTTGAATTGATGCTTATGTTGTAAAAGGATATACATATTTATGGAGATGTATAATGAGTTCAGACAGATGAAGGGACAGATGTTTTCTTCAGCCAGTGTCTCATTATGCATGTTCTTGCTACTGACAAGGTTACTTTAAGTTTTCTTTAGAATTTTAATCTTTAGCTTCACTACTACTTTAACTCTTTTGAGTTTGATTCCAGTTATTTTTATATTGCATGAATTTGGTGCTACCCATCCCAAAGGGGTGAGGATTGTTTAATTCCCTTCCTATTTACATTTGTAAAATCCTGATAATCAAGCATATAAACAATATTCTGCCAAATATTGTATTTAGTAAGTAGTTACCCAGAAACTTTACACATTCTGCAGTTACTGTAGTAATGGAGTAGCAATTTTTGCTCAGCTTTCATGTGCAGTTTTCTGAAATATCTTTGTGCTAAGGAAGTATGTTATCCATGCCTTAAGTGCTTAAATCACTGAGCGTCTGAGTCTGACACTTGAGACAGCCTTCCCAGGCTGGTGGCAATGTTTTCTTCTGTTTTTTAATCTGTGATGTGAGTAACTTTTCTTCCCAGTGGACAGAACCTCTGCTAGACATCCCCCCCCAATTCTGCATTTATGAAGTGGTTCTGAACTGGTGGATCAGGCTCTCTAGTGATGTAGTGCAGCTGTGCCTGGGGTGGAGAGGTTTTAACAAGTACCTGTCTGCCTACACCACAGCAATAAGTGTTATTAGGACTGTTGCCTTATGGTATAATTTGTATTGGGTGAACCTAAGATAGGTAAAATCTGGGGAGCACAGAATATTTCACTTCAGTGTTTTACTTCTGGGGTTGCAGTCAGTGTTCCTCATTAAAATCAGGAGCTGACCCAGTGTCCTGTTTTCTTTTGGAGCATTGCTCATCTGTGATGTGTCACAGAAATCACATAACAAAATAGCACAGATCCCCAGGGTAATGTTTGAACGAGGCCTGCTTTCAGTCACCTGGTTTTCTCTTTACTTAGCTGCCAAACCTTTGTTAAATTTCATGGTTATCAATTTTTCATGGTTATCAGTTTTTCCTTGTGCTGTCTTTTAAAAGTGCATCATTTCTCCAGCCTTCCTAAGATCTTCACAGAATGCTATATAGATGTGAAGATCTGAATGATTAACAGCCCAATTTTGACACATTTCATATATGAGCATTCAGCTCTAGTGTTACTGTAAGATTTCTTACAGAAAGTCTTCAATACAACAAATATTGATTTTTTTGTTTGTTTTTTTTATTATTATGTTGCTAGCACTGGTAATTGCTTTCAATTTGTCTTCACCTTTGGCTTCTTATAATAACTCATTAAATGCTTTTTGAGGGATTTAAGGATTTTCAATAACTTTGACTTTGCTGTTCTATTCCTTTTTACTGATATTCTACATCAGTAGTTTTCAGCGTGTGTTCCCATAGCTGTTACCTACCTATCTGGGGTGTCAAGATGACTGGCCACAGGCTGTCAGGCCTGATGTAGTGGAAGCAACCAGCACTTCTTATACATCCAAGGGTCTGCAGAAGAAATGCCTGAGCCACTGTGAACACTCACAGCAGCCAGTAAAAGCATGAAAAGGAGATAGCAAACCTCTTCTGGAAGTCCCATTAGCTTTTTACACTTCCACAGGCAATCAGGTAACCATTTGTCACTGACAGTAACATAAACAGAATTTTGCCTAAATAGATTAAGCACTCTGAGGCAGGGAGGAGATGAGAGAACAGGCTGTTTCCTTACTAATTTTGAGGTGTCTCTGATTTGCCTCCTCTTCTGGGTTCTCCAGAAATCAAAGAAGTTGAGCGGCTGGCCCATGAAGCCAGGAAGGCACCTTTGTCAGCTTTATGCTGAAAGACAGTACCTTAACACAGGGGGAATTGTCTGTCCAGTGTCTGATCTTTCAGTGCTGCAGGTGTGGTATGGGAAGTGGTGCTAGTGGGCTGAAGAATTCAGCCTTGTCCCTCCATGCACACTCCGTAAGTTTTTTTTTTTATGGTTTAGACCTGTACATTTCCCTTTTTCTGTACCAGGGACAGAGTTCAGGCCTTTGTGCTCATCCAGATTTTTCCAATATGTTTGCTTATGCTTGTGTTAATCAGAGGAGTTACAGTTTGTCAATGTGATGCTAGACATAGCAAGGTGGCAGAAATCTGAGGATGTTAACAGATAAGGAAATATGTTTTATGCATGTGCCTTGGTGGTGTAAAGAATGGGAAATTATGATTACTTTTGACAGGGTATGTTGAACAGCACCGCCCTTCTGCATTACATTTTGCATTTGAAATGTTAATTACAGGTTACTAGTTTATTGAAAATGTAAAGGGTATATGCACCTTAAATGTAGGTCATATTGCTACATATGAAAACCTCTGCCCTTGCAGCTGAAGATATGCCAGGCATTCTCTCTAGGGGCAGCAAAGACAGGGTACACTTGACCTGATCTACATAGTTCACTGGATCTAACATCTGTGTTATGATACCAGAGTTCAGGTGCTTCATTTCTTACCTTACTTTGTCACTTCATTGCTGCCAAAAGAGGATAGCAGCTGAGTGAGAAATAAACCAATGTTTGCATATGCCAATGAATTTTTTGCAATTGCATCTGTTAAATGGTGTTTGCATTTTTTTTTTAAATGGTTATTCAGGAGTCACTCAGCAGCTAAAAGGAAAAACTTATTAAATATTTAATGTCTCTGAATCACGCTGAGACTGAAATAATCCTGTTTCTGGAGCTTTGGTTTAACATAATGGACTATGAAAGGAGGCCAATGATTATATGACCATTTTAGAGTCAAAGTCAAACTTAAATCAAGTGTGTCAGCAAACAATGAAAGACTTCTGATAAAAAATCATGCTAAAAAAATATAGCAGAAGTATAATACATACAAAAATAAAATATGGACGGCATGATAGTTTCAATGTTCATAAGATAAAATATAGCCTAATATTAAAGACATGAATATACAGTGCTCTATTTAACCACAAGGGATATTTTTGTTATCGTTGGTCAGCAGGAGTAGCATTGTATTTTGTGAATGTACCTGCTGAAACCAGATAGACTAGCTATTCCTGGCATGAGATGCTGCTCAGTGGGACTTGCAGCCACCTGTATGCTGCCCTTCCCGACCAAGGAGCAGCAAATTTCAGAGAAGTGCAAAGCTTAAAATTTTGGAAGACTGGTATTTTGGCAGATAGTTTGAATCAGTAAGTCCCTGAAAATCTGTAAATATTCCTTATTTGTAAGGGAAAAAAAACAAAACCAAACCCCACATTCTTTCCCAATTTGCTCCTAGATATCCACTGGAAATGAATTCTATTTTAAGTTGGGTTCCAGACTTTGTGGAAGCAGAATGACAGGGTTTGCCAGAACCAGTCAAATGTCACTGTGAATCGTACTGTGCTAGGCTGGTCATTTGGTTGCACTTGTGCAACTATCAAAGCAAATGGAGTTTTGTAGCCACAGCTAGAGCAGGTGAAAACATCATGGCTTGCATTCAGATGCAGTGCAGGCTGCTGAAATATGTCTAACTATGATATAAAATAAAGCATCTCTAATAGTCTGCGCAGAGACATTCCAATCCTGAGTCTCATGTTTAGATTCCCAGTTACTCCCATATGCTCTCAGAGATGGTTTCAGGTAAGGCTGAGATGAGTTTCTCTGGCAGGCATATCAGGTGGATGCTGGGTGCTTGTGAAGTTTGGGGTTTTTTTCCTTTCTTTCCTTCAAGAACTGAACACTATACCTCCAACACTGCATATCTGCACTATCTTCATGTGACTTTGAACATAGTTTCATCCAGCTATGGAGAATGCTGTTGAATTTGCCTTTGACTCAATATTATTCAGTAAACTGAGGCTTTGCAGGCTGGTATTCTGTTCATTATTTTTTACTCAAGTATGTGAAAAATTTGAGGCAATTTCTTTACTCTTCCTGTTAGCCACTTTAATTAGAGGTGCTAAGCAAAAGATGATAAATTGTCTTTTTTGTCAGTCCTGAGCAAGACGAACATAATGTACTTTCCCACTCTGAAGCAAGAGCTAGGCAACAAGGTAAATTTACAATAAAAAAAAAAAAATCAAACAAAAAACCCCACCAAACTTCTCTCTGTCAAAGTGACTTTAAAATAATCCCGAGTTAAATCTTATACATTTGATTTTTTTTTTTTAAACCAGACTTTCTTTTGTTGTTGTAATAGAATACACTCAGATGATTCTTCACCCTGTCCTGCTCGTGTTGCAGCACTAAATAATAACTATATCTTTCCTTAGCTCTTTCATTCACCATTCCTGAAGGGCGTAATCTTACTATTGGACTTGTCCTGGTTTCGGTTGGGATAGAGTTAATTTTCTCCATAGTAGCTAGCATAGTGCTGTGTTTTGGATTTAGTACCAGAAGAATGTTGATAACACACTGATGTTTTTAGTTGTTGCCAAGTAGTGCTCAGGCTACTCAAGGACTTTTTGAGCTTCTCCTGCTCAGCCAGGTGCATAACAAACTGGGAGTACAGCACAGCTAGGACAGCTAACACAAACTGAACAAAGAGCTATTCCATACCGTATAACATCATGCCTGGGGGGAGTTGGTCGGTCGGTCGCAGGCAGAGTGGTCGCAGCTCGGGCTGTGTGATCGCGGATCGGGGGGAGTGATCACGGCTCGGGACAGGCTGGGCATCGGTCAGCAGGTGGTGAGCAATTGCATTGTGCATCACTTGTTTTATATATTCTGTATATTCTCTTACCTTTATTATTATCATCATTATTATTATTATTATTATTCTCTCATTAAACTGTCTCTATCTCAGCCCACGGGTCTTATTTTTTTTTTTTCTTTTCTCCGATTCTCTCCCCTATCCCACGGGGTGGGGGGGGGGGGGGCGGGTGAGCGAGCGGCTGCGTGGTGCTTAGTTGCCAGCCGGGTTAAACCATGACAGGACTTCAATGAACTTCCATCACCTTTAACATAAGTAAAATGAGACTGTGGCATGGAAATCTTGATGTCTGATTTTAATTTAGGGTTTGATTTATTCTGCTTGGATAATTCATGTTTTACAATGACAGAAGGTGTTGCAGTTAAGCAGGACCAAAATAAGAGTAGTTCTGAGATTTCAGCAGTTAACTTGCATCTGTGGTGGAAGTGACAGCAGAATATCTTCATGAATCGTACGTTAGTTCCCCCAGACAGTGAACAAGAACACTTCAACTGAACAATTACCTGCAGATAATAAAACCTCTATTTCCTTTCAAGCACTTAAATTTCCTTTTGATTAAATAATTCCATGTTTGAGTGATGTTCACAGGTAGGACACATTTATGTAAACTCCCTTGATTAGAGCAGCATCCTGAGGAATTCATCACTTCATAATTTTTAGCTTCAGTATGTTCTGGAAAAGTAAAGCTTGTTAAATAGTCTGCACATCTAATCCACCAAACTCTTTCACACTGGCTTTAGCATAAACCTCTAGCTTTAGAGCAGTGCTTCAAGTTTCCAAGATGCTAATTGTTCTGGGGTGCAGCTGTCTGAGTTAAATTATCAGTTGTGATTTACTACTTGCATCATGATAGCACATGGGAGCACCAGTGGCCCATGGCGCTACACCCTGTGCAAAGAGACCCTGAGAGCTCCCAGAGACCTTGCAACCAGAGGTCAGCTACCAGACACGGATTACCTAGGTGGACACAGGGCAAGAGGGAAGCAACACAGATCAGCCTGAAGGCAGATTATCAAATCATACATGAATACACTTGAGATGGGAATGATCTGGATTATGTAAATCAGGTTTGAAGTTGGAGTGTTTTGCATAGTCTCTACAAAGGACCACAGGATGCTGCTGGAAATAAGACTACTGTCTGGGTAATGCTGCTGACAGGAAGCCTTTATTTTAAATTGTGCTCAGGTGTGTGTAAGTATTCCTAAAAAAAAAATTCCATTTACAGCAGCCAGCACTTCAAAAGAGGAGGTTTACCGAATCTGGGAACAATACAAAAGACATATTTTAATTGAATTTCTGAAATGTTAGACCAGTATGCCAACAATACTGCAGTTTTTAAAAATAAAGTAAGAGAAGCTATAATCTATCTACATTTTTTTTCTGGATGGCTGTAGTCTCTCTGAGGATATTTTATGTTTATATATCATATTTATAAATTATAATGTATACAAGCACATAAAGGTAGATTGCAAAATTTTTATTTAGTCATTACTCACACAGGACTCCTGCAGAAATCTGAGAACTGCGTGTTTATTTGAAATAGAAGGTATACCCATATGTTGATTTCTTTATCTAATTTCATGTTTATTTCATGCACCACACATTGTAAATACATGCTGAAAATGAAGAAATACTTAGCTAGGTTGTGATTCTAACTTTTAGAAAACTGAGGAAATGCACAATGAAAAATGCACCAGTAACCTGGGCTCTTCTGTGCCTAGTGTCACCCCTCATACAGTGCTCCTCTTCTCCTGGGTTATGAAGTGGCAAAGCTAACAGTTCTTTCTTCCTCTTTCCAAGGTCCTTCAGGAAGGGGAAGTAGAAAAGCACCATATTGCTTCATAAAGTATGGCCAAATCACCGGCTCTCATTAGATTTCCAAAGTAAGCGACTTTCAAGTTTGTATCCCACTCTAGCAGTGCAAGAACAAGCTCTAGCAAAATGGGAGAGTGGTCCCTTCCACTCAGCTGTCCTGTTGTATTTAGAAATGACATGACTGGACAAATTGGTCTTTAATTTTAGGTAATGAGGAAAGCCTGCATCTCAATACCCAGCATGCTCTCAGGCCACACTGTGTGACTCAAGGACTTCTATCGACAGCGAGTCAAACTGTTGTAGATATATCTGTATATATTTTTGCTTTTCCTGTTAGTGCCTGAGCATGTGTACGTCTGTCTTTAGATATGTCCAAAGCTCTTGATTGGAAACAGAGCATTACTGTTTGGGAGTCCAAACCAAGCAACAGAATCAGTCAAAAGCAATGCCAGTCAGCTCCTGTGTCATAACAAACTTGGTTTTAATTTATAGCAGGAAAATGTGTGTTGCTGCTGTTGGGGGGTGTTTGTACAAATACATTTTTTGTGGCTGTTTTGCTCAGCTGAAGCAGGTAATAAATTTTTTGAACTCTGGCTACACAGATGGCTGGAGATATCTCTCCTGTGCAAAGGAAACAGGGAGGGGAAGCTTCTGGTTTTCTCCATAGCAGCACACAAGGGGCAGTAGCAAGACCTAGCTATCATCTACTTCAGAGCAAAGTGAATGCACCAAAATGTTTTGCTGGTTTGGGGGATTAACTGAAAACTTAATTAACTTCTTGTGATTGGTTTAAAGAACTATCCTTCAAGTGTAAAGGTAATTGATCCCATTTCTGTAAATATAATAAAATAGTCATATATTTAGGCAGTGCTAGCCTGCCATGCAATCTCATTGCAAAAGCAGTTCTAGAATGTATATCTGGCCTCCCTCACAAGAAAATAGTGTATTATACCTCGCACCACATTGTTACCATGATGCTGCTTTTTAAATGACCACACGCGACAGTATCTGCATCGTAATGGAGATCTCAATGGAGATCTCAATGGAGGTCTCAACCATGTTAATTTTCAGAAACCTTACAGAAATAAATTCTTGTTCCCATGCACTTCTCCAGTTTCTTTGTTTTGTGTTCAGTGTGAGTGCAAAAGTTGTACGAGAATGCTGAAACCTAACTAATCAACAGTTCTTGCTCATGAAAGTTCCTTGCTAATTGAGCAAATGGGGATTGCTTGTGTGTGTATAAGGCAGGCTTAAGCCCCCTTTTAAATTGTTCTTGTATCATTCTCTAGCAAGAACCAGATGAGAATGAGCAGAGTGGTGCAAACTATGCATGGTTAGTCTTTATTCCTCGTTCCTACCCTTCAGTATGTTTTTTCGGGTGATAATTGTGAAGACTGGGGAAGATCAATGTTATTAGTGAAAAAGTAAGGCTGAAATAGGAAGTTAGGAGTCAAAATTAGACTCCTCTTTTACTCTTTACAAGTGCTCTGAATGTAAGTAAAGGTTGGACATGTGGCAGTATTGCAAAGACATTGTATGGGCAGGGAAGAAATTAATTTCTCATAAGTGGAGTTAACCGCACAACTCTCAGTAAAGTTAATAGCCTGATTTTACTTCTCTTTCAGTCAGTCAGAAACTTCCTGAGACTGATACTTAACTGGCTTGTTGATTGGAGGAAGAAATAAAAAAGATTTTGTGCTACCTAAAGAAATAGTGCTTTTGTTGTACTTACCTACACACCCTGTGTGTTACTCTAGGTTTCCCTTACTCTTTAAGAGGTATTTTCCCCCTTTATATGTGAAGATAAATGATGTAACTTGCTCTTTCCTTTGGGGGAAACAAATCCCTCTGCTTGTGTCTGTGTGTGCAACTGTTGTCTTGAATATATGCAGAGGTGACAGAGACAGGATTATGGCTGCAATTGGTGTGCACGCTCTAAATTAAGCAAATCCTACTTGCTACGTGATTATAAAGCAATCTGAAGTGAATTTCACTTTTATATCTGATTTTGGTATGTGTTAAATGTTAGTAGTCACAGGAGACTATCCATTAAATATATGTGCATAGACAGGAGGCACGTTTCAGTACCTATTAACCTGATGTATTGTGGCATCATTCCAGGAATGACTTTATAACACCATGAAGCTGCAGTTTCTGTGTATGCTATAAAATATTTTTTTTTTTTTTTATAGTTTGAATTACAAAATTATGATGGAGTGTCTTGTGGAGACTGTAGTGATAGGTGAAACTATATAACGTAACTAAACCAAATATATATTAGTTATACAGAAGTAGAAACCTGAAGAGTATAACACACCCAGTTCTTTTCTCTTGTAGCATTTTTTGTTTATTTTTTTAATTCCTTCATTTGTCTTGCAGAGCTGAGCAGGGAAGGCCTGTTATCTCTGCTGTTTATCATTTAGAAAGCAAGTTCTTAGACCTGAAAATTTCACAAAATTTTATGCAGTCCTGTGCTGTTCCTGCTGGGAAGTAGTACAGCCCATGTGCTGCTGCTTCTTCCTTACTGTTCACTAATAATAAGGCCCTCCTTTGCAAAAAAGCATCTGCCTTACAAATTCTATACAACAATAAATTACCTTATGTAGGTGACTGAAACACTTTTCAAGAGTGCAGAAGTTAATTTTCCAATAGTAAATAATAAAAAAAGTTTACTTGACAAGGACAGATGGGAAGACATGCAAATCAGAATATGCAGTCAATTATACGTTGTTTTTGATGAGCATATGGACAATAGAAAAACAGAACAGGTCCATGCCAGACAAATGAGTTGATTACATTCAGAAAAACACTTAAAAGTTCTAAACATCATTATGCCTATTAATGAACAAGATAAATTATATTAATGATAACTCTAAAGTGGCTGAAATTGTTTTGTCTTCAGCAAGAAAAAAAGTTATTTGGACAACAAAGACGTTTTGGGAATGAGGGAAACAGATATACCCAGATGAGCTTGTGTGTATCTGATAGTGAAATGCAGAAGGGTTTTGGTGGCCAGGGAAAGGTCACATATGTCACTGAAGTTCTTTCCCTATAAGTATCACTCAGTCTGCATGTTGCAGCAGTGGGTGAAGCTGCCATTTCAGCAAAGGTGAATTTAATTTCTTCTCTGAATTCCAGACACACAAACCTACAGAGTCAGATGTCACCCTGCATTTATGTGTGGTATATACCATTGCTAGTTATTTTTGAGATTTATAGACAATGAAGGAATAGTGGGAAAAGGTAATGGATAGTTCAAAAGAACTATTAATGCAGTCATTTTCTGAGACTAAAAGATTTCTTGTCTTAGTAATTATTTTTTTTCTTTAGTATTAATTTAAATCCTAAAGAAAAAATTTGGGAAGGATGGAAATATATTAATCAAATATTTCTGGATATTTCTGACCTTAACATTCCTTTGATTAATATTTCTCCTAAGTAAGTGTAGACTTAAATCCAGCTAGTGAGGGAGAGGTAAAATGCATATATGAAAAAGGAGATTCACGCTAACAGGCTGTTTAAGAGGTATAAACCACCTGTTTCTTGCTATATCAGGTGTATTTTTATCTCATAACTTTAGAACTCATTTCTTGTTGTATTAAGATCAGTTTAATATAAACTATGGCCTTACAGAAGCCAATATTTCATTAACTTCAGTCTGAGACAGCTAAATATTCTGCTAGGATTTTTCCTATTGGCGTCTTATTAAATAACACCAGGTGTGGTGATCACTTGCCAAAAAAAAGTGTTTTGTGGTAGCTATGCTCCATTTTTTACAAGATAAAATTGCCATGGTATCTGCAGTAGGAAGCGCTGTATGTTTCTAGTCTCTGTCTATAGCTAAACGTGCAAATTGTTGCAAATAAAAATCCATGTTTGCAATCACAAACTGAAATTTATTGTTTATGCAATGTACTTAGCTGCAGGAAGCTTTTGTTTAAAATAATCTACTTGCTATAACTGCTAGAAACACTTTTTTCATCTCCATTAAACTTCTGGTTTAGTTCATTAACATATTGTTAATTGTTGTGTAATTTAGTTTAGTTCCACATGAGTGGCATTTGTGAAGCGGAAATTGTTTTTTATATTTTTCTTTTGTTTGGAAAGAAAACCTTCTAAAGTGACTGGAAAGGGAGAGGAATGTAGAATACTTGCATCGTAGCTGTACCTCTGAATATTTTTGAAATTTGCTATTTAAAAATAAATAATGAAGAAACAAGTAGATACAAGATTGTGCTTACAGGCAAACAGAAATGAGCAATCTGATAAAATCAATTTAATAAATAACATTCATTCAGGAAGGAGTTAGCTTTAAGGTACATATATATTGTGTATATTTGAGAGAGGAGAAAGAACTTTAATTTAAACTTGACCATATTTCTTTGAAAATTCTGAAGTTCTGGGTTTTTTATAGAACATCAGATTTACCTCTCTGTTGCTTTGTCCCTGATAACCCAATTGGGACTGAGACCTGAATGCAGATGTTGAATGGTAACTGCTTCCAAACAACATAACTTTATACAGAAAAACAAATAATGTCCCCCCCATCCTCTTACCCCCAATGCACAAAAAAAATCCTGGATGATAGAAAAAAAAATTGGAAACCACAGCTGGAAACATCTTTCTCAGAATTTCTTACTGCTTGAACTGCAGCATCTGAAAGCTATTTAGGTCTTCTGTAGCAAATCAACAAAGTGCTGGTTCAAAAGACACAGGCCAACACTGTTTTATTTTCTGTTTTGACTCAACGAAAGCCCCTGACAATTGTTTTTGGTTAAATTCAAAGTCAATTTTCATACTTCATAATTGAGGCTCTATAGAAATCTATGTGTGTGTTTATATGTGTATGCACACTCAATTTTTTTATACATACACTTTCTTTTTAGAAGAGCATCAAGATACATCCAAAATAAATGCACACAGAAGTAATTTGTATTGCAGTAGTATTTTTCTGCCCTAGGTTGTGATTTAATCAACTGTTAATATTATTTAAATAAAATGATGACCAGGTACCACATAAAATGTCTTAACTGCTGGAGAACAGATAGCTTCATTGTTTTAAACCTGAGAATTTAATCTGAGTATATATGGAATACACATCTTAAATAGGGCTGATCTGGAAATGTTATAATAAAATATTTCTCTGTGTCTGGCAGAATGCTTTGTAGTCTTCTAGCAAGTTTTAGGAAACTTTGTCGTCAATACCTGGAGCTTAACAATATATGTGTTTCCTGTTAAGATTTTACGGTTTTGAAAATAAAACTTGTGGTTTTTCCAAATTCCAATGAATTGCTCAACAGCGTATTGTCCTGATCTTCCTGTTTGCTGCTTTGCCATCGCTGTTTCTGCCTGTGCTCAAAGCAGGTATCTGCCTCTTTAGGGAAGATGCTTTTGTGACTGATACCAAGCCTGAGAAAACAGGTAGAGCTTGGATATAACTCTTTTATAATCCCTAAAAGAGCTTATTGTTGTGGTTGGGGGGGAGGGTTGGTGGGTTTTTTCCCTCCTGAAGTTAAAAGGAGTGAATTTTTGTATTTTTCTGAAAAATTCTACAAAGTTTGTTTAACAGGAGGCTGGAATACTTTGCCATATAGATCTCGGAAGAGATCTATCCAGTTCTATTTATGCCCTGAACTCTGGGTTTCATGTCCAATGTACCTTGGCTGCCTATGTTTGTGTCAGGGTCTCATTAGGACTCTGTAAAATGTAATCTGGTTTTAGTGTGTTTGTTGTTTGTTTGTTTTTTATTTTGCTCCCCAGTGAGAAGCAATATAAACTGCTTGTAGGACCTCAGTGTAAATGAATCCAAAAGTCTGACCCTGTGAAAGAGTCCACTTCTTTGCCTAGAAAGTAAGAACAGATTATATGAAGAGAAGCTTGGAAAGATTTGTTATCTGTTGTAGGTAAGAGCTATTAAAAAATGCATGGGGAACAGGTTCTAAACATGCTGCCCCCTTGCTCCTTATATACAGCCCAGCCCCATAACACTGTCCCTGTGGGCCCAGCAAGGGCTTTCAACCTGCCTAACCTGGTGTTTAAGGGCCCCTGAAAACTGCTACCAATTGCAAACCGATGAGACCAGAGAAAACAGGCCTCTGTCAATGCCTCCTCCCTCTGCTAGGCTCAAGGAGAAGCTACAACGTGCTTTTCTTATTTCAATGTAGAAAATACTTACCTGCTGTTTTGTGAAAGCTGTTGTTCAGCTGATACTGAGAATATACTTGAAACATGCTTCCAATATATGAACTGAACTAAGGGTCAGCTTTCTGGGAATGCGTTTGCCAAATTGCATTGCTTTGAGATCATACGATACATTACCTAACCCCCGTTTTTAAGAAGAAAATGCATTCCTTAGTTCTCTTTTCTACTTCCTTAGAAGTTGTGAATTAAGGGTTAGATGCTTGAGTACTGTGAAAATTTCATTTTACCAAAATCATGGATCAGAAACATAGAGGGTACATGGTGTCTTATTAGCAGGAATTTTATTCTGTGCTGCGATTAATGAGAAAAAAATTAAATGCTGTTTCTATCAGAGTCAATCTAGTACCACTAATGAAGTACAAGTTTATGGGCTCTGCTCTTCCTTGGATGGATAAAAAGAGACAATTCACTTGTGGATCCAATCAAATTTACAATTTATACAGTTAACTTAAGTCAGAATTGTCACAAATTGATGTGAAGAGACAAGCGTCTATGTGATGTAAAGTTTAAGGCAATATTACTTTGCTGTTGAATTACTTCATTTCCATTCTGTGTTTCCAGCACAGGAATCAATTTTGGTGCAGTGGTTTTACCAAACCAGGGCAGTTGGCAGGACTGATGGAGAAAGTGGTGTCCATTTTTTTTTGATGTCATGTAAGAGCCATATACTTAAATATGTAGTAAAAAAATATTTGCATACAGCTGCTTAAAACACTTGAGGTTTTTTGCACTGGAAGAAGAGATTTTTTTCTTGGTATGTGTTTTATGAGGAGGTTGCGGTGTGGTCTTCTGATTACGTTGATAAACACAGATTTGCTTCTGCTTGATGTCAGCTTGACATTTGTGCATGAAGTGAATTGGAAAATCTTTTGAACTGTTAGCATGCATTTATCACGTTGCATCTAGAGCCAGTTCCCCTTACTAGTCCCAGTTGCGACTCTCAATAGCATCTTTATAGAGTTTCTATAGGAATGCAGTCTTGGGAAAAGATTCAGTGCTGCGTTAGCTTTTTTCAGTGGGATTTGAGAGATGGAAACAATGAGGATGAGTCATCCCCATCTGGCCAGTGGGTCTGTCTATCCAAAGAGCTAGTCAGTTCTCCTTGGACCATTCTTGGACCCCAGCCATAACTTTGACCCTGATGGTTTCTTGTATATACAGGTTTTTCCATGTTTCACTGGCTTTCTGTCAGTAACAAAAATTACAGATTATACACAATAAGTAGACATATGTTAAAAAATAATTGGAAATACACTTGCAAATATGGAAAATATGTTGGGGTTTTTTTAATATGCTAATCCCTTAGGCCCTATGTTATTTGATGTAATGTCTTGGAGGCTGTTAGTTTAATTTTATCTAGGAAACACATCAAATTCATGCCTTAGCCTGTTAGTGGTCTTTGTATTGAACAAAGTATATGGACTATAGGGAAGGAGCAGATGAAAGAGAATGAAGAAAGTATTGAGAAACTTAGATGAAGAAAAGTATTTTACTTAAGCCTCTGAAAAAAACGGATATCAGAAAACATGACAATAGAAAGACACACTTTTGCAACAGTGGTTTTGTGTTTGAAGCTGCGGGGGAAAGATCCCATTCAAGCAACTTAGATGAATGGATTTATTAAAAGCAAATAATGCACAACATAAGAGGGCCTGAAATATTCTAGTCTTAAAACAAAACTAGTAGTCAAAAGTCAAACCCCTTTTTTTATGCACAATTTTTCACCCTTTTGCAAACAAAGCCATGGGCGTGCTGCTGGAAGGTAGCTTGCACTCAGAATGTATCTTCAGAGCCATGTGTGCAGGGGTGCTTGCTGACTGGGCCCTTTGGGAACTGGTGGGGCTGCGGTGTCTGTCCTTGTTCCTGCTCACTGCTCCTGTGCAGGCTCTGCTGTGTGACACAAGTTCTGCTGCAGCCAACCTCCAGCTGCATGTGCCTCTGATTGAACTGACTTTATTTACAAAAAGTATTTTTTAAAGCCTCTTTTATTTCCAGAAGTACTAAGCGACTTATCTAAGGTATTCAGTCCTGTCATTCTTTTTGTTTTATGGCAAGAGGATCCCACTAGTCTTCCTAGGGAGGAGCCTAGTCTTCCTTACCAGGCTTTTCAATGACTAGTGCAGCAATTATGCCTGCTTCCTTCTGTCTGTGAAGATCTTGCTCCATCTCTGATTTGGGAAAGGACATCTCCTATAGGGCTAGAGCATATGCTTACATTTAAGCGGATACCTGGCGATCTCTCTAAAGACTTGGTTGTTTTGTGGAAGGGAAGAACCTCAGAAGAGAGATCATTGTAGCCAAATATGGACTTTAAGTGCATATTAATGAGGCTAAATAAAGATAACTGTGCTCTTAAAGCGTCTGATAAGAAATTAAATTTTTTGGCGAGTTTTGGAGCAGGCATCAGATCAGAGGGCCCCCGAGATGGCAGGTTGCATGGTAGAACATTACTTTCTGGCTGCTGCTTCACAAGAAGCCTGGGAGGTTTCTGCCCTCTGCTGTCTATGCTTACTTGTTCCTGGCATCCCTTTTGTAGGCCTCTGTAAACTGAGAGAAATCTTCTGATCCAGATTTTGATCCAGTTTTGCAAACAGCAGTGCTGGCATTGTTAAGTGGGTGATGAATGAGGGAGCAGGCAGAGGGGGAGGCTCAGCACCTCTTATGCTGCCTGTGTTGCTGGAGAAAATGCAAGAAGCTGTGCTGTGAGAGAGTGGTGTTCACTGCTGGGTTGATGCTTACTGTAGCCTGATCCTCCAAAGTGCTGGCATTTATTTTATCTAGAGGATTCTGAATAAAAATGAACCAGCCAGAAAATATGAGCAACTTGCCAGAAAACCGAAGACCTACACTACCTTCTGGGGATGCTCGCTTAGAGTTTACCTACAAGGGAAACAATTCCAGAATATCTGCTTGCTCATCTCGGCGTGAAGCATTTTCATTTCAGTATGTGAGTGTTTGCATAAGAAGTCTATTCAGGGTAGCAATCTCCCTTTACATTTACATCTTTCAAGTCGGTTCCCTCTGCAAACATGTCCTTAGAATATCACTTACAAGTGAGTAGCATTACTTTTTTGCAAAGTACCCAAACTCCTTTGATACTCTGTTTAAAGGAATATTTGGATTTAAAACTTTCAGCTGATCTTTAGCTCTGACTCCAGTTAATGTGGGAAGGTATCCTGGAAGTAGATTTTTGCTGAACAGATACCTATAAGAGTATGAGGTATATCCAGACCAAGTTGTAAATGGGATAAATTAAATAGAAGGTATTTCTGGAGAAGAAAAATGTGACGGCTAGTAAAAAGAAAAAGTGAAATCCGTGTTGCCTTTCAGCATAGCAGTAAAACTGTGGAGTGATGGCTGAAGAATGGATTTTAGGAATATATGAATATATGACTGAGATTGGGTGGCTTTAATGCAGAGATGCTGTATGAAGTAGGAGAATACACGTGGACTGAGTAGGTATATTTTGCCTTTTAAGTGTTAGATCTCGGAGAATGTAGGTCTGACTTAAACATCTCGGATTATCAATCTTTGAAAATAAATTCATATTTCATTCAGTTAGGATTATATTTAAAGTCAGTTTATAAAGTTTTAACCATGTGCTTTAACTACAATATTTTACCTACAGTGCTTTAACCCAGAAGTTAACTGTTAACTGCTTGGACCTGGTAAGGTGCTTGGGTACAGTACTTTGTACACATATATGTAAAAATACTTGCTAACGACATGCTGTTGCACATTGTATGGACATCTGTAAAAAAATATGTAATGCTTATCTCTCAACTTTAACTATTTGTAAACTGTGCATGTATCTTTGATGGAAAGCAAGACTAAGCTACTGGCTTCACTGATCCCAACGTAAAGAGAGTCAATATTTATGAGTTGTAGCTAGGGTTTTATAAAGGCTTGAAGGTTGATAACATAGATTGTGTTACTCCAAAGAGACAGGAGTGAAAATAGATACAATAATACTAGTAAATAATGCAGGGATAGCATGGGAGAAGACGAATCCTGAGGGTACGTAGAGTGCTGAAGAGCCAGGAAATGCTAGAATTCTCCTGTGAATGCAGAGGCTTATGTGCTGCTGAAGAGCCAGAGAATGATGTAAGGCACAAATAAATTTAGCAAATGCAAGAATGTTTATTACCTTCACATGCAAATGAAACATCGTTTATTTAATCAGTTTTTGATGTCTGTAGTGGTGTGTACACTGTGTTTTATATGATTCCTGTGTGGCCATAAATAAATTTTATTTGCAGCATTGGAGGGAGCTGTTAACAGTTACTCACAGCCAACATCAATTATCTCTGGTATTCTACAAATGCTTATTTATAGTTACAATAAAATATTCGTGTGGAAAGGCAGTTCTGTAAAACTACCTAGAATATCTAGTGTGGGGACTTCATCTTCTACAATAAATCCACTGTTGTATGCGACCAAAATATGGAGAATCAGTGAGCTGCTGAACAAGCCTCAAAGTGTTAGTCCTTATGAGTTAGCATGTTCTGCCATTTTTCTTTCTTGGGACATGGTTCTTTTGTGTCATGAATAAAAGCTCACAAGAAGAATACCTTTGTAAGGAAAGAAAAGTATAATAATTTGGAATAATAATTTAGTATGTGGTAATAAAGCTTTCCATTTTTAAAAATTGGATAGCTAAAGATCTTCAGCAAACTGATTATAGATATTTCTTGTAAATAGTCTGTTGTTTTTTCTCCACTTTTGTGACTTGTCATAGAGGTAATTTAACTTTCTGGAGCAGAGGGTGTATTTTTTCTTAATATTTTGATATACGCATACCTAGTCTTTGACAGTTTCAAGGCCCCAATGTGTTACTTATTCTGCACTTTAATTAGATTATTATTTTAATATAGGGTTATGTGTATGAAATTTTCTTTTTTTTTTTCTCTTATGCCACTGGTAAGGAGCATTATAGCTACCAAAAAGCTTACTATTTTACAATTTATTTGTCTCTCTGTATAGCAAAGATCCAAATAAGAGACCCCCATGCACACTGACAAGTCTGTGCTCGTCATATAATGGGAAAGTCATTTCTTCATTTGTGACAAAACGATTGGAAGATTATTAGTGGCAGAACTTTCCTTCTCATCTGAAGGGGGGCTGATGCAGTCATTTGCACACAATGAGAATTATCAGCCTGTGTTACACAAGAATATTTATGAGCTATACTTGGTAAGCTGTAAATCACCAGAGTCCCTGAATTAGCAAAGACATGAATGTTTAGCCATGCAGGTTTATAGTTAGGTGTTTTTCCTTTAAAGTGTAAAGGAATATAGAGACATCAATATGATTTCTAAGGAGCATGTGTTGTATTAGTCATTTTACTGACTATTAGATAAATTCATTCTCACTGGATTGTTATGAAGTGTTTTAATTTGTGGCTTTAGCAGATTAGATTTCCTAGTAGTACTGTTAGGTTATATGTGAGACCATGCAATTAGTGATAGCACCCTTCTAATATGTTTATCCCAGATTCTTGAAGGTCTGGTGAATGGTAGAAAATAATCAGATTCATGTTTGTCAAATCACATGCAGATTTCTCTGCCAGTGAAACTGGAATTCTCTAGAATTTGAAATATGTTTCTCTTATGTTCTATGCAATATGGGAAAGTAAGAGAGAGGTGGTCTAGCAGCAACCCACAGAAAAAGTATAAATCATCAATCTTAGATGCCGAATTATAGTCTGATCATAAATGAAAAAACATTAAAGAAGAATTTGAGGTCAACCAGATATCATGTGGAGCTTGCATACTTCTTCCCTTAGGAGTCAAGGAAATTACTTTATCATTGATTTTTTTCCTTTCTTTTTAAAACTATATTAGCAATAAGAGCAAAGTATGATGTGTTCATTACAGACTCATCTCTTTTTTAAAAAGATAGGTCTCCAAGCAGAAAAGAGCCTTTCCATGTTGCTGGAGTTATAGATGTATGATATGAATAATGTCCGTGTGGAAATGAATGTCCAATACTATGTAAAACACAGCTGTCTGGTCACAGTGTGACAACCAAGTTGCATTGAACTATGTGTTCTGTAATATTTTTCTTTCCATGTGGCAAATACTTTCTTGTTTCTGTTATTGGTTAGACTGCCACAGATTTATCATGGATATTTATGAGTGAGCTGGAGGTTAAACTACCTGAAGTATTTTGGGTTAGTATGAAAGACAAGGAAGTTATTTAGCAGATATATTAATATATAATTTCAAAAAAAGAAACCAGAAGATGCAAGCAATCTGCCAAAACACATAGATCTTAATGCTGGCCATGTTTTCCAATTAGTAAAGAGAAGGCTGCTGCTTCTCCACATCTCAAATACTTCAAAATTCTGACACTACTGGAACCCAAAGCAAGTTGAGGGGTTAATTGCTGCATGAATATCTGTGATACCATTTCAGCTCCGGTTTTTACAGGGAATTTCACTGTTAAATGATTTAACAGTTACTTAAGTAAACAGACCATAATTTACTGCAGCCACTTCACTGTACTGCAGTTAAAACCTTCCAAAGCAGGAGCTAGAGAATGTCTCTTTGTAGTTATTTTGTTCTGCCTCGTTCGCCACAAGAGAAAATAACCTTCGTTCTGATCACAGAGCAGCTAATGCAGTGCACAAGAGAATTCCTACAGCATGGCTTCCTACTGCCTACCCTTTTAGTAAGAACTTTCTCCCATTGCTCCTTTTATCCATAATTTTATAAAAATGACTTGGCCCATAGGAAACATGGGTTTTTTGTGACAGTTTTTAAACTGTGAACACTCATTGTTTGAAAAAAAAATAGTAACAAACAGTTGAAAAAGATGAATGAATGCCATAAAAATAGTTGGGAACTTCATGTCTCAGTGTTTTTAGGTTTTTAAAAAAAGTTTTATTTGTAATGTTTGGATTTTTTAGCATAAAACAAATCGAGGCAGGTTTTTTATTCTATATCAACTGATGTTCCTTCGATATTCTGTTTATTATAGTCACAAGCTTCAAGGACAATTCTGTTTCTATTTTGCAATCATCATATGGAACACATTGGCATGGCAGTGTAAAAGCTCTTCCATTGGATGAACTTGGAGATTTTAGCAAGTTAAAGGCTTAGATTTTGATTGGTTCATTTTTATGTATTATGCTGTCAGACAGACAAAAGACGGGGAATTATGAAAGTTCAGATAGGTCCTCAGGGTATCTGAAATTTAACTGAGGCACACACATATTCTTTTTGTGCCTACAGCTTGCATATTTGCTTTTGATAGCAAATTTCATTGGAAACTCATGAAATCCTTCATATTAACAGAAACATGCACACTTACAGGTCCTCTCAGATGAGAAGAAAATATTAAAACACAGGTGTTGCTCCAACCTGCCTTGTGTTGCGCAAAATAGCAAATGGGATTGAGGAAAGCACCCAGACATACTGTGTAAGAGGAAGCACAAGGGGGAAAATCTTCCCATTAAAGAATCTTGTTGATGGAGGGTTTTTTCTGGCCTGTGAGATAAGACAGCAGTTGTTAGTGGGTTTTGCCACCAGGCTCTCGCTGCTTCCCATCTCCTGAAATTTCATCTATCTAGGGGCCTGGATATACAAGTGTGTGTTAGGGAATGCAGCGTGCTACTCCTGGCCACAGCAGCAAGGTCATGGTGTGCCTGAAGGGCGTCTCTGTTACTTAGCCTCTATAGGTACAGCAAAAATCTTTTTTCTTGTAAGGTTGTCAAGGTGCATGTTGTAGATCTTACAAGCTTCCTTTCTGTCCAGCAAGCTCCCAAACATTAAAAATTACACGTACTGCTACCACACTTGTCTAGTTTCCTTTTGATTTTTTCAGATTCTGTTTTTGTGGTTTGTTTTCTTTTTGCCATGGGTGTTTGTCCATTTTCCAGTAGCTCAATTCCAAGTCTGAGGCAGCTGCTGTAATTGTTGCCAGGGAGAGATTCAGTTAGTTATGCACCAAAAGCTAAATTAGTCTTTTAACTGTTAGAGCTCACCTAGTTAGTGAAAAAGATTGAAATGATTCCCTCTCCTCTTGCCATTTCAAACAATTCCATTTGGAGTGCTGGCTTAAAAGGGAAATTCTGTCTTCCTGAATTTAAATGATCTATTACTCACTAATTCCCTTGAGTTAAAAGCTGTTGAAAAGACATGTAGCATATTCTATATTCTTTACTTACTGGGAGATACGATTTCATATGATTTCTTGGATTAGAACATTCTAGATGGAGAGGAGGGACATTTTAGCTTGAATTTCATGTCATTTCCAACTTTGGAGTTGTGTTACATACTAAGTGGTTTGACTCCTCTGGTTATTTAAGCATTTAATATTCTCTATTGCTCTACCCAAAAGAAGCTGATAGGAACTGAGATTGTAATTTGTCTGTCAGAATGCATTTCCTTTGCAGAAGCCCTGTAGCAATGGTAAAAATTAGTGGTTTGCCTTGGGTATTTCATCAAGTGTGGTCAATTTAAGAGGCAAAATCAGAATGGATCCCATAATTCTCATAGCACATTAATGAAGTCAATTAACTAATATGATTTCTGTCTATTTATTTGAAGAACTGTCTGTGTTGAGAAGTGAGGTGTTTTGGGTTTTTTTTATAGCCAGCACAGGAAATCTGAACTCACTTCTACAAGAAGTTTGAAGGTCACTGTAGCAATCAGTGAATGAACTTAAATTACAATAGGAATGGATGGAGATCTTTTACATCGATGGAATTCTGCTAAATAATGACTTTGGTGTAATTTTTTTTTAGTGTAAGTTAGCATAATATGTAATGATACTGTCTTTCACATAGACTAGGATCTGTGAAACATTAAGTTTAAAAAAAGATTGACTAAATTACTAGTATGCAATAGTCCTTATTGCTGATTATATAAGCTGTGTAGAAAGAAGGATGAAGACTGTTAGACTTGAAGTATTCTTTGAATCATCCTCACAGAGTTATGACCTCCAGTCTTCTTAGATGTTGCTTCTCATGTTTAGCGTATGGACAGGAAACCCCGAAACCTTCTATGTTCTACGCTGGTTGTTTCTTAAGACTTGTCTTTTCATTCCCATTTCATAGCCAGGTAAACAGACTTTAAATACCAGTACATTTTTGAGTTTATACTTGGAATATTTGTTAATTTTGGTCTATGTATTTGTTTGCTTTAAACAAATGACTTCAACTGAGATTTTGAGTAGTCAGTGCCTCTAGAATCTATAAGGTGAGTGTAATGCAACTTAATCTCAGTAAATTGTCTTTTCTTGGATAGAACTTGCTATAATTGTATTGTGGCCCTATATCAAATTGAGATTTGGGAATATAAATGAAGTTTTGTGATATACTAGTAAGCTGAGTTAAAAGCATACTAAATTTTTTCATCAGCTGTAAAGGGCTCAGGCCAGGTGGTAAGTATAATTAAACACTTTTGCAGTAATAGCTAAAAGATATATCAACAACACAGTTGCATGTAGGGTTTTTTTTGAACATAGATGATACACGCTTTGTTCAGCAATAATATTAACACACCACACTCCTCTTCCCAAAAATGAAAGAGTATCTCCCTGGTGGGGTGGGACATTTCAGTCCTGCAGTTCAGGAAATTGTTCGTTCCCAAACACAAAGAGACAGTATCCAATACAGTTCTCTTACCTACATTCTACCCATTACAATTAAGGAAAGCAAGTTGTATCTATAAAAAGTATCATTAAAT
This sequence comes from Gorsachius magnificus, assembly GCA_034008185.1. Classification (NCBI taxonomy): domain Eukaryota; kingdom Metazoa; phylum Chordata; class Aves; order Pelecaniformes; family Ardeidae; genus Gorsachius; species Gorsachius magnificus. The sequence goes on from CM067087.1 coordinate 32,509,355, forward strand.
CAAACAGCATTCATTTCAGCACATAATAGTCTCATCAAAATCAATAGGATTGAGGGCTGTAATCTCTGCGTCCACAGGGAATTTGGTGTGCTGGTGCCTTCCCTGTCTTGGAAGGTCTTTGAACCTTTCTGCTCAACCCTATAATACAGAAAGGAGCCTCTTGAAAACCTTGCTATATACCGAACTGCTTTGATTTTCCTTCTTTTCTGAAGTATTGTGAAACACTGTGTACCACAATCATTGGGATGCATATTAATATCTATTATAATGGATATATGTTCCATTTCTTTTTCATGGTAGTATAAAGGTTTGCATCCTCTAAGAAAATTAATTACTGTGCATTTTCTTAAATGTCTTTCACTTATGGAAAAAAAAAAGCTCAGTAAATGGCACATCTTCTGGTGTAATTATTCAGCAATGTAGTTTAAATCTCTGACTCTTCCATTTTCCCTGTCTCTTCCCAGTCTGATTAACATACACAATAAAAGTATTTATCAGTGTGGTTGAAAGAACAAAGTGCAGCTGTATGTTACCAAATCTAATGGAAGACATCTCGCTGTCTGTGGAGGTTGGTTTGAATTTTCTATTCTGCCTTGTTATCATTGAAAGAATACTCTGACAGATTATGACAGTGGAAAATGTAGCAGCAGATAGTCTAAATGGGAAAAAAACCCTAAATAATTAGAAATGCAAATTATTTTATATTACCATATAATTGCAGCGAGCTACAAACTTACTGGAGTAAACACAACAATAATTTTATTTTCACAGTATCCTGCACTGACTTACCATTTAAGAAATCATACACAAAGTGGTAACTGATGATTATCGAGCTGATGCCAGCAATGTATTAATTAATACAATCAAGCATTTATAATGACACTTGAGGGCATCATGCAAATCTTATATTTGAGTTATGCTTATCTGATTAGGAATTACTCAATGAACTTCACGTTATTAACGGAGTCCTCTTTAGGTTTTTAGCAGGAACCTTTATTTTCTTCCCTTTTTCTGTAGATAAGTACAGGTGGTTTTTTTTAAAGTCACTCTGATGTGTCTGACTACATCTTTCACTATATAATCATGCTTTTTGTTATAGAAATGTTATAAACCCTTTTGTCAATTACCTTGAGAGTTAGCAATTGGTATACTCATAAGAATAAAAGGGATAGCATTTTTTAGAAGACTTGATTTCAGTCTTGTGGATAGGAATTGTGTCTGTGACATCCCCTTCCCCCACAAACCGTCTAACTGCATCAGCCATTGTGGTGATCAAGATCCTTTCACTTCAAAGTGTTTAAACCATCTCATCAAGTATACACTAAGAACAGATATGATGAACAGCCAGTCTCTCATTTTTCTGATTCTTTTTTTTCATGTTTTCCTTTCAAGTTTTGAAATCTTTAGCCATGAGGATAATTGGCCTGCTCTAGGGAGTGGAGTCTTTCCTCTGGCTGTCAGCTTGAACATAATTTGCAAATTGAAAGTTGGTTTATGACCGAAAGAATAAATGCAGTCAAATAAGTAAATTTGCTGCCTATGACCTCTACCTTTTAAGTCTTTCTTAAAAGGCTTGTAATGCCAGGTGTATCATATCCACATTCATCTTCTTTTTTCCCCTTCCATTTTTGAAAAAAGAGTTATTTTAATCATCAACCTGAGTGAATGATTGTTTATGGTCTTCAGGGAACATGAAGCACCTGGGAATGACCAAAGGAATAAAGATAGACATAGGATGGCCAAGAGAAGGAAGGAAGGAAATAGAATACCAGATCTAGAAGTAGCTTTCAGTAGTGGGTTTCCTGCATCGTGGTGTTAGCGATGGCTGAAAGTACTGGAAAATATTATAGAAATGACATCAAGAAAGCAGTGTGCCGATGTTTGGTCACTGCCTCTATGCATGAGATAAATATTTCTTTTCCTCATCTTTTCTTGATTTTTTTTTTTTTTGTTTGTTTGTTTTCACTTACTAGAAAGTTTGGGATTCTTATAAGAGACAAATACTGATTTTGGGAAAGGGGTTGTGTTTTTTCAATTTGCTACATGCAAAGATTAAAAAAGAAAAAAAGAGGTGGGGCAAGGTATATTTAAAGCACCAATGTTAAGGTGCTTAGCTTTGGTGTCTGGGTGAAGAGGTTAAGCTCTCTAAACTCCATAAACAGACATGATAGTAGTCTATAAAATCATTAGCAACATGCAAAGAACAGATGGAGACTAGTTGTTGCTGTCTTCTCCAGCAATAGTAACTGGAGGGCATTGGCGGAAGCCAGGATGGGTGAGGTTCAAAACAAACAAATGAGCAGAAGGATTAAGGGGTAGCAGGCCTGTGATCTCCTTGGCAAAGAACACTGTGGGTGCCAGAAGTTCAAGTCAGTCCTAGGGCAAATTAGGCACATTCATTTGAAGTTTTTGCATGAAAGACTGTTTTATTAGTAAAATGAAATTACACTCTCTTAAAAGAAATTCTAAATGATTCTGGGTATTATCACCAGTCAGGATGAAAGAAAAAAAAATACTTAGTATATTAGGAATTCCCACTCTGACAATTCTCAGAAAGATGGCAAGGTGTTAGCAGCTTTGCAAACAGACTTTGTCTTTTGTAGTTTGGTTCAATTTTGGAAGAAGGTCCCCGTAAACTGATGACAAATGAGATTATAGGAACATAAATACAGAATAATAACTACTAGGAATAATTGTATGTGTAGTTTTTGGTATTGCCCCACTCAGCATCCTGGTCACACTGCACAGAAATAGTTTCACTAGACTGTAATAGAAATACATTTATAATTAAGCATCTTCTTTTCTGCAACACCTGTTTTGTTCTCCATCCTGCCAGTGCATTTCTTTCATGTAAGCGTCAGATCAAACCAAATGTAGAAAGCAAGCATTGACTAATGTCTTTTCTCTGTGTTTTTAATGTGGGAAAAGTCTCCATAAAGAAGATACTTTTACTCCTTATTTGTATGAAAACATTACAGCTAGCTACATGCTCCATTTGCCTATTGCAAGATTTTAGGTTAGTTTGGCATACAAAACTAACCTATCACTCCAGCTTCTTTAAACCTTAAAAAAATCCCCCATGAAGCAAGTAAAAGTAGTTTTGCATACAATGTGTGGTGAATATGAGCTATTTTCCTCTTCCTTTGTTTTCTTCTTTTTTGGTTGGTGCATATTATGTCAGACGATTCAGGTTTGGGTGGTTTCTCCTTATACAAAGACGATTATCATCTTAAAGTGAAAATGTTTTAAAATTAAATGTATTTAAAATATTTTTACAGATTAAAAACCATCAAAGACTTTCTAAATTGTGCATATTTCTCATGTATAGAGTTATTGGGTCAGATGAGTGCTAAGTTCTCAAAAAAAATTATAGGAATAGGAATGCGATGATTAGATATAGTCATCACTACAAATGACATGTTTTTCTAGCCTTCACAATATCTAAGCTTTATATTTTAGGACAGTCTGTTCCATTACAACATTCTTCCTTTAATTTTTTCTTGTATCTCCATTTCTCTCACTGGAAAAAAAAAAGAAGACAGGCAGACTTATGGACTTGATTTCAAGAGAATAAAGACAATAATTTGTGGTGTTTTCACTGCTCTCTTATCTGATAACAAATATCCAAATGTAAATTGTCCTGGTATCGGCTGTGATAGAGTTAATTTTCTTCATAGTAGCTAGCATAGTGCTGTGTTTTTTGATTTAGTGCCAGAAGAATGTTGATAACACGCTGATGTTTTTAGTTGTTGCCAAGTAGTGCTCAGACTACTCAAGGACTTTTTGAGCTTCTCCTGCTCGGCCAGGTGCATAACAAGCTGGGAGTACAGCACAGCTAGGACCCAAACTGTCCAAAGAGCTATTCCATACCATATAATGTCATGCTGGGGGCGGGGGGGTTGGTGGGTCGGTCGGTCATGGGGGGACTGCTTGCGTCTCGGGGACTGATCGCGGCTCGGGACGGGCTGGGCATTGGTCGGCGGGTGGTGAGCAATTGCATTGTGCATCATTCGTTTTGTATATTCTGTTATCATTCTCATTATTACTATTATTATTATTTTCTCTTATTAAACTATCTTTATCTCAGCCCTCGGCTCTAACCTTTTATTTTCTTTCCAATTCTCTCCCCCATCCCACTGAGGGAGGGGGGGGAGTGAGCGAGCGGCTGCGTGGTGCTTAGTTGCCAGCCGGGTTAAACCACGACAAAATGTATTTCTCATAAACCTCAGCATCTCTATTCTTCAAAGTGTATTTGGGCTAGCTCCATTTTACTCTTGCATCCAGACCTAAGGTTAGATCACCTACTGGCTGACATAACGTTAGCCCATTTTAGAAATAGGGTGTTACTGTCATAGAATCATAGAATGTTTTGGGTTGGAAGGGACCCCTAGAGGTCATCTAGTCCAACCCCCCTGCAGTAAGCAGGGACACTGCTAACTAGATCAGGTTGCTCAGAGCCCCATCCAACCTGGCCTTGAATGTTCCCAGGGATGGAGCCTCCACTACCTCTCTGGGCAACCTGTTCCAGTGTTTCACTACCCTCACTGTAAAGAATTTCTTCCTTTCTCTAGTCTGAACCTACCCTGGTTTAGTTTAAAACCATTACCCCTTGTCCTGACACAGCTGGCCCTACTAAAAAGATTTTCCCCATCTTTCCTATAGGCCCCCTTTAGGTACTGAAAGGCCGTAATCAGGTCTCCCCGCAGCCTTCTCTTCTCCAGGCTGAACAACCCCAACCCTCTCAGCCTGGCCTCACAGGAGAGGTGCTCCAGCCCTTGGATCATTTTTGTAGCCCTCCTCTGGACCCGCTCCAACAGTTCCATGTCCTTCTTGTGCTGAGGGCTCCAGAGCTGGACGCAGTGCTCTAGGTGAGGTCTCACCAGAGCAGAGTAGAGGGGCAGAATCACCTCCCTCGACCTGCTGGCCACGCTTCTCCTGATGCAGCCCAGGGTACGGTTGGCCTTCTGGGCCGCCAGCACACATTGCCGGCTCATGTCCAGCTTTTCATCCACCAGCACGCCCAAGTGCCTCTCGGCAGGGCTGTTCTCGATCCTTTCTTCCCCCAGCCTGTACTGATACTGGGGGTTACCCCAACCCAGGTGCAGGACCTCATGAGGTTCACACAGGCCCACCTCTCCAGCCTGTCCAGGTCTCTCTGGATGACATCCCATCCTTCTGGTGTGTCAACTGCATCACTCAGCTTGGTGTCATCCGCAGACTTGCTGAGGGTGCATTTGATCTCGCTGTCTAAGTCATTGATGAATATATTAAACAGCACCGGTCCCAGTACGGACCCCTGAGGGACACCACTCGTCAATGCTAACCTTGGGTGTATGTGTAAAACTTACATACATGCAAACTTACTGTGTCTGCGTTACGAAGTTATTTTCTCAAGCAAACCTCACTAAGGGACAATACGAGCTGTAAGCAGCAGTCTATAGTATGCATGAAGAAAGCCCTTGTTATAACAGTTAACCTTGGTGAATGCTGGCAGGGCTACTAAAGAGTTTCTTCAGATTTTTTTAAAAACAAAATGTGACTTCTTAGTAAAGTTTTGTTCTGAACCCACCATGGAGTAACTCAGTTGGACTTCCTTCAGAAAAATAAGAATTTGTACATTCCCTAATTACAATTCATTACCTTTTCTTTGTACAACAGAATATAGCTCATGTAGTAATTCTCTGACTCAAACCCACTGATACTTTCCACTTGGAACATATATTTTAAATGAAAAATATTAACCAAAGCCACAATTGGATAAAGCAGACTTGACTAAATAATGTATTACAGTGGCCAAAAGCCATCCTTATTAAAATACACATTATTGGAAAGAAGCTGCAGCTGATAAAGGACATTAGTGGAAATATGTCAATGGTCAAAGGGTAAATCATTTTCAAAAAGAATTTTAGAATATAATTGGGATCAAAAGAAACCTTAGTGGATTCATTGCTTGATACAGATGGTGAAATCCTGAATAGTGATGCAAGAGAGGCAAGAAATGTCAACAACAGTTTCCATCCTATATTTGGAACAAAGCAAGAACATGCATGCAATACTGAAGGAATAGGACATTTACCATTTAGGATTAAAAACAAAAAAAAAAGTGTGGCACTTACTGAAACTACGGTATTTCTTACACGCATATTCAGAAAATTTATTTCAGACTTTAAAGACATTAGGTGAACAACTGTGTTATTTTTTCACAGATCTGAGAAAACAGGGGAAACACTGTTTCTGAAGAGTGGGAAACTCTAAGCTGGGTAGCAACAGGTCAAGCAGAGGCATAATAAATGTAATAGTTAAATAGAAACTGTAAACAAACAATTTAGGATAAAAATGTAAGATGTCCATCAACATGACTTCATGAGAAGTATTTTTTGGTAAATAAATCTGTTATCTATTTCATAGAAATACAGGTTTAGTTGGTAAAAAAGAATTTAATATCACATGACCTAATAATGTGAGCTGCGTGTAGTCTTAACAAGGATGCATGTTAGTTTGACTCAGTGACCATTTTTAAAATGTAGTTGTCAATGGAGACTTATTAATGAGCAAGGTTTTTATTAACAGAGACCCTCAGGAATTTCTTCCATTAATGGTGTTTGACATTTTTATCAACATTCTAAATGGTAAAATCTTTGTGGATAAGGTTTGCTGATGAAAGAAAGACTGATGATTCAGAAAATAATGAGGACGTGTTATGGTTGTTAAATGATTTGAACAACACTTTTGTCAGAATACAGAAAAATGCATTATAAAATTCACCAAAGCGAAAAAAAAAAATTACAGACAGGATCGGGGAGGGGATGTGGGTTAATATTGCAGCACAGAAGACTTCTGTGAGGTAGATATATAACTAAGATGTAATGAAGGCACCAATATGAACATGAGGTGTCCGTGGAGTTTTGTCAGTTGAAAGGTTAATATAATTCTTTGATATCCAAAAAGAAAGGGCTATTGAAGTGCTCTTTCCTCTTGTTAAAAACACTACAAATCTGTAATGTTAATTCTTGTTTTAACAATCCCCGAAGGACTTTCAGATAGTAGAAAAGAATGTCATAGAAGTGAAATAGACTTTCATTGTGAAGTTCTGACTTAGAGCCAATACACAATATAGATGCAGTACAATCACGGTTTTCTGACCATGTTTGGTATGCTGACAGGATCAAACCCACAAGCACAATGGATTTTCCACTTAAAACAAGAAAAAATGGATTAGGAAATGTAGGCTTGGACCCCTTTGACTTTTCCTTCGCTTACAGCCTGTAAATTCTAAGATAATTGCAGTATTTTTTATGCAGGAAAGTTACAGTACCAATAACCATAAGTATTTCCCGTTGATGTACAGGTCAGATTTGCAGTACTTACTCTGGAATGGTATGAGCAGGAAAGATTACCCTTTCTGTCATAGGTGCCATATGTATTTTGTGGCCATGGATCAATCAGAGTAGCTCTTTGAGCTTACAGAGTTCTTTGGATAAAACAGATAGGAATGTTATGTGGACATTGCAGATAAACTTGTTATAACAGGAGCTGAGCAATTCCCATTGCAGTAAATCTGGTTATTTACTTAGCAATCTAAATTTCTATTTAGATATCTGATTTTGGGAATGCAAATCATTAAAGTTTTGGCTTCAGCATATTAGCTATGAAATGGTACTTTCAGGTTCTGTTAAAAAAAATTATAATTACTAGGGTCTAATGATAGTGTGGGTAGGAGTCAAAATATAATGCAGTTTGGACTATGTACTTACTCCTCTCCCTGTTCTTAATGGCTGATGGAATCAACATGGAGTTACAAAAAATGGTGGGCTACATCTTTACTGCCTGATCCTTGTCTGAGCAGTGCAGATTAATCGCAGTCAGGATGACTTCTTGCCATCAACAAGCATGCTGTAGTCTAGTGCTTTCACATCGTTTCAAAACCCCACAATACTTAGCTCTGTTAGCTCTTAATGTGATGTGGTATGATCCACGTGTAAATATCAGACAACAGACCCAAGGAACTTTATAACGGGTTTTTTGTTCATCAGACTGCAAGTTGCACAAGTTGGCATTAAATATGCATGGTATTTGTGGAAGAGAAACTGTGACTAAAAAGGGAGCCCCTAAAGCACTTCTAAACACCCCTAAGGCATTACAGGCTTGGGAATAGCACTCCCCTACACCAGGGCCCAGTTTACAACTTTTGGGCATTTATTATAAATTTCAATTGTGTATTACTCCCCAGGTATATTTTTTCTTTCTTATGGTAATCTTCCTCTTTCTGGCAACATTAATAAAATACCTATTTCATTTAACTGCTCAGGCACATGGAGACTAGGAACTCTCAGTGAAGAAGCAGCTGAAGTTTTCTGAGTGCTTGCAGTATACTTGACATACTAGCAATATCTGCTGAGTTATGCTCTATATAATTTTTGAATCCTGTTCCACAGTACTCAGCAATACCTGTCATATGCTTCGTATCTATGTCACAATTATTGCTGACTTCAAATGAGTAATATTTATGTAAGTTTCTTTGAGAAATTCAGGTGAAAATCTCCAAAAGGTTCACAGTGTAACAATGTTTCATCTTCTACTGATAAGTAATTATTTTTATGAAACTTTAATGAACAACAGCAATACATATAAGTGGTAACTGAATTTACAAAGAAAGGTAGTGTTATAATTTCTTTGTGCTCATCTAAAATGTTGCTGACTTCCAAGGACAGACTTTTTCTTAATCAAACTAAAGAAAAATTGGTCTTACAAAATGTTATTTCAAAATAACTTTCACTATATGTTAATGTCAACCAAATTGCTTGTGAAAGCATCATTTAAAACACAATAGGCTTTAAACAACAGAGATCATGCATAGTATGCAACGATCAGTTAGCTTCAAAGAGCAGAGAGAAAATATTTTCAAATAATTAGAAACTGGAAATGGAAATTCTCTTTAGGCCACATTTTTTTTCTCTGTGCATAAATTCTTCAACTTTAGTATCTTAGCTGCAAACATTCTGTTTCTTGGGAGATTTTTCCCTTAGCCAGCCTTTAGCTTTACCGTTGTGTGCCAGCCTTCCCATGTTTTTGAATGTACAGCATTTTTGTCTGGGAGGTTGAAAACAGCTGAGAATATTTGACTTTTACCTCTGCATACTCCCCAGCAGTAAAAGCTTCCTGATTTCTCTACTATACTGCTATACTTATCTGCTAATCTCCTTTACAACAAAGGACAAAATGAAACTATAAGTCTACAGCATATTTTAAATTCAGTAGAGATTATTTTCCTTCATTAAATGTATAATTTCTGGAAGGATTCTTTGGGCCCATATTTACCTTTCTATAGCTAGTACTCTTTTAAAACTCCCAGGCAAAGTTCAAATATTCCAGAAGTTGGATGTGAAATACTCTTTTCATTGTTTGGATCAATTCATATATATTCCATTCTTTGCTGAAGAAGAGGAGACTTAGAGAAAGATGCAGGGTCTAATTCTTGCTGATGTCAGAGTACCTCTAAAAGGAGCAGCAAATCCTCATTTTTCTAGACACCATCCCTTTGACCTTGGTAGTAAGAGTTTACTTGGATGGAGTTGTGTCATGTTGTTCTTCACAGAAGAGCAAACTGAGTTCAAGTACATTGCAATGTAAAATAGAGATAGCTGAGCCAGACCAAAAAATAGAAGAGTTCAAATACAGCAGCATTAGGCTTGAGGTAGGCTACATTATAGCCTAAAGTTTCAAAGTGATCCCTCCAAAGTCAGCAGAACTGTTTTTCTCATTAATCATTTCTTATGGTTAGCATACCATGATTATTCTGTCTGAAACATTGAAGTATTGTTATCGCTTCAAGCAAGAAGTCCAAGAGTCTAAGCACAATATACTTTTAGGATATGACTAATGGCAAGAGGGAAAAGGTAATTTCTTATCACTGTGGTGTTCTTGTTCAGGCCCAGACATCGATGAGAGCAGCCCCCCTCCCCTCCCATCAGCTTCAGACAGCTGTGGTGTGGTGTATGAGCTAGCAGAATCGAGGGGGTGATGATCGTACACCCCTCTGCATGGGGGAGGGATCTAGGAAGAATGGGCTTCATTTGCTCCTGCTGGCTCTGTCAGAGGAGCTTCCCTCTCCTGGGAGAACTGTCAGCACCCAAATCTAGAGGAGTCTGTGGGTTTTGTCGCTTTGCATTGCTGATCCACCTGGTGGTGCTCCTATAGAGTGAGTTATTTCATTTTATGCATTAACTCAGTCTCCAATTTAAAAACATTTCTGAGCCAGTGTCAGTGCAGCTCCTGAGCTGACAGTGTTTGTCTGTCACTGGTAAAACCTGACAAGAACAGCTGTTCTAAGATATTCCGAATTTCTTTTGCTAGTTGGAAATCCCTTACCTCTTAAACATGATTTACCTTTTCTGTGAACCTAAAGTGATAAAAGTATGTTAATTTAAAGGTGCTCAAAACAAACATATCATGCCTTTTATATTAAAAAATGACAGAATCAAAGAATGTGAATGTAATGCTCTGTAACTGTCTGGTTATACTTAATGTAACATATTAGGCTCATCAGCTCTTGTTTGGCTTGTGACAACAACTAGATTCATTAGCGTAATGGTGCTGTATTGAAGGAGCTGTGAATTATCCGGGCTGTAGTAAGTAAATGCTATTTGTATAAGTATTGCGATTAGGAAGACTATACCAGAATGACTAATAGGAAACTAGGCATGAGCATTTTGGGCAAGATCCCTTTGACAAATTTAGCAGTATAGTCGCTTTTGCTATCCATGCATATGAGCATCCCATTCCTTACTGCAAGCAGAGTTACAGGTCTGATACAGCCTTGGTGTTTCTGCATGTCTCACTAAATATTTTGAAGAAGTACCCTGTGAGGATGGAATGCTCCAAGTATAAATGGGAGCTCCATAAAACCTAAAAATGACCAGGGACATGCCTCAGGCTCCCAGGCCTTGTTTTTAAATGAAAAATATAGAGTGAGACTCCCAGATATCCTTTTCTTTCATGTTGCATGCTTAGGGCCATAGCAACTAAAAAGCCTTGCTGCACTGAGACTGGAGATAAGCTGAGGGAATATTAAATAAGCCAGTATGCAAAGATCACTAGGAGTAGGTAGGAGTTGGAAAGCTCCAGTTTATAAAAGTAAGTAGGAAATTGTGCTAGTAGCTAAAAGATCAAACATTCAACTTATCAAAGGTTAGATGTGAAGTTTTGGGAAACAAAATAAAGAAATTCTTTGTTCTATTTCAGTGATTTCTGTGGCATATTTTCTTTGGTCATTGCACTTTCCTTAATAACAGATGATTTTTGTGGGGGTGATTTTTAGCAGTGCTGCATCATACAAGATGATTCCACAGTAAATGTTCTGCAAACAGTGTGTTAAATTGGTTTCTTGTCCCCACTTGAGGTTGATTAAATGTAAATTTCAGGTTCTTGATCTAGTAGTTGTTGGCTTTGTGCCCTGGCTCAGGTTAATGTGTTTCTTCTAAAACACACTTCAGCTAAAAGCACCAGTCTTTCTTAGTCTCCTGTATTTGTGTTGAGGAAAATATTTTTCTTGCTGGAGCAAGGTAGCAACTTTATTGCATCATGAATTTTTTAATTTGGTATATGCCACCTAACAACTCTGTGCCTCAAACCAGCTTTAATACTGTGCTGCTGATCTAGAATACAGGCTTCAAATGAGTTCACAGGCAAGAGTTGTAGCAGGATTAATGAAAGTGAATTATATATTCCTCATTTTGGCAATTGTGAGTGAATAGCTTTTTCCCATTTTGGGGGAGCATTAAAAACACAAGTCTAAAGAGAATGAGGCCTTTATGTGGTTTCTTGTGAAAATCACATTAATTTGAGAAAGAATAGAAGATTTTCTTTGAAGTAAAACCAAACCCACTGAAAAACAGGACTATTTCTACTCAGCAAAATGCCAAACATTTCCCTGTTTATAGGTCAAGTCTGAAGGAGACGTGGAAGCCAGGGAACTTTCCTCTGGCTAGATCCTTATTTGTCCAGCAGTTAAGCTCTGCTTGCCTGTCTGCACTGTGAATAGTCTGATTTCAGTGGGATTATTTTTAGTACATAATGTTAAACCATGAGTGAGCTTTGCAGGATTGGGACCTTCAGAGGCAACTGGCAGATTTAAAATACATTATTCCAAAATGCACTGAAGAGTTCTTCATGTTATGCTAAGTGTGCTTTATTACACCAAACTAATCTCCTAGTTATAACTAATCTCTTAGAGCTTGATTCTGTTCATCCTCATTTCAGTAAGTGCAAAGTCACTGCCTGAATCAGGCTAGGGTGTTTGGCTTTTTTATTCCTTCATCCTTAATTATTATATAACCTTTAATACAGGGTTTACAGAATAGAGAGGTAGGCCCAGCATATAAATTGGATTACTCCTCCTGAAACCTGTGGAGTCACAACTGTTTACAGTGACTAAGAATCTGACCCATAACCTTCACTGAAAGGGTTTCTGTAATCCAGCAGTATAATTAGACTGAAAGAGTTATTTTCAAGGGTTGTTGCTACCTGAAAATGAATATTCACCAGGGCATCGTTAGCGTAATAGCAAAGTCACTTCTCGAGGATGCTGAAATCCAAACACTCTGCACTGTTTCCATTGCTCAGTAGGACAGTTAATATACTGTTTATCTCCTGTGTGACTTGAGTAGTAAAACCGGCCTGTTTAGCTACAACAATGCGTACATATTTCCCTAATCAAAAAAGGAAATTGGTGTCTCTGGCAATAGGTAACTATACACCTAGCAAGACAAACACTCATGTCTTTTGACAGAAAGAGCAGCTTTTCAATGTACAGCAAGGGCTTTACAAAAACATAAACAGCAAAACAATTTGTATTTGTAGATAAAAAGAAACATCACTTATACCAAATAAGCTAGAGAAAGCTGAGTGTATATATTTTAATACAGTTCATCAGTAGTACATTAAGGAGCAGACCCAAAGCCTTGTGGAAATGGAAAGAGGCTGACTGGTTTCAGTAGGGCCTTGATTGATCCTGTTACCCTTAAGGTGTGCAGGCTTTTGTGGGGGAAAGGAACTATCATGCATGAAATATTCAGGCATACACAAAATCACAGTGCCAGCTACATTGTCCCCATGGGGCAGTCCAACTCATGTCTGCATTCCTTTGATCATATGAAATCAGGCTTCAGAGAACTGCCTATGTCCTGGCAAGGGCTGCAGGATGGTTTGTGATGTATAGACAAAGCCCAGAGCAAAGATGAGGCACAGACGCATCAAAAAGTGTCATGAGAGGTGCCGCGGCTCAGATGGGTGAAATACCTTCTGTGGCCTTGCGGTCTGCTGCTAAGCGTTGTGTGATGGCAGTGAGGAGAGCAAGAGGGAGCAGCTCCTCCCTGTGTCCCGCATTTGTGGAAGTTGTGAGCATCCTCTTTGCCTGCCTTGGCAGGCACGGTCACGGTCTCCAGGCACTGATGGGTGCTGCCTGTTCTGGTCAGCGGCTGTCAGCACTGAGGGCAGCGGAGCCGTCTCCACTTGCCTCCAGCCTGCTCAGTCTTGCTGCCAAGGTAAGGGCAAGGACAGTCCCTGAACTTGGAAAGTCTCCCTGGGCCTTTTACAGGTCTTTCCCATGTGTGGGGACTGAGTCCTCTCCAAGGGGTTCCTTACCGCTGCAGGCTTGCCTCATAAGGCTTCACACTTCTCCTTGGCAAGAAATCAGATATTACTAATATCTGTGGAGGTCTAGCCACTTTCCTCCTAAAATTCCTAGTAAGACTTCATTACTTGTTGGTAAAGTAAGAAGTGTTTTCTCATGATAGGTCAGGTCAGTCCCCGCCACGAGACAGACAGAATCACCGCCAGCTCTTGCGTAGCTGTGGTTATCGGACCTAGGCAGAGAGCATGGGGCTGCTGCAGATGAGCCCTGCGCCCTCTCTTCCCTGGGCACGGTGTGGTCACCCGCTCGCCCCACCACAGCGGCTATCTCAGAGCGGGTATAGAGACATCCCAGCGGCAGAGCAGCAGCTAGGAAGAATATTACAGCAGCAAGGTCTGTGGCTTTCTGTACAGAGATGGCTGCTTGTTGCAACACACCTCATTTTACATGCACAAAATGCTTTATGCCTGTACTTAAAATAGTATCTCAACTATTAAGACATCTGTTTTACATATCTTGTGCATATGAATGCAAACACTGGCTTTAAAGGTAATTTTTACTAATGTGCTCACCATTTCATGATTCCCTGTCATGATGTGTCATCAGGGTGATACACCCAATACCATCAGCACACGATGTTTCAAAGCAAATGATAATGTGTTGCTAGTGTGGGGCTTAAGATGTGCTTTGTTAAAAGCCAGCTTTTATCTGAGAGAAAGGTTTTTCTCTCTAGCATCAGAGACTATTTACACTGAATAAAAATAATTGTGCCTCTGAAAGTTATCTGGCCAATTCATACTGTCGGTTTCTAGGAAGCTCTATCAGGAAATTTTGGTTTATTTCATGTTTTTCCGTGCCAAACTTTAATACCATTTTGTCCCACTTTATGTATTTATGCTTTTGCAATGTTTATAACTTGACTACTGAGGGCTAATCTGGTGCATAATGTATAAAGTGAAAATACTTTCATGTTCCCTATTTTTATCCTAATTTGAATTCTAAAATAGCTGTTGAGCTGGTTAAATGATGGCTTATTAGTATTTCTGTATTTGCTAAGTACAGGTGGGAACTTTCTATTTAAAAGTTACCCTAATCTCCTAATGCAACTGTTTGTAATATTTTTAATCACAGATTAATTCTTCCAAGAGCCACAAAGAAGCAAATATCTAAGACATGTATGCTCTCTTTCAGTATAGAAAAGTTATGGTACTGAGATGAATGCTAGGAACAGAATTATTTTATGCAACAAAATGATCAAAGAGAAGCTTCTGGTAAAGTATCAGTTGATAGAAATTTGTGCTGAGCTGAAAAAAATCTGCACTTTTGTGAAGTCTACAGAGAACCACTTTTAAATGTGAAATAATCTAGCAGTGCCAGCCTTAAAAGCTAAAACTGGAGAGGAAAAAAAGAAAGAGAATGTATCAGGATGTCAGATGCCAGAGTGGTGAGAAGATGAAATGTTTTCTTCATTGTTGGATTATAAAAGTAAAACTTGGTAGTCATTTGACTGACTGGATCATAAGATATTATCATTAGCTATAATGATTGCACAAAATCCTACTACCCATTTATCACATCTTTCTCTTTGGGAGTGTGAGTGCTCAAAATTTTATAAAAAAACCCACAAAACAAAACATTTCTCTTTCAGGAAAACTCCCCTGTTTTCTCTCATCCAATGGATACATAAATGGTTACTAATGCAAAAGAGATGTGAAAACATGATTTCCTCTGCTTGGAAATCCTAAGGAACCTTATGCTACATATTTATTTAGGAGAATTGGAATACTTTCAAAAGCAGAGAACTCTGACATTATTAATACTACTAATTAAATCTTCCTGTTGGGAAGGTTCTCAAACCTAATTTAGAAGAACCTCCAGGATTTGCTAGCTCTGTGCCCACTGTGTAGCTCTGCCAGGATGAGCACTCATTAGTGGCAGTGTTATCTTGTACTCATTTAGCAAGGGCTGCAGGATCCGACAGTAGTCTGAGACTTTGTTTTCCTTCTTTCTACCTAGCCTGACCTGTACAATTTAAAACCAGGTATTTTGGCATCAGATATTTAAAAAGTGCAACCCTTTTCATGACTTTCTGATATGTTGATGAGAAAGTGCAGGGAGGAAACAGATTTTCTAACTTTTAATAAGACTTCTTAGGCATTTGTATGCCTCAGTAAAATAATCATCTTTTCAGCATTTTTGTTTGCATTACTTACCTCAGCTAACACTGAAGGCAGTGATTTTTATACGGAATTAAAATCAATGGGCTAATGTGAACTGAGAGAAAGGCTGTTATAGGTCCTCTGTGAGTGGCCCTTGTGAAAATCTGTAAAGCTGCAGAGAGCTCGCAAATCTTTAGTCCTCAGGCATCCGCTCTGGAGCCTGGTAAAGAGCTGAGACCGTCCATACCGGTGCACGGCGATGCTGTCTGCTGCCTTCCCTTGTCTCCTTGTATTGCTATAGTTACAGGTAATTGGTTGCGTGTGAGGGGCCTCCTATGTAATCTCAGCAGCTGCTCTGTTACCTCTTTTTTCTGTGGCACAGTGATCCTTTCCACAAACACCCACAGCCTGATATTCATTTTCAAAGTGACAAGGATCTGATAGGCTAAAAGTGCCTGGCTTGCAGTTTCCTGTTTTGGAACAGTCTCCTGACTGCTTTTTCTGTTTTTAACTATAGCATGGGGAAGAGCTTGCAGCTTGACCATCGTACTATAATAATATATTACATTAAATCATTATGTTTACTTCTTGTATTACCTTTATTGGGGTTTTTTTTTGAGATACAACAAAAATAAATGGGTTTTTTTTTTGTTTAAAGGGGGAAAAAAAAACAGTTATATGATAGGAAAAGGGATTTGGGGCTTGAGCAAGACTTAACAAGAACACTTAAGTACTCTTGACCCTCTAGTGAGGAACAGCAGAAAGAATAAAAGTCAAGATATTCTGTGCAGTGGGTGTTTATGTGCTTAACAGTATTCAGCTTCATAAGCTGTAACAGAAACTTCTTTTGGTAGGTCTTTCATCTCTATAAACAGCTTACTGCAGCCATCACAGTTAATTTGATTAGTGGCACTCAGACGTAAACCCAGTGAAACAGCAGCTTAAGAGCACTTTTGCAACCAGCAACTATATAGGGAATTCTAATCTTTGTCAGAGCCACACAGGAGAACAGCTACTTCTCTCACATTTCTGAATGTTTTTAAATTATTTTGAACACTTATGTGCTTCAGGGAATGACATATAAAGGGTGAGAAAGATTATCACCTGACAAAGCTTTCTTGAATTAGGTCACTGGAGGCTGTTTCATTTAACAGTTGTTCCTGTTCCTATGTGCTAAAAATCAAGCTTTCCTTCTCCATTCTTGCATAAGATAGGGCAGTGTTTCTTGATGTGTGAACACAGAGGATGCATGACTGTTGGTGTCAAAGAAGGAAGGGTAATACCTTTCTCAAATACCCTCAGAAGGAAGGACAGGATCCATATTTTGTATTACAGTTGAATCTGCATGTGTCCCAGGACTATGCCATGCTGCTTCCATAAACTGCCTTCCCAAGACTATCAATGACCTTTATACATGGCTTTGTTTCCTATTTCTTAAGTTGGATAGCGTGATATATTTGCTTGCAGAATTGATGAAATGCCCAGATTTTTTGGGTCCTGCAAATTTTTAAATGGAAAATATGAAATGCAAACTGCTGTGGCACAAAAAGAAGGGAGAGAAGCCGCAGGCTTTGGCAGCTCATTAGGGGAGTCTTTCGGTGTACAAAGATTGTAGCAATGCATTTCCATGTTTGACGTGCAGGTGGCAAAGGCAAACTCTGTACCTGGGAGAAGATACACGTCCCCTCTCTCCTCTCTTGCAGAGGTACAGGTATAACATTCATTTCAAAGGCTGTACCTGATCATATCTTGGTGCAGTAAAACTGAGTGGAATTAGTTCTTATCTTAATATCTCTACTTACATAGAATAATAGTGCAAGGTTTTGGTAATCACTGGTTTAGTGTGGCTGCCAGAACGATCAATACTGAAACCAGTAAAGTGAAGATACTTAAGCATTGCCACTTGGTTTTACAGTTAACACCTGCTGAGATAAATTCAAGCTGCTAGCATTAGTTGCTTTCAAAATGGAAAAAAAAAAAATTGCTTAAATAGATGTTTAACTGCTGCAAGTCATTGACTTGGCAAATTTTGGGAAAGAGAAAAGTAAGTGCCAGTTCATGTGACCAGATAATCATGCCTTCCCTGTAAGATTTGAATTACAAATGCTGCAGGGGCTCTTGGCCCACGCAGTTTTAATAAGCACTAAGAAGTCTTCCAGGAATCACATGTATCTGAGAATGGATATGTGCTATGGCATTATAGATGGCATGGTGTCTGATCAATAATTTTGATCTGCAAATTTTCTGTTTGTTTGGGGTTTTTTTTCCCACAATGTGTCCTTTCCCTAAATGCTTAGAACTGACTTAATAATATTATGCATTTGATTGCAGACATATCAGTACTTCTCTGTCTCATATGAAGGCAAGCATACTACTGTACCTTCAATTTAGTATTAACCACACTAGTCAATACACACAAAAACTATGGCAAACTTTCTTCTGATAGTATGAAGACCATATGGTTGTATAAAATGGTTGTTTGAGCCTTCCTTTCACTAGTGCTGTAGAGTAAGCCATGGCTGTCAGAAAAAGGAATGTAGTGCTTGCCAGCTGTTTTTTCCCTACCAAAAATCATTTGGATCAAGGTATTTTATCTAAATGTATTCAGGGTACTTTATCTAAATATATTCAGGGCACAACTTTATCTAAATATATTCAGGGCACACATGAAATAAGTTTTGGATACATTTGCCTATTTATTTTAGATAAACAGGAGCTTTGAAAATTCCAGCTGTTTCACACGCAACGTGCCAGCAGCAGTCAGGTGACAGAATGTCATTGCAAAACTGAGTAGGGTTTCTTTAAACAAACTGTTCAAACTCTTAGATTGGCTACACCTTATCATCTGTCTAGCAACCCATCAACCATCCCTCCCTTCCCTGGGAAAAAATGGGAAAGCAGGAGTGTCTGGAAGTATGATAAATTGAGATCTGATAAACAAAAGTGGGACAAGGCTTTTGGAACCGGCCATGTCTTTTGAGGAGTGCCCTGTTCTGTTGAAACATATGTGGATTTACACCAGTTTATTATATCGTAGTGAAACAAATCATTCAGTCCTAGAATCAATTCACAGTTAAACAAAGACAGATTGTTGTATTATATTGGCCAATAATAGCTACTGTATATATTTGGATTCTGCTATTCAGCTCGGTTTCAGGGACCTGAACAAATGACAGGGAAGTAATGTAAAATTGCATGGCTCGAAGGACTGCTTAATAGGATACAGAAGCTCTTATCTCTAAGTAGTCTGTGTGGGCTTAATAGGGCCCAGATGTTGTGACAAACACTTATGCAGACACCAGAGCACAGTGTCCTGATTTTTTTTAAAAGGCTACATACTCCAGTCCTACTGACGTCAATGGAACTGTGAATGTCTCAGCTTCTTATAAATGACTTAGTGTGCACTGAAAAAACTAATTTAGATCACCCAGTTTTTTAACTCTCAGCCTTACAAAGCTCTCATGTAAGTAAAGAAAACAATATATATATTTTAGTCAGCTTTAAAATTCATAAGAATCCACTCAGTACCAAAAAGTTTCTTCCTTGTTTGAACAACTACCTCTTTCCAAACTGCTTCACATTGTTGGCACAAATAGTTGATTCTGCTTCTTGAGAGGAGAAAATATCCATTTCATCATGTTTCTTGTGCCACCGATGTCATTTGTTGTTTGTGTATATTACTGATCCCACTAGGTGCAAAAGTATTGAAAACCCAAAAAGGAAGTGTCAAACTCCCAAGAGATTTCAAGTTGCATTGAAGTACTTGAATGTGTCTTTGTAGAGTACTTAATCCTTTTGGAAACCCCACAGCTATTTTTTCTTGGTGCACATCATCTGCTGAGTATGGAAGTGGGTATGGTAAGGCAGAGACAGACTGATTTCTTATCTTCAAGTCACTGAGTGCCTCAGAAGAGAGGTTAAATTTTAGAAGGCTGTAAGACCTGGCTTGTCTTTCTGCTCATACCAGAGATCCTTGGGGTCTGTGTTCAGGCACAAAATACAGCATGGCCAATGTCTGCACATCACTTACTAGAAGGAGAGGAAGTCTTTCCAGGCCTCGTAGTCTAAGCCATTTCATGGGTACTGGCTAACCGCAAAAAAAATTAAAGATGAAAAGGAAATAAAATGTTTACCATGAACAGTGTTAACCAGCTTAACTCAACACTGCTATTACTGAGGAGAGATCCCATGACACACCAGTTTTTCATGACTTCAAAAGCTCTTTCATTAAAATACTGAAAAAAAGGCTGTATTGAAATATATCTGGCTCTATTTACATAATCTATCCACCTATCATAATTATGTCTTTTTGCAAAATTCAGGTTCAGCATTCTAGAAGTAGATTCCTACTCACAAGTAAATTGTATTTATTTAAGAAGTAGAGAGAAAGAACAACATATTGAAAAGGAAGATATCTCCCAGAATTTTCCTGGGAGAGTTTGGAGGATGTTGTCGTTTAAGCCCAGCCAACAACTGAGCCCCACCCAGCTGCTCACTCCCTCCCTCCACAGCAGGATGGGGAAGGGAATCAGAAAGGTAAAAGTGAGAAAACTTGTGGGTTGAGATAAAGACAGTTTAAGAGGTAAAGCAGAAGCTGTCTGCGCAAGCAAAACAAAGCAAGGAATTCATTCACTGCTTCCCACTGGCAGGTAGGTGCTCAGCCATCTCCAGGACAGCAGGGCTCCGTCATGTGTAACGGTGACTTGGGAAGACAAATGGCATCATTCCGAATGTCCCCACCTTCCTTCTTCTTCCCCCAGTTTTATCTGCTGAGCATGATGTCATATGCTGTGGAATATCCCTTTGGTCAGTTGGGGTCAGCTGTCCCGGCTGTACCCCCTCCCAGCTTCTTGTGCACCCCCAGCCTCCTCGCTGGTGGGGTGAGAGACAGAAAAGGCCTTGGCTCTGTGTCAGCACTGCTCAGCAGGAACAAAAACATCCCTGGGTTAGGAACTGTAAGCACAAATTTCTAGCACAAATCCAAAACACAGCCCTATACTAGCTATTGTGAAGAAAATTAACTCTATCCCAGCCAAAAGCAGCATCAAGGATTTCATGGTTATTCTGTAAATGTTGCAGAAAAAACTGATCCCCTCTGTTAAGCTGCCTAGAAAGTGCATTTTTCAGAAAAATCGTCACACTTTGAAACTAAGTTCTAAGACGGCACAAGCCAGCAAATCCAGGCAGCGCATCTAAGAAAGCAATTTTTTCTCATCACAGAAAACCTGAAGCTAATCCAACAAGTATAAAAAGGCACTTC
The DNA here is from genome assembly GCA_034008185.1 of Gorsachius magnificus. Classification (NCBI taxonomy): domain Eukaryota; kingdom Metazoa; phylum Chordata; class Aves; order Pelecaniformes; family Ardeidae; genus Gorsachius; species Gorsachius magnificus. The sequence goes on from CM067087.1 coordinate 32,530,404, forward strand.
TTCCTTTGCATTTTTATAACGTAGAAAACTATTATACTGAACAGAGAAAAAAATCTTACATCAACCTCTTGATCTCCGTCTCCGACGAACCAACAATAGTATCCATTCATTACTTCACCAATATCTCTTTCTACCCTATTTAATGGGAACTATTCTCTGGTTGCAGTCTAGTTCAGTGAAAACTTTTTAAAAAGCACCTGCTTCAACACTTTGCTGCTTTATAATCAAGCAGAAAGCTCTTCAAAAGTTCTATACTTTTACATTTTTATGTATGTACAATATTATGTAGCAATATTTTATGCACAGGCTGGATTTCCCATCAAAGTCAACATGTAACTTCCCTCAGCTGCAGCTGTAATGACCCTTCTCTCTCTGAAGTTGTGCTTACTTTTATATTCAGATTCCACAGTATTTTTTATTGTTAATTTTGTGTAGCAGTGAACAAAGAAGTTTTTGTTTACATAGCATAAGACTTAGCAGCCATTGTGGTGTTTATCATCCATGACACTCATTTCACGTCTCATCTGTTATATGAGTGAAATGTGAAAATAATCATGTTTTTCTAGCATAGCAGGGATAAAATGGCTTACAACCAACAGGAATGGCTGGGGTTATTTTTAGTCTTTTGTGTTAGTATAATTTACTAGCCAAAAACTGGAACCACTTTCCTCTTCTTGCAGGTTTATAGTAATAGTAAGTGCCAAAACTACAGAACTGCTACAGCTTTCAAACCCATTGCTGAGTGTTAAGACACTAATCTCAACACCAGGGTCTTTTTTTTTCTGTATTTATTTTAATATAGCACCCCCAGGCAGATTCAGACTTTTTGACAGCTGGCCTTGCAAATAATCACAACTGGCCAAATGCTGTTACTCAAGCACACTGAGTAAAATTCTGGATGGTCTAAATGACATCAGTGTCACAGTTTGACATGCTTTCTGTTTACCATGAACAAAGCTATGGGGCTTGGAACCTGATTTCTAGTGAGTAAAGATATTTGATTGGAAACAAATTATGTTTCTTTTATTTTGTACTAGAGAAGGCAAATATCTGGAAGGAAGGGAAAAGACAAGACTGTGCTGTCCCCTATAGAGTATAACATCAAATTACAGTCAAAAGGCTGTTTAAAGATTTGGAAGAGGAAATTATTTTGTAGTACAAAAACTTGTAAGAGAGCCACTGGCCTGCCAGAGCAGAGTATACGATAAGAATGGTGAAGTCAGGCAGTGAGAAATTGCCAAAGAATTATTTCTGAGTTGTACTTTGAAATGAGACAAACACCTAGGGGTTTTGGTTGTTTGGGTGAGTGGGTGGTGTTTTGGGGTTGGTTTTTTTTGCATCTTCGTGAGAGCAGAATGGGTTTTAATTCTGATCTGACTTCCATTGTGAACGTAGACATTATAACTCAGTTATAACTCTGAGCATGATTAGTTCCTTAGGGCAACACTTTGATGAAGTTTGGAATGTAGTTTGAAAAGTCTGTAAGAAAATTTTATGTTTTGCTTTATAGGCTTCAGGTTACGTATCTGGTGTAAGTGTCATAATGAATATTAGGAGAACCAATTTGGTTGCATACCTAAATACAGTTAAACCAGAGACCTCCAGGCTTCTCTTTATGACTATATATCTATTATACATCAAAGGGACACAGCAGTTGTGATATGAACCAAGAAAACTCACAATTACAGAAAAAAATTAACACACGTGTACTCAGCAAAACCACAGTGCAACTCATTATAAATTAATTAAGCAACTCACTGAGAAATCCTTATAAAGACAAAACTCCCACTGGTCCAAATTTGCTGCTAGCCTAGAAGAGCCTACCTTTGTAAAAGTTGAATTTATCTCAAGATTTAAACAGTCGGAGTTTCACATGTGCAAGGGTTACAGAATAATCTGTCCTGCTCAAGCACTAGACTGGAGCAGGACAGATTTCTTCTCCCCTTCTGGGAGGTAATACCCAGTGTTTTTTCCTTGCAAAGTTGAAGAAATTATGAACACAGATTTTTCTCTTAAAAAATAAACGTGATAAAGTAGTACACAAAAATCTATATGGACTTGGATAATCCAGGATCTCTGTTCATTATTTAGAGACAATTTAGGCCATTACTCTAAATTCATTTAAAGGAGAGAGAGATGTCTTCTCATATTTAGGTGGCCTAGCTGATGACTTTCAAGGAACATCAGCCAATGAAAATACATGTGCAACTTGACTTTTGTCTATGTCTTTCTAAAATATCTATATTAAGATGTGAAGGTCTCTGTCCTTATCTGCATACAATTCAGCTAGCACTCACAAATTTTGTTTTCACAGTTGATAACAACTTATTAAAATGAAAGACTGGCCTGATGCATATACTAGGGAAAAAAAAAAGGGAAAGTCAGTGAAGGAGCTTTGTGGAACATGTATGACATTCACAAATTTTTTCAGACATTCGAACTTGTAACAGTGCAGCTAACTGAAGTTATCTGAGACTTAGTTTCTCCAGTTGCCTTTGGAAGTAGTTCCAAATTATATTTTTATACAGAATTAGTCATTGTTAAAGGAAACAGTGATTGAGTGGGGCAGTTAAGTATGATGACAGAAGCATCACATGAAGCCTGCCTTCTTGAAATCTTGCATCCAGATGTACACAGACATTAACTTCTCCTTTCTAGCCGATATGTTCATCTTAAACTCAAAAGAAGTATGTTATGATTTTTCTTCCTACCTCTCCCTGAAGATAAGGAGTGGCACTATAGAAGCTGTTTAGACAAGGGAATCCTAGCAGTATGACTTACTGATGAAACCAATGTGTCTTCACATCCCACTGCTTGTTCCATGCAACATATTTGTTTAAGATTTATAGGCATCTGACAATCTGATAGAAGCAAGAAATCTATCTGGAATCCTAGACAAACGGTCTTACAGATTTTTGGGCACCACCCCTGACTTTTACTCCCATACTGAGCGCTTATGTGCTCATATATGTTAAATCAGATTCAGGCCTGATACATTGACCTTGTTGCACCTGCATTGCAGGACACACATGATCACATGAGATGGATGCATGCAGGTCCACATCACATGATGTGACTCTGCAGATCCCATTCTTCTATTTGCTAAGTGTCTGAACAAATAATTTTTCTAATTTAAAAAATTCTTTCAATAAATATTTGCCCTTGCCATTTCAGTGGGTTATCTTAAGTGACAGTTGTTTATCTACAATTCTACATAGAGCAGAAAGTCTTTATAAAGGTACTATTTCATTACTTTCAAGATAGTTCAATTTTTATGCTATTGCTAGAGAGAGAAAAGTCCATGTGTGATCCACTGTTCTATAGCTGTCTTACACAGAACAATACAAACAATTTTACATCTTAATTATTGCATGTGGTTAACTGATATCCAGAGACCTAATAGTGAGAAAAATGACACAGAATAGGTTATGAAGCTGAGCCCCACAATGGATAAATTGTGTTTCCAGTTATGTCGTTGAAAATCCTTTAGAAATCTGTGACGTTAAAGATGGGTTGCATGGGTGTGACTGATGGCAGGATATGGCCTATTAACTCTGCATTAAAGAAGGGAATAATCTGAATACCTCTAATTAGTGTGGCTGCTGAAAGCAGAGATGGACCTTAGCTGCTGCTGTGGAGTATAAAAACCATTTTTCTGTTTTTAAATCCACCTCTCAACAACAACAATAAAGAGGAAAGCTAATTTTCTCCCTGAAAGGAATAAAGCAACAGCTATTTTGATCAAACTTTAGTTCCCATTTATTTGCAGGGAAAATGGTGTTTCAAGCCCAAGCAAATAAATTAATATGTTTACTTAGAGATAGTGCCAAAGCCTTAACCCTAAAAATATGGGCCTGTCTGGAAACAACTGGCCTCCTCTAAAGCTTTTCTTTTTTTAATATTCCAGGCCTCAGAGGTACTGTAGATTCCAAAGCAAAGCATCAAGAGAAACTATAAATAGAAAATAAACCATAATACAGCTGCAATGAAAGGACTTCTTTTTTTCAGTTTTAATGTAAGCTAAGGTTTGAGAGCTGTCTTAGTCTTTTCAAAATAAGCCTTACAGGATTACTATCCTGAAGAAGCATCCAGCAAAATAATTTTGCAATCCACAGGGTCTCTTCTGGGTGCTTTTTTTGAATATTAATAAGTTATTTCTATTTTATGGAATAAATGTATCTTTTAGATTAGAAATGAAAGTACATAAAAACTGTGAAATAAATGGAACTTTGAGTTTCATAATTCAGTGTTTTGACATGACCACATGCAATAATTCGGAGAAACACTGGAAAGAGGGCTGAAGCATCTTTTAAGGTGAGTCACATCTTGAATTTCCAACTTGTTAAGAAACACATTTTCTTAAAGATAGTAGAAAAATAGGTCATGACATAAACTTGTGCCTTGTAAGTGAACGTGTTATTAAAAATGTTTCATGTTGTTTTCTCTATCCAATTTATTTCTTAAAACAAGCCTCCAAAGTTTCTATAAGTATTAATTAAAAATGCTAGGAAGATCTCCTCTAATCATCAGAGTAATTTAATGTATCTTTTAATCAGTAGCATTCAGACTGACTGATATTTGAGCAACAAAGCATCCACTAGCATTCAATTTTTAGGAATTCTATAATTAATTATGGTTTATGTATAGAATTAGCTATTATTAACAGTTATCTTTGTAAATTATGTGCAACCTTGCAGATCTAATCATTGCATCTTTACCTGGCTAACTGGCCATAAACAAAATACAATTTAAGCCTGGTCTAAGTTATCCAGGCAGTTCCAGGTTTCTGTTCTGAGAATTTCTTCTAATTGCATCTGGCTGCTTCAGAAAGATGGAGTTCAAATTTTGCAGTAGCATTCACATTTGGAGCAGGTTGCTACTGCCTTCCTCTTTGCTGTTTGGTCCTTGGTTTAGGAATAGGCAGGATCATGGGAAAAAGCAGTCAGCCAAACCCAGCCAGAAATAGCAGGAGCCAAAAAGGTACAGTCCACTGTGGTACCCCCACAAACGAGATTATTCTACCTGGATTGAATACTTGGGGAAAATGAGGCAGTTTACACTGGCGATGGAAAAATCCTTTCTCTCAGGGAAGCCCTGTCACAGTTTCTGCTAGAACATGGTTTGCAATATGAGAATGCTGCAGAGTCTCTCTTTCCTGACAAAATGAGCAGAATCTAGTCTCTGCACTGTGGACTGCTTTATCACAGCTGATTCTCGCAGAGTGTTCCTTATGGATCTAAACATTTATCCAACGCTGCCTGGTTTCAGTGTGCCACTCCTCTAGATCTGGGGATTTTCATGGTTTGTTTTGTATCGGCTTGGTTAGATGCACAGGTTTTCCTTCACTTTCTAGTTACTGGGCACATCTGAAGCCTCTTGAGTCTTTCTTTATGTGGCTTATTTCATACTGCTTTTTTTCTCCCAAATGTCTGTGTAGGTTTTGACATTTAGAGTCTTTACTATTGACATAGCTCAAGATAATGTTTTTATTGCAATTTATTTGCTCAAGGGTAAAGGAAGGGGGTAAGGTGTAGAACTAGGAAAGAATGCTATTGTCAGCTCAGATTTCATTGACTGGAAGAAAAACCATGGTTAGGTATTGCCTCCGAAAATCCCTCTACTCGGGCAAGAACCACATGTAGCAGAAATACTTGTATATGGTAATGGTGATGTTGAAAATGATCTTACTAAATAGGCAGCAGCCTTAATTTCTTATAAATTCTGATACCACCTAATACATTTGAATAACTAAGAGTAACGTGAGCATTACACATTTCTCTGTATTTTTTCAGACTTTTAAAACTGAATAGTAACTCCAGGCTTTGGTAAAGTAAGAGATGGGAACTCCAAGCTCTTACAAAAGTAGGGACAAAATGAGAAGGAAATTTCATCAGAAGAAGAATACTAAGTTCTGGATTTAAAATCACTACTGCAAAGGGAATGAAGAGAAAAATCTATTTTGATCTTATGTCTTGACAAGACTTTGCATCATTGAAATACAAGATGGACTAATTGCATTAAAGCAATTATATTTAGGTTTTTTTAGTTTGCTGTAGAACTAATTATAAAACAGCTTTTAATAAAATATTGTGTGGCAAAGCCAATGCATTTTATATTGTCTTTGTTACAAAATGAATACTCTCTTGTGCTGTAGTTTTAAATTCTTAATCGCATTCTTTATTTAGACTCCAGGAAAAAAATGAAGATGTTATATATAACTGCCTCTTTGACAGGGTTTTCTTTGTGAATAGTCCAGGGATGTGATGAAATACTTTCTTTAATGTAGCCTGGGTGATAATATAGAAGGTTTTTCTCAGTAGTGCAATCAGTTTAACTGTGATGTTACTAATATCTGCCTGTGACACACCCGAAACTCTAAGTCAGAGATCTTTTCCTAACACTCTGCTGAGCCTTATCCCTAATTTTGTTCATCCCTATTAAGGCTCCAAATTGGCATACATATTTAAAGAAAGTCACCAGTTCTCAGGGTAAGCTACAGTCTAAAGGATTCTTAAAAATCATCTCAAAGATAGACCAATTTTCTACTGACCAAACCAGAGAGCTTGAAAAGAGCTAAAACATATTGCCAATTCCAGCTTCAACTTAAAGCCTAAGACTTTAAAAAGTGGTATTGATTTAATTGCTCAAAATCCACGGCTTTTAATGGCAGCTGTATACATAAAATCCTTCCCCATCCTTTGTAGTCAGAGGATTTAATGAAAAGAAAAAGAAATGTACATATGTATGCAGTGTGGGTTTTTCCCTCTCTCAGGCTAAGCTGAATATAAGTAAGTGCTGGAGTATCCAGTCAGAGAATTTGTAGGGCATCTAATATTCAGAAAACATTAGGCAGAAACTCTTTGAAAATAATTTCTTGTTGTGTTTTTAAAGGTCTTAAAATTTGGTTTCCAAAGTCATTTGAATATTTGCCATGATTGTGCTTGCTCCTGTGCAACTCCAAAGATAATCCATGTCCTGGAGGGCTTGCCTAGCAGATTGTTTGGGCCAGAATGTTATGTGATGACCTGCCATTGCCAGCCCTGATGATAACTTCACTTGGCAAGCAACCTCACTAATTTCAGTGGAGTAAGATATTACTCCAAGCAAGCCACGTTGTCTGAATCTGGAGGAAACAAAGTCCTGTAAGAGCGGGCTGTTTTGCTTAAGCATCTTATTTTGGCTGATAATTCTTGAAGTCTGTCAGTGTCTTGAAAACAGCATACAGATGCCTCTTTGCTTCAGATCAGCTGTATTTGCTAGCATTGGCTCCTGATGTGATACGTCTTTGTAGTGTCATATACAAAAGCGGTATTTCTTGCATTGCTGCGACATCTTATTGCATATCAACCCAAAGGAGAACATCTCCAAGGATGTTTTATCTGCATGTGGAAAGTGGAAGGACAGCTGTGTGCAGAGACGGTTAATCAGGGAGCCATGCTCTGTGAGACTGCCTGTGTCACCTTCAGCAGGCTCTGAACACAGAGAGCCTAAGCTAAGCCCATCCTTTAAATGCCCACCTGAGGAATTCCCCTCCCAGCCACACAAGCACAGCAACTGCCTTCTGGTCTTGCTGGTTTAAAGTTCCTTCTGAAGTGTCTGTGAGTGGCCACCCAGACGTTTAACAAGCTGTACTGATGCGCTAAGTGACAGACTCCTTCAGGCCTGGCGGACCTGTCACGCTCCCACTGTCAGGGTCAAACTGCTCACCGCGCTCGGGGCAAGGCAGGAATTTTTGCCAGTTAAACTCAAGTATTTGCCTCAATGGCTTCTGATCCTTGATCCTCTCGATATTGTAGTTTGTCTAGAAACAATCTATGGGCAAATATATGGGAAGATCATTCGATATATGGGGAAATCTAAAGGTGAAACTGTAAGGGAAGTAAGATACAGATAAATGACCTTATGGTGCCCTCTGACCTGAAGCTCTATGGAATCTTTTCTGCGGAGTAAGTAGAAGAGAGTGTATATAAAGGTCCTGTAATACTATTAGCTTGTCTGAGGCTGAGCAAGTTTTCCAGAGGAGGAGGAGGAGAGGATGATGGTGTGTATGACAGCCAGCAGGTGAAGGCCCATTTGAGGTTAGGTGTTGTGTGCGATGAGGATGAGGGGGTGAGAATTGCAGCCTGGGAGATCAGCAGAGCCCGCTGCAGAAGTAAGGGGAGGAGTGGTAAGAGTTAAAGATGGTTAGTGTTGAGGCTGCCAGATGAGAGTGATGCAGGAAAATGGATTGTCAGGAAAAGTAACACAGAACAGCATAAAGCAAGGGTAGTGAAACTAAAAATTAGTCGTGAAAGAACAAAGATGACTGAGAAACAGAAGGTCAGCAGTTAAAAGCTGTAGTTGGCGTGTAATATGACAAAGACACCTAACTGCTCATTAATACAAGCTCTCAGAGCAGGTAAGTCAAGAACGTAGGTGGCAAATGGAGGAGGCGGCTGAGTGGCTCAGTGGCAGCATGCCTGCCTGTAAGCGGATCGGCGGAGCAGGGGTGTGGAGCTGCAGGCTCAACAGGCTGGAGGCTGCCAGGGTTTGCTTTTCTCTGTGAAACCTGCTTTGTGGAATCCCGTACTTTTCAGCTCACAAAGGTGACTCAAGATGAGGTTGCTGCTCAGAAAATGGCTGTAGGCTTTTGCTTTGGAAATGTTTGCTTCACGTTTATTTTTTCTGGTGAGGATGGTTTCTACACAAACTGCTGATTGGCTTTTTTTGTTTTTAATGGTCTGGTTTCTGGTAGCTATCAGTAGAAGCAAACCAGGAACTGTTCAGTTCCAGAATCTGCCTGGGCTGTTGGCTATTCTCAGTGAGAGATGCCAGTTACTGAAATCAGCTACTCTGATTTCAACAAAAAACTTCCTAGATTTAGCTTTTATTCTTTCAAACTTACTTCCATCCAGGAAAAAAAAAAAAAAAAAAAAAAAAAGAAAAAGGGCATTTAGGTATAAGCTAGCCATGTGTACTTCTCTACCTGCAACATCAAAGCAAAGTTGGGTTCCTGCAATCTAGTTTAAACAGAAAGGGGTTTGTGCTCTTTGTAAAGCTGGATTTGAACTACTGGCAAGTAAGTAGCAGACGCAGCTCAGCCTTTGGGCAATTTGCAAGTGCCAGGTTAGCACAGCAGGAGTAACTGTAGTGGGCTATGGGCGAGACTGACTCCTGTTCAGACATCACTGGCAAAGAATCAATCATCCCCAGATGAGTCAGAGCTAATCAACACTTTTCAAGTTATGAATACTGAACACTTGTCACAATCTGCAGCTGAAAAGTTATTCACTGAAATTATACAGTGAATTAATTGAAGTAGTACCTTTGAGAAAATTGTAAGTGTTTTGCAGGCAATTTGTGAACAGGTAAAGTGAAATTAATTGAATGAATGATCTGTTATGAACTATTCTCCCAGCAATAATTTACAAGTAGGAAGGTTCTATTTTTATTTTTTTTTGTGACTTCACTAAAGAAAGTTTGAAATATTCACCCATATATCCTGCCATAGAAACATAATCCCAGGCTTGGTCATTCTTTTCATCTTCTTTAGCACCTTGCCATGTTGTGAGGATCACTGGCATCTTTAGGTGTATTCATGAAGCAACCTAGTTGAAACACATTAGGAGTTTCTTTAATGATTAATAGGTAATTATAAATAGAAACTGTCCACTTTATTTTTTTCTCAGTTTCCCAGCTGTACCACATTTACATTAGCCTAGTATATAATGCTAGGAGGTCAAATTTTATCTATAAGCAACATTTTGATGCAGTAATCTAAAGCAGATTTCTGCTTGATATCTGAAGTAAATCTACCTCTGAAAGATCATTAACCGCTGACTAACAGTTTTAGAGAAGAGAAATGAAGGAGTCTCCATCTCTTTCACTCTGTCTTTAGTGCTTATCATAAATTTTCCATTTGCACAATGTAATGCATTGTGGTTTTACCTTAGAAAACAATTGTTGAGTCTTTATTAATGAACATTTTTATTTAGACTAAATAAATTTGTCAAAACTGCAACACATTCTGACTTGACTAGATTGAGAGTGAATGCCACGTACCTCCCAGATATGCTCTGTTCTGAATATGAAGAAAAAACTTTCATCTTATGATCTTGGTTTTTTGCATGTGAAATATGTCTGAAACGTAAAAGAAAGTCTTATTTACTTATACTTCTGTAAATAGTTAAGATGTCACCTTAACAATGTTATTAAGTATAATTGTGACAACTCATAGCTTTTCACTTTGTCCACAAGTCCTTGCCCTTGTGCAGTGGAAAATGCTAGGTAGCTCAAGAGGTCTCCTGCCTGAGGAGATTTTGCTATATTTAATGCATTCCTCCATCCCTGATATTTTCATACACTATAGAGGCTACAGGAATTATTTTCAGAAATAGCTGTTGGCCTCTTCCCTCTGAAATCACTAGAAATTTTACTTTCCTCTCTGAGTCAGGCTAAAATGAATTAGTTTGAAAATCCCGTTCTACTTGTCTATACAGGAAAAAAAAGATTGTGGCCTACGAAGATAAAAGCTTTCTCAGAGAAACACTGGCATCCTGATATCACACTTGGGGAATTCTTATTTAGCACTTTATTACACAGCTTTGGAGAGCAAAACAAGGTTGCTTTGCTGTCTCTGCCAAACTATCTGAGGAATCCTTGAGCAGCATAGTATAAATATCCTTAGGGCCTTTGAAAAGATCAGTGGTACCGTGACTGAGATTTGAGACTGCAGTTTCCTAGGACCTTGATTCTTGAAGCTCAGATTGTCATTATTTAAACTAAAAACTTCCTCCTTCTGTGAGAACAGTTTTGATTTGTTACAATAACATTATGGAACAGTTTATTGAGGAATAATTAAACATCCTCTTCCCCCCCTGCGCACCCCAGGATCCTTTGAATTATACTTGTCCTAACTAATTGCAGCAAGCTTGGGCTTATAGTTCCAACACTATCTAAGATGAGACAAACCTTTTAACTAGATTTCCAACAAAACAGTCCAAATTCCCTTCCTCAGAGGCTAAAATACTTATCTTTATTGACATAAGCAATGTGAAACAAAGAGAAATTTGTTAACAATCCATTTATTTCAGCTGCAGCTTCTGACTGAATTGACATTATTCATTACAGCTATCACTTCCCTTAGAGACAGTAATATAGGCTTAGACCAGGGACCATGCTGTGATCTGTATACCTTTTTTGTGGATGAATTTATTCTGCTCTCATGTGGTAAGAGGAGTCAGGCAGTGCTGAACTAGAATTAAATCGGGTTTCTTTTCCTCCTTCCCCTTGGATTTAATTTGCAAAAGGTGAGGGAGGATAATGTTGTTCTCATTTACTTTTAGAGAAGCACATTAAAATGATCTGTGTAAGAAAGGCAGGTAAACCAGCTGGCATGTAGTCTAGGGTGGCTGGAACATTCTAGTGTCTGCTTTTCCATGAGTAGTTGCTGGGATGACTTGCCTGTTGCCTGACTGTTCTCTGGGGAGGGAAGGTGCCACGCTGATCTGTGCGTGGCCTGGCTGCTGCTTGGTCACTTCACCCCAGTGCTCCCAGATCCCTAAAATGAAGATTTGTTTCAGCTTTTCTTAGCTCTGAGATTTCTGCAAATATGAAGCTTTTTTTATTATTTAATTTTGTTCCAATTTGAATTGCTTTGACAGTGCCAAAATATGCTGTCCCCTGAATTAAATGTGCTTCCCAGCTGTTGTGTTCTTGCTGACTTCATGAAGTTCAAGAGGGATGGGGGAGCGGCAGCTCCCAACATTGGGGCACTGCTGGGGCAGGCAGGAGCTCCCGTGGGCTGCGCTGCCCCAAGAATCCCTGACTGCGGGGCACTCACCCTGGCAGGTTTGCCCTGAAGTCATGGATGTCCAGTTGTGAGGCACTGCTCAATAAATCCATGTGTGTTCCCTGTGAGGAACCAGGGAGTTGTCAAAAGTTTGTCACTAATGAGATTTTTCAGTTTAAGTTCCTTGAATGTACTCTATTAGTGTTTTCTGCAGAGCTTTTCTACAGAAAATATTTGGTAGTTGTAATTCTAGCATCATTATCTGGTTTGACAATACTGCAATAGGGAAGTCCAAGAAATTTTAATTTCCTCACTGTGTTTCCAAAGGAAATCTTGTCTTTGCTAAAAAACCAAGTCTGTGCATTTGGGTTTGTACCTTGAATTTAAACCAAGTCAGGTCTAATTGCCTTGAGCTTAGTTTCATATCAATGAAATTAATACAGTATTTGTGAACTACGCGATGGACAACAGAGACCAACTTTAAGTTAGTAAACTTAGTAAACTTCTTTTTTCTAAGAAAAGGGGACTTCACCCAAAGAAGTGCTGGAGTTAGGAAAACACAAGCCACATTTATCTAACTGAGTTCAAAAACATTTTGGTGTTTCTGATGTGCGTGTCTTTCCAGGTCCATTTTTTCCCTTTGAGTCTTTAGACAATGTTGCCACGATAAGGAGAATGGATCTTCAGAGAGTGTGTGAACACAGTGGGGGTTCATTCTCATAAAACTATGGGTGTATCACTAAAAGGCTGATGGATCACTTGAAAGCAGTTCCACCAGCTGTAACCTTGGAATGCACTGAATTATTAGTTGCTGAGACTTATTTAAAGCTTCCAAATTTGTAGAATTCAAAGAAAAATATAAAATCATTTCAAGTCCTCTACTATGGGATGTGATTTAACAATATTGTGCATGCATAAACTGCTTCTGCAATGTTTTCCACTGACTAAGGTAGAACAAAAGCGCAAAGGCTGGATTTGCCATTATGCGTTAACTTCCAGCTTTGTCAAACACATGACCGTATCTCCAGGATGGCCAACATTTTATTATTCCAGGTCAAGCTAATGCCACCACCCCCATTAAATTCCATGTTTTACTGTTAGTGAGAATAAACCCAAAATCTAGGCTTCAGCTCTGCAGTAACCTGAAATGTATTTTTCTGCTTATCTACACAACAACAAAATTTATTTGTGATCATTGAGGTATCTAGTCCTTGTGGTGCCCTGTTGATTCCCATTAAGTGGCAAGATTTCGACATAGCTACTGTACACTTTCCATGTGCAGAAGATGGTCTACAAAGAGATCTGCATTGTGCTTTTCCTGTTGGTGGTATATAAACAGCAATAGATCCTCTCTAGACATAACAAGTCACTAAACACTTAAACTTTTCATGTCAGTGCTTTGCCGTGGCCTTAATTCTTCTTCTTCAGAACTAGACAAAGGTTTGGTGATTATGTTTTCCTGCATGTGAAAAACTTTGAGGGGAAAATATTATTAAGTATCTTTCATAGGTGCAATTAACTGACATTGAGAATAGCCGATCTCTGGCTCTTAAAATCAAACATGTTTTTTTAAAATGTATGTCAAGGTTTTCCAAGAATCCTTGTTTAGTTTTCTTGTGAAGAAACAAAGGAGCCTTTGTAAAAAAGGCTGTCCCCTGACTGACTTGTACTGCTATTTCGCCACCTGGGTGCCATCACAATCAAATACAAAAATGATGGGTTAATACAATAATGATTAGCTGGAATACAGCTGTGAAAATGTACAGATTGATTTTACCATATGCAATGTACAGAAAGGAAACAGTCAATAAACCTTTAAATGTATTTGGAAGTGAAAATGAAAGGCTGAAATAGATAAGTTAATTACTAAGGACAAATTCAACATTTGTCATGTACACCAAATTAAGCATGGGTGCAAGATGGCATGTGATAACACATGTCGCTGAATGCTGAGAGGAGTCGCCATTGTTCCCCAGGAAACAATGATAGCCAGAAGCATTCAGATGCATCAAGTCATCACTTAATGGTATTAAAGCTCATTGCTTTAGACAGCAGCTGTCTCTCCAGGTATAAAATACGAGAATGGGACATAGGTTATTTTGTAGTTCCTAAAGAAGTGTTTATAAACACTATTTCTTGAGACTTTTTCTTGTATCTGATGCCAATTCCAAACTAAATATGAGAAAATGTTTGAGTTTCTACTTGCAGTCTGTGTCAGGCTTTCATGTCAGGCCACCCAAGAGGATGGTTTGTATGGAGGGGTTTTCCTAACCTCCAAACGGGTGTTTGGATGAACTCAGGCTGCTCTGTATTGGAATTCAGTGCTGCACCTGCCAAGAGAGTGCAATAATGACATTAAAAAGAACATGTCTCTTCTCTCATTGAAGTTTCATTGAAGCACACACCTTAAAGGAATTTTTATCTATGGAAATAATCTATCTTGATAGATTTCATTAGGTGTATGAAACATTATATATTGGAACATCATCTAAAATTTACTAGCCAGAAGGACTTGCTTTTGTGAAAGATTTACTTTGATTGCTAGATTTTTTCAATATTTTTAATTTTAATATTGCCTTCCACTCATCTCATGTATTGTCACAGAGTACCTGGGGTGGTCAGGGCACTGAAGATCTAAACCCTACAAATTACAAGGCAATTAATTTTTGAATTATTTGGTAACTTCAATTAGAGTGACTAAATGACGTACATAATTGCTTCATTATATGCAAATATGTGTTTGTGAATTAATTATGGGGTATTACACATGCCAGGTGAACAGTGAAGAGAGGAAGAATCCACATACATTAATTTCACAGAAGACATAAAGTAATCTCCCAGATAAAGAGAGCCAACTTTGAATTGCTTTCATTGCATCTGGGGGTCAGATTCTCACTTCATATTGTGGATTTTCCTTTTCCCAAAATTAGTCAGCAAGATAGCTGCAGGGAGATCACTGAGCCATTCTGCTTTTCTGCTTCTTTGCTTTCTGAAAGAATTGTTCTCACTTTTCCCCCTTCCAAAAAGTTCTGTAATTACCTAGATACATTTAGTGGGAAACTTGAGTTTTGGCAGATACAATGTTTGAAGAACAGGAGCTTTAACAATTAGGAGCAACATTTTAAAGTTTACCACCCTCATTTTGATCCCTCTCGGCATTACAGAAATGAATTTGATTTGCAATTACCCATTCTTATGACAGGCTTTGTCATAAGAGCAAGGAAGCATGGTGAAAGCCAGATACTTGCTAGGAAGTGTTACTGTGTGCTCTGTAGTGGGAATCCTTGGCATCTTTGTGTCCTCTATGTGCAGTTCCAATTATAGGAAAAACATGTAATAATAACCTGGCATGCTGTGATGATGAAGTGGTCAAACTAAAGGTGGAATGGTTGGAGGTTGGGTTTAGGAGGCCTAACAATTTTTGTTATCCATATGAACATGAAACAGATAACATAAATCATGCTGGGACCTGTGATGAGCTCCCTGTAATTCTGCCCAAGTACAGAGCACCTTCCTGGGAATTTTAAGGAAGGTTGTAGTAGTGACTGTCACTTCACTGTCATTCCCAGTATGGGAATACAATGTCCAAGGCAGAGAGAGGGAGTGAGACTGTGGGTGAGAGAGATAGTGAGAACATGCTCTGCTGCTTTCCTCACCTCGCCCACCCTTAGAAATTTTGGAGCATCATGTCTTGCAGAAATATGATGAGGGCTAAGAAACTTATTGTACAAATAGATAGTGGTAGGCTGGAGCAATCACCACCTCCTTTTGCCCAGAAGCCTGGATAGACTATGCTGCAGATTGCATTATGCATTGCTCCCCCAAAACTTTCTGGGAGTAATCTCAAGAGACGAGATTTACATAATCCTCTCATTATGTGCTGCTTCTGACAATGCCTCTCAGAGGTGTTTTTATTGCCACCTATTAATTGTATTGTAACCTACAAGCATACTTTTAAAGAACACCTTGTTTTTGTCAAGGATTCAAGGCAGCTGAGCATGTCGACCTGCTGTTCCATGGGAGGATTAAATGGTCAGAGATTGCAGAAATACACGGCAACTTTTAATGGACAGGCTCTAAAAGTCTTTTGTGCCTGTCCTAATACAGAAATTATAATCAGAACATTTTTCAGAATTGGCACTGAGTTTCCTACTTGGAAAAGCACTTATCTAGCAAAAGCAAATGATTTCTTTACTACTTCAAACTGTAGACCCTTTTGAAATGTAAATTAGGAAAATGGAGGTCTCAGCACTCGGAAGAGCTCCGATGATTCATTTGTTATGATGTACCTCCCTGCTGCGCTATACCTAAAGTCATACAATGGGGCTGCCTTGCATAGTTCAGCTGCATCAAACAAGGAGGTACCACATTTAAAAGATTAAGCTACAGGGATGTGTGCTGCTGCAGTTTATGGAAATGCCACTTCTATCAGCTACAGCAATTAGCTGTTTCTCTTGTCTTTGCTTTTAAGTTACAAATTAATGAGCATGCCAATGAACCCACCTGTTACAGCAAGAGAACTGAAAGACGTCCAGTTTTTGATGAATGCAAATGCAGAAGTAAACGTGTAGGGAAACTTCCCGTGCTCTATCAAAGATGAGAGAAGAGCGCTAAAAGAAAATGATTGTGTGTGTTATCAGACTGCTATCCTGACACTGCCATTTCTATGTAACTCCAAATGCGTGGTCGTGTTGTATGACTGGAGACCACCATTGTTAATGAGCTGGTGATGTGCATTTAAAAACATAAATTCTTTGTTTTTAAACACTCAGAATGTCACAAAAATTGCTTTCCTAGGAAAGCCATGGTCCTTTTAGCTTCACTTTCATAGGTGCAAGTAAGCTAACAATTTTATGAAACAAAATAACTCTTTTTATGCAGTGATTCTGTTTAATACAGCAGGATTGAATATATTATTCATAAATTGAAGAAAGCCTCCGTACGAAACTGGGAGGTGAAATGCCAGTCTGTTAAGGTTATCCTGAGGCTTGCAAATGGCAGCAGACACTATTCTACAGGGATACAGATTGAAATGCACCTCTGTATTTTTGTATGGTACCACTGCAATGCACAGCGGGCTGTGGAGAGCAGTGTTCAGGCAGGATAAACCTTCACTCCATCAGGCACCTCGCTGTGGATCACACTGCAGAAGTTTGTGCTCGTGCTGTTCTCCCTGCTGTGTCGGGAAAGTTTGTGCTGATTTGTGGAAATCTGTCTAATCTCGCACGACACAGCTTTGTGATACTAGCATGTGGCAAAATACTGACTTCAAACAGTTTGCCTCAGGAGGAAGAGATTTCCTTGCTACCAGTGGGTGGAACAGGCACTTTTGCTTATGTCTTTATTAGTGTTTAAATAATAAGGCGGCTTTGGTAACTTTTTTAGGATCTAATAGTTTGATAACAGCACTCACTGTTTTATCAAAGTATTTTTCCGTCGCTCACCTCAAACCAGTGTTATTCTAGGTTGATCAGTGTATTAAATAATCTTGCAGAATGGACCATGAAAATTATGGGATAGAGCTGTGGGAGCAAGTGCAGATTGTTTCACACAAATTTGCCTACTCCTGTGTTGCTGGTATCTCATAGATCATAATGCTAAAAGCAACTACTATATTGAGGATTGCCAAAACTATTTTTTCACTTTTGGCCTTCTTTGTGTTCATCCTTGCCTACAGGTTGTTTTGCTTTTTTTTTAAATTTGGAAATGATCAAACTTTGACACAATATATTTAGAAAGTAATTAGCAATGTTAACATTATGAAGTTGTTCTTGTGCATGTGTTTGAGAAGAGGGAATCTTTCTCTCCATGGAGGGAATGGTATTTAAGTGTTTTCAGTGAGGATCTCAAGCACTTTTAGCAGTTACATAGCCAAATGGGAAGCTCTCCGCTGGCACCCGTGTCTGATGTTCAGGAAATGATCCTGAAGTGGCAAAGTGTCATCATGTGATAAGGACAGGACATTGCTGCTGCAAGTGAATTAACTAACTGCTTTGGTGTGGGGGTGAAGGGGGCCTGAACTAGCAGTAGGTAACTTTAATTTTGAGATGGTATGGCAGTGGCTATTCTACCTCTGCCTCTAAAAAACGGAATAAAGCAAGTTTGGAAGGTGAACTTCACTGACATAAATGGCAACTGGCGCTCATGTAATGCAGCTCCAATGCTTGGTGGAAGTGATGACACTCTTCTCACTTCGGCACATAAGTCACCAAACATTCTCAGTCTCTTCCTCTTTGGTGCGAATTGCAGCTCCAGTGCAATTGTGAATGATGGACATTTCTCTCCCCTGGTTAGCACCTAGTCACTCAAGGCAAATTGTCCAAGCTACATCTCCTCTTCTTGCGAATGGTTCTACAAGATCAATCGATTTCTATTTGCACCTCCAGCACTAGGCCCTGCTCAGACTCATGACTCATTGAATGTTTTGGTTGAGGGCCTCCACCAACCTCTCTGGGCAACCCGTTCCTGTTTCACCACCCTCGTGTAAAGATTTCCCTTATATCCAGTCTAAACCTACCTGCTTCAGTTTAAAACCATTACTCCTTGTCCTGACACAGCTGGCCCTACTAAAAGATTTTCCCCATCTATGTAGGCCCTTTGATCGAGCCACATCAGTCTCCCGCAGCTTCTCTTCTCCAGCTGACAAGCCCAACTCTCTCAGCTGTCCTCAAGGAGAGGTGCTCCAGCCCTCGGATCATTTTGTAGCCTCCTCTGGCCCACTCCAAAGTTCCATGTCTTCTTGTGCTGAGGGCTCCAGAGCTGGACACAGTACTCCAGGTAGGTCTCACCAACAGGTAGGGGCAGAATCACCTCCTTTTCTCTTTGCAGCCACAAAAGGTACTTCTACAAGTAAAAGAAAAGCTTACAACTTAGTATTTTAATGTTAATGCTGTGTCTCTAAAGTTATATACTTTCATCTATATATTCCTTAGTCAAATATGCACCAAAATCCCTCCTCGTTCATGAAAACATACATAAAGACAATGGGTATTATGCGTACTCTTAATGCTAATCCTTAATTTGGGTTGTTTTCTTGGACTGAATCTCAATGTGAAAAACAGTTTCTTTGTCTTCTCCAAATAAATGAGGTTACCTAAGTTGTACCCAATTCTCCATCACTGTCAGATGCCCCCCATTTTTTTTACTTCCACAAGTCCTGGATTCTGTCCTTCACAACTGCAAATTCTCCTGTATTGGCAGATCTTTAATAATGGCCCAATTATCTGAGAGAGACAGTGAAAGTCAGGAAGTTTATGTATGACTGAAATTTCGTAGGATGGCATGATCCCCTGGTTGTTTTATCACAGGTTGTTTGCCAGGTGACACAAACAGTCTGAAGAACTTCATGAGCTGACTTTGGGTGGCTGCAGTTTGGTTTTTGAAGATCATTTGGTAGAGATGCAGGAGCGCAGAGGAGAAATGAGCTTGCTTTTCCTTTTTAACCCTCAAGATTTGATGATACAGTAGATCATTATAGTACAGGTGCTTTTAGTTTGGAGCGTGATATCACTGAAGTACAGAATAGAGGTAGACTAATGGCTTTGAAATATCTATCACTATTCATTACACCCTGTGAAATGATTTTTGGAGCATTTACCAGAAATCCCTTCATTTTCAGGATAACAGAGACCCTGAAGCAATGCTAAGTTCACTAAAACTTTTTCAAATTTGGTGGGTTCTGGATAATACTAAGTGGCTTACTACCTGTGACTAGCCCTCTAAGCTCTCTGCTTTTGGTGCAAGGTAGACAGCTTAGTTAGTTGTACTGCTATATTTTTACAGAACGTATACTTAAAAAAAAATCCAGGTGAGTTTTTCTGTTTGTGTCGCGTTCATTGGTTCTTAGTTCTGGTTCATTAATTTTTTCTAACTAGGTACAGCTGAAACGTTAATCATAAATACTGTAAACCACGGGGAGCAATGCCTCTTGCATCTGCAACAGAGGAAAATTTTCAGTATTCCCTTACATAAAAATTAAAAGGGGCTGTCTTTCTGTTACTGCTGCACAGAAGAAATCGCTACGGAGGCTTGCTCATGGGCAGACATGCCTAAGACACTGTTATTCCTGACCAGAATCTGCCCTGCCAATTAACACTCAGCAGGGCAGATACTGCCAGGGACAGAGCTAATGCACTGTGTCATGATTATTGTACTCCTCTGAGCATAAATTGAATGGGGAATAGTTAGTAATTAGCTTGAGCCAAATAGACTCTACACTTGTCTTCTTTTGTCATTAAAGTCCAGGCTGATAACAAAAGAAGCTCTGCTAATTAGCACAAAACCATGCAAGAGGCCTGACTGTGCTTCAAGAACTCTCACACATGCGTTTTTGTTCTAATGAAAATTTGACTTGAGAAAACAATGTGCAATGATAAGATAATTGCACATTAATAAGAAATAATTATTTTAGAAAGAAATTCAATTTAAGGATCCTTTCTCTTAATGGCAAAGAATAATTAATAAAACAATTATATACAGGTTTATGGATATAGATATGCAATCAAATACATGTATGCATGCAGCCCTCCCCCTGAACTCTCATGGGTAGAGCTAGAGACAGAGCTGCTTTTGAATTTTGCTGATATTCCACACTCCAAGCACTAAGATTTGCAGAACCTGCATTTTATGCAGTGTTTTAGAGGAAAAGCTACCTCTTGAATGTTTTTTTTTCTTCATTTTGATTAAAAGAGTGTAGAAAACACCTGAGTTCAGTAAAAGTGAATATTTGAAATTTTTCACAGAATCACAGAATGGCAAGGGTTGGAAGGGACCTCGGGAGATCATCTAGTCCAACTCCCCTGCTAAAGCATGTTCACCTAGACCAGGTTGCACAGGACTTTGTCCAGGCAGGCTTTGAATATCTCCAGAGAAGGAGACTCCGCAATCCCCCTGGGCAGCCTGTTCCAGTGCTCCGTCACCCTCAAAGTAAAGAAGTTTTTCCTCATGTTCAACTGAAACCTCTTATGTTTCAGTTTGTGCCCATTGCCCCTTGTCCTGTCGCTGGGCACCACTGCAAAGAGTCTGGCTCCATCCTCATGACATCCACCCTTGAGATATTTGTACATGTTGATGAGATCCCCTCTCAGTCTTCTCTTCTTCTATACAAATATAGGTATAATTTCTGTTCTGCTGCCTGAAAAGGTAGATATTACGCTTGCATTCATTGACTCATAGTTTCAGGAGCTCTGCAATAAGTGTTTCAAACCCTAAAAATTGCATGCTGTAGCTCTTTTGTGCATAACAATGTCATAATGGAGAGATCAATCTCCCATCAGGATTAGCAGCTCAGTTCTTGGAAGGTTGTATGTGGCTGTATGTATGCAGGTGTAAATATCTGAGACCTCAAACTTGCTGCTGGTGATGGACAGAACACCTTCTGCTCTTCAGTTTAGCCTAGTGTAGTTTTGGACTTAATGTGTGCAGTCTGAAATAATAATTTAAATCAAGTGTTGAGAAATGTAATGACATAGTGACAGCTAAGGGTTTCAAGATACCAGCATGCTCCAGAAGATCTGCAAGCTCAGTAGCGTGTTAAATCATCCTTGTTTCTCCATTATTCTAAGGAGTGGCAAAAAGGTGTATGGCAAAAGTTGCAGCTACGTTTTGTTCCTCTCTCTCGTCTCACTAGCAATTAAGACTTGGGATAGAGCACATCTGGATGTGGACCTGTGAAGTTGAAGCCTGCATTCACTCCTTCACAAGTTGTGAATTAAGCCCTCATAATCGGCCAGGAGTGGTGATATCCCAGAATGTAGTACAGCTAACTCCACTAATCCTGGAAGGGACAAAGACTGTTGGCAGGGCTAGTGAGTACCTTTTGCAATAGTTTTTCATTCGGTTTTTTAAAATAATGAGCTGGTTTAATTTTAGAAAGGTGAGATGCTCTTTCGTTAACATCCAGTGCATTAAAAGTAATGATGACACCAATATTTTGCAAGCTATTGAACCCTCCTTCAGTTTACAACCATGTCTATAAAACACCCCCACTGCTTCCCACATTCTCCAGTGGATCTCTGTACCTGATCAGTAGATACAGTCTCCACTCTCCCAAGCATACTTCAGTGTCCAGGGGAATGAAGCATGTTCTTGAGGTTTGCTCCTAAATTGGTCAGGATTAGTGCTTAATCCTGCTTGAACAAAATCCTGCCTGAGACCTCATGCCTCCGAGTACCATGTTGGGTGTTGCATAATCTCACCAAGGATTTTGTGCTTTCTGGGTCTTGGTATTTATTGGGATCTTTTTAAAAATGAAATAAAGATGCCTGTTTATCTAGCTTCTCTCTTGGTCCTGTGTAGAGAATGAAGATTCTTTTACGTGTGCGAACCTATTTTCTGTCAAAAGGTGGGCAAAAGGAGCTGAGTTGTAGCTCCAGAAGACAAGAATTTTGACTGAATTAATAACAGTTAAATAGCCAAGTGTTTAGGTGATTTCTGTGTGATTCTGAATTAAGGAGTCATGGCTGGGGGTTAATTTTATCCAGCTGTATGTATGCTTTAGGATATGCTTTTTGATTTAGGATATAGCTCACATTTTCTACCTATTCATTCAGTACCACAAATTAAACTGAGAAAAAAATGTCTAAACCTTGCTTTTAGAGCAACAACGAAAACTTTTATAAACTGCTTGGTATTTGCTGACCCCACCAAGGCTTGTAGAAAAAGAGACACTGACGTTCATAGGAGATTTCCAGATTCCAGTTTACTCAAGCCCTGAAATTACTCGGGTTTTCAACTGTAAAAACTCTACTTTGTTCAAGGAATGATTTAGGGTTTTTTAACTCATATAAGAAAAATCTAATAAGATCCTTTTTGACATAATTTGTCCATGCTTCCTGGAGCTGTAATAGATTTAAACATTACCTTCCTTGTGCATTAAAACCACTGCATCCCAAACTAATGTGAAAGGACACGATGCAAATTTTAGGAGAAATATTTTTCTTTCTGTGCCTCAAAGCCATTTGAGCTTGCTTCTTCACTCTGATAGCAGCATTTGCACTTCAGATAGCAACAAGCAATTCTAAAACACACCAAGTGTGCATGTGCAGGGAATGCAATGCAGCAGTTTATCTATTTTGGCAGCTCTGTTATATTCCTCTTTTTTTTTTTTTTTTTTTCCCCTAAAAGTGCTATCAAAGCACCTTTTCCCAGAGAGATCAATAGCTGCTTCATGTGTGTAAACTGATGTGTATGGCTTTACAAGAAAGATATGATAGAGGAAGACTCTGGAATTGCTGATATAGACAAATTCATTAAGATAAGAGTCTGTTTATCTAATCTCATTGATGTATTGTAGTTATGGATCACCTATTATTATAGCAATTAATTTCTGTTTCTATTCAGGTGATTTTAGTTTTGTCCCTACACAGACAGCTCTAAATCACTTCTCTCAAGATTTAGAGATATTTCAGCTTTAAAAGACAAAATACTTCTGTCAGTTATAACTATAAAGACAAAAATAGTGTGAGGTCTTCAAGAAAAGCACTATAAGACATCAGTAGGATGAAAAAGACCTTGGGTGATCCTGTTGAATGCTAAGTTAAGGACCTTGAAGCTTCAGAGCTGACTGTTGGGATAACGGAGCTGTAATCTCTAGCCTCTTGACTAGCATTCGCTCCAACCCAGTAAAGGTGACAGACAAATCATTGGGATCAAGGGCATCTCTTGGGGCTCCTGTGAGATGTGAGTGGGATGGCAATCCCTTTTGTGGAGAAGACAGAACAGTCTCTAGGGCTACTGCTTTGACTGCTTACCTTGGCTAAAGGTGTAATGTGCCTGGACTGGGATACTCTGCATCCGACATGGTGCCAGAGCAGAGAGGCCCATTACTACTTCATGGGCTACCTCAGTGGCAGGCGTGGCTCTTATAACACCAACACGTCTCATGCATTACATATATACTGACGAAATTCTCACAAACCATCCAGGGAAAAAAGCTGATAAATATTATCTCCCCCATTTTGCAGAAAGTGAAGCTGAGACTTAAAAGGAGGAGTGATTTCCCTGGGGAAAGTACCTTGCTTATCCCTGAAGTATCTTTTAAAGCTGCCGGCTTATGATGTGTGTGTGAATAAAACATTGTGATTAATACTGAAATAGGGAGTGATGCCATGCATTGTATTTAGTGCTGTCATTGGCATCATGTTCTTTTTAGCCCTAAATTTTATTGTGAAATTTTATTCATCAATATGGTTGGAAAGGAAAACTGATAGAGCTCATGTCATCACGTGGAGCCTTGTGTGCATTTTTTTAATCCTGGCTTGAAAACATTATGTGTTTGCTGCCCTGTGGATGCCATGGGAAGAGGTGAAATGCTTAACACCAGCGGCACTCCACTCTGGCTCTGGGAAACGCCTGCTCTGTTGAAGGTATAATTGCCTCAGTGCAAAAATTGTCTCCATCAGGCAAAGATGCACCTGATATGAAACTTCTGGCACAACTTTTAAGCTGTGTTAGGAACTACCTTGCACAGTTGTGCAATTGGCACTCTTAGATGGAACGCCTTTTTTCTTACTGCTTATGAAACTTTATGAAAAATAAGGGTCTTAGATTATATTTTGAGTTTATTATTCTGCTTATACAGCAAGTACAAACAACAACAGCATAATATGATGGATGCTTCCAATGTTTTTATTGTGCAGTTAAAACCTACATTAAAAAAAATCTGTTTCTGGTACATCACAGTGAGTAGCTCTTCAGCATAAATGTTTTTATAGTTATCAAGTCACTTTCCAAAATTTTATATGGTTAAATAGCTGGCAGTACTAAGAAACCTTCACAACAGGTAGGAAAATATAATTGTTGTTGTATTAAAACAAGTAATTTGTTCAGGCAGCCTGGGTTATATTTTCAGTGCATATTTATGTTTAAACATGTACCAATGTTCAGGCATTTTGAATGGAAATAAATGAGTGCTGATGGAATTTCATAGTATGGGAGAAAATATTTCTATCTTTAGAACTTTCACAGTTGCATTACCACTTTTTTTTTTTGTTGTTTGGTTTGGTTTTTTAATTGCTGTCCATTGTCAGTTTTGATCAAAGTCACTGGAAGCAATAGTCCGGTGCTGCAGGTTTGGGTGTTAGTTTGCTTTTCCACAAGATTTTGATTGTAACTGTTCATGAAATTGAGCATCAGGCACTTGGATACAAGGGTAAGGGTTGATATTCCAGATTGCATCCTCTCAGAATTTTATTTTTTTGTGTACTGTTTTATTTAGTTATTTAGCCTTGCTCTGGTCATTTCCCCCCCCCCCCCCCCCCCCCCCCCGCCTCCGATGAGATCTGACAGATGCTGATTCATCTGAAGTGTTAATTCTGATTTAGTTATTGTTTATGATCTCCTAGGGAAGCCTTTATGGGTATTATTTCGAATAAGGTATTAAATGAAAGAAACCAAAATAGTATCTAAGACCAGGTAAGCTAGGGTTCTTATTTTTAGTGATATATTCAAGAAATGTCATCTGGTTATGTTGAAGATTTAGGCAGCGAAAGGGACAAAACTTTAAAGAGGAACTGTTCAGATAATGACTAGAGGTTTTTGCTGCCTGCCAGGGTAGGTTAGGAAGGTCAGCTTGAATCTGCGCGACACAGCCAGAATAGCTGGTATCTTCAGCTATTTGCTGTGAAACAGGTATTTTGGCTATTTGCTGCAGTGCAAACTGGAGTGATGAAACCATTCACATTGCGGTGCGCTTTTATAATGAACTCACTTTTCAGATGCTTATAATTCAGTCCTAAACTGGGCTCTGTTCTTGGATTTGGCAGTAGCATTAATCTTGAAGTAACGTGGGTTTTTTTCTAATCAGGTGGGAATTCAAACAGTAAGAAATGAATAGTTTTAAAACTTTTGTTTATTTGCCATGTGATACGTACAGCTGGCAGCCCCCGATTCCCCAGGCATGTAAATCCATGTGACTTTAAAAGCTTACAGAGAATTCTGCCAGGTGACCATTGAGTCTGGTTAACAGGAGAAAAAAAAAAAAAAAAAAAAGGAGAGCTCACTACAATTTACCAGGGCGAGTTATGAAAGTGTAAAGGGATGCCCTTGGATAGACCCCTAGAGAGCTCCACTGGGGCAGTGCATATGTAAGCTTGGTTGAGGCCCCTGCTGCTCTGATCGTGGGAGAAGACATCTGCATGGCAGGTCCACCTGATTCAGTAAAAGTTACCCAGCTCTGTCACTTTGATGTATTTTTATTCCACTGATTTTTCAAGAAATGAGAGAAACTTGAAATTTACTGTGAATTGAGATGGCAGCCAATATTTTCTCCTTTATCACTCTGTCATGACTGCTTTCCAGAGAGTGTAATTTAGGCATGTGGCAATGGGAGTTGCAATGGTGGAGATGGTGGCTGGCAGAGAATATATACACCTAGCATAGGATGTGTTGTGGTGTCTCATGTGAATTCTCTGGGGAATGAGTCAAGTTGAAGCTTAAATTTTAATTTGTATTTAAACAAATAAAAGGTGACAAAAACTTTTGCATTCCCACACTGATTTGTGATTCAAACCAGAGCCAGTATATATCTCAGAGGATCTTATACTAACACTAGCAGAGAAGACAGGGCATCAAAACTGTTGGCTCCAGAGCAGCAGGGAACTGATTGATTTCCCCTCATCCCTTCACAAACCTGGATTAGAGTAGCTCTACAACAGGCCAATCAACAAGAAATAATGGCACTTCTGACAGCATTGCAACCTTTTATTATCTCCACCTGCACCACTTGACATTCACAACTCCTGCTAGAAAATGTGGGATAGCATTCAAAGTACAGGAGTCTGTGGTAGGCTCTGCTATGCCAGGCAATTATGGAAGTACTTCCCAAAGCAAATTTTTAATCTTATGGAGCTTTTCACCTTGAGGATGGGAAAGTTAGAGCTAAGATTTGGGTGAAATTTGAGCCACCTGATGCCATAGCGATGGAGTTTGGGTCTTCAAAACAGCTGTATGCACATGTGGATATGTATTACTGATAGACTGCTGCTGGTGTTTTCTATGTTTGGGCTTGGTCAAGCTGAGTGACCCAGGTATTTCATCATGTGAACTAGCAAACTAGCTTAGATTTTTCTCCAGAAAACTGCAGTGTGGGACTGGACATATCTCAGCTCACTTTATTGATCTTATTGAAACATAAGAGGTTTCAGTTGAATATGAGGAAGAACTTCTTTACTTTGAGGGTGACAGAGCACTGGAACAGGCTGCCCAGGGGGATTGTGGAGTCTTCTTCTCTGGAGATGTTCAAAGCCTGCCTGGACAATGTCCTGTGCTGCTCCAGGAGAACCTGCTTTAGCAGGAGGGTTGGACTAGATGATCTCCCGAGGTCCCTTCCAACCCTTGACATTCTGTGATTCTGTGATTAATACTGGTCACAATTTTTAGAGAGGGTGCAGAGTGCCACTCTTGCACTATCCAGTCCTTAGCATCTTGTTGCTGGATGCTCAGTTTGTGTGAATGATCCCAGCTCCTTTGACTTCACGGAAACAATGTTCATGTACAGCTGATGAGCATATTACTTCTTGTCCTTGACAACACAAAGGGAAGCTACAGCTACTGTATTAATCAATAGATTTATACAATCTTCTGTTATATTTGCTTCAGAATGTATGTAACGTGCAATGAGGAAAAACTAGGTCCAAGTTCTTCTGTCACTTATAGCAATACAGCTTCAGCCTAACAGCACTACTTTTATTGGAGCATCTGTATGATGGGAGAGCAAAATTTCTCTTTTGATATGTTGCATCTGAGTGTTAAAATAAAACATCACAATTAAGCGAGAGGTGATGTTAGGTATGAAAGGAAAAGCAGAGGGGAGTCATCCACATGTTTTTCTTATGATGTTATAAAGTGCTACAGCCATTTCAATTTGTACTGATCCAAAAATAATTCACTTAAGGGTTTCACAAACTCTTCTCAGTTTTTATCACTATCATATTAAGAGAAGAAATAAAAAAATGTTAAGGTTTAATGTAAAAATGGAAGTGAGTAATGTTGAAATTCTTTTTTTAATATGCTCTTTATTCCTCATTTGTATTATCCAGTCCTCTTTGTGTTACCTGTCTGTCTGGTTACAGCAGGCAGTTTATATCTGCTCAGACTTATTTTAAATATATCTATTGCCTTATTTAAAGCCAAGCCCCTGTGTGTAGAGGCTCTCACCAGTATCAGGCCAGATTTTGCTCTCATTTCATTTGCAGCATAGTCTGAGTAACTCAGCTCAACTCACTGAAATGTTCCACATGTCCAGCAGTCTGAAACAGCCTTATCTTCTGTCTCTTGGTGAAACTTCTATCAATAATGTTATTGCAGCTTGCAGACTTGAGGAACTATGGCTAATGAAAACAGCATTTATGTTAGGGGAACCTCACTAAAAAAACCTGCTGAGTTTTTATTATAGCTTGAATCTTTTGTTTGGCTAAACACTTAGGAGGGAATTGGAGACAAAAAACAGATAAAAAAATTCTCCACGTTTGCTCTGTTGTCTGAGTGGCCACTTTAGGGTGATGAACTTCTCAGAATCGCATGGTCCAGGCATAAACATGACATTTTCTTGAGGATTTGGGCGTGATTATCATCTACTGTGACACTGAAACCACAGGCAAGTCTTAAGCAGACCCTCCTATTTCCAGGACTCTGGGACGAAAATGAGCATTCACTTACTGCTCTGTCTTGTAGGGTGGGAAATTTCTGCTTCCCCTTTAGTTCTTTAATCTGTAGCTGCTTTTTCTATGTACAGAGGCTTATGGGGAATGGAAGAACAGGCAACAGGTATCTTTTCCCTCCTTGCAGAAGAGGAGAAATCTGAACCGATCAAGAGGGATCTGCTTTAAGAACCATTAAAATAACTATAGATACTATTTTGATATAACTACACCTGAAGGTCTTCATTGAATTAATGCTAATGTACAACTGTTACTGAAATGAATTTCATGCCCTTGAATTGCTTGAGTGACATAAACAAGAAAGCACGTAGAGACTTCTGGGGGCTAATTTGAGAATTCATATCTAACAGGGATGGGCAAATATAACATAGGGAACACTTTGCCTAAGAATTATTTCTGCTCAACTTCTTGTGCAAAGAGCTGGAATTCCTGTCATTTGAGCAATGTTAAAGCAGAATGGAAGAACCCACTTAAAACAGCATACTGGTGGGCACACTTCCCCTTTGGCAGCTTGGGACCTTCTCTACTGCTCCAGGTTTTCAATATCCTTTTAGTCTTCTATTTCAATAAAGCTCTAGCTAGCTGGGAAGCTAGTGCTGGGATAAGGTAAGACCCAAAAATAAATGTACCACTCCATTGAATTAACTGAGAATAAGTAAGAGTAGAATTGGCCTGATTTGATTCAGGTTATGAATACAGTAGGAGCAAAAATATCAGGACTGATTCTTACGTGAATTTTGGTATTGAAAATTTATTCCAACTTTTATTTTCAGTTCTATCAGTGCAATCTCAGCTGACACTGAATTGATAATTATAAACAAGGAAATTGACTCCTTTCCATTGATACAGAATTGAATTTGGAAGAAAGTAAAACCCTAAGATTATACTGGGGCAACAGCTCCAAACCTAAATAACTAAAAGCTTTCCTTAAGATAGAATAAAATATAATGACATCCATAGCTACCAATCAAAAATTAAAATAAAAAAACCAAAATTAAAAATATAAGAATTAATAGGAAGAGCAATCCATCCCATCACAATGGGAATTTACTGAAGCTGAGCTCTGGAGGTTCTCCTTTGTGTAACTTCAAGTGTCTGAATGACAGGCATTGTAAAGAAATTAAAATGAAAACTAAGGAGAAGTCTGTTCAGTTTAGGAGATGGAGGATTTGGAGGATGCTGGGACTTTGGGAAGTGTGTGGTCCTTGAGTGATTTATTCTTCAGCATGGTTTAGCTATGGAACAAAAAATCCAATTTAAATAATTCTATAGATGCATCATTTTAATTTATAAACTACTCTTTGAATTTCTTTTAAAGAATACCACTGAGTTTGCCATGACACTCTTTCGTATTGAAAAGAGAATTGTTAATCTTGACAACTAAGTTTGTGGCCTTTAGAGGGGAAACTTCAAGAACAATAACTTGATCAAAACATTCTTCGTTCTGTTTATGAATCTGGGAATATGAATCTGCTAAATTGTGTCTGTGCTTTTAATATTAATAGAAACAACAATAAGAATCTGCATAGACACAGAGGGATCAGCATATCCAGATCCCCCAAAACATAAAGAAGGGACATAGGGTAGGAGAAGCAATTCAGAACCATCCTCCTCCTCTTCTGCTTTTCCATTATTTCTTATGCAAGAATCTTGTTTTGCACTGCCAGGGATATTAGGAATGGTATGCAGGAAAACGTGCATTCCGTTTCTAAGGAGTAATACACTTTCTGGTATTAAATTACTTAACTATTTATAACCAGTATGTTTCATAAAGGCCAGTGGAACCTGCCTGGAAATTTCACCAATGTTTTCCTCAATTTTTTGAGCAGCATTACCTAAGGAACTTCCAATAATTATTTTTTTTCTGTTCTAAACTGTGTATAATATTAAAGATGTGATCTCAGAAAGCTGGTTCACTAATTAAAAAAATCTGTCTTGCTCAGGTCAGCTATCAGCTGTGATTTTGTTGAATGATTGATGTTAGACTTTTATTTCCTTTTTTTTTTTTTAAGTTTAGTGAGAAGCCAAACCAGTATTACTATGAAATAATCCCAGCTTCTATTACCAGGATCAACGGATTGCGAAGAGCTAATGCAGTAGTACCACCATACCTAATAGAGGAAATAGCTACTCAGTTGATTTTTTTGATTGCTGGCAGTACATGTGAAATGGACTATCCACTTATTGCTGGCAACCTAAATACAGAGCAGTGCCAATATAATACCACTGAACTGACTGCATCATCCAGACCTTCATTTTTCCTGAGGTTTGGAAAGCAAACCCATGACCAGTATTGTTTATTAAAGCCTCTGCCTTCAAATGCTGCTCTAGATCCTTTCCCTTCAGCTGCGCGTTGCTGGACCATTCTTTCTGTTAAAATGGTCAGTTTGCTCTGACAGGTGCCCGTACTACTTTGCTTTTGGGGAGTTCCAAACCCAGCAAATGCATCTCTCAATCTATACCAGACTGACCAAATTTTAAATGTGCCCTAGCAGTAGGTGGCTGCACAACATGGGACACAAACTACATACACAGAATTTTTTTCCCCCTCCCGTATGATCCTGACTTGGCAGTAGGTGTTCTCTAGAGCCATCATTTCAGTCTCTCTACCCAGTCTGTGGTTAAAACAGTTACTATCACTTTTTTGCCCTTCTACCACATTCAAGTAGTCTGCCCAGCCAATAAGGACTTATTCAATTAAATTGATTAGAGTTTATAGTGGAAGCTATGTTGGCACCTGTTACCAAATATAGCTCATCTTCTAAGTATGCAGAATGCTAGAAAAGGCATTTTGCTGATTCATTGAGTATGAGAAATTTTCAATAAAAAATGCATTGTTGTAGCACTTTTGCTTTCAATATGCAAGTCAAACATTTTTCACAGATTTCAGAGCATGCTTCAAATAATATGTGAAAAAACTGCTGATATAAAAGTTGTCTTTCACTGAATCCCTGGAAAAACTTTCAAGTCTTGTGTTAGCCTAAAGGGAGTTGTTACTGATAAATTTTGGTCCGTGGTTTATGTAAACTGTATACCAAAGAGTAAATAGGTGTCTGATATGTGGCAGATACTGCTACTGAGTTTTGTGGAGAGGGGACTGAAAGTAGTAATTCTGGTTTTTGTTCATGAGAAACAGAGCAGATGATCTGTGGACTCTGAGCTGCACCACCACTCTGATGACAGGACACTAGACTTGGAGACCAAGTCTGATTTTTGCAAAAATGAAGTAATATTTTTCCATTATCTTTGCATGAAGGTTTGTACATCTTCCACAAAGCCTTCCTTGTGGTGTAGCTTCAATACAATGTATATGTGGGTTCCTCCTTAAAGCTCATGGTTCAAAGTTAATTGCTGTATTCTGGGGAATTACTGCTTCCCTTCTCCAAGTCCTCCTTTGGTCAAGCAAGCACAAGGGTTCAAAGGGGAGCAGCAGTGCTGTGAAGGGGATGAGAGAGGATGAGAGGAGCTCGAATACCCATCACAGGGCAAGACTTACTTGCTTCCCTCTGCCTAAGCCCCTCCAACAGTGAACACATCCATCTGGAGCTTGGTCACATAAGAAGATTGGGCTGTATATCTTCTATGAAATTTGTAATCTGCTTATCTGTTGTTGTTTGCCTTCCTAATTTAGTTTTCTTTTTCTTTGCACTAAAAAAAAAGATAATTGCTCTTTTACCATTAGTTCTCTGGATTAATAATGCAGAAAAATCATAACATCTGGGGTATTACATTTTCCTCCTAGAGGCAAGCAGCGGTGTCGCAAGCACAGGGCTGTTACGCTTGCCAAGTGAGTACCCAGAGAAAGGGAAGCCACTGAGCTGGGAACTTTTACTTAAAAATAAATTGAATGAGTGAATAAAGAAAATCATTAAGGCTTCATCTATAAATACTCTCTAATTTAAATTCACATCGGCATGAAATTTTAAAGATTTATTTCCATAATTTGAAGTAAAAGGTATTTGTTTTAGGGGTGATTAATTCACACACTGCCTTATGGGTAAGGGAAAATTGCAGGATAAGGGTAGTATAATGGTTAGTGTCTGTGTACTAAAAGTGTGAGAGAAGATTTTAGCCAAGCTTTTTCTAGTTCCTTCTTCCTATTAGCACAGCTATCATAGAATTTCCTGATTCATCAGCGTTGAACAGGTACTCATTTTATCACCAGCGTAAATAAAATTATCTCAGTGGTTAAACAAATTACCCACACCAGAAAAATGATGGACAAGAATAAAGAAACAGAAAGAATTGTCACCTGGTTTAGAGTTGGAAGCAGTTAGAACAACTGTGTTGCTCAATGTTTTTTAATTCGTAAGGAAAAATGTATCTCCTTTAAGAAAAGAAAATATTTTAAGGTATGATCATAATGAAACTTAGTAAATATTATGTATAACAGCTAGGGCTCAGGGATCAGAGTCCTTTACCCAGACATCATCCTGCAAATCCATCAGAGCAGCTCCACTGCTCTTGCTGGCTGGAAAGCTGGGTTGTTTGGGTGAGTTATCAGGGGGACGGCTGTTCATGGCAGATGTCTGTGCAGGGGCAGTGCGGTGCAAGCTCATGTTTTGTTCACAGGGCAATCGCTTTGGAGCATTTGGGGGTGTGGGGGACGACTCCTCTTCTGCAGTCTTTCTTTTTGACATGCTGGCCTGTGCTTGGCTCTCTAACAATTTTAGAGGGTTCAGTGTTCTTAATAATTACTTTAACAAATTAAATATAAGGGTTTCTTTTAATGTTTTCGTTCTTTCCTATATTATTAGCAAATTGTCTGTTTTCCCTGCAGGGCTGTTTAGTGACTAGAATGGAAAGCACACAACAATACTTTTTTCTTTTTTATTTTTTTCTTGAAAAAATTGGTATTTATGAGGATCATGATATTTCAGATTCTATAGACAATTGCAGCACCTTAAATATCTGCTGTCCTTTGTCACTCCTTGCATCCAACCCAGACTTGAGGCCTTGTTTCCATGGAGGCGATGCTCGTTATTAAAGATATTTCTTCTACAAACAGACTTGTCAGTTCTCATGCCTTTGGTTCAGGCTTTATAGTTTTAAGCCTTATCTGGAGCTTTTATGTTCCGTCTTCTTTGATCTTCTGCCAGAAGGCTTTACGTTGGAGACTAAGGTTATGATGTTTGCATGTTTTACTTCTCAGTTGCTCTGTGAGCAGCAAACGAGATGAAAAACTTACACCACAGTTCCTTCCTTCACACAGCAGCATTACAAGTCCTTGAACATGGACAAAGCATGTATTTATTTCATTACTCTTATTATTTGCACATTTTTCAAAGCGTGAATATCTATTGGCAAATACCTTATTAAGCTAGGCTCCTGCCTTGCTCTCCCTCAAGACAAACCAGAGTTGTGGGAGGCTTGAACTGGGAATATATTTCTCTGTGAACTATTTTCCCCATGAATCCTATTGATTTATTTGCACATTCCTTTTTTCAGTAAAGATTTAACATTTCTGCAGTTTGGGTAGAGGGCTACAATGTGAACTTTTAGGACAGAAGATGCTATCTGCTTATCAAGTCACCTGCTGGCATATTATTTCACCCATTTTATCTCTTTGTGTTGCCAGAATAGTATACATCAATTTTGTTGCCAGAATCATAGAATTCCAACAGACTTTTAGGTTTTGACAGATGGGAATCCGCCATTGCTAGTGATAAACTGTTACAGTCGCTAATTATCTCTCTGTACTTATTTTAGCTTTCCTTCCTTCATCACTCTTCTTTCTTTTTCTGTATTATAGAGCCTTACACTGTAGGTTTTCTTCCTGCAAATGTGCTTATATATCCTGTTCTGGGCACCGTTCAGTCTTGTCTGATAAACTAAACAGGTTGGATTGTTTAAACCTCTTTCTGTAAAGCTTTTTTAATACCCTAGAATCATTACTGTTGTTCTTTGCATATTCTTTTCTATTACTGTACCAATCACAATCAAGTGGATCATACAGAAAAGGTTTTTCAGATAAACACTCTTTTCCTTCTCAGAATTTTATACACTTTTGCTTATGGAGGCTCAATTAGTCTTTGATAATAGCTTCAAAATTTTTAATAAAGATTTTACTTGCTGGGGCACAACTTGAGGGTGTTTAAATACAAGGAGGTTTAATTTTTTAAAAAATTAAAACTAATGACATTTTAAAAAAAATTTGAATGAAAATAATTATCAGAAAAACTATATAAGGAAATAGGTATGCATGCAATTACCCTGTTAAGTAATTGGAAGCCACTGTTCTCTTTGTTCACTGTAGCTAATACACAGGGTATAGAGACTTTGTATTGCAATAAGGAAAAGCTAGGACACATTGGGAAAACTTTCTAATAATAAATATGCTTAAGTACTAGAATGCATTTCCAACACAGATTGTGGAATTTCCATCATTGGAGGATTTGCATACAGATTTGCCAGAAAAGTATAGTTGATTGTGGTTTGGATTTGGGATGAGGGAGCAGATGGTATTGAAGATACTTTTAGTGTTTCTTTCAAAATTTTTTGACAATAGATATTTCTGCAGAATTCTGTGAATCTGTGGTCCTATCAAAGTCGACTTCTTCCACTGAATTCACTGAGTGGGAATTTGAAGCTATCAAACAATCTGGTGACCTGAAGTTACTCAGATACTCTTATGCCCTGAATATTCACAGGTAGTGGATGGTGCTGGTGGTTTCCTCTTTCCCTAAATCATCTGAAGCTGTTTTGGGGCAGATGGAGGGATTAGGTAGAACACCAAGGTACCTGCCAGTCCGATTTTTATTAGTTCTAAGATTTTACAATTTGCAATTTGATTCTGAGCAGCCTAATTAAAAATGGCCATACGTACAAAGGTCTCATAAAGAATAACCTGCAGTAAGGAATGCTACGGATTAGCAAAGCCCTGGCATGTGTTTTTGTATTTTTGTGTATTCTATTCATAACTGTTACTAGGCTTTTCCCTTGCCACCCTATATCTGTAGCTCCTCTGAGCCTCAAGTTCCTCTTACACCCAGTTTAGAATAACACTTTTTTGCCTCTTAAGAACCAAAAAACCAGATCCTTTTTCAATCAGATGACCTTAATTCTTTCAGGCCCTCTGTGAGGAGGAAGACAGTTGTTCTAATAAAAAGAACAACCTCAGGGCCACCTAGTATCTTTAAGGTGACCAAGAGGAGAATAAATTTGGGGCAGGGTAAGCAAGGCAAGCTTACTGTCAAGAATAGCAGGAAGCTCCTGCTGTGAGCTTGATTCATTGTTAAATGTAGCAGAAAAGACCTTTTGGACCAAGTGTCTCAGAGTTGTGAGAATCCTTTGAATGAGGAGAATTTGTACTGGCCTTCCTTATGGTTTGCTCCACTGAATAATCATTGTCATGATGAACTGACTTCCGAACCATTCTTTTTTTCAGAGTGAGCTTTACTGGTTAAATCTGAGATTTCTTACGTAGCTGTGAAAGCTTCTCTGTGCTTCAGTTCCCTTTCATTTCCAAAATTAGTGTGTTATTTGCCTGCCTCAAAGCATCTATGTAGCAAACCAAGATCTTTTTAATAAAGTTAGCCTAATCTATGATGTATCCAACTAGCATAATGGCAAAGGTGTGAAACTGTGCCTACAGAGGGTTTGGGGGCTGAAATTCTAAAACTGTTAAAGTGACACATACAAGAAGCACCATGTTTTTTCTTTGCAAATACAGCCTCAAGGTGATATAAGGATTAAAAAAAATAGTGTCTGTAAAGTTCTTAGGATTCTTATAGGTTTGGCTTTGCAAGTGAAAAACAGTTACTCTTTTTTCAGGATAATAACTAGTATATAACTAGAATACTATATACTATATATTAGTATGCAACTAGTAATACTAGACAACTAGTCCTGTTGTTTGAGGAAGAGGAACTTGCCAAGGTAAGTTCACATGAGGATATTCAGCTTCAGTCAGTCTCCTATAATCAGATTTCTGAATGTATTTATACACTTAAGAACACAGAGAAGTCCACAGCAGGATTTCTAGAAGCCTCCAGGCACATTCCTTGAGCAAGATTAGGTGATTTTAGACTTGACTCTAACCTTAGAAAAGAGGTACATGCAGTTCAGTTGTGGCTTCAGAACAAGTTACTGCCTGCTACCTTGACCATCGTAGTTGCCTTTGAAAATGGTATTTTACCTGTTATGAACTAAAATATGTTATATTAACCCTCAGTTTAAGAGTCTTAAACAAAAATATTTTGTCTAACATCTAGGTGGGTTAGGAGCTTTGACAAAGTTACCATGACTCTGCTGCTAAATGCTGTCTTGATTGGAAAATAATGATGCTTTTATATACCATTTATACTGATTATATATACCAAGAAAATGGTCTCCAAATATTCTCTGATAGCATCTATTCACATATATTGTGAATGACAGTATTCCTTTCTCTAGTTGTTGTTACTCCATGTCATTTGTACAGATGAAGATAAAGTTATTTGCCAAGTGATCAAGTGAATTCACAGGTTTATTCTTCTGCTAGAAAAATGACTTTGTGATCTAGTAGGAATAATCTTGACCCATAGCTTAAGGAAAGTATCTTTAAAGAAAAGAAAAAGATGAAGACATCCCGCTGAAATTCCAAATATGTTACCTATAATTTAATGTCTTGATCCAAAGGTATGAGTTCTTATGTTTTATAGATTGATTTTCATGGTCAGAATCAGTTTGGTGCTGTCTTTTGTTTTTTTTTTATATATGTCTTTTCGTTTTGTGTAAATAGTCTACCTCTCTGAAGTAAATAAGATTTCTTTCCTTCCTCATTTGCACGATCTGTGTGAGATTCTCTGCTTTGCCTTTTTTCCTTAAAAAACATTGCTGACTAGAAGCTGAAGTTGAAGATTCGGTGATCAGATCTAAACTTTTAAAAAATAATTTGCAATCAAGGACATAAATATCCCTCCCTTTTCCTTTTCTGATGTTGTTTGCCTGTGAGATACTGCCTAGGCTGCTATTTCTATTGATCCTTGTGAGGATTAAGGATCTGGGCCTGTGAAAAGGTAGTGAATCATTTCAAGGTTAGCCTTTTCCCAACCTCCATTAAAGCTATTCAATATTTAAAGAAATTCTATATGCATTGATTGTCCTTGTAAGCATCAAAACATTTTCTCCAACAATTGAGTCACATTTTTTAGAAAGTTTACATGTTGCAAAAGGCCAAATAATTCAAATATATCTCTCTGTTTCTATTTCTTTGCTTGAAAAAAAAAAAAATCTTTCATTTTGTTTTACCTAAGTTTATGATAGGACAACTGCAAATGGTTTTTACATTATTCAGAAGAAAATGGACTAACTGGTAGTTTCTGAGAGTCTGCATCTGTGAGAACCTGGTCCATAAAGGTAAAGAGAAAAGAGTGAATAAATCTTGTACAAAAATAATTTCTAGGTGAAGGTAAAAATGTAAAATTTTAAAATATTTCCTACTGTAAAATAATCTAGGCTGTCTGCCTGTATTTAAAGATATTATTTTAGAGATGTAGAACCAGGGATATAGGATTAAATTTACACAGAATGTCTCTGAGAAAAATAATTTATCATCTTCCTAAGAGCTGAATAGGGGATTTAATTACCTTTTTGTGTGTGTAATTCCACAAGTTGGGAAGCAAGAGCTTCTGACCAAGGCTTTCTCTCTTCAAAAATTACAATTTGAAAGTAGTTTCTGTGAGATTTTTTGGTTTAATAACCTGTAACACTAATCTCAAAAAAATCCAAATTTAATCTGGCAAAACAGAGAACAAAAAGCTTGAGGAACCCCTTCCACTGACACTATCAACTCAGTACCTACACTTAATGACAAACTTACCTTTGATACTTTACAGGGGTCTATAACTGAGTCCTGAGTGCTCTTAGCTGTCATCATTTCATGGATATTCTAGTAATTTACAATATTTCTGGCCTCATGTGGATATTAAATAATTTTGATACATAGCATTTGTGCACAAGAATTAATTTTTTTTTTTTTTTTTTAAAAAGTCCTTGAACATGTTTAGTATAATATTAGTGGGACATAACACTTATCTATGGTTTTGGTCTGATGGATGAGAAAATTTTGCAGGTTTTAAGGGGATTCTGAATCTACTACATCAGTTGAGTTGACAACAGTCCTTTGGTCATCCCCAGTAACATTGAAAACTTTATATCCTCTGCATGTAGTGCTCTGGACTGTTAAGAAAAATTATTCATTCAAATGTTAGATAGACTCAGCAAGGTGAAACAAAAGTTCACATATTCATCTTTTGAAAAAAAAAGACCCAGAAAATAAGGTAGGCTCAGCTTCAGCAGGCAGTCTGTTTGTACTTGTTGGGTAATAGGAGAAAGAATTTCTGTAATGTAGAGAGAAGGAAACAAAATGCTACTAAAACCACTTGTATGCCTTAGGAATTGCTACTTGGTTCTAGATGGCCTCCTACAGGATAATTCAACAGAAAAGAGGTATGGGGATAGGGAAGGGTGATGGTGACCATTAGAATTTTAGAAAGATTTTCCTGAGAGGAAGATACTGAAAGGAATGAGGTTGTTAGATTTGGAGAGAGCTTCAGAAGCTCTTCAAAATATGCTCTTCAGAGCTAACAACCTAGCTTCACTGCTTTCTCAAAATGAGAAAGCTATTTAGGCTTTTTATAAGAACTAAAGAATATTGGTGAAATTGAATGATAATACTTTGGAAAGCTATAACAATATTTTTAACATTAAATTGTGGGTAGACTTGTAGAATGAATGATGGTTGATGTCAGAATAGATCATTAACCCTTTCTGATACGACTGCTACTGAAATAACAGACAACTGGAGTTTCAGTAAATGGTGATTGTAGCCTCATCCAGTTTCTGAATTTCTGCTCATGCTGAAAAATCTAATCCAGATTTACAAGGGTTAAATTTTATACCATGTTTTCTAACCTCAGGAACGACCTGGAGAGTATCTAGATTCTGTACTATATAGCATACAGGAAAGGCACCTCATGGGAAAAAAAAATTAGAAAACACTGATTATATAACTAAAACACAATATGGGAAGTTTTTATATTTTAAAATTAAAATTATATATAGTTTTAATAATCTGCAAGTATCCTGAAAATTTCTGCCAAGTGCATGA
Source organism: Gorsachius magnificus (assembly GCA_034008185.1). Taxonomy (NCBI): domain Eukaryota; kingdom Metazoa; phylum Chordata; class Aves; order Pelecaniformes; family Ardeidae; genus Gorsachius; species Gorsachius magnificus. The sequence continues at coordinate 32,569,924 of CM067087.1, forward strand.
ACATAGAGGGGAGGGAAAATCTCATAGAAGTTGGAGATATAAAAGACATACTGGGTTATCTACCTGATCTCTTGCAAGTGCAAGATAGTTTCCTGCTGCCTGTTTTTGACAAGTTGCAAGCATGGGATATCAGCTAAGTGATTCTGATTCCTTCAAAGAGGGACTTTTCCCTGAAAGTTTTGTAATATTGACTTCCACTATGACAAGGAACCATACATCTTGAAGTTTCACTGGAATGACAGCAAAATCTGGTAGGCATAGATCTCAGGACAGAGCTTAGACAGATGTCATGTGGGAAACATGTAGTGTCTAAGGATTATCTTCACTACTATGATCTATCCTTTTTATCAGAGTAAGGGCATATTATATTTACTTGCTGGTAAGAAAGGTGTGTAGATAGCTGTGCGGTTTTGAAATACAGACTACGTTGCTGGAAGGATGAAAATTTCTGTCTTGGAATAAAACTAGATTAGGACTGTAGGAACAGCCGTTTCATTGCTAAGGACTTGCATTAATTCAGTAAACATTAAAACTCTCGCTCTCCTACCCCACTTGGGTGCTGTAAAGATGTTTCTAGGATACTTCTGCTTTTTGCAAGATTAAAAAATATATTGGGCAATATAAATTCTATTGAAAAATTATCCCATTTACATTTTAATTGTTTATGTGAAAAGAAGTGCTTTTATATCACAAAATAAACATGAACACAAATTTATCTTTTCCCCTAAAGGAACATATTTGACAAAGCTTAGAAATGGTTCTGCTTTCAACAAAAATATGCATATTATGTGGTTTTAACCCATTCTAAAATAGAAATTCTGTTCCCATTGAGTCAACTGTATGATTCTTAGAAGTTTGAGTTTGTTTAGGAAACAGCAATGGAATTGGAATATATTCAGCTGGAAGAGAGAAACTGCTCCACAAGGCAGCTCGCACTTCTGAATGACTTTTTGCAAGCTCGCTAGATCGGATGCACTCCTTGCCATGCTGTGGAAATGGAATACTCAGAAGCCTACTTCAATGTCACCGTTCCTTTGAAAACACCACTCGTGCTAAAATACCTGCTCTGACACTGGTTCTCTAGAGCCTCTAATTTATGGCATAAAATATCATTATTTTTAACAGAGCAGAAAGATTTCTTATATTAGCCCTTAGATTATTTTTTTTATATCATACTGAGCATTTATAGCTGAATGTGTACCTTCAAGCTTTTCCATTTTATCCCCTAAATTTTCCCATTCGTAGAGCATAAATGTCCAATTTAACATCAAATTTCTCTTCCATGGGTTTAATAGCACTTAGTTTGGTACTTATGGAAATTTCATAAGTAGAACCAATCTCTGTCAGCTTCCCCAGGGTGGAAATTACAGGGCATGGGAGAGAATATGGAGCTACTGAGGGAGAATTCCCTGGCATGATCTCCCTATCTTCCTCTCCAAAGCATATTAACAATTTCTGAAGTGCCACAGCTATGTTTGGAGGTTTTTTCCTGACAAATACAGGAAAAGAAGAAAAAATCTTCTGCAAAATCTCCTAAGCTAAAAGCTTTGCCCTCCAAAATCTTACTGCTGGATGTGTCAGCAGTGCTTGCAATTATGAGCGACCTCAGTGAAGTTAATAAGATGCCACGATGTCCAATAGTGTTCACAGTGGTGGAGTTCAAATTACAAAATTACACTATTGAAGAACAGTCCTTTTCCACAGCTTTGAAATTATTAACTCTTAGAAAATGACAGAATATTTTTTTTTTTTATTTCCCAGCTTTTAAATTAATACCATCACTGTTGATTAAACTCAAGGTCACATGAATTCTACAGAAAACTATCTCTGATTCTATGGTTGCTGGTTTCTGTGGCAACATAATTCATATCAAAAAAGCTTAATTTTATTGTGAAAGTTCATAGAAAGTCAGTAATGCTTTTAGTGCCATAACCCTTTGCAGTTTGTTTTGAAATTGCCTTTTATCCTTTTTCTACAGCACAGTATGGTGCAGAACTTTTTCCTTTAACAAAACCTAAATGCTTGTGAGAGGTTACTAATCAAATGTTTGGGTTGATGGATTATCACCACTAGTAAAACATCAGATGTATGTTAATCAGCTGTCATTGCCTGCAACCCTGATAATACAGCGGGGGTAGTGTTCACTGTTAGATGTTTAGTTCTTTTGAAATGAGCTGGATGTTGTTCACAAGTACAAAACCTAAAACAAACACCCCTCACTTCCCCCCGGCTAGCATACATGTGTATATAGATAGATAGACATGCATATCCTTCAAGTACTAGGTGATATTTATATTCGCTTTATTTTGAAACTAGAGGGGTGATATCTTAACTAACAGTCACCGCCAAAATTGAATTGCTGTAACTAACTCATGCAGTTTCTCTTTAAATTCATGGGGCAACTGCAAGTAACAGGGAATGAACGCTGAAAAAAGGGAAGGTTTCTATTCACCGTACTGTGGACAAGTTCTTCCCCTGCAGGTTTTGATGGATATTTCTGAATGTGTCACTTGCTGACATAGATGAATGCAAGTAGGTTCATACGTATGAATTTTACCGAAGATAATGGTAAAATTCTGTAGAAGTTGGTATTTGCTCCCTACTGCTAAGCAAAGTTTGCGTGATATTGAATTCACATTTATTTTAAGCAACCAGTTTTGTTCATTCAGGACAATATCCATCCCTGTTTCTGCTCTTTTATTTTTTTTTGGCAGTTACTACTCTTACTTATATGTCTCTGATTACTTTGAAGTCCTCTCCCACCTACCTGAACTGTATTTAGTGTACTGAGCTTCCAGTCTTACTGAGCCATTCATTTCTCCTAACACTGACTGTTGAGGAAGGCTATGCTGGGAAACTGTAAATAACTTAAGTAGTTTTCTTCCATTAACTTGTTTTTATATATTAATGTGCAATGGAAAATTGTGACCTGTGTTCCTAAGTGAGTGGGACTGGCAATGAAATACAAAGTAAAAGTTGTATACTCTTCTCTCTCAGACAAATACTGGGCACTCTGAAGGATGTGGCTAAGACTCTTCTAATCTGATTGGAATAAGATCAGTCCAAGCTCCTCTGTGGGTAAGATCCATATTCCAGATCACCACTGCGATCAGTCAGAACTGAGATTTCTTCAGCGGGCATTTGATGCAAACTACATAATCACCCTTATATACAGCACAATTGGAAGTCTGAACTAGTTGTCTGCCTCTTCTGTCAAGAGATCAAGTATTGAGGAAGCAGCTGTCAGAAGTTGCTAATGAGATGCACTGATAGAGCTGTGTGAATTATTTTACCCAGCTTATGTCTATGCAAAGCCCAGTGGAAGCTGAGTTGTTATTATGCTAAATTATAGGGAAAAAAAATTATATAATTGTATATTCAGACTTGTCAAATATAATTTAAATGGTATGAAGTAGACCCATAGAGGTTTGCTGGTTCATACTCCCCCACCATTGTGGCCATTCAGTGAAAACATGACCTCTCACCGCAAGCACCATTCCCAAGTTTCATTGCGACTTCAAAGAAGGTCCCCAAGAATGTGTTTTCTCCAGCTGCAGCCTGATGCTGAAGTCAGTACATGAAGAGGATAAGGTCAACTGTTTCTGACTCAAATTTGCCGTTGCTTTGGTCTGCTTCACTAAATCAGTGATGAAAAAGAGTCTGGTTTAGCAAAATATTTAAGGTCCTGTCTAACTTCAAGCACCTAATTTAAATTTAAACCTAATTTAAATCTAATTTAAATCAATAGGATGGTTCATGTGCCAAAATATATAATGCAGTGTTAGGGTCTATGTAAATAGGATTCAAGGCAATATCCTTAAGGTCCAAGGTTTCTCAGGTTTTTTTCAGTGCTAGAAAGATTCTAATTACTGGTATACTAAAGTTTTGTGGAAAACATTCTTTTAAACTTTCTGAACAACGTTCTATGGAAGAAAGCAAGCCAGAAAACTAGTATAACAGTATCCTTGTATTCTGGTAAGCTAGTATTACAGCAGTACAAGCCCTATTGATGTTTGCTATTGATCAGACTCTTTGTAGACAGCTCTTCCTATTTTTCTCTCTCCATTTCTTCCTCACTCCTGTGAAATATTAATAGTGATCTTCTTTACTACATCAAAATACAGAAACAAAGTGTAAATTGTCATGGTTACAATTTTTTTTTTAACGTGGCTTCGCTGGAGGATCAGATTAGTTTAAGGAATGCATAATTCATTCTCTGGATGATAGTTACATTGCTGGATACCAACAAAATTCTATTAATCTTTTTTTCTAGATAATTGGGGTTTCTATGCCCTTTTTCATGAAAGAATATCCTATTCATAAATCTAGTACATCCAGGACTTATGTTGCATTGCTTTTATTATTATTGTATCACTGTTTCAGTAGTTCAGTTTTAGAACTGCAAACATAACTGTCAAGGAGATTTACAACTGACATCCCAGAATTTTATAGCTCAGTCTGCACTACAGTTCCTTTAAAGACTTAACACTTATCCTATGACTTCAGTTTAAAAATGCAGTTTGTGTCTTTCTGTCAACAAGAGCTGTTGGTACCATGAGATACTGGAATAATCTGTTGCCCACAATACTTTTTTATTTATTTTGGATAGAATTCTGAGTTTCCAATTATAATGATTTGCTGCTAAACTAAAAGTTCATTATCAAAATGCACTTCTCCCCTCCATGCACATCTTTTCCTGCCCACTCTGGCTCATAGCACTGCTGTTCTTTTCCATGCTCTACTTTGTGTCTCAACAAAAAAAGGTGGAGAAAAAGCATTCCAGAACCTGAGAGAAGTAAGTGAAAAGCTACAGAAGAAAATGTTATCTCCTTTCTCCCTTTTTTAAGCGTTTCTAGAAAGAACACTGAAACCAAACCTCCACTTTGTCAGGGGTCATCTATCACTATCTTCAACTTTTTACCAATATCCTGCACTTCTCCAAGTATTTTACTTCAACTATTTTTTTTTTCTACCTAAAAATAGACAAAGTCATCCATACCATTTTTTCTCGTTGCTACTACTAATCTGAAAAATCTGATGTTTCCCTCTACTCTGCCTATCCCGTCTCAGAAAGGAAATATCTATGTGGTTTATCCTTTGTACCTTGAAAAATATTTACTGCTCAATGTTTTCCTTCATAGGTAGTTCACCTGCTGGTTTTCCTGATGCAATCTTTCTTTATATATCTCTCACCGAATAGGTTACCAGTTCAACATCCTCTTAGTTAATACATGGGGTGGGAGGTTCGGGGTGGTCAAGCCTTGTGAAGACTAAGGAAGGAAAAAAATAGGTAAAATATGCACCTCTTTATGTTTCTGTAAATTACTATTTTTACTACTAATTTGTGTGTATAGTAAATATATACATGCATTTAAAATAACTCAGAATTACAATTATAGAGCAGAAAGTAGTTGTTAAGAAAGAGAACAGCATTTCACTACAAACAGTGGAATTAATGAGGCTGGCTTCCTATGGATTTATGCCCTTTGTCTCCTAAATCCTCTCTTCTGACTGCATTACTCCCAGTTCCTTCCCAAGTCTCCTGTGATGATTCCATGAGCAAGAAATAGCACTTTCTGCAGTTAACATGCAGCTGCCAAAGAGAAGTATTTAATGGCTGAATCCTGTCTGTCTTTCTCTCTGTTAGAGCACTAATTTGTTTCTTTCCCATACAGCTGCTGATTTCCAAAATGTGTGCAGGAGCTTCAGCCTTTTATCTGTCTTTCAAATTTGTCCTCAGATGGTCAGTATTTACTGTGGGAAAGTTAAAAGGCATGTAGCATTGTTAAACATGTCTTGCTCCTTAAGTACTAAATTAAAAATGAGATCAAATTAAAATATACAATTTATGCAGAATAAATAAATTTTGGAGTATCAGTTATTATTCCAAAAGAATCTTTTACTCTTGTTATAATAATGGATGAGTCTGTCAAATAAATAAAGTGCTAGTAAAAGGACGTACAACTCTAAGAATTTGAACCCACATATATTATTTTATTAACATGTCTGAGCATCAAATACAAAACAACCACACCATTGACTGTCCTGCATAATGGAACTATCAGAATTCACAGCCACTAAACATACACTTCAGGCAGGACAATACTCACCCTCACCAATAGCAGGCCAGTGAAAACAAACTGGTAAGCATGGGAATAAAAAGATAGAAACAATCAGCCCTCAGCATCTGAGAGCGCGCTATAATATATTGTCAACAGATGATCCAAGAACTGAACTCCGGCCGGATGATAAAAGTCTTGGACTCAACAGAGATTCTGCTTTCATGGCACATCATGACTTCCCACATTTCCCACCCCACTTTTCTGCATTCCAGAAATGGTAATTTTCTTTCTCCACCTCAGAGGAGCTAAGGACTTCATCACTCCCCCTGCTCCCTTTTTTCTGGTGTTCATCTTTCCTTCTCTTCCCACCATCCCCACTGCCTGGATGTAGGGCAATTGTCCTCTCTTCTACCAGACCAAATAAGCCAAATTTTTCCATATGGGGAGGTCTGAAATTAAGTTAGTCCTTCTGTGTATTTATATCAGACTAATATTTTTTGTTAATAAAATATTTCAAAAATTAAAGCCTAGCATTGTTAAAGACCCAGTCTTTAAATAGAATTGAAAAAGAATGAAGAATTGCATAAAAATCGCTCCAAAATATGTACCCAGCGCCTCAAAGGTTACAGAATGTCACCTCTCCAGTTGAATCAGTAAGCGTGATGGTTTGTGTGCGCCAAGTAGTTGGATGACAGAATATAAATATTGTGTAATAAAACATTGCTCTATGAAGAACCCAGGCAGACATAGCATAGAAATGGAACTCTTAATGAAGCATAAAAGTTCACTAGCTGAGCATTTGCCTCTATTTGCTATTTGAAATAAATAACATTAAAGAATAAGCCCTGAGTCCATATAAAAATAGCCTTGAAATGGTAAAAGGAGTTTGCAATATTAATGAATTAGAAATAATTCATCATTCTAGCATATTTTTGAGTGCTGTGTCAATTTATTTAAACTGTTTTCAGTGCCTAAGGTTGTCTAAATCATTGTAACTATTGTAACATATTTTTGATGATAGCTTTGATTAACATTAGCTGAAGGCAGGGGATTTCAAGGTGTTTACTAGATTATTCATAATTAAACATAGCTATAAATATAAAAACTGGGACAGTGAAAGGGATGGGAATAGGGTCAAATTCTTTGGAGAAGATCTGTAGATGTATGGTGACAAGTACATTTGAAGGTCTAGGCCCTTCTGGTATTGAAGCCACAAACCCCCTCATGAACAAATGACCAGAAAGTTATTTTTAAACACAATTTACTAAGTTGGAAAAAACTTGATTGCAGTCTTCTGAAAGTACTGTTATAAACTGTAATCTAAAGTCTTCTCAGTAAAGCAGATAATAGCACAAACCTCAAGGAAAACTGGCATGAGTCTGAAGGAAAGAATAACATTATCTGCAGAGTTTTATCTGGTTTTTTAAATTTTTTTTTTAATTACCTCTCTGGTATAAATTGCCCCCCCCCCTTTTTTAAAAATTAATTAAAAGAAATATACTGGTGCTGCATACTCACATACTTTGTTGGAATGAGCCATAGCTTGCATGAGGAAAGATGTGGCCCAAGTTGTAACTTTTTAACTGATTCTTAACAACAGAAACAGAAGACACTTGTAAATACTTGAGCTAAAACATGTTATCCGTAATATATTTCTTTCAAAAAGGCCTCATGGCAGGAGCAGTTTCAAGAAACACCATGAATCATGAATATTTACTAAAGATTTTAACTCGGGGACAAGAAAGAAAGATGCTGAGACACTGTGGGTAGCTTACTGTACCTATTTAGTTGTTGATTCTGTTTGAGGTTGGTAACTGATGAATCTTTACTGTAATTAACAGTAACCATGCAAGGAAAGAATTTGTGAGACTGGAGAGTGAAAGATGTGTGTGACTTTCAAGCAGTTTATGCAAACATGACATCGCATACGTGATGTGGAAAACTCTAAACCGGGTGGTGACTGGATGGAACCTAGACCAAGCAGAAGTTCCTCTGCTATTTCTCTCAGGGACTCCAGACAGTTTTGTTTCCCAGGAAGGTCACTTCTAGCCTTTGAAAAGGCCTTCCTAAATTCAGTCTCCTCATCTTGGCATTTCTACCTGGGTGGGCCCATCATAGTAACAATATTTTTCAACTCTGGAATTTCAGCTTTTAGGAATTCCAGTCTTTTCCAAAGCCAAGGATTCAGATTGGTATTGCAAACAGGAGACTGCTGCCAGGTTCTGCTCTTCATTAATTACTGCCAGAGGCAGGCTCTTGTCTCAGCATCCTGCTGGATGAACAGTTGGTCAGGCATGGCTGCCCCAATAGTTATGTTTCCCCCAGGTATTGCTGGACACTTGGCAATGCCTCCTGACACATCTCATTGCTCTCCCATAATCATTGCAGAAGTAAATTAATGGTCTTGTCCATGAATATCTTGAAATAGGGGAACTTTTGAGATATCCTCTCCTCTGTATCAAGTGGTAAAACCAAAGGGACTTTGGCAGAAATTTTTTAAAATACCAACAGCTGTAGCTTGATCCAGTGTGTCTGATCACAAAGGAGCATTTGCTGTAATAACTCAGACAGCTTCCTGCTCTCTCTGGCTCATCTGTCCATCCCTGGTAGGCCAAACAGACTCTGTCGGTATTCCCAGGCAGATTGCAGACAAGCTCCACCATGGTCGAGTATATGTGATCCTGTGTCATATTTTTGCCTTGTGGGTTTTTTTTTTTAGGACATAGGGTTATTATGAAGTCCCAACATTCTAATACTTCTGGCTTTCACTTCCACGCCTCTGTAATTAGAGTGATAATGTGCTCTCAGTTCCTTACCAAGTCTGCAATATGAAATTTATTTCGTTAGGTATCGAATCTCCCTTTTTCCAACATTCTCTTTCAACTCTTCTGAGTCTCCTTTTTTTTTATCAGTTTGGTATCTTAGCCAGTCTTCTGCATAAGCCAAATCTCCATGACCCCAATTACATCATATTTCTTTTTAACTACTCTGTGTTGTATCTGAAAAAACCTGCTAATTTGTTCCTTCTGCTGCTTCTATTTTTGTAGAAAGAATTGACTTGCATAGGACTCATGTGCTTTCTCCTCTCCTCTCATCACCATTTCTCAAACTTGCTTTCTCCCTGCTGCTGGGAGAGAGATTCTGCTTGTTAGTTACTGTTTTAGTTTTATCCTGGATTGGTGTTGCCTGAGATTTAACTCTTGACAGTCTATAGTGTTCCATAAGAAAAAAAGAATATTCCCAATATGGTTTTGTTTCTTTAAAAGAAAAAAAAAAAAGGAAAAAAAATCACTTTCAAAAATGTTTAACTACTGATTTCAGTTAAAAAAAAATCTTAGCCAAGCTCACGTGCTTATGTTTCTTCTGTTGTCATTGCTTTTATCTTCATCTTCCCTCTGTGATAATCTATTTGCTTTTTCCGTTTTATTTTAAATAGATGCTGCTAAAATTTTCTTGAAATGAAATATGCTGTGACCCAGAAAATTCTCTAAACACTGTTGCCAAGAAATCCAAAAGCACCTAAGTGGCTCAGACAAGCGTGAGCCATTTCCACAACCTAGCACTATGTGAGATGTTCCCAAATGGAAACTGGCATTCTCCTTTGCCAGTGCAGCGCTGTACGAGGATACCAGCGCAGGTCTGGCAATAGCTGCGTATTATTGGTTTTCATCTCCTAAGTCACATAAGCAGTTCTGAACATTTTTTCATATCTAATTACAAGGCAGGATGTGAAATTTAAAACTGCACGGCAAATACCAAAACAATTAACAGTGCTGCAATAAGGTGCAGTCAACTCTAATAGCAAGTCCTTTGTCAGAACCGGTCTTAGGGATGCATGACAGGCCACACGTACGAATGTGTCTGTGGCTACTCAGTATTTACTGCCTCCTAAGCAATATCATTGAACTGGATTCTCTGTGGGAATTACTATCATTCAAATGTGTGCATTATCCCCACACCATCATCCCCATTCATAGCTGGGGAGAAAATGCAACAGGGACAGGGATTGCTGAAAAGCTGTTCTGAAAGGTATTTTTTTCTGTTTGAACTGCAGTTACACAGAGAGATTCCCAAAGCTGTCAAGGCCTCTCTGCACAAATCAGTAGTGAGAGGGATAGTTAAAAACGTTGCAATTTAAACAGAGAAGACTGGAAAGGAATTGGACTCATCCGAGCATCATATATAAGAAGGGCAACCAATAAAGCCTTGATCTCCTGACTTGCAGCATAACATTTTATATACTACTGCTGTCCTACCTTCTTCCTCATTTCAGGATGTTCGTCTGATAAAGTGCCCATCAAGTGTCACAGGAAAGAGCTGGATCCCCAGCAGCTTCAAAAACCACAGCTACTGGTGCTCAAAGCTTATCTCGGCACTTATGCAACATTGCTTTTGAGGAAGGGAACCCAGGACCATGTTCCTCCAAAGGCAGACAATCCCATGGCTGGTTTTATATGTTTCAAAGGTGGATGGCTGCAAAGAACTACTTGTCAATGCAATAGTAATTACTTTGCAGACAAATAGAAGCGTTCTGCCCAAATTGGGCATTTGAGGTCAATGCAAAGATTTTGTTATGGGGTAGAATGCTTTGAATAGAGTAGCAAAAACCCTACATACCTGGAAGATACTGGAAGAAGCAAGGGGCTAGGGAGATTTCTAGGTCTTGTATCTATGCCGTTGACCTATCTCCTATTACCTGTGAGAGAGAGATTGCTCTGGAGTTCCCACCTATGAGCTAATCCTCCCCTGTCCCTCATGCTGAGGTTGGTGAATGTGCCAGAAGGGACATGACTTTGCAATCTCTTTACCCTCTGGGCATTGCTGGTCAGGCCGTGGCTGTTTGGGAAGGAGCTGGGGAGCATCTGAGAGCTGCAGTAACACCCGCTCTCCTGTACCTAGCACGCTCAGTCAGACCCTGCCCTCTTGCCCACCCAAGCCCTACTGAACCTCCTGGGTAAAGAGACTTGCAAGACCAAGAAACAGCAAACAGGATCAGTGTGGGAAGGAGCATTTGAGATTAGAGCAGTGTCAGAATTTCACAGATACGTGTTATGGACAATACATAAACTTTATCTCTTGGCATTTGGTAGAATACAATCCAAAGCCCATTCTTTACCCCGTAATTTTTGAGGGGATTAGTGTGACAGAGAGGGAAAGAAAGCCTGCAGTGATAGTTTTCTTTCCTCCCCCTGTAATCTATGACTTCTAGGGCAAGGATCTGTACTTACAGTTTTACTTATGTTTAAATTGGTACTGGGAATCTTCTGGACATGGGAAAAAGTACTCAAATAAACCAAAGAAAACAGAAAATGTTGGGTTAGAGTACAAGATCTGTAAAAAGGGTAAAAAATGAGCTGAATTGGAGATTATGGGAAACCTTACGTGGATCCTGGAGGAGACTACTGTTGTGTGCTAAATTACATTCTTCAGGCATTTCAGGCTACCTTTCTGGGTCCTGCAGCATTTCTTGGAATGGCTGCCATGGTAACTAGCATGGCTTCAGAGGGCTTGAGAGGGGGCACACCACTGAGTGTACCAACCTGTGAGTACCTGGAAATCCCTTAGCAGAGATAGGTGTCTGCTACGGTGTCATTTTTGCTGAATTTTTCTGGCAGAGGCACAGACTCTATGGGATGCTATGCACTGATATGTGGAATATCTTGCTGGTACAGTTTGGCAAGTAGGCTAAGAAAATGGCTTTATTTTTTCTGAAAATGTTCCTTTTCAATGGGCTCTAGAAAGAGAGCAACTGTGCACTATGATGGCTGTTATCTGTCCTCCCACTGCCAGAATTTTTCCACTCTAGCAGAGAGTAAATGTCCCCTAAACTTATTCCGTGTACCCTTCTGCATCTCTGTGCTGGTTTTGGCTGGGACAGAGTTGATTTTCTTCACAGTAGCTGGTATGGGGCTGTGTTTGGATTTGTGCTGGAAACAGTGTTGATTACCCAGGGATGTTTTTGTTCCTGCTGAGCAGTGCTGACACAGAGCCAAGGCCTTTTCTGCCTCTCACTCCACCCCACTGGTGAGGAGGCTTGGGGGGGCACAAGAAACTGGGAGGGGGCACAGCCAGGACAGCTGACCCCAACTGACCAAAAGGATATTCCACACCATATGATGTCATGCTCAGCATATGAAGCTGAGAGAAGAGGAAGGAAAGGGGGGGACATTCAGAGTGATGGCATTTGTCTTCCCAAGTCACCGTTACACGTGATGGAGCCCTGCTGTCCTGGGGATGGCTGAGCACCTGCCTGCCGGTGGGAAGCAGTGAATGAATTCCTTGGTTTGCTTTGCTTGTGTGTGCAGCTTTTGCTTTACCTCTTAAACTGTCTTTATCTCAACCCACGAGTTTTCTCACTTTTTCCCTTCTGATTCTCTTCCCCATTCTGCTGGGGGGGGAGTGGGTGAGTGGCTGGGTGGGGCTCAGTTGCTGCATGACAGCCCCCCAGTCCTGTACGCTGCACATAGTCAGCCATCACAGGAGGTAGGGCTATTTCAGAAGTCTGTTCTTTTTCCATTGGGAACAATTACAGAGTGGTGGGAGATGTGCAGGGAATGAGAGAGCTCTTCAGCTGTCTCAGAGCAGATAGTCAGGCTGGCTGAAGGACTAGGACAGTGGTGCAGGACAGGGGCACTGAAATGAAATTGTACTCACATCCTCCTCCTCTCTCATGCTCTTTCCTCTAACATCCTTTACAGTAGCTGTAGTGTTAAACAGTCTCCTCAAACTTGTGTCAGAACTCCTAACTCTTATTTGGTTATTTTTATTCACGTAAGAAGCCCTCATAGCACTAGAAATGAAGTAGTTGTAGGGATGAAAATGAAAGAAAAATAAGTTTTGAAACAAATAAACAGAAGCAAAGGTGTTACCAAAAAAGAAGTGCGATTTTAAATTTTATTGGAATCCCAGGTGGAGCAGATAATTTTTAAAGATTCAAATAAGTAAACTTAATGGAAAAGAACAATGAATTTAAGGTATTACTTTGTATTGAGTATTGAGTTGAGTAACACCTTAGACTTATTTTGCAGCTTATATTAAGTGATCAAAACAAATCAGACTGCACTTTAAAGACTTAAAGAATACTGCATTCTCAGCATAAAAACCAAAGCAGTTTCATAGGAGAATTCAAATTAAGGACGAAGACTAAGTTAGGTTTTTGAGATTCAGCTCTTTCAGATTCATGGAATTTCTAGTTTAAGGACAGATCATATCGGGGATCAGAACACCTAAAATAACTAAAAGACTGCTGCAAAGCCTGGTTTAGAAGAAATGGGATTGTTTAAAGTAGGAGAGCATAGAAGTTTTGGCAGGAAGACTATATAATGATTCAGTGGACTTAGTTTGCAAAACAAAGAGCCAGAATTACTTGCTATGCTGAAAAAAAGGTCTGAAAAATACAGAGTGTGTTTTTGAAAAAAAAAAAAAATTCAAATAATACAGCCGAATGCTCAGAACTAAACAGTGTCGTGCCTTTACACATAGGTGCTTGCATTAAGCAAAAACATTTTCTGAAAGTCTGTAGACAATGACAAATAAGTATACTTACACCCATACTCATACATATTCTCCACAGTACAGATTGAAGCAGAAGTGAAGGTGATTGCAGGAAAAGGAGAACCAAAGGATAAGAGGATTTGTCTGCACAAGTAGTTGAGGAAACAGCTGCTCCTTTTTTTCAGCACATTCCTTTGAACGCAAATGGTCTTTCCTTTGCTTGCTTTGCAAGATGTTCTCCACGCACAGGCCAAACATGCAGGTCTCACTCTTTCTACTTCAAACTCCTTTTTTTTTTTTCTAATTCTCAACAGTGTAAACGTTGCTGTATTAAAAGTTCATCTTGTTACATACTCAGTTGTGCTCAGTAAAGCTCACACAGTTACGGACTCAGACATGAACTTCTGACTAATATGGGTACCCAAGAGCAGTAGGGAAGCTGTAGTGCTGTTGGGTACTAATAATGGGTTTGCTTTATCTGCAAGTCACTTCTGGTCCTTCAAGATGAAGGAAGATAAATTAAACCTAACATACAGGAAAAGGCTACAAGTATCATAAATGAGCAGAAAAATGACCATGAGACTGGCAAAGCTAGTTTGCTTAGTTTAGCAAAATAAAAAAGAAGGAAGGAGGTCAGATAGGATATATTTGCTCCTTTTCATAGAATCATAGAATCATAGAATGTTTTGGGTTGGAAGGGACCCCTAGAGGTCATCTAGTCCAACCCCCCTGCAGTGAGCAGGGACACTGCTAACTAGATCAGGTTGCTCAGGGGATTTAATTTAATTATTTTAATTTATTTATTTAAAATCAATTTAATTAAACTTGATTTAATGGGATAGGGCAAAGAGTGAACAGGAGAAACACCAAGGAGGAGAAAGAACTGTTTAAGTGAAAAAACAACACCTGATACGAGCAAAACTCCATATAAATTACTGATGAATAAATATATCACTCATACAGGAAATGATAGGAATGAATCAGTTCTGGACCAGTTTAGTAATAGTAACAGTGTGGTCAAATCAACAAGTTGGATCTCAAGATTATATAAATTGTGCTTGCTCTAAATTAGGACCTTAGGACATTACTGCCTTCAGTACTAGGAAGGACTGGAATTGAATCTATATTCAAATTCTGCATTCTTGTGCCTCCAGGTTTACCGATTAACTTGAAACATGAAATCTGGACAGGTCAGGCCCCAAGGCAGGGGATTTGTGTTAGTCCTGCCCCAAAAAAGCACCTTAGCTTCATTTACTATTTGTTATTTCTCTTTCTGACCTTTCAGTGAACTACTGTACAAAAGAATACAGAGTATTATTGTGACTGTTGCTTTGTTTGAGGCTTTTCAAGCTGAAAGTTTTACTTTTGTTGTTGTGGTATAGGTAAAGCTGGATAAATACTTGTGTTCTCGGTAGTTTCCTTGTTCAGGGCTGAGGTTCTTCTGTAGGATCCATCTCATGCTGCAGGGAGACAGAGTCTGCTTCAGTGTCTTTCCTTGCATTCAAAATGAGATTCTGACATCCCAGAAAATATTGTTATATGCATGCAGTTTCATGTGATTCATGAAAGTACCATTGAGGATTAATTTTGTATTATTTTGAAGATATTTTTCACTGCTGGCGAAGAGGTGTTCCATTTATATATATGTAAAATAGAAACCAAATGTACCTTTTGAAAACTAATCATGAAAAATGTCAGAGGAAATTTTTAAAACTACAGCTTATTTTTACAAGCAGGTAAAATAGCATATATTTGGATCTGGATATTATTCTCTGTGGAGGTTGGAAACAACAATTTATTTATTTCTAGATCTACCTTTTCATTATGTGATTGTATGGGCTGTAATACAAAGGACGTGAACTGGTAATTCCTCATTGTTTGATAATAAGAATGAATCAAATTATTAAATAAAATATGAAAATTCAACAGTAAAAAAATCTATTAAATAATCTTTCTTGAAGAGAAAGATTTTAACTTTCTTCATGAATCTGGGCACGTGCTATTGATTTATAACTCCTGCAGGAGGAACAATCAGCTTGACCAATATCACACCATTGGCAAGCTATTTAATGGAACTTTCTTTCCAGCCCGCATTATGACAGGTCTCATACTCCTAAGCAAAACCCTCTTATTATCAATTCATTGTTAGTTTTCATTGAAGGCCTCGGTCAGGTCACAAACGTTTTTTCAAAGACCCTGTGACTACTATTGCTTTCTTTTCCAGAGATAAATAAGGGAATGATGGATGAAGTTACTTACCACAGTTCAATTATCAGTAGAAAATTCATCAGCTAGTCCAGCAGGGTAAAGAAATTTCATAAATTCAATAAACCACCAGCAGTATAATGTGTATATATACATGTGAGATGCAGTAAAAACAGAGATCAGCCAAGCTGATTAGAAAGACAGAAACCCATTAAAATGCATGGCTGGTAAACTCTGAAGGAGGCTGTTTGATGTGGATAAGCTTCACACTGTGCATCTATGCTGGTAGCAAAAATAGCTGGAAATTTTATAAGGACAACCTTGTAGATGGTGCAGGTGGGTTGTATGGAAGACAGAAGAGAGAAGCCAAACACTTTCCAGTTTATTTCTACCAGGCCTCAGCGGCTTTCTTCTCTGCTAGTAATAATGAGCAAGGACTTTTCCAAACGGCGTTAAAGGCTTTGTGAAAGAAATACCTTTATTTAACATGGAATGTTTCTCAGCCAGTTTCTGATACTTCTGAGGATGATGCACAAGTAATTCCTTGCTTGTCCATCAGTTCCATTGATTTTATTAGAGTATCTGCAGATGCCTCAGTACAGCAAATATTTAAGACTATATTAGAAGTTAAACAGCTGCTGAATGCTTTCCTGGGTCCAGTCCAGAATGAGGTATTGGTCTTTTTAATGGCAGACTCTGACCCTCAGTGCCACTTTGCTATGTTAGCAACAACTTTAGCCTCTGGCAAACAAAAGAAATCTTATCTGTTATGCCAAGTGCAAAAGTGAAGGAAGATTTGGTCTTTCTTAGGACTAGTAACTTAGAGTATGACTTCAGTATGTTTCATCTGCTTCATTGCTGAGTAAAGCCCGATAATTTCCTTTACGTCCATAATAACATGCAACCATTTTTGGATATACTAAATGCTTGTTGTATATGTACAGGTTTTATTCCCCCCTCGCAGTCAACTAATGCATTTCTCCATTCTGTCTCAATACACTATTTTAGGAACACTGATGGAGGGAAGAAGCCCATCATAGAAACAAAGAACATTTTATAAAGACAGGAAACATGAATTTTTCTGTGACATTTTTGTCTCAAGCATTTGTCATGTTGTATCTGTCTGTTGCCCTGATAATTGGTGTTCTGCTTCTGTTCTGAAGTAATGCTGTATCAGTACTGCTTGTACATGACTTTTTAGGCTTTCTGTGGATTTAAAACATAACTTATGATGCAGTTGAGAATTAAACATGGAACCAATATTTGCTGAAATAATTAAATAAGAAAATTGGACTCCTTTTCTCCTTTGTTATGAGTTTACGTGCAGGTTTCCATGCTATTCATTTTATCATGTGTCATCAGCAGCTGAAAGGACCTAATGCTTCAAAGAAGACTGAACACAGTTGTTTTTCACAGTCTCGTTGAGGCTCAAACTGGCACAGGGGGAAGGGACCCAGTAGCTCTAGCGGTCTCCTGCTGGAGGCTGAGCTATCAGGCACGGGAGAGACAAAAGCCAACCTGAAAGACAGGTGCTTACAGGAACTTGCCTTCCCTGCTGTGCGCTCTTTTCTGTTGGGAGGAGAAACGGAGTTTCTGTTTTAATTAGAGGCTGCTTCTGAATGTAAGGACATGCATGTATCTACTTAGGTTCAACAGCTAGTTAACATTAAATGGATCTGTTTGGCTAGGGCCGAAGAAGACCAGTTTTTTCCTTGGGGCAACACTGAACTGTCCCTTCATCCAAAAATATTCATTAAAAATGAATGGGAAGATTTCTTCTCTTCCTTAGTCCTGCTTGTAAAGTAACATATTTTATGATTAAAATAATTTCTTTTAAAAATAACTTGTTAAAAATTACGGTACGAAATAGCCTGAGCACATTAAAAATGAGGAAATATTTGGTGCAGACTAAAAGAGAAGCCTTACCGCGGGACAATTGCTTGCTTGCAATTCCGTTTTGCCACCTGTGGAAGCTTGGAAGGGAACCCAGCATTTCTACAGCACTCATCTGGTACTTGAAGCACAAAATACTGTTTGGTTTGTCACTTTCTGGACACATGAGTCTGCTTGAATCCAAAGAGGCATCTTGAGATTTTTGTCTGATGATCAGTAGATAAGGTATCATTCATTGGCTGTATCATGTTATCTGTGCTTTACAATGACATTTCTCCAGAGTAACACAACAAACATTTTTATGTGTTTTTATCTTTTTTCCTGCCAAAACACAGATATGTGCAAGCTACCTTCTGAGCACTCTGTACAGAGTATTTTTACAGTTTTTACTATCAAACTTTTGCATGAAAAACTAGAGGACAATGAATTCCCATGCAGTGCTCAACAGCAAAGAACATGACATAACGCTTTTCTGGACTTCAAACAACTGATGCTGTTGGAGCACACAGTTCAGAGAGCTCCTTTACTGCTTGATTGATGCAAGCTCTTTCAATCTGTAGAAATACGGGAAGAATTTTGTATGTACAATTTCAGACATGAAAGCTGCTGATGAAATGTTAGCAATCAGTTTGAGGCCTCTTTGAAAATGTGATCCTGAGGAATTTTACACATGGAAAAATAAGAAGATTCTGATTATCATCCTAGCAATCATCGTGTCAGAAAGTGGGAAGGGATGGGATGGAACGAGGGTGAGTGCAGTGAACAGGCCCTGTTAATAGGTATTCCCTGCTGGCAGTGTGGGCAGGGAGGCTGAGGGCAGAGCAATTGGATGCCAACATCTACGAGTACCTCAGCATCTTCCTGGCCTTAGAGTTTAGAGGATCATAAAGTCCTTATGTAGCATCATGTCTGTTCCTCTCAGATCTGCATCTAAGTGCGTGTAGAAGGGTTAAAAGAGACATTTTATTTCTTTTTCTTTTCCTGATTGGCACCTGTGATGTTAGTTCTCTCTCTCTCCCCTCCCCCTCCCCCCCCTTCTCTCTCTCTCTCTCAAATTATTTAACTGAAAACAAATAATGTGAATCAATTATTGTAGGTTAGAACACGAGAACTCTAATCCTCTCCAATTAACATAAGAGACAGCAGACCGGTAAGAATACCTACAGTCTTTAGTGGTTTATTTTCTTGCTCTCTTTATTTGGGTGTAACTATCCAGAAGAGATGCCACTGAGAATCTTTGTTACTGCTGTCATTCTCAAACACTCAAGAAAATACATTTATTGCTCTTTGCATGAAACACCATTCATATAAAAGTCAACAGCTAAGCTCCCATTTATTTGAGGAGATTAAGATTTTATTTTCTGAGTCATCTTTTGCATGTCAACAATGATAGTATTTATAAGTTCTCCACTTTTACTAGTTTTGTTTTATTATTGTTATTGCAGTAAGATTGGTTCTATTCATAATTTAAAAAATAAATAGTCTGTAACATGAAGCATTTCATTTCTGTTACATTGCTTGTTCTTGTAAACCATACTGCCACAGAAAACATGGAATCGCTAAGGGTAAATTGCAATAACGAAATCTAGCAGATCTGACAGAAGGCTGGTGCCAAAGGATTTTATTTTTTGCAAGAAAGGTGAAATGCTAAGTTTTCCGTAAAGCCACATATTGTAAAATGAGGATGGAAGGCAACCATAGCGATGTAAGCTTGCCTAATAGTTCCAACTTCAAATGTGACTTCCAGTTGCTTTTAAGTTTTTTGAGTTGTAAAATTTCAGATTGAAATTGTTTGAGGTTATTCCTATTGACAGTATTGTTTTCAGTGGTGCAAAGTGATGTTTACGTTTAATTCCCGGTTTGGGGTTTTTTTTTCAAGAATTTGTGGCAGAAATGTGAGATTTGACAGAGGAAATAATGTTGTGTACCAAACCCAACATTTTGATCTTTTCATAAAGGTCTTTCAAGCCTGATATTATGAATGTGAACAAATTTCCATTGATGTCTATGAAGTAAAAATCAATAGCTGATTGCTGCTAAAATCGTCAAAGCCTTTATCTGCAGGAAGCATGATCCATAATTGTAGTGCAGATGTAGCTCCTGTGGACAGGGCGCAGAAAAATGAATACTACCACTGTCTTCTCCTTCCTCCCTGTTCCTGTGCGGTTAAGTTGCATGAAGAAACTTTCAGACTGGTTAAGTCTAAGTGTGGTCAGTAAGATCACAGAGAGTGATCTTGATGGCAGAGTCAGTCAGTGACTGGTTTTTTTTTTCCTGTGGCCACACCTCTTATCGGAGGTTTGCATTTTGTAGTCACTTTGGCCCCTCTGCTTTTTGTAATTGTAGTAGAAACATCATCTTTTTATTGAAGGCAGTTTATGGAGATCTTTTTGGCCACAGAGTTCAGGTACAAAAACTAGGAATGGAATGAAAATTTTTTGTTCTACTATGTTGAATTTTGGAAATTTTATTAGCTTTCTCTTCAAAATATAGTATGGGCTTACTGATGGCAGGTCTGTTTGTTCATTCTCAGTTTTGCAAAATATGTCAGGGCTCTATTCTAGCCATGGTGTTTGCTGTCCTTACTTTGAAGTCTCAGCTATTGAGGATTTTGCATTTGAAAAGTAGCCACTGCTATGAATGTGCATGGGTTGCTCTTACTAGTGTTTTCACTGGGTCATAGGTAAATTGAACTGATTCCATGCAATCCCTATCCCCAGAGATACGATTTCAGTGGGAGCATCCCTTAGTGTCAATTCTGTTGAGATAAAAATTTTTTAGAAGTGAAAAAATAGTAGCTGTGCCTTTACAGTCACATTGCACCTGCAGGGCTCCAGCGTGGGGAAACGCAGGGTCAATGTAAAGCCTCGCAGATACTTTTGTTTAAATTGTAAATACCAATGATTTTGCTTTTGAAAAGGAACTGCTTTTATGAATACATTTTAGTTACTGTTAACAGTGTTTTCATTGTGTCAAAGGTGCATTGAATTTGTTCCATTAAAACTCTGTCTCCTGAGGTACAGTTTCAGTGGGAGCATCTCTTACTGTCACTTCCATTGAGATCATGATTGCTTGGAAGGCAAAAAATAGCAGCTGTGTCATTAAAATCATACCATGTCTGTAGGACTTGAAAAGACTAAAATGTCAATAGAAAATGTCACGTGCATTTTTTCTTTCTTTAACTTGCAGGGTTCTAAATGAAAAAAAAAATATAAAGGGTGAACGTAGTATTTTGCACCCATTTTATTCTCTTTAGTTCTGCTCTCATGACCCAGTGTCTAAACTGATAGGAACTGTTGAGCAGCTTTCAAGCACTGAGACTTACGTACACATTTGAAAGCAACATGAAAATTAAAAAGAACAAAGTCTGCAATTGTGTTAAGTCACCAACAAAGTTGAGCCTAGCACAAGAGCTCAGATGCTATTGTGCATCTTGAAAGTAAAGCCATGAAGCAGCTGAGCCTGTGAGAGTTGGTAAAAGTTGTTTCCTTGACTTGACTGGATTTTGTACTGGGCTCAGGACTGGAATTCAGAAGCTGTAGCACAGGGGTGTGAATAGTACTTGTGGCATGCAGGGCTCTTCCAGCGATGCATGCTTCAGTGAACGGTGGTAACAACTGTTTCTGCCAATGGCCAGAGGATGAAAGAAAAGCTGTATAAGCCTTAGGACCTATCTGAAGAAAGAAAAGATGTCTTGTTACGCAGTCCCTTGGCTAATGGTGACAAAATGCGTGCTTCTCTTTGTACTGAAGTAATGACTGCTCAGTCAAGATCCCAATTCTATAAATTAATAGAGAAGTGATTATAGTACTGAGATACAAATATGCATTTTTTTAATGTCTAATTTCTGTTGTTGCAGATCTTTAGTCAACACAAATCTGTTGCTTTTGATATGTAGTTATGGACTTTATGGTGAATGTGTTATAATTTTTTTAACTTATATGGATCTACTTGTTATTTTATTCTCATAAACAGTGAAATAGCACTACGAGAAGAGAATCTGACAATAACTTCAGTGCCTACCCCTTCTCCCTTCTGATCACATCTCATTAGCGATATTGTTCTAATATAATACAAATAATTAACTTGCACATCTTCACAGATGAACCAAACAGCCTGAAGTGAAAACAAATTTCGACAATTTACACTTTCACACATTCTGTGATTTAAATCAGGAGTGTGGTGATCTCTGGCCAAGAAAATCTTAGAACTAGACAAGTAAAATAAGTTACTTGAGTGGTTGGAATTATCAAGTCCCACATACTGTTGTCTTTTTTAATTTTCCACCTCATTAACATCTGCAAATGAGTATGTAAGGCTGAGCCCACAGAAGTCATACTCTTTTGTCATTAAACATGTTTGCTGCTAGCAATAACTGGCTCTCCTAATGCTGTTTTGCAGATATATGTGTATTTACCCCCAAAATACAACAATATGGATAACTTGCAGAATTGTGTAATCAATACACGTGTCCTGAATTTGTGGGAGAGTTACAGCTAACCTTTCGAACTCAGTGACATCTGTCTTAACAGCTCTAAGTTTTAAGATGCTTCTAATAAGTAAAATTTAGTTTAAAAAAAAAATCAATCAACCACTGAAAGACAGAATTTTCTTATGCCAAACTAATAATGACCAAACCTCAAGAGGAGATTCTTCTTGGCCTAAGCACCTCTGTTAAGCTTTCTATTGGATATCACACAGGTAGACAGATTTTCAGCAATGTTCTCCCAAATGATCTAGTTTGAAAATAAATGTAAAATAGTTTCCTTTGCAGTTCCTGCCTGCAAAGGGCTCAGTGGGTTTCGTTCATACAGAAATAAAGGTGGGGCATGATCCTTTAATAAATCCAAGTACCACCTGTATACCATCTGTATAATATAGTCCATGCATGGTGGGATAATAATCCTGTTACAATCCTTGAATGGGTCATACACAGCCATTATTATGGGACTGTAATTTAAACCTTGGATTCCAAACCACTATTGGTATAATTTGAATTAATGCAAAGTTGTGTTCTTGTCGAAGTGCAGAAGGGCCGTTTCTCAAAGCAGGGCAAATTGCTAGACACTTTTTTTGAATTGAGTCCACCCATTTTTTTAATGTGCTTAACTGGTCCCTGTTGCCATACTCATCCTTGGTAATGGCTAGTAACATATGATGACAAATGTAGCATTATATAAATCCTTAATAGTTTTTATAACATGACTGACTTTGTTGTCCTATGATCAATACATTTTGTTTTCTCCAAAAGCTTTTCAACGTCAGAACTGGTTTTCAGTTCTCTTAAAACTGCTGTCATCCACATGTCTCCCCAAATCCAAGTCCATTGGAAGAGGATTAAACAGCTTGACAAACCAGAAGGAACAACCTGACCTTTATGGTTTTGACTGTTCGTTCTTAAAGCCATCACACAGCAAAACCAAACAATGTCTGATGAGGCTTACATATCAGGAAAGACTGAGAAATGGCATTGCTCAGACTTGACATTTTGAGTGGCAGATGGAATAACAAATAATTTCCCCCCATCTTTTCTTGTCAATATTTAATTTAAAGCATTGAAGCTGATAAATATAGTGCATTTTTGTTCCACAAAATACAACTACCAATATGCTTCTCTGGCCTAATTGCTAATATGTTGACAAGAACTGAATCATAATTTGACATGGAAACAGGCGCTTTTTTCCTATTTTGATACAGTGAGCACAGCATATTATAGCGCTGATAAAAATCACTATCTCATTGTCACATATTCTCTGTGATGTTTTCAAAACATCCATTTTTCAGTATTTTGAGGTATCTCACTGAAAAATTGAGCACCCTGCAAACCAATAGCGCTAAATATTTCATGTTTCTAAGTTAAGTGCTCTGACTTATGAACCCCAAATGTTTTAAATTTTAATTCAAACATTAATGAAGCCAACACCAAGTCTATATATACAGTATGTATATGACCTGTGTAAATACAAAACACTTAACTGTGCATATATTGTACTAATTCTGGTAGCTGCATAGACCTGTGTCATCACTTATTCCTGCTAATTAGGCTTGGTCTTTCTATCAGTCTCACCTATTCCTGTTAATTAGGTTTGCTCTTTCTATCAGTCTATGGATTTTGTACAGGGCCTATCACTATACAATTAAATTCTTCCCCTGTCATCTCCCAAGTGTCTTCCAGTAGATTTTGGAAAAGATTTATCCTGTGTTCTGAAGGTAAAGCCTTCCTAAATACACTTTGCTGTTAGTTAAGCAGCAGCTCTGAAGGGCTAAAACCAAACTCTAGGAAGTGCAGAGTACATGGATTTGGCTAGAACTGAATGGCTTGAACTGAAGATCAGCTGAAGCTGGGGCCGTATGCAATTCTTAACAATATTTAAGCACCTAAAAATGAAAGGAGGCATTCAGTAGATTTAAAAAAAAACTCCCACAAGGAGTAATTAGGGACAGCTAAAAATCCCACAACTTCTATGTCCTACCTTTTACCTGCTGGCACCCTGGAGTGCCTGTACAACTTGGAAAATAGCACCAATGAGAGGGTTTTATTTAGGCACGTGAACATCTTGTGTCAGTAATAGCTACAGTAATAGAATTGTAATTGATGTATAATTGATCTAAAGCCTGCCTTCAGTCATGGTTTGCTAGGAACTTTTTACTTCGGTCCTTCTTTTCTACCAGTAATTTCACGGAGTATAAATATATGAAATAGCATGCATATATGGACTATTAGAGTGTTAAGTTTGACACAACTCTAATTGAAACTGCTCAGAAGCCCTCAGGGAAAGCTGAATGAAATCTTTACTGTGTTTCCACATTATTCTTTTTTTTTTCTTTTATCTCTATAGATACAGACGAATTCAGGTTAAAGGGATTATAGATGTTATAGCGAGTTACATAGAAAAAAACCAAACACGTGAAATAGATTTATCATTGCTGTTCCTGATAGACTGTAAAAAATGTTATTTGTTAATTATCAAGTTTTTTATGCTTATTACATTACCACATTTGTCTCCTAGTTAGTATTTAGTTCAAGATATAAATTTGACTCAGGACAACTATCGTATGACATGTTAATTTTTTTTTTACTCTTTAAGTGTTACTTTCACAATGCATTTCCTTTGTTAAAACTATGAAATCTATTTCTTGCTTTGAAAAAAAATTTTTACAAGCATATTTATTTTACAGTCCATTTTCTCTTTTAGCAGGTTTATGTCTAGCCTCTTCTACCCTGATGGATGAATAAAATACTTTTAGGAATTTTTCATTAAATCTCCTTAATGGTTAGAAGTTTTAGAAGATTAAATCATGTGTGTATCACTGAGATTCTACCTTACAGCACTGAATACCACATTGGGTAGTCCTTTTCTTTACAAGCTTTCCTCTGAATTCAGGCCTGCCACTGATGGGGGATAGTTCTCAGTCAGAACCTGATACTGATTGCCATTTTGTTAGTCAGCTCTAAAAACTACATGTACAGGAATGGCCCAGCTCCTGTGTTTTGTGGAGTATGTAACTGAGAACATTGCAAAAAGGTAAAATGTTGGTGGATTGTTTTCCACAGACAGATTTTCTGTTGGATTTTCCTGGTGGAGCACTCTCTGGCTGATGGAAGCATGAACTTACATGTTTAAGTACTGATGGGACACCAGAGTTCCCAAACGTCTCAATTTTTAAAGATTCACTAGAACCAGGGAAGTGATTATGGAAGTGGGGAATTGATAGGGTTACATGTTAGTATTAAGCCAGTTTCTTCTCGCTGGCTCTTTTATGCATATTTTCTCAAAACACTCAGACTCACCTCTTTTTTTTTCCTCCATCTAACACTGCAGTTACTAAGTAAAGTGCAAACAGCAGTTACCATCCCAACATTAACATCTTCTTTCTGCACAGTAAATTGCCGAGGAGTCTTTCTGATCATATTTTTAATACAAAATTAGTCTGTAAGATTTCTGCTGAAGATAGATTCTTCTAGTGTGAAATTGTCCGGGGCTGGAGGAGTGGTAGTGCTGTCTGTGAGCATTTTAGCTGGCTAATACTGAAAAAAAGAAAAAGAGTTAGTAATTAATTGTTGCCTGACTTTCACACAAACAAAACCAAATCTGGAGAGGTTTCTGCTCGGGCCTGGATTCCTAGCTGCTCTTTAGGATGCCATTGGACATCATAGCTCAGGCAAAGTTTTGAGATTTGTGTGTGTGGGTACAAGATAGCTGAAGCTGAACCTTCTGGAGTTGAGGAACTGCTAAGTAGGCAAAACTATACCATCCTTCTCATTTTAATTTGGGGAATAAGTTTACAGAAGGATGTGAAGGGTGATAAATGAACTCATAAGCCAAAGGAGGGTCAGGAATAAACAGTCTCCCAAGTAAAGGTCCAATACTCAAAACGCCAAGCGATGTTTTTGTGTCTATAAAACATATACAGACATCTTAAAATATAGTGTATCTTAAAAAATGTATAGATATCATTACCTCAAACACTCACATAATGAAATGCACTTCCCTCACTTAAAGGAAACAAGAAATAAGAGCTTCTTCATATTTTAAACCAGACATGCTGTCTATACCTGGAGCTGTTTCTCGCCTCTGTATGCTCTCAATGTACAAACATATTAAAACTGTAAATGTCAAACTTGATGGGAGGTTTGAGTGAGGACCCGTCTGCAAATTCCATTTCCAGTTTGCCAGCAAGCACTTTACCCTGCTCAGTAGCTTGCACCGTTTCAAGCAGCAGAATTACTTAAGGCACTTCTCCTGCAGTCATTAATTGGTTGTTTCTAGTGGGATCTCTTCACTGAGTACATGTTAATGTTCGTGCTGTGGGTCACAACTCTGCATTGCTATTTTCTCTAATTACCATCCTTCACTGTTTTTTCCCTCAGCTGGAACATTGTGTTCTCCCAGGCACAGTGTATGCAAAAGTCGAGATATCACAAAATGAGAGGAAAAAATAACCTAATTATCTTCATGGTCCAGGAAGGTCCAATTAGCAATTAGAGAAATGTGTTGAAATAAAAATTGTACATTGCTTCTTTTGACTCTGTTTCTAAACTGTTAAGTTCACTGCTCAGATTTATCATGGGATTAACTAACTGCTGATAAGAACACTTTTAACACCAGAGCCTTAATGTTTCTGAACACAGATGGTTTGAGGTGTTTGAAACTGCATGAATTACTGAACTATAGTATCATCGCAAGGTTGTTAATTGTTCACTGAGCCTTGACTGGAAATATCCTGTAGTACCTGCTGCACCATCACTGGATGTGCACTCATCATAGTGATCTCATGCATTGATTGACCTGTGAATGTGCCAGCTCTGCTCCTTCCCGCTCCTTACATAGGGGCACAAAACTGATCATATTGCAGAACCTACGGAAAGAATAAGATAATGACATTGCTTTATTCTGAGGTTTCATACTTTATACTGAGTTAGAGGGAGTAGGAATAACTAGTGTGGAAGAGGAATGCTTTATTGCAGGATGGCTGACTGCAATGATGACACATTTTTTCCCTGTGAACCTGGCTTCTCCCTCCTTCAGTATGAACTACACCTGAATTACAGGGTACGGTCTGCAAAAAAATGATTACAAACTAGGATTGCATTTGAGAAGAAAGTGAAAAAAGGTGATGCTGTATCCGATCCACAGTCAAATCCACAATTTATATTCCAAGGGTTGATGTGGTTATATAATAGTCTTCATTTATCATTTATACTATTATGTATCTACTTTGGAAGGTGTCTACATCAATCTTTGCAATCTCTCTCTAGGAAGTCCTAAGGGTAGGCATAGATTCCTACTAGCATGCAGCCTGAGCTTGGAAGTCTGCTTGGTGAAATACTATTTATTAAAGCCTCTGAAGGGAAACTAGAGGAGATCAATGTAAGCACACAGGTAACAAAGAATTTTAATACTCTTGCTGCTGCAGGATCACATTTATTTTTTCTTTTGTCCAGATGGGTTCATGTTTCTGGAGTTGGAAGCTTTGAAGTTGGTGTCTGACAGGAACATACACATGTCTGTTTCAGAAAAGCAGTATGCTATATTCAGTGGTGGGGGGGTAGGTCATAATGAAATATCATAATAAAACTTGTAGGCCGCATGATATGAAGGGCACAGAAGGTAATACCTGCATTTTCCTCCTTGTCCTGGACTGAAAAAAATAGCAAACCCCATGCTCTACTTACTATCAATACATTATGTTACCTTATCCATCTTGTCATTCAGTCGTTCTAGGCATTGCTTTTTGCATCTCTGTCTTGCAGCATGGATCATGTATAACCTCTTTCTTCTCGGACCAGTAGATGCTTTTTATTTTTAGGTTTCATACTCAATGTATTTATTCCCTAATTTTTCACTCTGAAGCCAAACCAATTCTTGACCATGCTTTGCTGCTCAGGTGCACCATACAAATCAGGCTGGAAGAATAATGACAGGCAAAGGCAAAGGTACTACTCACTGTGCATAAGGCCTGCGTGCTTAGAATCCAGGATTGCTGTATGTAAGCATTTAAATCCAGGAGTGCTTGCTAGGGTATATGAAATGTTATTCCTCATTATTACTTAGATGTATTCAGAAAAATATTTTTAGTAGTTTTGCCTTGTAACAAAATTCTGAAAGAATTGTATCCATCTTGACTCCCACTGCCTTTTTGGGCTTCATTCCCCTATGTATAGGATGCTTTGCAACAGGCTTCATTGGCTTGTGTTAGAAGTATGTCAAGGGAGACTGGGCCATCTTGCTTCAGCCTACATAGATAATTGATAAGATCTAGGCTGGGAAACTGTTTCCACTTTTCCATTCACTGCATATCAAGCAGGAGTTGGACCACATGGAGAAGGTCAGATGGAAAGTAAAGAGAAAGAACAGGGACATAGAAAATGTGAGGTATGAGAGTGTGGGGTTATTTATTCTAGAAAGAGGCAGCCACATCTCCGTTGTCCAGGGAAAGGAATGGAAGACCACTCTGGAAAGGCAAGGAATAACCTGAATAACCCAATAGATAAGACAAAAGTAAGGTGGCAAAGAAAAAATTAGGATAGGATAAAAAAT
This sequence comes from Gorsachius magnificus, assembly GCA_034008185.1. Taxonomy (NCBI): domain Eukaryota; kingdom Metazoa; phylum Chordata; class Aves; order Pelecaniformes; family Ardeidae; genus Gorsachius; species Gorsachius magnificus. The sequence continues at coordinate 32,598,620 of CM067087.1, forward strand.
AACAGTTGGGAAAGTGAAACATAGCACAGATTGAATGTGGAAATATGGCATTCCTGTCATTGGTACTTTTAAAGAACAAGTGAAATAAGAATCTGTCAGCAATATCAAGGAGCAGATAATCCTTCCTTGGGGCAGAAGAATTTTTTTGGTCATGTCTTAAAATCCCCTTCAGTACTAATTTTTCACTGACTATATTAAGATTTTACAGGGAGACTTTCAGCCCAAAGGGTATATACTAGGAAGTCCTGTGTTGTTTTGTCTGAGAATTTTTAGATGGTTTTTCTCCAGGAGTAAATGGAAAATGTCACATGGGGATGTCTGGTCAAATAAATGAATGTTGAGAACTACCGTGTTTTACAGATGTGTAGTGAGCAAGTCTGTAAAGCAGATTCCTGTGGTTGCTACAATCAATGTCAAAAATCCTATTGACTTAAGTGGTTAGAGATGCAAACCTTAAGCAACTTGAAAGATATCAGTTAATCAATTTGAATAAAATTCTTCTGCTGTGTGTGTTGAACAAAGCAATAGCTTTCTGTTCTCTTGAGAGGTGACAATCTGTCATGCCAATCCTCCTACCCCCACTGTTCTTGGGCATTCATTTTAATTAATATTAATTAAATTTGCCTTGAGCGAGTTATTTTGCTGTCCAGATTTTGTGAAAGATTTTCTGTTCTTGCTGCTTGCCTGCTTTATCACCTTGGTGCATCCATTTACAGAAGATGTAGATGCAATATAAAATATTCATTCATCAATTTGCTGAGGTTAAAATGGTCTTTTCCCCCCTTTCCCTTCAGTCATTTGGACTCCGTACTGCTGTTTGAGGGTGGTTCAGGGTGAGCTGTGCTCCTTTCAGGGGTGCCTTGGGGCACTGAGCGGAGCCTGGGGCAGGTGAGGCTGGGCTGGGAGCCATCCCTAGGGATTGCCCCTGGCTGCTGCTGAGTAATGGGGATCAGGTGTGGAAGCAGGGCCCTGCCTGCCAGGGTGCAGAGAGCAGCTGAGCTTGGTTATGAGCCTGCTTCTCTCTGTTTCAGCTTAACACGACCCCTTGGGTTCGGGTGCCTCCTGGCTTTTCCTGGGGAGGTGCCTGCAGGGTTGCACCGGGGACAAAGGGCTACAAGGCAGGATGCAGTTGCCCCTTGGTTCCATGGTAGCTTTCAGGTGGAGCGGGGCACCCCCTTGGTGCCATGGTAGCTTTTGGTAGAAAAGCGTTCCCTTCACGTGCGGGTGCGACAGGAGTTAATTGGCCCGGGGTTAATTGGCCCTTATGTGGCTCAGCTGCCCCGCTGAGCAGAGGGAGCTCGGGAGCCCCGCCGTGCGAGGGCAGAGGAGCTGGGGAGAATCGCTGGGACCCTGAGCCACCCCCTGCCCGCGGGTGGGGTGCGGGCGCCCTGCGGCGGAGCCCCGGGCGCTGCTGAGCCTGCGGGGGGCCTGGGGGCGCCCCGGATGCGCCCTTGGTCTCAGCCCTCCCCAGCTACCGGCAGTCCCTGCAGCGGGCGTGCTGTGCCGTTCAGGTCAAACGAATCTCAACTGATTTGCTTGGCTTTTGAGGGGGGCAGGAATCCGAGCTGGCTGAGCTTCGCCCCCCGCCAAGTACATAGCGTGCCTTCCTAGGTAGGCTTGAAGGACTGCAGTGGGAGATGCTGTATTGTGCGGCGGGGAAACAGTGGGAGGGAGAAGTTTAGGGGTGGGGGGAATATATCTTCTCCCTGGTTTTTGGGGTTAATCTGTATTTGATCCTAGATTTGAGTGAGCTAGGGAGCAAAATAACATGGACTTGAAGTTTCTAAAGTTCTGAAACTTTGTCAATACACAGCTGTAACCCTGTAGGTTTTTGTGAGGTTTTTATTTGGTAGTGGTGGTGGTGTTTTTGTTTGGGTGGTGGTGGTTGTTGTTTTTGTTTGGTTTGGGTTTTTTTTAATTATTGACAAGTGATAGAGTACATATTGTTATATTTGGGGTATATCTCAAACTGTAGCATTCTCCTGACTGCTTTATCCTGCTATTCTGTGTACCAAAGAGTGGAATAATGCATCTCACAGCATTGTAGAAAACTTATGTAACTCTGCTCCCCAAATCAATTTCCCACAAAATGCTGTATATAATAACTCTGTCTTGCTTCCCTTTTTCATGTCCTCTCCTGGTTTAAAACTAAAACATACTAGAATCTAGCTTCAAGGTTAGATTAACAGCTGTCTGTGCTCTTAATCAGTAGAATAAGCAGGGTATCTGTTATATTGTTGATTGCTTTATGTCTTGTTCTAGACTCTTAAATATGTTCATCTATAGCTGAAGCCTTTTTTTTTTCCATTGGGTGGCCAGCTGGCCATTGCTTTGTTAAACTGGACATACTCATCTGTAGCAAAATCACTGTAATCATAGAAATGCTTTTATTTCCATTGTACTATGGCATATATTGCTGCAGAGGTACATGCTGTAGGATTTTTTCAAAAATAAATTTAGGCTTTTAAAAACTCTAGGAAAAGTACAGTCGTTTAATAAACTACTTAACTGACATTTTAATATGGAAGCATTACATTCTTTGAGGAAGCCCAAGGTTAATATTTTGGCAGCCAGCTTAATCTTCAGTGTAGCAAAAAAAATAAAACTACTGTAAAAGTTGCATCAATTACCGCTTGTGCAACAAGCAGTTTTTCCAAGTGTGGGATTGTCTTTTTTTAAAATGCCCTGCTTTTATCAAAAAATGTTTTGAGCATCTAGTTTGCAAGTCCCTGGAGAAATCTAGCTGCCTTGCAGACAGGGAGAGTACTGCTGATGTGAGGAAAGGCAGGCTTTCTCCTGACCCTCTGTCTCGCAGGAGGAGAGGACTGGAAGGGATCTTCCGAGTCCTGAAACTCAATCACCTGCCATTATAAACAGCTGTTACATCTGGTGCTATTCAGAAGCTCCTGTTACCTGATCCCAGGCGCATCTTTCCATGGTTTTACTATTCTGATGGTTGAAATCCTCCTCTGCTTCTTTGGCTATTGTTATTCACTTCCAGATTAAACCTGCTGATCTTGATTTTTTTTTTTTTTTTTTGGCTCTTCTCACTTGTTGGTTGCCCTGTCTTACTGGATGAAACCATTTAAGAATAGGTAGTTAATACTGATGAATACTCACTCCTAATCAGCTGCTACAAATTCCCTTCCCCAGGTGGGGGATGACTATCTGATGATTTGTCTGGCAGTAAATCGGGTTTGTGTGGGGAGAGGATGCTGCTGGCCATATTATCCCACGCCAGCGCTGCTTGCTTTACCCACACCTTTCTGTAGTTTTCTAGTCTCTCTATAGCATAGTGCCTATGGCTTTCTCTCTTTCCTCTCTGTATCCACTGTCTTTTCCAGTGGCCTGCTGATAGCCCCACCAGTGGCTGTGCCCCCAGGCCTTGGTTCCCCCTGGGTCTCCTGTCCCACTTGGCTGTGGATGGTTCCTAGTGGAGCATCCTGGAAGTCTGCCTGGTTTGCGGAGAGGTGGAGCAGGTGGCTTTATGGCTGCTGTTTCTGTTGTTTATGACTGAGAGAGAAGGGCCAGCCAAACACTTTATTTTATCCAGAGAGTGCAGTAGGCAAAGGAAGTGGCTTAGTGGAACACATCCAGCTGAAGAGCCATATATCATGCAAGCTTGGTGTGACTCAGGGGCTTCATGCAATCCTTTGAATATAGTTCATCCTCAAAGATTGCAAATGCTTGTCTGCTGACATGTGCCTGACTAATGCCAGCCAGGAGCTTGTTGTAGACCACTGGGGCTGGAACCCCAAGCACAGCTATTCCAGAGCCTTATGCTCACAGTCTTCTAGTTGGAAACCTTTTTGCTCAGTGTATCTCTTATCCCTTAAGCTATCCACATAAATTTTATGTGAGCAGTTTGAATAGCAGCAATCTTTTTTTTTTTAAGCACTCTTATCTGTCACAAATGCCAGCTCCCCTTGTATTGCACGACAATGGGTATGCGTCTCTTAAATCTTGCTATGATCAGAAGGAAATTAATAGTCTTCACAAGTCTTACTGATTATCTGTAAGAGTATTTGAAGCTATTTGTCCCACCCTTTCTTAATCTAGATAACATACACCAAGACTGGGAGCATCAACAAATATTTGGTTTTGCTGCAGCGTATGATATTTCTCACTGAAAACTTTTGTTTTGGTGTTGCAACTTCTAAAAACTGTTGCCCATAGTTTTAAAAAAGGGCCTACAGTGGATAGAAGTGGGATATAGCTGAAAGGCCAGTGTTTCTTGCTGCTGCTTGGTTATACTAGAAACTCATCTGCCTAGATTAGACTTGTGTTTAGCTAGTTTCCTCAGCAATGTTTGGCTTTCAGAAATTCTATTTGCTTACCAGATTTATTTTTCCTTAACATGTTACCATTCCAGAGTGGGTTTTGTGCAGCGTTATTCCTTTTGGAGGTTATTAATTGTGTCTGGTAACCTAAGAGTGGCTATTCTCAGTGGTCACGCAAGTACGGCGTATAAAACAGACCTAAATTTTAAGTGATAATGTTTATCCTACTTGGAGGGAGTGGGGGGCACATCAGTGAGGTATTTGGGAAGGTATATTTATATCAGTTGGACCATTAAATGAAAATCAAGTGAACAGGTAAAACTCAATGAAAACCTGAAGGAATCCAGTAAGTGTGTGTGTGTGTAAACACATAGTGTGTGTGTGTGTGTGTAAACACATAGTGTGTGTGTGTGTAAACACATAGTGTGTGTGTGTGTGTGTAAACACATAGTGTGTGTGTGTGTGTGTAAACACATAGTGTGTGTGTGTGTGTGTAAACACATAGTGTGTGTGTGTGTGTGTAAACACATAGTGTGTGTGTGTGTGTGTAAACACATAGTGTGTGTGTGTGTGTGTAAACACATAGTGTGTGTGTGTGTAAACACATAGTGTGTGTGTGTGTGTAAACACATAGTGTGTGTGTGTGTGTAAACACATAGTGTGTGTGTGTGTAAACACATAGTGTGTGTGTGTGTAAACACATAGTGTGTGTGTGTGTGTGTAAACACATAGTGTGCTCCTTAGTTCCAAGGAGTGTAATAGAAGCTAAACAATAACTCTCAGTGTTATTGCCAGATAATTCTGGAGTGGGGAAAAAAGTCTGAGGACAGCTGAGGTTCCTTCAGTGAGAAGAGTAAGAGGTGCTTAACGACCTCAGAAATGTGTAGTGGGCCTTGAGATGAAGGCACGTTTTTGGATTGATGAGGGACTCCTAGCTGCTACAACATGACGGTTATTACTTGTTTAGTAATATTTATTACTAAACATTGATGTTTATTGTCTAGGAAACTTTAAAGGCAATTTTTATATATCATTGCAACTGGAAGGAAAATACAAACATTTCCAAGTCCTAGACTTGATTAATTTTTTTAGTATGTTTTCTTATGATACAGGCTATGTATTTTGTTATGCAGCAATACAGTGGTGTATAGCCAGTTTAAAACAGACACATCTGTTTAAGAAGTGGGTGTGGAGAAGAGTTCAGATGTAACTGTTGGCCTTGTTCAGGGCACCCTTATGTGGAAGCGATACCCTCCCTCCATCACCCTCCACTGCACCTTCTGGTGATGCCATGGCTGTGCAATGATCTGCCTTCCCTCACACACCACATTGCTCTCTCTTTGCTGACTTTGCTCAAATGTGTTTCACTTAGAGTTTATTGCTAACTTCAGGGCTGCCCCTTAGTCCTTTGTCAAAGGCCTCGGGTTTGTTAGTCTTATTAGGCTGCTGCCATGGCGTTTCCTTCATTTATTCCTTTGTGAAAGATGCCCTTGTTCATATTGAAGCTTACAAACTACCTTTTCTGTTAAATCGTATTCTGCAGGACTTGCACGTATATTTTTCTTTAATGAAAGTCTAAGCATTTTTATGAGCCAAAACCTCATTACACTGTACAGAGGCTGTACTTTAAACCTATCTGTTCTGTTACGGTACATTTTAATAAAACTTTATTAGATTTCTCTTCTGATGAAAGACAGCAGGAAATGTTTCCTTCATTAGAAAACTTGAGGTGCTGGGAAACTTAATGTTGCATTCTTGTTTTCAAATTAATTATGGGTTTTGTTATACCTGGTTAATGGGCCTTCTATGAAAGGAATTCAATTTAAATTATCCCATAGAAGATAACTGCATTCGCGTCAAGACTATCTTTACACATCTGATCATGTGGCTTCTTTTCAATGAATAATAATTTTTTTCAGTCTTGGATTTATTAAGTTTTTCCTGTTGTAAATGGGTATGATACACATTTTATAACAAGGTATTTTATCTAAATTCCGCTTTTACCAGTGGCACTTTGCTTTGTTACAGCAGCAGATGCAAATCTACTGCAAATGTAAATCTGCCGGAATGTGTTTTCTTCGTTCTTTTGAGTGAAGAAGACTTCATTATTTTTTTTAAAGTGGTTTCCTATGCAACATAGGGTACAGTAATCTGTGCAGCTATTAGGTTGTCTGAATAGGATGAAATGAAATTCCTATTTCATAGGAATGAAAGCATTTTTATGTAACTTAATTTTGTAAAATGCTGAGTAGCATCTGGAGGGAAGAGAATGATGGGGAATTAAAAACTCGGGGGATTTGCTCAATATGTTGAATCTACTCCAGTATCTTATTTTTCCTTCTGTGACCACTGCACATATGTTTGGGCTGCTACTGAGAGCAGAGCATGCTTAACTGAAAGCTACAAGAAGGTTTTTTTTGTAGATATAAGCCACTTTTTCTTCTTTCTTATGTTACAGCCACTTCTTATTAGTGTCCCGGCTTAAGGAAGAGAGGTTAAAAACTACTTGTGTTTTCTTTCCCTGCTGCTGTCACTCTGGAAGGCTATAATCAAGAAAGATTTTTACATCCCATTTTATCTCTGCCTGAATTATTCCTATATTCCTATTTTTTTTCTTTTTAGAAACCAGGAAAATATCAAAAAACCACACAAACAAAAAATCCCCTTTTAACCTAAATGAGTAGTCAACGTGAAACACCTAGTGTATTGTTTCCCTTAAAGAAGAAAATTGGTGATAAGGTGGTCTTTCACTAATGCAGACCTGTTTATTTGAAAGCAATTTGCACAAAGTCCTAAGCACAAGGAAGATGCAAATGTAAGTTTTGAGCTGGTACTCTTAATTAAATCTTTTAATTATTATTCCCCTATTTATTAGCTAGTGCTGAACCTGAAAGCTTCTGCCTTTGCTTCCTGTCAGAGTCAGGCTGTAAGTTGGACTATTCCAGGCTTTTCTAGTTCCTTCTCCAGCTTCTCCATTCAAACAACCCCAAATCTTAGGCCCTAGCTGGAAAGGTCATGGCTCTCGGGGGCTTGTGCTTTGTTTTAGGAATTAGTAGAGCTTATATCCTCCTGCTCTTCTTGGGAAACATGTTTTTTTCCAAATAACAATGTCCAGTGTTGTGAATGTATTTGGAGTCCCTGTGGTGGGTTGACCTTGGGCTGCAGCCAGGCCCCAGCCAGCTGTTTCTCGCATTGTTTTTCCCCTCAGCCCCCACTGGTGTTTCACCCTTCTGTACGTACGTACACACGCTTCCCCAGAGGCACCAGCAGGTCGCTGTCGGAGCCGGCCATGCCTGGTGCAGGGCAGCCCTGGCCTCTCCTCTCGCAGGCCCAGCAGCCCCTGCTGCTTGTAGGGCTCACCACTCCATAGTCAGTCTTTGCTGATAAAGTGTTGTCTTTACGTTTGAATATTGAAGTTATCCCAGCAACAGCTTCTTCCTTGTTGCTGTTGATGTCCTTCTGATCCGAGAGCCCTGCAGCTGAGTAATGGGGGTGGGCAGAGCGGGATGTGGCTCCCCAGTGCTGGTGGCCCTGCATGGGTGCCTTGGGCCTCAGGAGAGGTGGTGGTAAGCCATCGTCCAGCAGAGAAAGGCGTTGAAAAGAGATGGGAAATCTACAGGTAGAGCCAGTTTATGCTTTTTGGTGAGTATGCCTCAGCCCTGCATAGCAGTAAGTAGTTGTAACACGAGGGAACGTGGGCCTTATCTGAAAATATTGTGAAAGAAGGAACAAACAACACTGTACAGCAGCAATGCTGACATTTATCTCACCAGGGATTTTTGTCTACTGGATGATGGTGTCTAGAGTTGCTCTTTTTTTATGTGTGGAGTAGTTTTGAACCTGAAGTTTTAAAATTTTAGTTAGATATAGATGTCCCCACCAACTAGATAGTGTGGATTGCAACCCTTAGATTTCGTTAGCTCTTCTCTTTCAGTAGGAGGGTTTTAAATCCTGTAGGATAAAGAAGGGAGTATTTGGTAGGAAAAGCTTTCCAAGGCTTCTGAATTCTCTTGGGCTTAGAGCATGCCTGGGGATTGGTTCTCATTCTGGTTTGTTTTGGGTTTAATATTTAATCTTTTAGAAGTCTTTGATAGTTGCTAATGTTCAAGCTGGTGGCTATGTATGGAATATATGCCAAAGCACTCATCTGTGTAAGGTGGTGTTGAATTATGTACTTCTAAAATAAACGTCCATTTAGAATGACCTACTTCTGGCACACTTCATCTAACATAAGGAGCACCTTCTTTCTTTCCAGTAAGCTGGTCACTTTGAGGTGTTCCTAATTATGGGAATATATAGTTTATGAATATAGAGAAGTTTGGTTTTCAGCTGGGGCTTTGATCTAGAAATACACAGAGATAGTGAACTGGTTCAGATTCCAGGATAAATGCTTCGAGGAAGTGATTTACTTTTGACCTCCCCAGAACACTTCAGGTTTTGCTCCTGACAGGCATTCTGTCACAGGTAAGGAAGTGTCGTTGATGCAAATACCCTAGGTGTTGTACTGAATGATAAACCAGTAATAATTTGTCGCACGGTGTGTGTAATGACTGGCTATTCACTTCGGAAGGACCACTATACATGCTAGTTGGTGAGTCAGCCCAAGCACGCTGACCTCGGGGGCTTTCACCTCTGGAGAGTTCTGTTAAAATGTATACTCTGGCTTATTAAGCAGGGAGAATGACATAAGTACAGCCAGTTCCATATAACTGACGTGACTTAAATTAACTGTTGAAAACCGACTGCTCCCTCCTAATTGCTACAAAATAGCAGCACACAAAGTAAAGCAATAGGAATGTTGTTAGTGTTTAGTAGAGAATGCTTCAGCATTGTTATCTTACTAATAATGTGTCTGGAATAGCTTTGATTATACCAAATGTGTTTACATTATTACTTTGGTTTTTAACGATCAAACTTTGTGCTATATTTGCTGCTAAGACTTCTTGGTATAAAATAGAATAAAAGGGCTCTTGGCTGCAGGTCACCAAGCAAATGGTTTGCAGTGTAGGTCCTCTGAGCAGCGTACCCAAATGGAATACGTGGTAGCACAAGGCATCTCTGACTCCTTCCAACCCGCCTTGACTCTCTTCTAGCTGCAAACAGGTCATGCTTTCCAGACTAAGAAATGCTCTGAATTTGTGCCTGGTTTATCCTAAAAGTTCTGTGAAAGCTCTCCAAGTTCATCATTAGTGGACTGAATTGGTCTGAAACTTTTCTTTAGTTTTTTGCAGTCAACATTTAGCTATCTGTTTCCATTTATTCACGTTGCTTTAACCTGGAAAGCATGCTTCTACTGAAGTACATGTTTGGCTAGCCTGAGGTATTTTCCTGGTGGTCTCATACATGTAATAGTGCACTTCTGTTGTAATCAAGCAGCACAACTCAGGTGTGCAATCTTCTACTTAGTATTTTCTTATTTACTGAAAAGTTTTGTGCAACAGCTCCGCCCCCTCCCCCTCCAAACCTGAGCATGTCTTTTAATTGGGTGGAAAACCTCAAATACCACTGAGAGCTGTAGTGTGCCTCTGAGGTTTGAATCGGAGCTCTGATCTAAATGATGTAATGTGACATCCAGATCTGGAGCTGCTGCTTTTGCACCCTGTGGCAACCAGAAGCCTGTAGAGGCACAGATTTGTTTGGTTTGTTTTTTTTTTTTTTCTTTTGGGACGTTGATGGGAGCTGGGTCCAGAAAAAGCTGCCTCTTTGGAAGGCTTCTGCTGATTTCTGGCTCAGTAGGATCCTTATTGTTGCAGTAGCAAAGCTTTTTCTCATTAGGTGTCAAAAATGGCATGCCCTCTTGGTTCAGCTTTAATTAGCAGTAAGAGAAATATTGGGCACAGGCTTGATACTAAGACAAAAAGTGGTGGGGTTTTTTCCAGCTGCTATATTTGGGAAATTCTTTTTATTCAGTTCTTGTTTAAGCAAGTCCATTTACCCTTTATTTTTACTACCACTTGACAGAGTTACATTTTCAAACACTGCAAATGCTCGACAATTAGTGTCTAATTAGCAAAACCTAAAAGTTCTGCAGTTTTGGATCTCTTCTAGACTTGTTCTGCTGGCCAGTCCAAAAGCTTATTGAAATGCCTGTGGTGAGATAATATTGCAGCAAGCATCAGAGGCATAGTCCTTGACCCTGTCTTCAGTCATCAATAGCTGTTAATACTGTTCAATATTCTGTATGAATGAGAATAAGCTTGTGAAGTCTTGCAGGGTAGATGGGTTAATGGATCAATATTGACCTTTACCATTACAGCTGCAATTAAAGCTGCATATGAACTGAAATGAGGGTAGCAGTTTCAGCACAAATATTGGGGGGGGCGTGGGGGTGTTGCAGGAAGATGTTTTCATCTAACAGTATTTAATGCCATTTTAGATGCCTCTGAAAATGTCACAGAATTGGAAATAAACATGTATGGAGAACAATATGAGGACGTGGAGAGTTTTAAACCAAGGCTATGTTGTGTGTTTGTGGATGTTTTGGTGTGTGGTGTTTTTTTTTGTCCTTGACAGTACAAAATTTTTTAGCAATAAGTTTAAACTACCTCCACTAAAAACCAGCTATGAATTCAGCTGGTACTTGTTTTTACTTACTTGATTTCTCTCACTGCATTTGCTGTGTGGTTTGGATGAAGAAATGACGTTTAGCTCAAGGGGATCTCGCAAGCAGTGGGCAGCGCTACTTGTGGGCCGTGGCAGTGTGAAGCTGGAATGTGCTCGTTCCTTACCAGCATGTGTCCTTCAGAAATAGGCTTCAACCCACCAGCCTGGTAGCCTTTGAACACCCTTTGGCTGTGCTTTCACATCTTGTGTGACCACCTATGCCAAATGTTAAAAGTGGCCTGGCACTTCTGAGTCATGATGAGGGAATATTTGTCTTCAGCAGGTAGGAGATGTGCTGATTAGAGCATGATCTCTTGGGTAGCTGAAAAATGGAGGCTCCCAGCATCACCAGAGGCTTCTGAATTTTCTTTCCTTTTTTGTGTGTGTGTTTAATATTCTGATTTAAGCTCATGTCTATGCTACCTATTGGTTTGGGATTTTTTTTGTTGTTGTCTTTAAGGAAAGGTGTGTTAGCAGTATGTATGGGAGGGGAAAAATCAGTTTTGCGCTCTCTGTATTAATACAACATGAAAATGAGAACCAAGAACAAGAAAAAAAAAAAGCAGCGTGTTTGGGTGAAAGGACTGAAGGACAGTCAATTCACTTCAGAATGCTTTCTGGTTTTGGAGAAAGAAATATTTTTTCAAAATAAATAAAAATCTTTTTTTTCCACTGTGTACCAAATCCCTAACTCTGCATTTAAACAGGAATGAATGTTTGCAGGTGGCTTTAACTCTGATCTTCTTTATCTGCTATTCTCACAGATCTGTTTTATTATGAAATACAGAAAGGTGCGAGAGTCTACTTTAAGAACCAAGAGGAGATGTGGAAGTCTCCTATAATTTTAGCTAGTTTTGGTTATAAACTCAAGAAGGCTATGTTTACAGCTAAGGGAAGGGAAAGAGAAATACTCATTAACTCCCACATCTTGTCGTGACAAGGTATTAGTGGTAGAAAGGATAAAGTGAAATGGGAAAATGAGAATAAAAAACTTTAAAGGAAATGTAGAAGTAGCCAGCAGACATTAAGTGAATGGATTGAGAATAGCAGCATTTAATCATCAAACAGTGCCAGATTTTGCTGCCCTTTCTAAATTAGTATTTTAACTTTGCAAAGAGTTAAAAGCCCTCTCAAAGCTCTGCCCCACTTACGATGGGAGAACTTCTGCCGGCACTGAAGTATAAGTTTTTTAATTTGTCCATAGATACTTGTATGTGTGGAAACAAAGTAAAGAAAACATGCTCTCCAGGTGGGACTACATAGTATTGCCTTCTCCAGAGGAAAAAAAAACAAACCCAAAAAAAAACCCCACACAAACTTTTTGACCAAGACTGGAAATTAATGGGATCCTACAGACACCTGTTTTGTCTCTGACACTCCTGCTGGCTGGATGGCCAACCCCCTGCTGCAAAATGGTGAGAAGAAAGCTGAAAGGGCCAGGGGGGATTGATCTTCTTGGATAGGTTTAAATGCAGGATGCTCCCCAAAGTATCTGGGAGAAACAAGTAGTATTGATCTGTTCTGTGGGAATGCTAAACTTGCACTGAACAGAAAAATCTCATTAAAGCTCCCCAAGATGCCCTTTGCTGCTATTATTGAGGTTTTTTAAAACATTTTCTGTACAACATTTTTCTTTAGATTAAATGGCCTCAAGTGTAACAGGATCAATGCAGCTATCCAGAGACTTACTTTTGGTAAATAAAAATAATCGTAATACAGCAAATAAAACCTATTTGCCATGTTATCTAGTGAAAAGCAGACAGAATCTTTAATTTGTTCTGAAGTGTTGAAAATCTCTAATGCTAGATCTTTGGGTGATTCTTCTTCCCTCCTGTGCTGGAACATGTTCTCAAGGTGGCAAAACACCTTTCCAATCAAAGATGGCTTACTGCTTTTTTTTTAAAAAAAATTTATTTAAAAAAGCTAATTCATATATTTGAAAGTAATTGCAGTTGAAGTAATGTAACCATTACTACATGTCACTTCTATTTGAACTAGTCTGGATCAAACCCTCTCTCTTTTTGTTTCCTTGAACTAGATGTGTACTTTATGGTGTCTTTAGACTGCTACAAGTAATATTAAAAAAATACAGTAGTTAGTCTCCTTCCCTTTTTAGACTCCCTATGCAGATGTTTATCTACTGGATGTTTATCTAGTAGATACCTAAGTGTGATTTAGTCCTAGATGTTAGTTAATGGTTTGGTCCTAAATAGTTTCTGAAAATGAAAGCTCAGGCTGAGTTTGATAATATGTCACACAAGTAATAACTTCTGGTTGCATTGCTTTTTATCTGAAGAGCTCAAAGTACTTTGGAAGTGTGTTATTTATTATGTACTTGTAGTATTGTGTAGGGAGCTTTATGAAACTCGTGGCCGGTAAAGCCATGAATACAGGCAAGTCCTATGTGTGGAAGACTATTCAGAAAGGAGACTCTCTACACCCTGTACTTTAATTGTGAGGGTGAAGCTTCCTTTGAGCAGGAGCTGTGTGGCAAAACTGTCTTTGGACCAAGTTCAACAGAGATAGGCAGTGCTGAGCAACTTGGATCAATTTATCTTTTTGTTCCTCAGTTTGCCTGGCATGCAAGCATGCCTGAACAAAGGCAATCTCCAAATTTTGCTTCACCTTTTGAGTCAAAGAAAGTGATTCAGCATCCAGAAAAAGGGTAGTTTGATTCCAGAGCTAATAAAACAACAAACCTGCTCTCCTGTGAACATCACATCTGAAAAAAAAAAAAGGAAAGATTTAGGCTCTCATTTGATCTAGTTTAATTTTTCTGTGAATATGGCAAGTATATTCCCTTAGACCATCATTTTTACTTGACAGCAGCTAATTGCTCACATTTTTGTCAACTTTCTGACCTTTAAATGGTGCCACTTTTGACAGCACTTGAAAATGGTGACTGCTTCTAGGGAAAGCAAGAAGAAAAAAGGCATGTATTTTGACTTTAATTAGGCTTTGTAGTGCATTAATGACAATCATGTTGTCAGAAAACTTTACACACTTGTAAGGCTGTCATGATGGACAGTTGTTATTCCTTGTCACTTTCCTTTCTTTTTCCTATCCATAAAAGTGAAGAGTGTCCCTGAGGGTAATGTGACTTGGTGCGCAGTGCAGAGATGTGTTTTCAATAGAACGCTGCTAGTGACATGAGGGGCAAATCACTGCGCAATGTACTGCCAGACTGCAGGCAGAGAGAAACCAACGGGAAAAGGCAGCTGTTGACAACCCCCACGTGGTGATACTTCTGTACGTCGCGTGGTATGTCTGAGCATCTCCTGCTCTGCATGGGTAATGCAGGCCTGACTTGCTAGGTGATCTGGACAAACAGCTTGGTGATCTGGACAAACAGCTTCTGAAGGCAGGAGAGAGTCATGTGGTTTGGGTTCCTGTACTAGATTCTGTCTGAAAGATCTGAGTGCACACAGTAGGGCCAACTCTGACCTGTGCTGTAGGTCTGGCCTTACCACAGTGTGACAGCTTACAGAGTTGAGATATGGATCTTCTTGCACCCTGCCCCATCCCAAACAAGGAAGCAGGCTGGAGCTGATGGTTGCTTTTGCTGTTTCACAGACCTCCTCAAATGGTGGGCCTCCTTTTCTGTTGTGTGACTACATGGGTACTTGACACATCTTGGCGGGGGGGAGGGGGAGGAAAATAGTGATAAGGATATAGCTGCCACCAGAATAATTCACTGAGCTTGTAGGTAGCTCTGTGGTGTTGTCACTGGCACTCTGCTAACAGGCTATGTAGCATGTTAATCACTTATCTTCCCCTTACTTAATGTAATACTTGTATATGTTTAAATCTAAAATTATAGACATGCACATTTCATGTCTGTCTCTTCTGGTTCATGGATTGAAGCCGCAGTACCTAGTAAACTACTCTTACAGGGTTGTCTCTACCATACTTGCATAGAAGACTGTACAAGTCTTCTGAGGCCAGTCATCATTTCTTTGAAAGTGATCACTGAGGGAAAATGAAATATGCAGGAAAGTGTAAGTGCATATTTCAAGATATCATAAGCTTGACTTTTCTCTAAGACTATTAATAGCAGGTTATTGAAAAATAGAATATAAAGAAAAATGTTGGCTGTGGTTTTAGTTGTTTTTTGGTTTTTTTTTTTTCCCAAAGATTCTTTTCTGACCCACTTTAGAAGCAGTTTGTTCTGTGTCTGTCCTATGTTCTCTTTCAATATTTGATTGTGGTCGTCTTATGTGGAGCAGACTTCTTGGAATTCCTAGAACTATTTACTGTCCTTATCCTATATAGATGTTTGTTTCAGAAGTTATTACCTGAACTTTTTACTGTCAAAGTAGATGAATCAAGTTGCTGAGCTCTGGTACTATAGTCGTAAACCCTTTGTGCTAGGTGGGTAACCCTGAATCGGTGAGCATGTGACTCCCGAACTGCTCAAAGAAAGATTTACTTTTTTAAAATTTCATTCATTCTGTTTTCCGTGGCTTCAGCATATAAATACTAGCATCTGTAGTCCTCTGAATAGTCACTATATATTGATAAACTTAACAATACAGAGAAGTAGTAAAATGTCATAGCTAATGTCACAAACATTCAACCTTCATAATAGCAAACCCAAAATCCTCCTAGGAGAGAGGCTTCGGATGCTGCTGCCTTAGGCATGCTTTTGGAACAAGTGGATTCTTCTGGCTACGTTCTGAGTTTCTCTGGTCTGTTTCTTATAGAAAGCAAAGGTCTGACCCTTAAATGGCAGAGAAATGTGCCCTTTCCATTTTTCAGACATGCAAAAGAATGAAGTGTGCCATATTTAATCTTTGGTTTTGCTGGGTTTTGTTGCTTAAATAGCTAAAGTATTTTTAACTTGAAAATATACATATATAAATGAAAGATCTCAAATAAAAAGCATCAGGGTTTCATTACTTTGTTATAAATCCTGAAAATAACTTCTTTAGATACAAACCATGAACATTTTTAGAAGTGTCCATATTCGTGATACCCCTCCTAGTAAAATAGTGACCACAATTGGAGCATAAAATTTTAAGAAACTTTCTTTTTCGCCCTGTTCTGCACCTTCTGATAAAATGCTCTTGAGAAGCATTCTGTAGCTGGATGGCTTAGACTGTAACCTTATTGACTAAGATCTCACAAAGGCACTATTTCTTAACTCTTGGCTGTGTACATTAAATATAGACCTGCAAGGGGGATGCTCAGAACTTAACCTTGAGGATACATTATTGAAAATGTATTAGTTAATGCGTTCTAATAGGCCAATCTAAGTACTTGTACCACCTGTATAGGATGAGTTGGTTGTTTCATTCTGATGAACATTTAGGGAAAGATGCATTGCCCCCTCACCCTGCCTGTAGCTCTGTAGGGGTTTACTGCTTATTTTCCTTTGCTAGCTATGCATGTGGACTTTAACGTGAATAAAAAGAATGAGAATGCTTATTTAAAAAAAAAAAAGCCTGGTAAGTTTATACATAATTTAAAAATACTAAAACCCCTCTTATTTAAAAAAAATGTGCTGAGAGCTATATGCAAGCATCAATTCTCTTCATGCAGAATTCTGCATAAGGTTGTTAACACCACCACGTTTGTAGACATAGTTTTTCTGTTTTTCACAGTAGACAAAAGAAATATTGAAAATACTGAGCTGAATGCATTGTATTTTTCCAGAAAACTATGTTGACCTGTTGGCATATTTGTGGTGTGCCCTGGCAAAAGTGTGACCTTGTTTTGGAGCTGTGAGCTATTTATGCCAGGCTCAGTGTGCCTTTTTAGAACATGGACAGCCGTTCTCTTTTGCCTAAAAGAAGCATGACCCGCTTGAATTATAGAGAAAATTACTTGCTTTAAAAATGATAATGCCCAGACATATGCCTGAAGACTCTAGAACAGGAGAATGTTTAGCTGCCTCTCACAGTGTAGTTTAAACATGTGTCTTAATTTCAATAGATACTGCTGAATCAGGGCCTCAATTATTTTACAGGCTTGTAAGTGGTTTTTCTATTTATTTTAAGTAGGTTTCAGAAATGTATTCTCAGTTAAAGAAAATAGTAATAGGGCACACAGTGACAAAACCAGAGTTCAGCTTTGTTTTTAAGATGCTTTCACCAGTTCCAGTCTCTCTCTGCATGGGGCCAGAATCCTGCAGTGCAGATGTTTGCCCAATCTGTTGCTTGCATCCTTTTTCAGATACTGTTTTCCAGGATACAGTTTCTTATTCCAAATTCCTTTACCAAATGTCTGACCCTGTGTTTGTCTGTGAATAGCTTTGACCTGCCAGCTAAGCTGGTTTGCTTTTGCGGTTATCTTGCCCCTCTCAGTATTTAGTACTACTCCAACTACTTAGTCAACTACATATTTTATCAGCACTGACTTTCCTATTTATTTCCAGGTCATTGTTTTTTCTTGCTTCTTTTTTAAGTCTAACAAAAAAAATTATCTGGAGAAACCATTTTTTATAAAATTTGCAGATTATGTGTCTTGAAGACATAATAACAAGCATTGAAGGTGGACCACCTGTGCAGATCAGTCTAGCTAGATTTGGGTTTTACATCACAGGAAAAGCTTACCTTCTGACTGTAGTAATTTCTCTCTCTCTGAACTCTGCTCTCACTCGGTGGTGGCAGGAAGGGATGAACCCCCCATTTATGTGCAAGAAAAATGGTTTAATTTATCCCTGAGCACACAATTCCTTGTAGTCTCCTACTGTAGTCCAGCAAAATCACAGCATATCAGTCAAAGGACACTCGCTGAATATTTACCAAAGGTTATCTGCATCTGGGAGATATCAGATGTGTACTTTCTTATCTTAGAGGGTCATGGATTTGATAGTTGCTTGTTCTGGGGTTTGCAATGCAAGGGGAATGAGTTCCTGTAAATAATGACAGGACTGAAAGGTTCTTAAAACCTTAACTGCTTCAGTGCCTTAAGGATGTAAAGAATGTGCCCAATAAAAGTTACCCCACTGTGACCCCATAGTTTCACTGGATTTTCTTGCTCTCTTCTGGAATGTTTCTTGCCTAATAAAATCTCTCTGCTCACAAGGGATTACTCTGTGAAGGCATATGCTACAGGCAATCAAATACAGAATAATGGTTTTATTTTTCATTCCTTTCCACAAGGAAAGGGGGGAAAACATGATATTTTTTTCTTGTGAGAGTAATTCTTTGTGAGCCAGTGAATCATCCTTTGCATTTTTCTCCCTCCTTCCTTTCTGTATTCTAGGAAAAATTCCCATAGTTGCAAAGTCCTGGTGTCAGTAATCCATACAGCATCCTCATTTCAGTAGGCAGTACTTGGAGTCATTAGGAATTCTGGCCCATAATTAAAATCAGCAGAGAGCTCTAATAGATGTGAGACATCCACTGTCTGCCTTGTCTCAGGATGCTACATTTTAAAAACTGAATTATGATCATCTTGGAGAGGCTGAGCCACCATGGAAGGGGTATATGATTGCAAGAAATGATTTGCAGATCTAAAAAATATTTGTGTACAGTCAAGTGCAATTATCAAGATGGTTCGTGTTACTCTTAAACCTGCTAGTATTTTGACATGTTTCTACCGATATTTGTGTGAGGAGTGGATAAACATAGTAAGTCTGTTGCTTTGTTGCACTTTGAAGCTTATCTATCTCCATTCATTTAAAAGATTGCCCTTTCTCTGCATTTTATGTCTGTATTTGTATCTGCCAATGTTAATTAACATTCTAGTTTGCATATTTCAGAATCTTGACTTGAAATCTGTAACTGTTTTTGCCTGGATGTAACAAATCCTTTTAGCCTTACATTTTTTTATAGTTGTGAGCATGGAATAAGGCCTATATGGTGTGATTTTATTCTCTTCCTCTGATTGCTAGAGCAGTATCTGGTTAGAGGGACATAATAGAAATAATTATTACTGAAGTGGCTTGGTGGGCAGACAGTGGGCGAGTGGTTCAAGGTGTCTATAAAAATGTACAGTTCAAAAACTGCTTGCAAACTAAAAATTCCTTTGTGTTCTGGGATTACAACTGCATGTTGTCCCTCTGTGGTGGTTTTAATTTCAAAATATTGGATGATTCTTTACATTATAGTGTGCACCAAGAGATAAGCAGAGTTACCTTTCAAAAGGCCAACAGTTACCCTACTGTGGCTAGAGGCAATGGATTTATTGCCAGTTCTGAATTTGGAAAGATAACTGATATCTAATAACCATTTCTTAACAATGGCTACTGTGTGGTGGTAAGAAACTTGGCAGACAATTAATGATGAACTAAGTCCACTGCTTTGATCTCTCTCTTTGATAAATATCTATGGGCAGATAACGATTTCTTCAAATGGATTTGCTGTTCATTTTCTCTTAAAGCCTCTTTCTTCACTGTGGGTAAATTAAGCTCTGCCTCTGTTGTTGCCATATCTCTATTAGCAAAAGCTCTAGTAGAGAAGAGTATTGTATTTGCAAGAACAATTACTACTCAGCCCGATAACTTTAGTTCACAGACTTTGTAGACTGATATATGTTATAGTGGCAAAAGCTATGTCATACCCATGTCAGTATGGGTTATGTTTGAAGGCTTTGCATTCTTACGGTTGTACCAGAAATATCGTTGTGCCTTAGCATCATGCCCTATTGCTCCCTTATCATTTAGGGACTCATGTAGTCCCTTCCTTCATATCTGGGGTCTTCCACCCATCTCCCCTTTTCTCTTGTGGTAAGGTTTCCCAGTCTTCTCTATATCAATAAATATGCTTTGATTTCTTTCTGTCACGCAGCATAATATTGTGCATGCTGACTGTGCTAGCTGAAATGATTGCAACTATTTCTCATCCCGGTGGCATTTTGCTCCTGCCTGGCTGCGTCTGAACTTGCAATATGACAGTTACAAAACTCAAAAATCATTTCTGTTTGAAATCTGCTAGCCTAAATACACATAAGGAATCTTGTGAACAACTGAAATGAAGATATTTTCAAATATTTTGTAATATTTGTCCCCTTTTTGGAGGAAAAAAAAAAAGCAGAGCAGGAAAAAGAGCAAATTCTGCCTATTTGATATGATTCTATCATGTTAGAGGCTGGGAAAAGCTGTCATGGGTTAGGGTTCCCTTGCTCCACTACTGTGCTGGAGCAAAGCAAAAAGAAGTAGAAACATGAAGAGGATTTCTTTGGAGGAAGCCCCTCTGAAGAAGGCGTATAGTAGATAGGTTGAGTAAAAATGAGTCACCGCTGCTGCCTCAAATGACAGGGCATATATCTATTTTCATTCTTTCACAAACAGTCAATGAATGCCTTTTGTTTAAACCTGATAGACATTGGCTTTGCCACTTGTTGTCATGAGGTGATAGGGTTAGAGCACCAATCCCCAAAAGCGTCCCTTCTCAAGCTCACCAAACTTCTGTTGTGGTAGACACGTGGTGGTGCACAGAGGGGGCCAGGGCTCTTTAAAGCTATGGTAGGAACTAGTGGCATAGAGGGATGTTACATGTCTGCTAGTGTCTTTACGTGGAGTAAACTGGAGTGCAGATTGTGAAATTAAAAGGTTAATCTATGATACGCGTCTTCTGGCAATGTTGTATGTGCCTGTAATTTAGGTTTCTGTGCTGTCCCTAACAGATGCAGAACTATAAAAGATTACTTTTTGTTTCTTTGTGTCAGAGTCCAGCCTGTTTTCATGAAGGGATCTGCAGTTCCTTTTCGCTGTGTTAAGAAATTGAATCTCAGGAGGTGGAAAGGTTTTTGTCTGTCTTCTAAAAGACAAATGTACTGACATTGCAGAATGGCTTCGTCTGAGCATCATGTTCTTAAGGTTAATAACAAAACCAAGTCATGTGATATGGGCAGAACTGATCTCCCATTCAGAGGAAAACAGTTGTATGAGCACAAGACAAAGTATAGGGCATCGTTAGGCAGTTGTGTTGGCTGAAATAGTGCTTAATTCATACCACAGAAATCTTAAGCAGCCTCTGCCTTTCCCATTCTAAAGGCTCACAGAAATTGTGAAGTGGCTGTGACAAGTGTTACTGATTATGCATCACTTGTTAATATGAAAATATGATCTAGATACATATCTTCTTTGGTTGGATTTTGGAAAATTAATCGTCTGGAAAGAACTAGACAATAATTTCTGTGCTAATTAGCAAGGTTAATGGCAGAGGATATGGAATGTGCAGAGGTGATTGAAAGTGAGCTTCTGTTTCCAGGCATCACTAAGGAAGAGAGACCATAAGTTGAAGTATGGGAGAAAACTCAGAAGAGGGAAGGTTGATAGAAGGGCTGAAGTTGAGAAAATAGGGCAGAAGGAAAAAAAAATTCTTTATTTTTGAGATGGGGATTGAGCTTTGGGAGGCTTTTTAGACCACCACACATCTTGTTCCTCTGGGCTTTTTTTTTTTATTGTTGTTGGCTTACCTTCACAAAACTATTGCATTTCATTCCATATCAGAAATTTCAAACTGAGCTTTAACAGATGTACCAAAAATATTTTGATGCATGACTATGCCAACTGAAGCATATTATGTGATTGTTGGTCTCTATAGTTCTGTGATCAAATGTAGATATAAATCCTCCTGCATTTTTTTAACAGTTGATGCCAATGGTATAACTCTTATTTGTTTTACTTACCTCTGTTATTGTGTAATTATTTTATAGAATGTGAAGGAAAATGCAGAATACAAAGTGGTTCTGACTCTTTTTTTAATGAGCTGCATCTAACTGCATCCAGATATGGAAACTTAAAAGATTATCTCTAATTTTACTGTATACTTCCCAATTGAGGAGAACTGTATCAACACTGTACAAGCTCTGCTGTCATAATTAGCACTGGAGTGTATCAGTGTGTTCAAACAGTGGTGTGGAAGGACCACTTTATGGAAGATACCCCACTTCGTACTCTTCCTTAGAAGTGAATGTTGAGAAATGAACCAAGACAATAAACCAGCAAGCATTCTTCAGAAGGGTAATGACACTTGTAGTTTTCAGCTTTATGCAATATGAACCAGCAGCCTGCAGGCAGGTATCTCTAGGTAGGCCCAGCACCAATCACCTGGGCTAAACAGGCTGCCAATATCCACTCGGCACAAATGCGTTTTTCAGGCAAAGGATCTATTGCTTTTTTCCTTATTCATGCAGCTCCCATTAATGTCAAAGGGAACTATGTGTTTGCAAAAGGAAAATGGATCCCCTGAGGGTGTCAAGTATTGTAAGGTAATGTTCTTCTGTTACATTTTATGCACTGCTTATTTTTATGAGTTGTTGTAATTGTTTAGTATGTATGATTGCTTTAGGGCCTGCTGTCAGGTGTGGAATCACTGCATAAAAAGGCCTTGTGAATGAAATATTGAGAATACAGAAAAGCAACCTCATCCTTTTAATGTCAGCAAAGCAAATATATATTTAGAATAGGAACTTACATAAGAAGCAGCAGAAACTAAGCTGCTTTGAGAACTGTGAAAATGCGTGGTCCTAACTGACCAATTAATGCCTACAGTTATTGACATTTCAGTAATTCATTAAGCTCTATATCAGTTCTGAAACAACTGGTCTGCAGGGAGGAGAGCTTATAAAGGCAGCATTGATTAAATACACTGAACCTGAGAGACCAGATTAGTGGTCATATTTCTAATTTGTAAATCAAATACGTTTACAATGTAAACAACCTCTTTATTCTTGTTTTTGAGGAAACCTTTTGACATGAACTTGGAAGTGCTGTTACCTGAGCTAACAGAATTGTTCCAAAGTAATTGTGAACCTTTTGTCTTGGCTTATACCATCAGTCAGTGAAAATTAGATGTTTCTTGGCAATGATCAAATGATTATTTTTTTTTGAGCTATATTTTTTAAAAAATTTTCCACTAGTTGAAAACTGATGAATGGATTGCTTTGGTGCTGTTGGCTGTGTGGAGTCACCATAAACAGTGAAAAGACAACTTGAGTAAGAGTTGTCCTGAATGTGAATTAAGGATGGATAAACATGACGACTCTTAACTCTTGTAAAGAAAGCTTTCTATAAACCCAGAAGGTTGGGGTTTTTTTTTGGTGTTATCTGAAGTTCTTAATTGGGAGAACTTTTACATGGGTTGAAGAATATTTAAAGTTACACAGGGTGGGGGTACTCTGCTTTTTGGAACTTCAGTGCTTTTCTACATTTCTGATCAACATCAAGACAAAAAGTTGTTACCAGGACTGAAATCCTCTTCCAACATTATGTTACTCAGAACTATAACAATGGCTGTAGTTGTTCCCTGAACAAGGATTTTTGTTAAGGTGAAGAAGAATAATTGCCTTATCTCCTGTGCTTCCACTTCACAGCAGTTATCTTTGGTGCAAACCTGCTGATTTGGAGTTTTGTCCACTCAAGTGAGTGGTTCTACTGGGTAACTAACACATTAGCAGAAAAGCTGTAAATAATGAAAGTAACTTTTTCTGTTAACATAGAGTTTTCTACCCAGTCCTTGGCCATGGGAGTTAACTTAGCATCACCATGTCTGATTTGGACTCGGGTGAGGAATGATGAATTAAATCTGTAGACAAGTTCAGTTTGTGGATCAGATTTGTGGTTCACAATTGAAATGGTTTATCACCAGAATATGGGGACAACCTGTTTCTTATATGCTGACTTACCCAGTTGTTGACTCTTTTCTCATATGTAACCTGTGTTTATAGCTCCAGATAAAATTCAACCTTCTGACATGTTCCTGAAGCAGCTTTTTCAGAACTTTCTTCTACATTGGGAAAGTATAAACCATACTGTGTTGATGCTTTTTTGTCTACTTCTAATATGTTCTTGAAAAAAGGCAGTACTGGTTACTTCAGTACTGCTGTTTTTAATAACAAAATCAGTTCTTTTTTCCCCAAAAAATGCAGTAGTTCCCTTTGTATTTCAAGTAGATCTCTGATACCATAACTAGGTTACCAACTTGGCATGACAGGCAAGACAGCTGGCCGGCCAAGTCTGCATATCTGGCAAGACAGTACTGCAGGTGCAGGAATAGAATACTTGTTTTCAAGAACAATTTGCTGTGGCTGACTTCATGTCCTTGAGTTTCTTGCAAACAGCAGATATTTTTCTTCTCGCTGTACAGCTGAAGACTAGACTTGCGTTAATCTACTTATCCCTAACTTTCTACTATAGAAATTGATTCTATCAGAAGCCATCTTTCTTATGTTCCCTTTCATACCAAGCTGCTTTCCTATTTCTCCCCAGTAGTGCAGGAAATGCTTGGATTGCAGGTGATCTTGTGAATTAATTTCAAATCAGTTTATTATTTCAATGACCACTTGGGTTCTTCACAATGGTACTTTTCAATGTTTAATTCAAAATAGAATTCTCTAAAAATCAAATTATGTTCAAGCCAAGCTTTGGGGAACAGGAATTGGAAATTGAAGGGGTATGTGAGAGTAATTTTTTCAGTAGAAATTTCAAGTAAGTTTCCATCTTGAGAGAAATGCATTTTAAATATTTTAAATGCATTAGCTTGTCTTTTAATTTGAGTGTTCCGTATTCATGTCTACTAATTTCTCGTCTTGCCATTGAGCTGGCCTTAGCGGATGAGAGCTGATCTTTCTAATTAAGACCAAGCACTGAATTAATGTTAACACTTGAGGCTTAGGTTTACTAGCATAGCTGTGACCTAGACAGGATAAAAGAGGGTCGCTGCACTGCAAAGTTATTCTGGCATGTGGCCCTGGAGCTCCAGGAAAGGCAACGTCTTGAACGATGAGTGTGGGCGAAGGCTGGGAGGACACCGTTCGCACTGCTAAAGGGCACTGGCCACGTTTGGCCTTGCTTTGCAAAGTCTTCCAAGGCTGATGACCAGGCACAAGTGAAAATACAGCAGGAGGTGGGTTAAAGTGGAAAAAGAAGAGACTGTTTACCAAACTATATTTCAGTGTGTCAGCTTGCCTTATGGTACTTAGTTTGATTTTTTTTTTTCTTCATTTTTAAAGTCCAAGACCAGAAAGTCTTGGCCTACCTCTTCCTCCTGGCCACAGGAGTAAATTGTAATCTGAAACTTTTACTCAGTAGTACTTCTTAAGAACCAGATTTCTGTAATTTTGTGGTACCGGTCAACTTTGCAGAAAATCATTAATTGATCTTTTTAGTATGTTTGCATGGGACATCTTTCATTTGCATGTGTTTTACCAAAAGAACAAAGAAAACTTATTCTATCAGTTTATTTGGAAATGTGCTTTTGTCCTGAAATGCAAGAGGAACGAACTTTCATTTTTGGATGTCTTTAGCATGGTGTGTACTTATGGTGGATAATGCATTCTAAAAAATACACGGTGAAATGGTTACAAGATCTGGGTTTCTCTTCTGGGCTGGCAAGCTAAGCTTTTCTAGTTACTTTTCAGCTCCAACCCTCACTTGATCAGGAAAAGAAATATCTAAATAGTGCCTTTGAACTCTGTGGGTTAGTATTAAAGTGTGTATTAAAGAAAGGTGGGTATGATGGAGCGGGGAATAGTTTTAAGTATAATTATACATAGTCAAGCAAGTATATACCTGGAAAAACAAAGACAGCCTGACTCTGATTAATGAAGTTTGTAAGGAGTAATTAAGTGATCAGTACTGAGCTAGAGTCCCTAGAAGGACTCGCGTAATCCCTGGGTCTTAAAGAAGCTGAATTTTCTAGTTCTGGTTTAGTTCTCTGTACACAAGCTCTGTTCTCTCCTCCATCCCATTCCCTTGGTGTTTTACTGAATAAATCAGCTTGTCTCCCACTTTGTTTCTTTCCTTGCTTTTATTAAACTTGCCCCAGGGTGAGATGTTTGGGTGGTGGTTGGTTGGGGGTTTTTTGGTTTTGTTTTTTTTTTTTCTGAGGAAGGAGGAAAGAGGACTGATGGAATATATGCTTCTCAAACACTCTTAGAATATGGAGATATATATTAAGGTCTAAGATGTTTCATCCAGTAACATGGGTGTTATGCTTATATAATTTTACTAAAATCAAAGGAAACAGAATGCAAGTCAGGAGGGTTATAACACTGTAAAAACACTGTTGGGGGAAGATGATCAAAACCTAATGTTTTTCTTTCTTAGGGGACTTATTCCTCCTTCCTGTGTTGTCAGGAAATGGGAGGATGTGACTGATAAGAATCATTGTCTTTACAGGCTTAAAAAAAATGAAAGACAAGGAGGGAAGGCAAACTACCCCTGGTTGCCAGTTCTTTGTAAACCCTTTCTCTTGTTTGTGAACTTGCTGTACAACAGCTTGAAACCTTGAGGATCTATACTTGTTCTCCAAGACAATTGTAGGTAATAATACTTGGACGTCGTTGTATTTTAAGGCAGACCAAGTCCTTATAAAACCAAAACCTCTACCTATGCTATGTCATGCATCCAATTCTTTTATGCAAGCCCTTCACCAATCTTTTAAAAAAAACTTTCCAAGTCAACAGTGGTATTCAGGTGCCTCTATCAACAGGTGTGTAATATTTTAAATTCTAGGCTTGTAACTTTTTTTATTTCAGTCTTGAAAGACTGAGTAGACCAAATCCTAAGGATGGAATTTGCTTCTGTCACCTGCCTGTCCAGATCTGACTAAAATGAGAGTGGCAGAAACATGTGAGAAAATTGCTTTTTAATGAACCAAACTGGCTTGGCAAAAGGGTCAACTCCAGAGTGAGCACAGTGTGGTTGGGAGGAAGGAAGAGGAGACCCTTTCAGTATCAGTGAACTATTAGAAGGCCTCAACTGTCTTGTGCAACATCCCCCTTCCCAGAGAACAGCTACAGTTGTGTCTCAGAAAGTCGTCTTGAAGCCTCACTGCCCAAGTTGTGAATGCAGGATCCCATATAGCTGTACACTTGCTCTCTTCAGGCCTGAGTCTTAGCCTTCTTTAGAAACTCAAAGTGATGACTTTTAAATTATCTACTGAAGAGCCACAAACTTGAGCTGCTTTGGGGCAAGGGGAATGGAGTCTTAAATCCATCAGGTTCACCCTGAGTAGTGTTTTATCTAATATTGTGTAAACAAAATATAGTGGTCTTAAACGCTTGCCAGTGGGAATTTAATAGAGACTCTTACAGCATACAGATCACTGTAATAATGGTACTAGAACTTGATTACCCTTTAAAAAAATGTTCTGCAGAACACTTCAGCTCCTGCTATGGAATATAGTAAAAACTGAACTATAACTGTCAAATGAGCAAAGAACTTAGTGCAGCACATATTATGCTTTCTCTACTTGTATTTCCTCACTTTCTACCATATTTTGGATTTCTTTGTGGGTCTAGCAATCATTAGTGCTAATTAAAACCTTGTAATGATGTTTTTATGTAAATGAAATTGTCATTTCATGTGATGAATTTGACTTGCAACATATGTTACTCCGTTTGCTTGTTTCCCCCTTTTGGAGGAAGGCATATAAAACAGGCGATATCTTCTGTTTCAAGGCTGATGGCCTTTAAGGACACTTTGGATGTACTGTTTTTCTTTCCTTATACTGAACACCATTCACAGAATCCCACAGAAGCCTGCATAACATCGTCTCCACATCGAGACAGGTTATTAAAATTCTAGTCCAAACAGTGTGTTCATATGAACTATGTGATTTCAAAGTGAGGTTAATTCTTGGGTTTTTTTTCCTTAGATGTCTGTGTATTGATCCCTAAATGCCATTTCAGTATTAAACAACTGTTTGGAGCTTACTTTTGCAACTTTTATGTAGAAAACAGTATTTCTCTCGGCATTTCTGAATCACCAGAAATGTTGGCTGCCACTAGTGTGGCTGTAAGTGGATTTCTCTCTGTTATAGGTATCTTTGTATAAGAGGAAAATGCTGTTGGGTTTAGACTGTATTTAAAATGCACCTCTTATGTAAAGAAATGGGAGGGAGGAACGCTGCAAAGGAATCTGTTCTGATGACTTCTAAAAGTCTTGCATCCCGACTTAAAAGCTACAGTATAGTTACAGTCACCTAACCACATGGTCCCTTCACACACACATGCTAAATTCCTTCCCCAATATGCAACAAAAGAAAGGAAAAATACTGTTCTGTGCTTTAAACTGGACTCTATTCAAGTCAGAGATACCTCCTCTGGCTTGGGAAGCCTATGAGCTCCAGACTGTGATTATGCAAGGCAGACAAACCTGACAAGGTGATACACTCTCATTATGAATGTGGATCCGAATATGTTTATTGCCATTTATACAGAACATTTGTCTTTCAAACAGGCAGGAAGGTACTGAGATTGTGGAGAATGTTGTTTGAAACCCTTCAGAGAGGTGGAGTTGTGTATTTCATTGCTAAAATGTGGTGTATGTGCATGAATCAATATTTCAGATAATTTAGGTGTACCATTCTTGACAATGTCACTTTAACAGTACCTTGGGCTTTATCTTTCTGTGAGATATTTGAAAATATAAACTCTGTGGAAATTGTAGCTCTTTTTTCTTCCGTATGTGAGAGGAGTCACAGGTTTGGAAGAATATCTTACTCTGCCTTCACTGGCTGCTGTTGTTGATTTCTATGACCTGAGAAAAGGAAAATGAAACAAAATTTCAGATATGGTTTCCATCATGATTAGAAGATCAGGCTAGAATTATTTCCTTAAATCTGTTCCTAGATCTATGTACTACACTTTTTTTGGGCTTTTAGTTTTTTGGTGGTGGTGTTTTGGTTTGGTGGTTTTTTTTGAGAGCTGGCTCCACTGAACATGCCAGTTGAGATATCACATGTGCATTCAGGATCATCAGGATGGGTTCTGTTGTCCCCAATGTTCATGTCTATGGGGATTTAATTTGATCCTGAATATAAAAAAAAAATTCAACAGATTCTGCATTCAGGCATTTAGAAACACATATTCAAAAGCAGCTTTCCTTTGTTGTTAGACTGCTTTGATTATTAAGGACACTGCCTCTGTGGATTTATACCTCCCCAGACTTTTTATCTAAAGCTCTGAAATATGTTATTTTGTTTGTAAGCTGTGTTATAAATTGTGCCTTTATTATTTTTGTCTCGAATCTTATTGTTTTGTAACACAGTGATAACAGATAATTTCTCACTGTTTCTCTATTAGGTCCTAAGATAACAAATGGCTGATGCATTTATTATTAAGATATATCTGCATGCATGTTATTTAGCAAATGCTTATGAATTATAATGATGCTAGCTATTCCAGTGCAACCTGCTGCAAAGACTTATCTTGTGTGTTTGTTCTTAGACTGAAGGGGAGTAAGAGGGAGCAGGAGGTCCTCACAGTTTGCAGGGGTAGTGCTCTGAACACCTCTAGCACTTCCCTGAGAGTGGTAGATGCTCAGCTTTCTCCAAGTATTAATGGAGTTTAGCTGACTAATTACATTACTGTGCCTTGCCTACTCTACTGTTGGGCATATCCAAGGATGTATCATGCCTGGAGAATGCTCATTCATACATTTCTCTTTGGTGTAAATACATATATGTAAACAGGCTACACAATACATGTTCTGTGACTCTTGTAAGAGGAAAAAATTTGATACCTTTGTACAGATATTACTTATTCAGAAATGAACCACTAGGTAAAAAAAAATCGGTGGCTCTGGGTTGTTACAGAAACACAAAAAATAAGCGGTGGGAGTGTTCTTCACTTACGAAGAATATGCCCCAAATTGTGTTTGGGTTTTTTTTCCTGAATATAGTGGAAGGAAAACAACAGTAGGACTGTCTTTCCTTGGATATCCCTGCAGTTTAACTCTTCAGCAGCTTTTTTTTTTTGTGGGAGGTTGTTTTAGTGCAGGTATTGATTTGCTATATTTTAATCTTGAGCTAGGTAGCTTATAGGTAGAAATAAATTGGTAGAGGTGAGCAATTAGAATAAAACTTCATGTAAGTCACGTGAGGCCTTAAGACCTGTTTGTGTATGCTTTTCAAGGCATTTGCGCAGTTTAAATTAGTGTAACAAATTAAAAATGTCTATTGCCCATTTTACACTTTCATTGATATAAAAGACTATACAGAGCAGGGCAGAAAGTTACTCCAGTGAGTAGGAGCTCTAGCAAAACTGGGATGAGGTTTTGTGAGTGTGCATGAGTATCGATACCAGTTAGGGAGCCAGTGATTGCTGCAATCCAGAACCTGTGTACAGGTATGGTGAGGTCCCCTTCCTCCCAGGGGCTAACCCATCCTCTCTTGCACTTTCCACCACTTTCTACATCTTCCCTCCTCAGCTGTGGTGCGGTGAGGGAGTGCATCAGGAGGCTGTGCAAGGAACTTGTGCTAAGCAGTCAGTGCTGTAGATGAAGCAATATCTCAGGAATGTTCCATTCATTAACACTTTTTAAAGGCTAGAGTGGAAGATGTTATATTAATGCGTCTCACAGTGTGGTTTTTTTAATGTTCTTAAAAATACTCCGTCTGTTTATGCAAATACATCAGCCTGTCATATCTGTTGCCTGCAATCATTGGACCAATATTATTAGGAGATTTGTTCTATTTGTGGTGTTAATAAAATTAGCAATTAGGACTTTCTGGAAAAAAAATTTTTTCCGTTAGAACTATTGTGTGGGGTTTTTTAGGAATTCTAGTGGAAAATATTGTCAAGGTATAAAATATAGGCAGTAAGAAAAGCTATGCATGGTTATTGATAGATTGCATGTATGCAGAGATAGAGAGCAACTTCCCTCATATATTTTTTTTATGGTCTCTGAAGTTACTGTCCTCTAAATGCTTCTGTAAGAATATGAATCTACCCACTTAATATAGTTACATTAGAGCACAGACCAGTTTCTTCAGTTATTAAATTATAAATGAAATTAACTTGTCAAGTTTCCTACTTGCATGAAGACCAGGATTCTTCTGTAAAGTGTATGCTTTACTGTAAATCACAAGGAATCTGTGTTTAACTTCCTTATTTCTTTGAGTTCTTTGGCTACATTGTTCCTTCCATAGTTTTTAATAGACTGAAACACAGTTGTCCTGATCTTTCACAGTGTCTGAAAATAGCTCAGTTCTGGTGAAGAGGCAGCTGGACACAGCTGGTTGTAGCTTCCTGTTGCGAAGGGAGGGTTCTGATGAGCCACATAAGGCAGCTGATGGGTCAAGCCTGTCTTGAGCATTTACACTCCACCTGGATCTGAGCTTCCTTGCTCTGCTTTGTATGGGGTATTGCAGACTAATCTGCCTGAATCTAAAAATGTGTCAAATCCAGTCCAGTATACTCAGTTATTAAAGTTCTCTTTGGCTCTCCTACCTCAGAGCAGAACAAAGGTGATGAAGTATCTCATGGGCTGTTGGCATTTAGCCCATGCTTTGAAAACAAGCTTAATCTATTGGTGTTATTTTATAAACTATCAGATATGAAGTTTCATAGATGCTTCACCAGGTGTTGGGAGGTACCTAGTAGTTAATGGGGAAAGGATCAGGCATTGCTTCCATTGGCCCCTGCTTGAGTCCAATTTGGGTGTGTTCTCTCTAGAAAGCCCGGTGATGGTTCCATGTCAGTATTGTTTGGGATCTGGGGGCTGGAGGTTGGCCCTGGATTTAAGGGACTAGAACAATCTTCCTCATCCTAATTTTCTCAACATTATAAAGTTAATCAAAGTTTTGATGTTTAATTGAATGATGATTATACAACAAGGTTCAACAGAAAAAACATACAGAATAAGCAATCACTGTTTAACTCCTCAGCCAGTGTGCTGCTGCTTCATTGCCATGTGGCTTCTTGGATCACCTGGGGCAGCTGCCCTCTGGCTCAGCATTATTACAGCTCTGGTAATGCTTATTCATTTTTTTTTCTCATCAGAAGCTATCTATTGCTGCATGGTTACGGAGGAACTGGTGAAGAGACTTCCATCCTATACTGTTTCATCCAAGGGAAGGCTGCTTTATCCACCTCCTGTCCTCCCTTTGGAGAAAATCAAGGTGTAGGGCTCGGTACAGATATGTATGCAAGAAAAATTAATTGCTTCTGATATATAAAGAAGAGATTTAGTTTTATTGGAGCATTCTAACAGTGACTTTAACTCTAGACTGCATGAATATATGAGCCTTCATGATAAAATGAAGATGGATACAGAGGGTAATGGCTTTCAGCTGCTCTGTTTTATTACAGTTGCAGCTGTACTATCAACAAGCAAATATCTGCAAATGAAAAAATAAAAATTATGATATGCTAACCAAAGTCTGAACCACATTTGCATCTGTGACTTATCTTCTAGTAGTCTAAATCAGTTTTTGCCTCTTTTCAGTGCCCTTCTTGTGATCACATTTGTGACAGTCTAATAACTGAGTCTTTACGTAATCGCAGGTGAGTCCATCTATTTTTCTTGGCCTTCTATATCTTGCTGTCTCTCAGCTGGCAGAACAAGAATGCAAATGTTCCCATAGCTTCTTTTTAGGTCTCTAACAATATATGTTTTTTTCTGACAAATTAGTCAAGTGTTTCTATAATTTTAAACCTTTTAAATATACAAGTACATTAATGTAATTAGTGAAGAGTATTATGACTAAAAAAATAACTGGAAGAAAATATTTAAACTGGATATGTTTTTAAAAAAATATTATACAAAGTTCTATAGAAATAGCGAGAGTAATTATTCAACAGTTGTCTGACTTTTCTGTTAAAAATTGTACTTTTCTTACATACCAGCTATACCATTTAAAGAAGTCTGATGATACTTAGGTCTATCAAGAAAAAAGATGTTACCAAACAGCCATTCTGTATGTCCTTCTGCAATATTTATTCATAGTTTTCTAAAATAAAAGGAAAAGCTTGGCAGAAAAACTGGTTTGCAAGAGTCTGGCAGCTAATATTTGGCTACATAATCGAGTACCATATGAAATATTAATTACAATTGCAGTTTACTCTGCAATTGCTAACACAAGTTTAATTGTTGAAGGACACAGCTTCCATGGGAATCTGACTTCAATAATTTTATTTAATTGTATTTCCTTTTCCAAATATGATTTTCAATTCTATTTTGAAAATTTGTGATGTGCCAGAAAGCTCTGTGCTCTCTTCACCTCTCAATCTCCACAACAGTTTGTAGAGAATCTCTTTATTACAGTGAGAAACAGGTTTCAACCTATTAAATAATTTAGTTGATGCTTTTTTCCCTCACAGCATTCAAAAAAACCACCAAATAATCTGACACTTTAAAAGCAAATTCAGGTTCCAGGGGAAGGAATCTTGACACTTGCCGCAGTGTGAAATGTTCTCCCTGAAGTCAGACTAGAAATAAGCAAATACAAATGCAAATTTCTTCATCCTCTTTGAATCTAGGGCAGGGATGGGATGAAAAATTCGTCTGGTCTCAATCAGCAGCAACTCTTACAAAGCTGGATTGTAGTTCTCATGTGGTATAGATCCACTCTTGAGAACCAGATGGCAGCTGCCAGCTTTTTTTACTTGGCTGTTCTTACAATCCTGCTTTCTATTTCCTTAAGTCATCAGCTTGCTTTCAGGGCAGGAATTGCAGTACTGAGTGCGAGTGCAAGAAGTTTTTTTGTGCTCTTCCGCCCATATTCCTGTCCTGTGTAAATCCCAATCCTGCGAGCATGCAGACTTCCTCAGCACGTAGTGCTGGGAGGACATGGTTGGCCATGGAAAGCCGTGGTGTGTAATTGGGCCACAGTTGGGGTAGGGACGGAACTGCTTGGCAGTCTCAAGGCTGGTTGCAGTAAGGAGTAGAACTGGAGTGATGACTGTGGGCTTGGAAATCCAGGAGCCTCTGCCTGAGCAAGGTTTTGAGGATCTGGCTTTGGAGATGGCATATCTACATGAGTAGTAGGGCTAAAACATTTCTTGTGTGTAGCCTCTGTTCGCTAACTTGCAGTGAGCCAGGTGTCTCTCTACCGGGCAACTTAAAGTACCTTTTACAAATCCAGAGGGAGAACCATTATGAAAACTTGTATTCCTGATAAAATATTTCTAATGCTGTCTAATCCACTGATCTCTATCAAACTTCTTTTTTACTCTTAGGAGTTGGCTTTCAGTGGCTATGCTGTTGTATTCATTAATTGTGAGTAAGCCGATTGAAATGCCACACTTTCTAAATTGAATTTACTGCACCAGTCTTCTAAAATGATTTCTAATTGTTTTTAAATGGCTGTGATCTGGGTTCATTAAACAGACTATTTTCTGTGTCTAAAAAACATTTTGGGCATCTAGTTTTTGTAAAAACCTGCCACTGATATGTATATCTTAACCTTACATATAAATAATCAATAAAACAGAAATTCTGAGCTCTATTCCAGTTTTCCCTCCAAGATTTTCAGCATTATTTATTCAGTCATTAGCCATGTGCATGCACTTATTGATCTTCAGCCTACAGCTAATTTGGGGTATAATTTTTTGCAGTATAACTCAGCCGCACAGATGGCTTTGATAGTCCCAAAGTCGTCTTTAAAAGAATGAGGGAAGAGGGTAGGCTTCCACTAAACACAAGCTTTTTTTCTTTTTACGATACTGGTATTTCATCATGGTCAGTAAAGCTTATCCTGAATTTCTGCCTGGTTATTGCATTGCTTTACTACCAGGGAGCCGTGGTCTTGAACACCTGACTTGGTGGTGCTCAGAAGAGATATATTTCCTGCATTCCTATCTCACTCTACTTTTCTCCTTTAAGTTTTATGATCTCTGTTGCAGAGCTAGGGGGAGTAGCATTTTTATGGCCTGAAAAAGATGAGTCAGCTAGAAAGTGCCTTAAACTCTGAAGAGAAGAAACTACATGATGTCTCTTTTAAGCTGTGGTCTAGATACATTGGACGTATATGTGTGCTGTTGAGAAATTTGTTATTGCTTGGTACTATGCACTGCATTGTTCTGCACTAATGAATTCTAGTTGGGCCATAGAGAAGGGTATTTTTGACAGGATACTTTGCTTCCTTAACAAACACTTCATGATTTCAAAGCATAGATATTTAGTGTAAGTAGCTGATGATTCTCAGAATGTCTAGTTTCTAATAAAAGCAGGACCCTTGACGTTATTTCTCTGTTTTGATGTGCCATATCTATCTCTGGGTTCCTGTCCCAGGTACTCAGAATGCCAGTGCTGCTCCAAGCAAAGCAGTAAGCCTGCAGGTAAACATGGTAAGTTCAGCAACTGAAAGGTGTAGCATCATTTGGAAGACTACATAAAAGCTCATTGTTCCTATGCATGTATGTGAGCAAAGCAATGACCTCCTTTGGCCTCCCCTTGCTCTCAGCTGGGATGACTTAGCCTAACCTGCCCAAAGCAGTAGCATGCAACAGCTTGGGTCTGTGCTCCTGGTGGGGGCTGACACTCACCACCTGCTCTTGCCCAAGCCGGTTCTCTTGGCTTGTGCCGTTGCTGCCACAGAGTAGCACAGTAAAGGAGCAACCTATCATGGGTGTTTTTGTGTTTATGCAAAGGTAGGTCTCTGAAATCAACCCCTGCTCTCACTATACCTAGCAATAAAAGTATTCAATTAAAGTATTTTAATCCGGATAAAAGTTTCCACTAGTCTGGTGCCAGTATTTTCCTTTTGAAGTAGCTTAGCGTGTCTTGGACAGGGCTCATCTCCCTGCTGGATGTCTCTAGATATTAGAGCAATGGTGGCCCTTCTGGCAGTGGATGCTATGGGTATTAATGTGAAATGAAGGGATGAGAGGACAGTTGCTCCTTTACAGAGAACTCAGTATTTGATATGTCCTCATATGATAGATTTTCCAGCTAGTGTCAGGGTCTATATGAAGAGCTGACTATTTTTCCGAGGCTGATGATGGGACCTTATTTATGCCTTATGGTCCTCCTATACATGTGCAGGGGGCCTGCGATAAGCTTTCTCACAATTTAAATTTGATTTTTAAGACCAGTTTTGAAGGTTTTGCGTTAAGCTAAGAGGTTTTGGCCAGCTTTATGCATACGAGCTACTTGCACTGACAGGGGTGAAGAGACCTTACTCTACTTGTCATGAGGTACTGTAGTGTGTTTTGTGAGAGCATGAGTGTTGGGCGTAGTGATTTCTCCAAGTCAAATAAGGTGGGGCTCTTTGTGTTTCTGTAAACTTTGTGTTTATGGCATTGCTTCAATGTGTTCATAAATAGCAGCTGTTTTTCTCCTGGATGTGAATTGCCTCAGAAATGGCTGAGGTAGTTATTTTGAATGCTTTACACAACTTTCTGAAAAATCTAAGAAAATACTATTTCACTCTTCAGTGCTGCAAAGTTGGAAAAATTTTTAACATTATTGAAATACAGCGTTGTTTTTCATGGTAAAAATGGTTCTGAAAATTAAAAGAAAATAAAGACAATAATACAGGTGAGGATGAGTTAAATATGCTGATGGAGAGAGGCTGAGGGCAACATGTGCGTAGAAAGAATTTGTAAAATTTTGTAACACTCGTATGCTCTCATCACAGGACAGGTATTTGAGAAATCTCATGTTTCTCAAACCAAGCTGATTATGAAGAGAACTGTTAGCTCTCCTTGCAGTATTTCTGTTATTCCTCTGTCTCCTGGATACATCATACCCAGTGCTCTTTCCAGGTGCCTCTCTCCTGTCCTACTTGCTTTGAGCCTGGGCAGGTTGCTAGGGAACTCATTAAAGCCATGGTAGAAAAAGAGAAGGTTGAGAGCTAATCAAACCACTCTTTCTTGTATTGCCTTTTCCACCTTTTTGCAGAGTCTTTATAGTTTTAGGTTTATACAAAATTATGTGCAGCATGATATGGTTGGATGGAGCATATGCTGAGCAATAGGTCCCTTTCAGCCCAACAGGCTGTGCCTATGAATCAGGAGATATACTGTAATGTTCATCTTACCTGAATTGGCATTGGCTGGTCTTTGTTCCGTAATGGAGTCCTAACCTGCCATTTCAGGCATGGGCAGAACAGACTGGGAGCGTGGTATAACTTGGGGTGGGGGTGGTGGTGGTGCAGGAGAGTTATTTTATGCTTTGAGGCTAACCACGTGAAAGCGGTAGTCATTGTCAAATGGCAGCATTTTTATTCTTCAATGCTGACATGAAATAAAACTTATAAAATATTGCTTTGTGTAATCACTATGTACTGTCTTCAACCTGCTGGGAGGGGGAGGGGTAGGTTTAATTATTTCAGAGTGCAATTTCCTTCCTAAATGCAGCCAAATCTCATTCCTGCTTGGAAGGCTGTTCATGGCAGAGGACTTTCTGATGCCAGGCCTGGATGTTTTCCATTTTCACAGATTTAGCTGAATTTTACATGTGACTGTGCAGATACGCAGCCTTTGGAGTGACTGATTAATCTAATACAAACAGTCTTGTGGCCAAAGACACTTCACAGATCTGGGATTGTGCACTGAGAGGCGAGTTACTTTGGGTGCCTGTTTTTTATTACTCTAAAATGAAAACACTTGGAAAAGAGTGCACTTGCAACTTGTGTTTAGAAAACAACAAAAGTTGGCTTCACTCCTTGATATTCTCACTACTAGAAGCTGAACTTCCATTTAATATCTGTCCTTATACATTATATATGATGAAACTGGAAAACATATTTCAGGAGAAGCTGTGGTCAAGAGAGAGATGTCAGATTTAAAGAAAATTGTATTGCAAATCTACCAGAGCATTTAACAGAGTTGCCAGAATCTTTTTGCCCAGGGCTGATAATGACTTATTAATGTCAGTAACCACCAAAATGTTGGCATCTAACTATGGCACCTAAATTAGGAGCATTTGCTAAATCAGTAAAGAATGGTAGGTGCTTTCAGAAGCTTTTCAGATCTGTGGGTAGCTGAAGCATGCTGTGCAGGTGCTTGTCTGCCTCCATTGATTATGGAGGAGGATGAGGATGTTTGTCCTTAGGTGAGAGTAATATGGTCCAGTTCTTCCTTGCTCTTCCCCAGTGTTAGCTGTGCTAGAAGGAGAAAAGCATGGTATGCAAAATGGCTTTCACTGCATTTGGAAGGTATGGAAAGAAGACCCGGGCTAATTTTAAATTATAAATGAAAAAGTCAGACTGTCAGTTTGAAAACATCTTTATTTTCAAAATCATAGTTTTCTTTGCATATGTGAGTAAGAAATGAATAGAATAAGTCTGTGTTTGTTTGGGTTTTTTTACATGCATTTAACATTATTTAGACTTCTCTGGAAGCCTTGTCAATATTTTTAAGACCTTTGAGCTTAGTAATCATAGTCAGCATGGATCTGACTACTGGCTTGTGAAGCCAAAAATGGTACTCAGTTTATCTTGTTCTAGATGTCATACTGATAATTCCTGCTTCGTTCACTCTCACATCTACCTATCGCACACCTGATCTTTTTAACCTTACTATAAATGCACACCTCGCTGTTCATGTAAATGTTCGCTTTCTCATTCCTCTATCAATTCTCTGTAGCAATTAAATAAGTAAGATGGTACTATGAAGAATCCAGGATGAGCAGAGTTAGACTGTAAAATACAGTTTCAAAGTATATTGTGAACAAATGAAATCCTAATTACTATTTTGCTGTCAAACATGATAAAAATGTTGATGGTAGTATAGGAAACATTTTATAGAATGTAAACATTTCTGATGTGAAGGGGATGAAGCACATGATATATAATTATATATCCTTAGAATATGGCAGTAATAAGGTTCACTCAAGTCAGGTGAATTACTGATTCATGACACTGAATTGTAGCTGTTAAATTCTTTTCATATTAGCAGATGCAGATAGGTATCCAAGGGATTTAGAGAAACACCAAAGGAGTCCTCTGGAACTGAATTTCGTGGTAGTGGTGGTGGGTTAGGTGTTTTGGGGTTTTTGTTTGTTTGTTTCTTCTCCCCAGATCTCCTGGGGGCTTCAGAGTTCTGGAAGAAGATTGATGTTCCCATAGTATTTTGCAAAGGTAAACAGGATGATTTACCTGAACATTATAATCGGCCAGTATGGCTGTGGAAATAACGAGCTCTCTAAGGCGGTTCTGGATGAACACAGTTAAGAGGGATAGAGATCTGAGACAATTAGCATGACTTTTTGATGGACAATAGTGTCAAAACGAACTTTATAGGATATTCTCACTCAATTTAAGGTTTGGTTAATTGATTAAAAAAAACTATTAAAATAAGATAGAGCATAGACATAAGGGTTTTGTAACACTGACTGTAACACAATTTACATAAAAGAATAAATAATGCAAAATTAACCAGGCCTGCATTATGTGAATAAGAAATAGCTTACAGTAATCTCAAAATGTAATTTTAAGTAGGAAGTGATGGTTGTACTTGAATAGTTCTAGATTCCAGAAAATATTGGTGTCAGTGGTTTGGAGCAATAGTAAAATTAGTATGTAATCATTACTTACATTTACAGATGGTGTCTGGGAAAATCAGAGAATGCTAAAGAACCACTACAGGTCCTGGCAATTCTGCATCATTTGGGCACAGAATTCAGTCAACCACATATGCTCTTTGTTTGCAGGCTTTTAACTTGGTCATGCTCCAATAGAGGTTAAGCATTTGAGGAAGAGAACAGAGTTCTGGGAAATAATGTTATGAAAAAAGCAAGAGGAGGATCATGATGGCTAACTAAGTTATGATCTCTCAGGGTGAAATTGCCCTGAAAACCCTTATTCTATTTTTAGACTTATAAAAAGGGAACTATTTAGTAGCAGAAGTAGTTTCTGCATTTGATGTTGGTATGAGGGCTATTGGGATCATCTTAATCTGAGTCCCAAATGTAAGCAGGAGCTGGAAAATTGATCAACTTCATAAAAAAAAAAATAGTTAATCAAATATACATTTAGAGGGAATGACTCCTACCTATTTATCTTAAGGGGCTGCTTTAGATGTTTATGTACTTTTGTGGGACAAGTATTTTGGTCAGATTTGAAATAAGGTCACCACTTTTTTTTTTAAAGCGATATAATCAAACTTCAATTTGACACTTTTTGATCTGTAAAAATTGCTTTCAAGAACAAAGTGACAAGCAAAAATCATGCATTTATTTCAAGTATCATGTCTGGTTTTGTTCAGGGAAATGGGCATAGGAATGCTGGAAGAAATGGTGGCAGTAGATAAATGATATCCATGGAGTTCACTGAAGCCAATAATGAGGCATTATCACATACCTGCTTTTCAGCTATGTCATTCAATACCTATGATATTTATTGCTTTTATTAATGGAGAATAAGAAATGCAGGCTAACAAAAAAATCATTCACTAAACTTAAGCCAATCAATTGAGAAAAAAGACTAAATAATTCTTGTTATGAAACTTTGCTAATTAAAGTAAAAGCTTCATGATAACTGTGTTTTGCTGAATGTAACCAATCGGTGGCAGTGTTCCCAGCTCTGATGTAAGTACAGCCTATGGAAACTAATTGACTAAGTTGTTTTGGCCTTGCCAGAGCCTAAATGCTGTCATGTTTGTCTAGGAGAAGAGAAAAAGCTCTTCTGTTTTGTGCACACTGTGGCACATTATATACCATAAACAAGATGTAGGATTTCTGGCTTCTTACCAGTGGTGCAGAACATTACCAACAACGAACATCAAGCTGACTTGGTTTTAGTTTCAATTAATCCATGAAGGTCAAGTTTTACTACTGTTTAAAATTTCCAGTTGCCATTTGATGCTTAACTTTATGTTGTGATTTAACCCCAGCTGGCACCTGAGCCCCACCCAGCCGCTTGCTTACTCCCCCCAGGTGGGATGGGGGAGAGAATAGGAAGGGTAAAAGTGAGTTGAGGTAAAGACAGTTTAAGAGATAAAGCAAAAACCACATGCACCAGGAAAGTCATCACTCCAAACACCACCCCCTTCCTCCTTCTTCCCCCAGCCTCATATGCTGAGCATGATGTCATATGGCATGGGATATCCCTCTGGTCAGTTGGGGTCAGCTGTCCCAGCTGTGCCCCCTCCCAGCTTCTTGTGCCCCCCCCAGCCTCCTCACTGGTGGGGTGGGGTGAGGGGCAGCAAAGGCCTTGGCTCTGTGTCAGCCCTGCTCAGCAGGAACAAAAACATCCCTAGGT
The DNA here is from genome assembly GCA_034008185.1 of Gorsachius magnificus. Lineage (NCBI taxonomy): Eukaryota > Metazoa > Chordata > Aves > Pelecaniformes > Ardeidae > Gorsachius > Gorsachius magnificus. Next base: position 32,639,331 of record CM067087.1, read on the forward strand.
TGGCAACGCTGTTTCCAGCAGAAATCCAAACCAGCCCCATACTAACTGCTGTGAAGAAAATTAACTCTGTCCCAGTCAAAACCAGCACATTTGATTAATTGAATAATGGCAAAATATGTTTAACTTAAAAAAAAAAAAAAATTCCTATTTAACCTTGTGGTAGAGTGTGTAATCCCTGTGATAACAGTTCTACTCTTAAATATTTTTTGTAATGAAGCATCATCTTATTTGTAGTTAAACAGGTATTCACAGTGGAGAAAATATTTTTATGAATTATTCTGCAAACAAAGTGCAGTCCCACAGTTAGATGCTCATAAATGGACTTAAAATCCTGTTTATGCAAAGAAAAGGCACAAAGACTATGCTTCAGTGGCCTCTTGCTTAAGCTTTTTACCTCTTGAGGGCCACATGCTATGAACTGGCCCTTTGAATGGAAGGATAATTTAATTTATTCTCAAGAAGTCAAAATGTAAATTAAAGACTAAATTTTGTTCCCAATTATGGTAATAAATGTAATGCTGGTAGTGAGCCATCACCAAAATCATGTATTGAAAAAACTGTATAATGGAAAAGACTAGTGATATTGCCTGTCTGTCTTGGGGGACGGGGTGGGGAAGAGGAAGATCTTATTGCCCATGGGGGGGAAGTGTGTTCTGTGTAATTTGTTATTCACTGAACTTCTTTATGACAATCTAAAAATCATTAAAAAGAAAAAAGTGAGTTGACCCAAGAGACTGCAAAGTGAGCATAAGAAAAACTAGAACCAAGTCATTAATTTTCAGCTGCTGCTTAAAAAAATAAAAATCCCGCTCCAAACAAGAGCAAAGGATAGGGGGGGAATATTTGTAGGGGAACGGACTAGCAACATGGCCATTCCAATCAGCAGGAATGTAGATCGTGTATACAGATTCTGAAGCAACGCTCTAAATGAGCTTCCATCTTGTTTTCTGGTATGAAATTTGAAAATTTAATCTCCATAGTTTTCAAGCTGATCAATACGAATGTGGCAATCGGTCTCTTGCCTTTGTATTCCAAAGTCGTTCCTAATCAAGTTTTCATTAAAAAGAACAAAACCAGAACTGCCTGAAGATAAAAAGTAAAGCACCTTTGTTAAATCTTATATATCACTGCACTAGAGTTATTTTGTTAAGGAATTAAATCTGTTCCTGCCAAATGATTCAATCAGCTAAGTGGATATTTTGTATTACCATGGAAATGAAATCGTAAAGTGCAATTGTCAGGTTTAAAAAGTCTAATGAACAATATGATGTGTTTTTTCTTCTTTCATTCACTTTCTCATTTCTTACTAATTAATTTCCTGATTAAAATCTGAGTTATAATCTTGATTTGTATTCAGGGTGGGATGCTAACATAAAGAGCGGAGTCATAGAGGTGAAATAGATCATTGTTTAAAGTTGTACAAAGTTGGTTGTTTTCTTTTTATTTCATTATTCTGGGGAAAGCTGGATCATTTATTTTACTTTGTTTGTGGTGACTCAGAACGCTAATTTTGCTGGGCTGCAAATATTTCATATTAAGAGCAGAAACACCAACTAACTGCTTTCAGGGCTGTAGTTACTGATAGTGGAAAGAAGTGTTTAGATCTGAATATTAAATCGCCCTCCACATCCACAGCTCTTGGCTTTCTCTACTTTTTGTCTTAGTGACTGCAATAACATTTTAAAATATGACTACTTGCCTTTAGGCAAAGAAACCTCTGCTGGGTGCTTGATGCTTTTCTAGACCAGGGCATTTATTTATTATCTCCAGGTTTCACTTGGCAGTAATTATCTGCATTTAGATCTGCCTCTAAAATGAAGCAATTCCTGTTTTCATTCCATATCTACTGCTTTATATAAAAAGCAATTTCTGTAGCTTCACTATGGTCTCTCTTACCTGACATACCATTTATATAGCTTTTTATTTAGTGATTGCAGTGGCTGGTTTCTGACTAAGATACAGTTAAATTTTATACTTGGAGCTGGATTCTCTAGTGTTTTGTTCTGGTTTTGTTGTGGTTTTTTGTCTGTCTTAAGGCATGGTTCATAATTCCATACTTATCTCATTTTCTAACAAAAAAGCTAACTACAAGGCTAGAGGAAGTAAACAAGATAAGTCCATTTTGCTTGGAGTTGAGCAGAGATTTGACTGATTCTCCAACATCCTCTTTTTACCCTTCTTGAGCCTGTATTCTTCTAGGCATTTGGAGCCGCTAAAGGATGGGCTCCAAAGAATCTTGCTCTAGATCTTGGAGCAGAAAGGAGGGAGGTTGTCTTCTTGCCTAGACCAACAGATGATCGCGCCTCTCAGCAAAGATGGTCTGTATTCAGTGATGGTCTCTCTAGCTCTCAAGCTCTCACAGGTTAAAATATATAATGGCATTAAAAAAAGGGATATGAATCACAAATACATAAGTTATTGTTTGCCAGACCTATAAACAAAAAGAAAGACCTTCTTTCTCAAGTTATCTCACTGAAAAAAGTATGAAATAAAACTATGTTGGTGTCAGGAAGGGGACAGCAATCCCATCTCTGCCAGGAAGCTCTTCAGGATACAGCAGGTCTTTATGTGATAATATTCTGCCCACACCAGAACCAAGTAAATTACAAGATAGATGTGGTTTTATACTCTTGCAATTAAAATTCTCTCAAACATCAAAAAAAAAAAAAAATTTCAGGCTATGGGGAATTAAATTAATTTTTCAGCTGTACAACAGGATTTTTCTTGATGTAGAATTGAACTGTACCCCACAGTCATGCAATTTGCTTGTCATAGGCCTATACTACTTTCATTCCTTAAGCTTGTTTCCTGGAATTGCTTTTACAATGTATGTTTTACTGGAACTGTGTCATTCACTGTACCCTTACTTTTCAACATAGTGCTTAAAAACAAACAAAACCCCTAAAAATAACAACAACAAAATGGGAAGATGAGAAGCCAAATCAATGCTGAGAAGTAGGGATACCACATCAGTCACCTGTTATGAAATAGTCAGGCTTTCTTGTGTACTTTAGTTTAAAAAACAACAAAAAAAACAAAAAGGGGGGGGGGTTGGAGGAAGGAAATTAAATTGTTTTGACTGTGTGTTTGCAATGGAACTTAGATCTCTTAAGCCAGTTGCATCTGAACATCACTTAGTTGCTTTTGCAGTTCACCTAACATGTTAAAGGTGTGTTAGTGCACACTAGTTCCTAGCGCTTCTGAAATCTTTCTTGATGTTCAGTCATTTCCAGCTGTTGTCTGTGGTGGGCTGGGGGAAAGAGGAGGAATGGATTCCAGGGGGTAGAGCAGAAGCCTGCTTGTTGGCTGAATAACATCCCAGCAGTTGAGGTTCAGTTCTTTCCGCAAATCGTGTGATCTGTGTTCTTTGTGCAACTGCAAATTTCTGTTTAGCAGGCTGCTTTGCAAAAAACCTAATGTAATATTCAGTAATATAATTAACATGAGTTTCCCTTCATTTCAGGCAATCATTAATTTGGGTAATAATTACATGAAAAAAGGGTAACTTTTTACACCCTTCTTGGCTGGAATGTAAATACTAACGATAGCCCAGCCTCCCCCATGTCTGCTGACCTAGAGGTCTGTGGAAAGATTCTGAATTAACTTCTGCCAGCTCTTGGCTCTGAATTGCTTTTAGCTTATAGGCAAGTTACGTAGCCTTCCCCTTCCTCTCAAGTACTGTGTTTGAAATATGGGAATAAGGGTGCCAAGATCACTGGTGTAGTGCATTGAAAAGAACTGGTTTATGAGAAAAGCTAGTTGGAGGATATAATAGCAATATTATGCGGTTTCATACCTCTAAATAAGGATTGGCATTTTTTTGACTGACTGGTCGATTCTAAAAGCATTTGGTAAATGTGCACTTCTGTGACTTTTCTTTAAACCCTTCTGAAGATAGCTTTCCTTAACCATGTTTTCTGTTGCAAGGAGACTGATAGTGTGGCCTTTGTATGACCTCATGGTTTAATAAGCTGTACGCTATAGAATTGCTATTTAATTAGTTAATGATACCTTGATTGAGTTAGATAAATGGATTTGAACAATGCTGTATTCAATTAATTTTCATTTTCAGATAATTAGTATTGCTACTAATGCCTGTAATTTGAGATGTGGTTTTGTATTTTGATATCTTACTCACTTCTATTTAAAACAGGAAAGCTAGACCTTTCCAGACTCAAATGCATTTATTATATTGAGTGTAATTACATTTTAAACTCGTTAATTGGTGGCACTGGGTATGCATTTTTTTACGTGCAGTGCTTGTGTAATCTGTACCCTGCTAGTAGTCACAGGCAAGATTTAAGGCAGCCTTGTGAGCCTGACAGGGTGGGTGTCCTGCATCAACATTTCCATGAGATCTAGGGAGCTAGCAGGGATGGGCTCGAGGGGATGGGGAGAAAGGAACCATTTGATTGGGCTGTTGCTCCATCTAGCTTTTGGCTATTTGTTAGACCACCAGAAATCCAGGAAAAATTAATTATTTTTTTTCTTTTAAGAGCTCCTGGTATTAATCACGTTTTACAAAACCCCAATAAGGCGCTAATGCTGTGGAGCCTTGAATCCCTGCTAGAGAGTCCAGTTAAGAATCCTGGTTCATTGTTCCTATTTACTTCCATAAAGGTAGAAAAAGTTGTGCCATTCTGTTAGAGATGGGTGGAGAAATCTAATTCCATTTTGTAGAGAATTTCAGTGTCTCAAAATCCGATTTCTTTCTGGTCCAGAATGAGGATTGAATGCTGAATTCATTTTGGCTCAGGATGGTGCATCTGACAAGTAGCAGGACAAGTGATGGAGCCTGGGAGCTAGCATTTCAGGCTGGCACAGAGTTGGAGCCAGGAAGTCTTTGGTCTGCAGTGGAGCTCAGGACATGAGAGGTTTGCTGTTAACAGGGAGTCCAAGCCCTGTGCTTCTCATGTTGCTGGTGGGCTGCTGAAGAGCAGAGAGCTGAGGCAGCTCAGGTTCTATGGATGCCACTGAAGCTGGCTGCTGGGTGGGCAGGCAGACAAGCTGGCAGCAAACCAGCGGGTTTTCTGTCAGGCAGTTCTCACTGGAGCTCTGCCCTAGGTCTCTTCCAGATATCATTAAAATCATGAACTTTTCGTGAAATGTTTTATGTTTGACAGAAGCATGTTGTACTTTGCAAAACTTCAACATACAGTATTTTGTCAGATGGGGAAAGTGGAAAATGGTATCAATGAAATGTCAACCTGATGCACAGCTTACTGTGAAATACAGTCACTTTCTTGCTTATAAATGCAAAAATGTCAAACTTAAGCTACCAGTGATTTCTTTGATGTGGTATTCGGTCTGATGAGTGGTCTTAGTCTCTCAGTAAAGCAACCTTCTCTGCCAAGAAAAGCTTTATTCAAATTTTTTCATACTATTGCTACCAGACAATAACAAGAATTGAGTGGGAGGAACTCAAAAGAAAAGACCAATTTGTACCATCTGTTCCAGAAATGTAAGCTGAGGTGATACTGTAAAGGAGAAAGCCAAACATTTATGTCTGAAATGGTGATCACTGGCTGTTTTACATTTGTGTTCAAATCATTATTCTCTTTATACTAGTTCTAGAAGTAAAAAATATTTTATATAGTTAAAGAAACTGTATCTTTATTAGATTTTGCATTGCCCAAATGGCTGACATGGCAGTTTAGCTCTATGTAGTGCAACTTACGTGGAGAACTATAGTGGAAAAAACTATATTTTTTCTTTATAGCAATGAAGGATCTCAAATTTCTGGTAATATCAACTGGTACTGTGCTCAAACAATGCTATTCTTATGTTGATATGTTGTGATATATCAACATAAGATCTAGGAGTGCCAAATTCCTCAGTGTCCAAAAGGTCTATGAACAATCAGTAAGTTTTTTTATTTAGCATAATAACGTTACAACTTGTAATCCAAGCAGTCTTTCTGATGCTGTGGACTTTTGAAAATTTTAAAAGCTGTCTGTTCTGCTATGGTTAAGGTAGAGATTATGTGGGTTTTATTTTCTGCGATCTTCCAGAGTATTTGCAGTAGTCTTAGGAAATGCTGTCACGAATTGTGCTTGAACCATACCCCTGTTCTCTGTTCTTGACATACATGGTCCGTGGTCTTTTCAGAGCACTTTCATGGTAACTGTGTAAAGTGTGTTAGTATCTTCTAAACTCTTCAGTGTGGAAAGATTAGGCTGGACACAAGGTCAGTTAGCCAAGTCTAATAACTGTACGGAGCTTTCATTGGTTTGGCATCATACAGAATATTAAGATATACAAGCAATAGAAATATAGGCCTGTATTTCACATTTAGTAAGTCAGTTTGAGCCTCTGTTCCTTTCTGAAGCGAGTGTGAAATATTTGGTCAATGGACTCTTCATTCTCTCTCTTAATATGAAATTTTATGAAAATGGCAGAACTTATTCCAATAGATAAAGTGCTAGTTTCTATTGAAGAAAGGCTTCCCAGATTCATATGTGTGGAATTAATTTCTACTTGTTGAACTAACGACAGTGTTGTGATTATCGAAGCTGGTCTATCAGTTGTTCTTGCTCTCTTCATACATTAATACTAAAGTTAATTAAAGCTTTCATTCCAGAGGCGAGTTATCATTGCCTGGGCCAATACATTGCCAGACCAGGCAAGTATGGGTAAGGTACACTGTATCTGAAGTGCCAATTGATTTAAAAAAAAAAAATAATTTTTTTTTTTTACCCTGATGAAAAGTAATTTTCCCTGGTTTTATTTTTGCTGAAGACATAATTTGACCAAATGTTAATGTGCCCAGGTCTCCTTTATACCACATCAATTTAATTTTAATAGTTCTTGTGAAACATCCTGTGAAGTTGGATGCCCTAGTGGCTTTTGAAGTAAGATACTCAACGCCTTCTTTGCCTCGGTCTTCAATGGCCCGGTGAGTTATCCCCAGGGTACCCAGCCTCCCTAGCTGGAAGATGGGGACAGAGAGTGGAATAAACCTCCCATAATCCAGGAGGAAGCAGTCTTTGACCTGTTATGCCACCTGGACATCCACAAGTCTATGGGGCCGGATGGGATCCACCCAAGAGTGCTGAAGGAGTTGGCAGAGGAGCTTGCCAAGCCACTCTCTATCATTTATCAGCAGTCCTGAAGAACAGGGGAGGTCCCAGATGACTGGAGGTTGGCAAATGTGATGCCTATCTTCAAGAAGGGCCGGAAGGAGGATCTGGGGAACTACAGACCTGTCACCCTGACCTCAGTACCAGGGAAGATTATGGAGAGGCTCATCCTGAGTGTGCTCACCAGGCACATGGAGGACAATCAGGGGATCAGGCCCAGTCAGCATGGGTTCACGAAAGGCAGGTCTAGCCTAACCAACCTGATTTCCTTCTATGACCAGGTGACCCACCTGGTAGATGAGGGAAAGGCTGTGGACATTGTATACCTGGACTTCAGCAAAGCCTTTGACACAGTCTCCCATAGCATTCTGCTGGAGAAGCTGGCAGTTCATGGCCTAGATGGATGTACTCTTTTCTGGGTTAAAAACTGGCTGGATGGCCAAGCCCAGAGAGTTGTGGTGAATGGAGCTAAATCCAGTTGGCGGCCGGTCACAAGCGGTGTCCCCCAGGGCTCAGTTCTAGGGCCGGTCTTGTTTTAATATCTTTATCAATGACCTGGATGAGGGGATTGAGTGTGCCCTCAGTAAATTTGCAGATGACACCAAACTGGGTGGTAGTGTTGATCTGCTGGAGGGGAGGAGGGCTCTGCAAAGGGACCTGGACAGGCTGGATCGATGGGCCGAGGCCAATTGTATGAGGTTCAATAAGGCCAAGTGCCGGGTCCTGCACTTTGGTCACAACCACCCCATGTAAGGCTACAGGCTTGGGGAAGAGTGGCTGGAAAGCTGCCTGGTGGAAAAAGACCTGGGGGTACTGGTTGACAGCCGGCTGAATATGAGCCAGCAGTTTGCCTAGGTGGCCAGGAAGGCCAATGGCATCCTGGCCTGTATCAGGAATAGTGTGGCCAGCAGGGGTAGGGAAGTGATCGTGCCCCTGTACTCGGTGCTGGTGAGGCTGCACCTCGAATACCGTGTTCAGTTTTGGGCCCCTCACTACAAGAAAGATGTTGCATTGCTGGAACAGGTCCAGAGGAGAGCAACCAAGCTGTTGAGGGGTCTGGAACACAAGTCATACGAGGAGCGGCTGAGGGAACTGGGGTTGTTTAGTCTGGAGAAGAGGAGGCTGAGGGGAGACCTGATCGGCCTCTACAACTGCCTGACAGGAGGCTGTAGTGAGGTGGGGGTCGGCCTCTTCTCCCTGGTAACAGATGATAGGACGAGGGGGAATGGCTTGAAGCTGCGCCAGGGCAGGTTTAGGCTAGACATCAGGAAAAAGTTCTTCACTGAGAGGGTTGTCAGGCTCTGGAATGGGCTGCCCAGGGCAGTGGTGGAGTCCTCATCCCTGGAGGTATTTAAAAGAAGGATAGATGAGGTGCTTAAGGACATGGTTTAGTGGTGGGATGGCAGTGCTAGGTTAACGGTTGGACTCGATGATCTTAAAGGTCTTTTCCAACCGACATGATTCTATGATTCTAATTTGAACTTTTCGTCATGAAGTACCTGAACTTGCTCCTTGTAGCAAGCCTCTTCCTTTTTTTCTTCCTCCCTTCCCCTAAATTATTACAAGAGGACTGGGGACTGGATGAAAAATTCTGCCATTGCCCCATCATTTGAGCACAGCTGGAAGAAAAAGGTGTAATGTGAATTGGATCTGCCTAACTCAGAGTTTTGACCTAGTGCATAAAGGTTGGGAGGCACGATGTGCCAGTGCAGAACGCTGCTTGTAAACATCTTGAACAGAAGTTACCAAAGGGCTTATTACTATTTTACATGTGGCTCCATTTAGATAACTTGCATATCCCTATAGTTCTTTAGATATTTACAAAGAATATCAGGATTATGACAGGGCCTGTCACACAATTGACAGTCAACATTTTTTCTTTAAAAGGAATGCTTGTTATGGCAAAACCTGAAGCAAAAAGTCACTGATGCCAAGTGCTTTTTATTGTATTAATAATAATAAAGGTCTGATACAACAACAAAATATCTATTTATAATTCTCCTTAGAATTTTGATCTTGTCTGCTTTAAGTGATGAGTAGAAACTCTAGTGGAGAAGATCTTTCTAAAAAAATAAAAACCAAAAAACAAACCACTGAACAAAAAACCACCCAAACCACCAGAAAAACAGATATTGGTGACATTGAGGGGTACTCAGCATGTCTTTTTTTTAATTGGTGTATTTTGCAAATCAGTCCTGTATGTGTTTTATATGTAGGGAACTGTTGGAAATGTAAATCAGCTGGTAGGTCCTATGTGGGTTTGTGGGGTGACAAAATGGGTTGGAGAGCTTGAAGACATCGGTGTTACCCCACTGCTGGATATAGCGCTCCTGCAGTGGTGCTCTGTAGGCTTTTTGTGTGAACTCAGTCCTCAGAAACCCAGATGTTACTAAGAGTTGATGGCAATTAGGTAATTTCTGAAGGTGGGGGTGAAGAGCGAAGACGGATATCCTCCTATAGACCTAATGGAAGTGATTTATGAAACCATTGATAGTCTCCAGATGTGAAGCAGTAATGGCTTCTGCAGTGCATCACCTCTGGGATGACTTGGACAAATCTGATCTCTTGCATGTAAACAGGTATGATGAGGCTTATATGGTCACACTGGCTGTGGGAAGAGCAGCAACAAGCCTACAGTTTTGTTTTTTTTCTCTGTAGCTTTGTCTTTATCTTGTGAAGTTTAGTTAAGTTGAATTTAAGTGCCATGTAAATATATAATACTTGTACTGTCCTTAATTGAAAAGGACAAAGAACCTAATAGTACTGATACTGTTTTGGTTTTTTTTAATGTTATTGCCTGGAAAGGTTTTCCTTTACTAACTGAAGCATCTCAATGTCTTGATAGGAAAAATAGAATAATTAGTTATTTTTGAAGCTCTTGCTGTGTACAGCTTGAGACTGTATAGAATCAGTATGGCTTGAATAGTCAAAGTTCTTCAAGGTAAAAGAGCCCACAGACTCATGTTTATCTTTACTTTTATCTTACTTCCCAAATATTTAATTGTCTTATTTGACTCTTTATATAAGCTGCCTGCTTTACAGCACCCAACCATGCCAACTATAGTCTGTTTTTATTATAATGCATACTGTGTTACTCTAAGCAAAATAAATCTTTGTATTTTGAATTGTCTTTTTTTTTCTTTCCTACTTTGGCGATGAAAAATGTTGTTGTCAGAAATGCAAGGCATTCTTTTTACAATCTCATTAAATAAGCAAAATAGGTCACTCAGCATATTTGTATCAAGCTAATACAGAAACTACACAGTCAACATATTTTAAAGCTGTGTAGCTCAACTTTTGGTCCTACAAGCAATGACCTTATATCAAAACTGTCACTTCAAGGTTTTGACAGAATCTGACATATTGTAGCTGTAATGTGTCAGGAAGCAATGGGATGGGCTGAGGAGAATGAATTGCTTCATAGGCCAGTAACAAACTGAAATGTGAGCTGAGGTGAAGATATGTTTGTCAGTCATCAGTGCAGGTTAAAAAAACCAAAAAACCACAAAACAAAAAAACCCCAAAATTCACAGAGAAAAACATCTTTTGTAGATGCTTCCTTTTTATCATGAGCAAGTAAGCTACAGTGCTGCTTTTGCTCTTAATCTGAGAGGAAAAAAAAGAATAAAGCCCCACAACTAGTAATGCATTAATTACAAAACCAGTCATAAAAATAATTATTCTGATTCTCTGGAGGGACATTTGCATCTAGATGAGCCTTCCTGCCATGGACAAAAAAGAATGCTTAACAATTAAGCAAAAGCGAACGTTACGGATGTGCCCAATTTTCTTTTAATTGCAAGAATTTCACCATGTAAAGCTGCTTTATCTTTGATGTTGGAGATTTCCATTATGATATCAACTTCTGCAAGATATGAAAAGCAAAAAGTACACAACTAAAAATGCCTAGTTAATTGTACAGCAAATTCTGTCAATTGCTATGCAAAATCTGGAGAGAGAGAGAGAGGTAGGACATAAACAATAGAGAGTTTAAAATTCAGTAAGTCTAATGCAAAAGTAAACTGTGGCTGGTTATGAACTGGATCTGTGCCAGTTTTTTGTGAGACTATAATGATGAATTTTCTGAATCAAAAGTCTTCTAAATAGAGTTAGTTCCAGTACCGTCTGATAGTTGTATTGACTTGCATTTAAGATTATACCAATAGTCTCTCATTATTTTGCATAAAAATGGGGAGCACTTAGCATGCTAGGAAGTGTGGATCTGCTTTGTTAAAGGGCTTTGGCCTTCCTGTTCAGCTAGAAGGTTTTTGGTCAAGAGGTGGTGATAATGCAAGTAAAAAAACATGAGAGTGTGAAGCGTTCATGGTGTGCGTCAGCACCCTGGTCAAGTGGCTGTTGTGCAGTGCCACTTGCTTCAGTGCAGTAAATGCCATCAGCATGTTGGTCATGCCAAGCAATATATGGTGCTATCTGAAAGCAGGGCGAGGTCTGTGGTCTGTAACATGCCTTCCAGAGATGTATACATTTTTGAGCTCATAAAAATATATTGGACCTGAGAATTGTATTTCCCCACCCTCTTTCTGGAAAGTTGTTAATGTTTTCATTTCATATATAGGCTTGGGATCTGATCTGAAGTTTGATGCTCTCCATTGAGTGGATTCTCTTGGGCTGGAAGATGGCAATAGTGGGCTTCCCTAGAGGTGTCATACCTGTAGTATTGAGCATCTCCCTTCATCCATTCCATTTTCCTACTGCTTCCCCCAGCTAGTCCTGTGGTGGCCCTATCTGAAAATGGTCAAACTGTTAGGCAAGTTGTCCACGTGCTTCCTTGTCTCACTTGTGTCAGGATTTGGTACTTTAGCTTAAGGCTTGTACCAGACTGAAGCTTCCTGATACTGCCTGGAGGAACACAAGTCAGAGCACCGTAGATTACCAGGTTGTTGATACAGTGGTGGCATGGTGCCTTGACTTCATGCCACTTTCAAAGAAAAAGATAAAATAATTGAACCTGCTTTGTTTACGTACTGCCCAAATCAAAATTTCTTCTGATTGTATGCTTTGAAATTATGGCCATATAATTACTTTTAATGATCCTATAGTGGGGTTTATGAGACAATTTCTCCTTGCATACATTTGATAGAGATGGGTTGGTTAATTTGACTGTCATCATGGTGCATTCTTCCTTTGATGGGAAGCTATGGGAACAACTTCTGATCATAGAAGTTTATTAGCCATTATTTCAATGATACCTATGTCACTTGTGTTTTTGTTAAAATTTGTCTATAGTTCCATGAAGTGATAACCACTTTATTCTCTAAGTTTTGTGGCATTTTTAATGTTTCAGCTCAAAAAAAAATTCTGTAAAATGGCAAATTAATCATACATACATCTGTAATGATCTTATTCACAGAAGCAGCCTGCAGCGTTGCAATGTGACCTTTTTAGAGCACAATTACTGGTATGTTTTGCAGGAATATTTTTTCTCTAGAATTTTGATCTTGTTCTAAGCAGACAGATACAACCTAGATGGGAAATATCAAGCAGACATGAATAATATTAGTTTGTTCATCTGCTTATCTTTAGGTTTTAACCGGAGAAAATGAGTGGAAAAAAGGACACACACACACAGTTTTAAAAGAACTTTGTCAGAGAGCTATTATACCATAACCAAAGATGTCTCCCTACAATTTTCCAAAGAGCAGGGGAGAGAAGACTTATAAATCTGTCATAGTCAAAATTAGCGCTATTGATATAATGTAGGTTTCCCTGTTTGAATATAATATTTATGGGGAGACCCTGAATATAAATTACTTTGTTTAACCTTGAAAATAGTCAGATTTTATTGAATGGCTAAAGGAGTTTATATAGAGAAGATTCACCTGATCTACAAAAAATTGATATCTAAAGTGTGACAATGCTCTGTTGCTTGATGTGATGAATAGCTTAAAGGTAGTCCGGAGGGTAAGGATTATCTACAGCTATGAGCATGCTTTTATTCCGAGGAGGTATCTGTACAGTGTCACACACATATATCTTCAGGGAGGTGACCTAAAGTATTTGTCTCTATCCGAAGACTGTTTCTGCATAAAAGAAGAATACTTACTCTAGATGACAACTTCACTTTTCTTAAATGAATTGTGCAGTCCAATCAAGTGAATCTGAATTACTTCCTCCTCCCAACTCCACAGCTAACTATACATTTTTCTTCACCCTCCTATCTCCAAAACAAATTGCTAGTTAAGGTACACTTAACCAGCCAGTTATGAGAACAGGTCAAGTTTGAGTCCAATTTTCTGAATAGGAGTACTTAAGATGTAGGCTTTTTTTTCCCCAGTAGTAATGCTACTTTGTGCATCATAAATATCTTTCTAGGTTTCAAAATGCCAAGGGTTTTAAATGGCCAAGATAAAGGTCCTGAGAAAATAATGCTACATGCAGTAACTACAGTTGTGGTGTATAGGACAAAGAAAATTTCATGGTGTTTAAAGTTGTATATGAGATAATATATTATGCAATATGAACAATAAAGATGATTACATAAATATTAAGAATTATTTTACAGTTTGGGTTACTCTTAAATTGTATAGTACTTCTGTCAAATCACCCACCTGATAATTAGAGTGCATTCTGGGCAAAATGTATTTGAAGAAGGATAGGGTGTTTGTTACAATCAATCCAATATGTGAGTACGTTCAGAACACCAAGTCTTAGGGAATGCAACTTTAGAACCCTACACAGACCAGATTTCTTCCCTTCAGACTGTTACAGATTTTCTTATTTGACAATAGCTTTTAATAAGACCTGATTCTGATCTAACTTACAAAAGTTTAGATAATTTGATTATAGAACAGTTACTCTAATGAAAGCCAATATAAATAAAATAATACTCAGGGCTACAGACCTGAGCTGTATACACAAAGTATCAGGTCCTCAGCTATTCTCAATCCAGTTTATTCTGGATAAAATGTTGGGAGACATGAAAGTTTTCTTCCCTCCCTAAAAGTGGCTGAGGTGCACTCCTCTTACATGGTAATTACAGCTTTTAAGGTAGTCTTAGTTGATCCTCTTCTGTACTGTGCTGTCACCATTGCTGAAGAATGTGTTCTTCAACTTATTAAATAATGAAATATTGTTATGTGGTTAATGACAGAGGTATAACTCATTCCAAGCACCTTTTTCAAAGAGCTTCAGCACCATCCCTGTGGATATAGCTGGGATACACAGGTATGCTAAGGCAGGTAAGGATTTTGGGCATTGAATAGGCTGATTCAATGGATGGAAGAGAAGTTCAAGAGTGTACACTTTGATTTTGCCTAGAATGGAAGTTGGATAGTAATAAAACAAGTAGGATTTTTCAGGGTGCAGTCTTTAGTCTCACTGTGAAAAGAGGAGAAAATTAGATTAGTTATTAAAACAGTACACAGGGGGAAACATCAAGAAGTCTGGTTGATATGCATAGAACATCTGTTTCAAGAGTTGCAAATGCAGCTTTTGCAAAATTTTGAAATGGACCACATGATGCAGTTTCTAAATACGATCCTTAGGGTGCCTTTCCAGCAACCCCAATAAATATTTCTACTGTTATTGTTCACCCTGTTTAATAACCCTGAGTCACAGCTGTTTTATCTGAAATCTAATTTAGACTGTTTAGCCTCTTCCAGTGGAATAGTTGCACTGACAGATCTCTAGAGAGTTCTATTTCCTGTACACACCATCTTAGCATTTGAACTGTTTGCCTGGCCAAGTCAGTTTTAATCAAATCTGTGCAGATAAAAGAGCACTTTTGACAGACAAGTCTCCAGGCCAAAACTTTTTTTTTGATACATTGCTGTAAAAATTCTGTTATGTCCTGAGAATACATGGTATTGTCTGCCCTGATAAAGCGGCCTTCATCTCCTGCTGATTTTGCTCAGCTTGTGTTGCTCATTACTTTACAGATTATAGCACAGAGCTAACTTCCCAGTAGGGCATGGCTAGATTTTTATGGCCATAGTTTGCTTTGGAGATGTTCTGAGTGGCTGCAAGGCCAAACAGAATCACAAGATGTGGTAGATATCCCAGTAGTGTGCTGGTCTAGAGTGTGCAGCCCAATAACCTGTGCTGCATTTGCTCAAGCTACCCTAGAAGTTCAGATCTACCTTAAACTTTTGTGCTTAGGATTTCTGATGATACGTGTTGATTGTACTTAGACACAGTTGTTCTGAGAATTATTTTGTTAACATGATTTATTACTTTACTTTCAGTGAGATATTTCAAGTGCTTTATGGCATTGGACTAGTCTGTATTTATCACTTATGCATGGACACATGCTGGATCTTGGACACATGTCTGAGTTTGGATGGCACTACCTGTGCTAAGATGCAAGAGCTACGTGAGGTTTTAGCAAATTGCTTGTCTGCTAACTTAATGTACATGGAATTTCAAAAGTTTAAGTTTTGAACATCTGTAATATATAGGCTATAAGAAACTTGAGTTTGTTTTCTGAAATGAAACCTTCCATTAAAAAGTCATTTCTACAGTCTTTTAAACTAGGCAAGTTATTATTGGCCATGTTGTCTTTGTGAGGAAAGCATATAGGACAGTCTCTTCAGTCTTTTTTTTCTTTTTTTTTTTACTCTTCTTTCTCTGAGTACTACTATTCTTCAGCTGGCTAATCTCTTCTGTAAGATTTCTTCTCAATTGAGAGTTAAGAAGTTTTTATGACAGTAATTATTTAGGGTGCAACCTCTGACTTGATGCTCAGCCTGGTAAATGAACATACCTTTTTATTTCTTTTTGCTTAAATCAATTTTCAGACTCTTCTGGTTTCTATGAGGTGTAACCTTCCCAGATTAGTTTAGGTTTCTGATGCAGCTGTAGCAGAGTAAATTTGCCTAGAATTGGGATGCTTCTCCAAGGACATTTCAAGGAAAATTAATGACATCCCATCATTGTTGCAGGACTATAAATGATGCGATAGTCTTAAGGTTGACTGGATTACACTTGTAGTATCACAGGGGAAAGAGTTATAAAACACCACCACAGCTCTAGGTCTCTGGGTACAACACACAGTTCTCAGATGACTGTGCCATCAAGACCAATATTAACCAACTTAGGTAGGTTACTAGTGGGAAGAAAGAGTAGCACCTGTAGAAAGGGGGGACTGGACAGCCTTTACTGGCTGCTCCCCCTATTCTACCTACGTGCAAAGGGAAGTGGAAGAGAATGGCCATGGGCAAGCTTGAAGTGTCCTGAGGTAGCCTAACAGCCCGAGTTGCAAACTGGTGTGGCTGATGCATCTGTTCTGTTTTGTTCCTTTCCCCCAGCTACAGGGAGTGCAACTTTTAGGAGAAGCCTGGAGTGAGCAGTTGGAGATAGTGTCAGCCTGCTCAGCTGGTTTCACTGCAGGGGTATCGATGCCAGGCATTTCTGCCGCTTAGATTTAGTGGCCCTAGCAGCTGTAGGCTTGCATCAGCCCTGCTTTTGTTAAACATTAAAGCCCCAATGTTGCTATATTGCTTGTCTTCACAGAGAGAAAATTATGAAGAACGTTCTGTCAGGTGAATCCTATTGAAGAAGGGAATAACTTTAAGACAGTCTTAAAAAGCTGGGTTAGCTGTAGGTGCAGAGGGAGGCACTAGGGATATGACAATGAAGAGAAACTGAAAGTTCCATAGTAAGATATACTGAGTTTATTGTTAGCTATATCAGAGAGGCTTAGCACTTTCTTTTTTTTTTTAAAAAAAAAAGACTTTCAACTAAAAAAATTACAAATTACCTTAAAGAGGGGAGCAGTCTCTTGTAGAAGAGTTTAACGAAACCAAAAATATTTGTTCTGAGCTTTGAAAAATTAGGGGCAAAAAATTACTTTCTGTTTTTTCTTTTAGGATTTAGCACTATGTGGTGTGCTTAACAATGAAACTTCACAAATTGCCATGTAGCTTTTTATTTTTTTATTTAGCTATTCTAAGAAAATCAATTCAGCTGAGTAACAGCGTTAGGATCTCCAGTTATTATCACCTAACCATTAATTTCTCCTGGACTCTGTTTAATACAGCTGCTGCAGAATGTTTAATAAATCATTAAAATATCTTGGATTTAAACGAAAAATTATTTAAAACCGTAACTGCAACCTATTCCCCCTCTCCCAACCCCCCAAACCCTTTTCACTTATTAAAGCACAATTGAATTAAAGCACACTAAAATGAAAAATTTGGGAATCTGCAGCTTTTTTTAAAAAAATAATGAAATTAATAAATGCAGATGACTGAATTCCTAAATCTAGTCTGCTCATGATCTGAGCTCCAGTGTCTGGTTTAAAATGAAGATATTCCTGTCCTTGTGTTTGCGCTTTTTTTTTTTACACACAGGTTCAGAAAGACCTTCAGAACCATCAGATTTCATAGTTACTGGGTTGGTGTTTTGTAGCTGTGATTCCAGCCCTGGCGGACGAGTTGGGGCACAAAATGTCTGTGGGACTGTGTAGCAGGCTTAGCCCAGGTGCTTGAAAGATGAGGACTACTAACCCACTAACTAAGAAATTTTGAGCTGGTATAAAATGAAATAGTGAACTCTTATCTCCTGCTCTATATTTTGTGGCCTGCATAGATGCTGATTCTGTTTTTTTTGTTTATAGGAACAGAATAATTAAATAAAATTAAGGCCCAGCTGAATTAGGTTAAACAGATTCCTTTTCTAGGATTAAAGGGGAAGGTGAAAGATAATGAAAATGAATAATTTGATCTCCTAGCAAAATATTTAATTTTTTTCTGTCTTAGTGTCATTTAAAAATGCATATCTGTATCTACTAAGTGGCAAATCCAAAAGCAGATGGTTAATAATAGTTACTAGCTCCTTTTATGAGTACCTCATCTCTTTTAGTGGAAGTCACTTTTCTCAATAGCAAAAAATCAAGGGAAATAATCTCTTGTCTTCCTACAAGTTTCTTAACTTCTAAATTCTTCCTGAAAACTTTTCTTTATTTTCCTGTAAATTGGGAAAAAAAAAGTAGTAATGTAGTCAACAAATACTTAAAAATAAAAAATCCAGTTATTTATAGCAAGGGAGACTATTAGTTCTGTTCTTCAGAGGGATCTTGCTGGTCTTGCTGTCTAATAAACAGACTCTTGAAGCAATACCAAGGCAAATAATGTCATATGAAGTTGCTCATACTGGTGCTGGAGAAAAATTACACCACAGAAAGCTTTGTGAATAGAGGGGAGGGGAAATAACTGTTTGTATGTGTGTACTTTGCATAACCAGCCGATGAATTTCTAGTGTTGAGGATTGAGAGGGAGAGAAATGCCCATGTTATCTTTTTCTAGAAATAGCAGCTGAACCCACGTATTACAGAAAGTGAATAGAAAAGGGTTTCTTTTGTCAGGGATTTTTAAAAAGGAAGAGTAAAACTTCCTTGTGGAGAGATATTTAACATGGGCCCACAGACGTTTATATGTAACACGTTTATTTGCTATATTTCTTTTTCACAATCCTATTCTAGACAGAAAACTGTATTACATGTATTTTGATTGCTTAAATTTATACCTATTTACAGGTCATATTTTCTGCACAGTGAATTTGAATATTAAGTGGTAATGAGAAGTGTGTGAAGGAAATCATAGGGACATTTAAGGAGCATTAAGGAACAGTTGAGGACCACGGGCGAGTGCTCAGTGCCAACAGCCCTGCTTGATGGTAACTACTGCAAAACCTGGGGTCCTGCTCCAGTGCCTCTTTACCAGCCTCACTCTTCCTGGTGGCTCTAGATTTGGCCTTTATTGATGACCATGAATTAATGTATTTCTATGAGACAAGTGGGAAAAACTTTCTAATGACAGGAAGCAATACCAGTGGAAGGAATGTAAGGGTGTTCTCTGTATTCATGATTCTCAGGAATCATGAATACAGTATATACAATAATCATGAATACAATATATACAATAAATGTAAAGTGCATGAAGTCCTTCAGACTTTGTATTATCTCACTATTTTACTATTTTCTGTTTCAAACTTATTACAAGCAAACCTTATTTCTTCAGGTAGCTTGGAAAATGTGTTCACTAAAGATCGATGTCAACCCTTTGAAATTTTGTTTGAAGGATTAATTATGGAGCTGTGTGACCAGCCTGCATAAGTCTAAGTGCCTGTCTCTATTTTAGGATGTTTCTGTCACTGTACTGAAGTATTTGGCTCAAGCACCTTAGCAGGTGACACTGGCTTCACATTAAAAATAACTTGAACAACCGCAGAAAAGAAAATGTGGTGATTGCAATGAAAGGCATCTGATATCAAATGTTATTGCAGTGAAAGCCATGCCGAAATGCCTACTGCTTTCCTTAACAGAGAAATGATCTATTTATTTATGTAAATAGACATAATTCTATTAAAGCAAATTACAGTCAAACACCTTACTTGTATCAGGCGATGGTCTGTCTAGCAATGTGTTAAGTGCTCTGGAGGCATTCAGTGGGAGAGCTGAACCAGGGCATAGAAGAACACTTCAAAGTATATGAAGGAGAATCCAGCTGTGTCAGAACAGTATTGAACCTTTGCATGAAACAGCAAATCAAAGCACTTGGCCAGTTCATAACTGTGACTACTGTGGAATGCAGGCAAAATAGACACTGGTTTTGGGTGAGCGGTAACTGAAAGGCAAAACTGAAATAAAAAAATAGGGAAAATGCATCATCTCTTGCCACAAAAAGCTCACATTTGAAAATAGCTTGATATGGGTGAGTGGAAACCTGGAGGCTCTCTTGACTGAGAAGTGGGGTTGGTTTTGTGGGTTTTTTTTGTTTGTTCCTTAGTGGTTTTCCTCAGTTCATCTAACTTCATCAGCCTGGATCCTGATGTGTGCAACGTTTTGAGTAACTTCTGTACTCCTGCTGATTTTCCAGTTCCAGCTCTGACTTGACAGACACTGCAAAGGGTTAAAAGAACAGATAGGAGGGGAAAGAGATTAACTGCCAAGAGCAAACACCTGAACCCCCTTCTGTAATTTTTTATGACAAAAAATATTGCCTACTACTATGGGCACACAGGTGAAAGGGTCTGACTGGAGAGTCCACTGTACAGTGGATGTCCTGGGTAAGAACATGCTTTGCTTTGGTTTAGGTCCTATGGAAATGCAGGTGGAGACAAGGTGCAGGTGATTCTTCTGTTCTGCTTTCTTTGCAAAAGTCTTGGCCTTTGCAGCTTTGGTTGTAGGGTTATATAAATTGACTTGAACTAATTTGGGAAAAGATACCCCTGACTGTTTCTCTGCAGCTGGAAATGACAGCAGATGTAACCCCCTCATAAGAGAAATAATAACAACTCTGTTTCCTAGGAAGTAGACATTTGCAGCATTTTTGTAGCTATCTGCTCTTCTCAATAAATCCTGTATTTATAGTTTAAAGAAAAGCATTGCAGTAGCTCATAAAATGTTCTTAGCTATTTACAGAAGTGAATATCACATATAGGGTTGACTCTGTCTAAAGACCTTGAAGACTTTACGTATAAAGCCTTATACTAAACCACTAAGGAAAATAATAAACTTCTCATTTTAAAAAAGACACTTAATATTCTCAAACTCTGCAGTAATATCAGCAACCTCACAGATAAGAAAAAGCAAGCAGAAATCTGTGTTCCCCCTAATTATCTCCTTTCTGTTTCCTGTCCTGTAGATGAGGGGTTTGCAGATTTGGAATTACAGAGGATTTTTGGAGGGATTGCTATTTCTCAAGTTTGCCAAGTGCACAGATGATGTATTGCATGGCTGTATTCCCCCCAACCAAAGGCACAGACCCATTGCAGTGTGCTATTGTGAATCTGCTCAAATGCCAAAATTAGCTGTCCCAGGGTAGCCTAGCACTTTTGCAGGATGAGGAGAGGAAGAGAACATGTCTGTCTACCAGTTTCCAACCCTGTGCTCTACATCTTGAATATTGGGTAGAACAGAGAAAAAGGTAAACCACAGCTGATATTTTTCTGTTTCCTTACATAGAGGCCAGAAAACAACTTTTGTAGGCATTTTTTAGCCCTTATTAATCTATGCACCTGTAACCTTTGTAATTTGCTCCCTTCAAAGTGTGGAAGACACTGAAATAACAGCCTAAGGAGGTTTGGAAATTGGGACTTGGCACTTAAAGCCTAGTCAGCTTGCATTGCATTGTGTAGTAATTGCTAGTTAATGTAATAGCAAAACCATTACAGTGACAAAATCTTAGAGTGTATTTTTCTTTTGATGTGTAAATTAAGACTGTCAGAAAGCAGTCCCAATATTAAATAGGCCCCCTCATCCATTCTAGGTTGAAAACACTTTGCTTAATCACTGGAAGCATATATGTGCTCTTTTGCTTGTGTCTGCCATGTTCCCTAGTATCATCTTTCATGCGGACCAAATGAGAAAGATTTACAGGGGCTGTGAAATGTTTGAGAGGTCTTCTGCCTTGAACAAGTCATCTCTTTGGGACAAAGCAGCAATAATAGTTATGTCAAATTCTGCTAATGTTTTTTTGTAGCAAACTGTGCAAAATTCAAGTTTTTTAAACTTGAGTATTTTGGTACATTATTTCTTTTCAAACAACGGTGCAAGATTACAGAAATTCAGGAAAGATGATGTGTTTCCAGGCAATCAGAGAGAATTTTTGAAATAAGCTGCTAGCCTATTTGTACAAATTACAGAAGCTTCAATAAAACTCAAACAGATGTTTCTTCCATTCTGTGAATCTTAATTGTTTTTATTACAGTACAGACACCAAAATATAATCCTCTAATTTAGCTACCACATAGAAATGGTGAAACAAACTTTAGTATATTGCTTTCTCACTTTAGCAGAATGCTTCGTAGATGTCCTGCTTCTACCAAAGAACTCAAACGGTTTTGTGAATGACCAAGAAAAAGTCGATGTGATGTTTCTTCATGGAAGAGTGAAATATTAATTACACTATCGCTGCTCCCCCTCACGTGCTGGTTGAACATGTCTGTGCTCTTACATCCTCCACTACTTCTGTTCCTACCAAACTTTTAAAATAATAATCATGGCTCAGTAGCAGTGAATCTGCTGCAGGTAGTTTCAGTATAAATTGTGTATCTTATCTTTAGTTATGGTGTAGTGAGGACCTTGGGATGACTGGTGGTACTGTGACCCATTTCAGTGTGACTCAGCTAGCTCTTGTTCTCTCATATTTGGTTTTTTTTTTCTTTAGCTGAATAGAGGTTGCAGACTGATTCTGGGGAGGTTTCCATAGACTTGCATAGTCTGTTAAACTGTGTTTTGTCAAAGTAATAGCAGCTTGATGGGATTCACATATGCTGAAATAATGAATGGATTCTAGGGAAGGGCGGGGAACACACCCCACCCCCCAAAAAACCCCACTGCACTGCAGTACATTTACCAAAGCCAGCAACCTTGCATTATTAATAGTTTAATGCCAGGGAGGAAATAAGCAATTAAGTAGCTAATAGGTGATGATGTTACATCAAACAAGTGACTTCACCTGGAATTAGCAAAGAAGATAGGAATTGCTGCTTATTCTTCTCCCACAGCACATCTCGACTTTGCTACTCTGCTGAAGGTTGTGTTAGAGGAGACCCAAGACCTCTGCATTGACCTGGAGAGCATCTCATTCATGGCGAGACATAGGTCTTGCCTGGGAGATGCTGGCTAAAAAGGGCCTCTGCGACTGTAGCATGGCAACTGTAGAGCCACTCTCTAGACACAGTGTGCCATGTCACGGGTGTATGTCATCTTCCTTCATCCCAAAAGTCCAAGATGCAAAATTCTATTTCCCCCAATGGTTTAACTGCAGTGAGATGAACTGTTGTTTCCTCTGCCCTGTGTTAAGGATGAACAGGTGGTTTGTCATCATTGTGTTGCTGAATGTTGAAGAATATTTCTAGTGACTCTTTGATCAACATGTGCAAGGTAATCACTGTGAGGCAATTAAAAAAAAAAAGGACACTTTGAAGTTGCTGACAGAGAAAGGAGTTCCTCCTTGGAGACTGTTTTCTTAATGCTTTATTCTATCCAGTAGAGGAATTTAAAGTTTGCATAATAATTGTTATTCTAATATAAAGGGATTTAGAAGGCTATTTCGCCTCCCGCTTGTAAATGAACAGGTTATTTGTGACCTGGCCTGTACTTTTGAGATGCAAGAAAATGTAGGATCAATAGAATAAATTTATGTATCCTATGTTAAAAAGAAAACAAAAGTAGTCTTAAACTTCCAATAAACCTGTGGTCATGTAACTTGTAAATTAAACAATTGTAATTCCTGGGAAGATCAAGAAGGGATCCTCAGAAATATTCATAACAAGAGTGAAAGGGAAATTGTTCAGCAGTGTGCTTTTTAAAAAATTTTTTTCCTCCATACTTGGTTTAGGAGTAGAAAAATATGGTTTAAAGAACCATAATGAAATGAAATCTAAAGAAGTTCATAGTACAAAGACTTGAGTTTGTTCCTTGGACTAAGAGTCTGACATCTTAGAAGGGGAACCTAAAGCCTTCCTTATAAAGATTGTTGGTTTTAGTTTTGCTCTTTGGTGCTTTAAGACCCAACTAAGGAAGGCAGGCAGATAGCTCCCTGCCCTGGCAATGGTAGCCTGGAACAGTGGGTAGGTACCGATAGCCTTTTATTCACAAACTCAGCAATAGCCATTTTCTTTCCTACCCAAAATAAAGCATGAATGGAAGGTGATTGTTTCCAATTTTTATTTTTTTTTAAATATAATAGTGATTAAAATACTCACCAAGGGTATGGGAGCCTGTGCTTCAATGTATTTTTCTGCTTTACTAGGTAAACAGAATTTCAGTGTGTTTTTCCAGAAAAAAACATGCCTTGTACTCTTTAAGATGACTGTTGGGTAACTCGGTGCTGCTGAACTTAAGTCTTGTTACAAACAATACAGAATAATCTGGTGCAAAAGTCATTCCTTCCAGCCTGATGAGCTGAACAAAGCAAACCATTTATATCATAATGTTGATTTTTCTCCTCTCCCTTTTCTAAGTGCTCAGAACCTTTATTAGCTTACCCAAGAAACCCAGTATAATAGGAGTCGATTGCAAAGAAAAGTCTTGATTTTGCAAGAAGAGTGAATGAGAGCACTTGAAGTGATTACGCTTGCATTCATTTCTTCTGCTACTCTAATAGATGACATTGACATGTTTTTATTTTAGGTTTTCTTAGTAGCTTTGTCAACCAAGTGATGAAATCTGATACAGGATAGGAGTTAAGATGCAAGTACTTTTCAACTTTGAACTCTGTGAAAAGACCTCCCAATAAATTATCATTGCTTAAAAGGATTTAGGAAATATCCGGGAGCTTGTGATACTGTTTGCTACAGCCTGTGCTAACAATCGCCTAAATGTATGAAGCCAATCCCCTTCAGCAGCTTACCTGACTGACCTGTAATCAATCTGCCTTACTGACTATATCTTCGTTATTCCCATAGCTATACTTTATATCGTGCTGCTATGGTCAGTCTCAGCAATACTTATTTCTTAGCTCTTCGTCCTGAGCACAAGCCTTTGTGTTCCCTTTCAGGGACTAGAGGGGTAACAGCAATCCTCTGGCTGTGGGCGTGCTTGGCCATAAAAACTGTCCTTGATTCGGAGCATCTTGCAAAGTCTGCTAGTGGTTCTGCAAATGGAAGGCCTTTTTTTTTCTTTTTTTTTTTCTCCAAACCAAAACAGATAAAACTGCCGAAAATCCCAGACCCTTCCAATTTAGTAGCCAAGTGTTAGCAGGAAGAGGAAAATGGGAGAGATGAAAGATATTGGACTCTGTGTTAAAATACTGCTTCAGAGATGCACCTGCAGTTTCACCCTGCTGCACTCATGCTGCTATGTGTAAACTTTCTAGTTCCAAATATTTAGAAGCTGTGATACATTTTTGGTTTCTAGATCCTATTCTATCCTGCCTGTTAGCTGAACCAATCTTGATAGTCCTTTTTGGCCAGAGTACCTTAATGGAGTTTAATCTATTTAGTACTATATTTTCTAGGACAATCTGACGTGAACTGTTAAACTAATACATCATTGGAAAGACCTGTCACTTTAAAGATGTATTAAAGCCACATGTCATGAAGGTGAAATGCAAGGTAAAAAATGTGTTATGCAAGATATGGTGCCTTCTAGGGAATATAATTTCTGGAGGACAAATGTATGGTAATGATTTAAAAAAGCAAAACAAACAAACAAACCCTCAAACCAAAACCAGACAACTCTAATCATTATGAATTGTTCTTCAATGCCAGCTAGACTGATTTTACTTTATCAATTGTGTAGCACATATGGAATGCAGCATTACCACGTTTGAGTGTTGTCAGTAAAGCAAGAGAGATTTTATTACGATAGGGTGCTTTTTTTAAACACAACCATTTCTTTCTTTTTTTCCTGTTGGATTTTAGCCAGGTTCACTAGAATAAGTCTGCAGAATATAACTGCGCAGACAAACAGCTTGACGTGGTTCTGCCTACTAGCACATGTATTATTTTACTGTGGGAGAGAGGCTTTTGCATACCAGCTTTCACTTGCAGCCAACATCTTCCTTATCCAAACCCAGAAGAAACAAAGTGGGTTTTGACGGGTTTCCATTACTGTGTGTTTTCTGCCAGAGGGCTCTGCAGTCCTTAACTTAATTAACTCATACCTAAGCTCGCCTGCAAGGTGAGAGACAAGCCAGAACCACTGGCAGTATCTTCCCAGAGGACTGCAGAGACCATTATGGATATGGTGAATGAACACCTCAGAAATGTGATGTCTCAGGCTTTTAGTTGCTCTTGAATGGCTCATGCCTGTGTTTTGTGCTTCTGTTTCCAGCAATGGGAAGGAGAAAATTGTAGTGCCAAACATTCTGGAGTAACAGAAGATTGCTGGTTGGTGCTCACTGGGGAGTGTGCAACTTGTGTTTTGTTCAGCCCTGTGCTTTGGCTGATTTTGTTTCATGTCAAGACAGATGACTAAGGCTTGGATTTCTAGAATGCTACTAGGCTTTGTGGTTCAAGCACTGCTCCTCTCACCCCTTCCACTCTTCTTTGGGTGTTTTCTGAAGTGGGGGAAGCAATGATGTTTGGAAGGGCGTGTGTGCGTTTTGTGGTGGTTGTTGGTGGTGAGTGTTAAATGGGGAATGTTATTCCTGACATCTTGAAAGTGTTTTGGAAGCTTGGGGAGTGGGGTTTGGGTTTGTTTTGTTTTCTTATATACTTATGATAGAAAATGTAAGTCTTTACATGGATGAAACCCACCTGCTGGGAGGGCTGTATCAGAATCTTTGACATTTTTTGTTTGTTCTGACAAATGTTGCAGCAATTTTGTTTCCATATGGCCTCTAGAGTGTGTCTTGTGTCTTATGTGCCTTGTTGTTTGATTTTTCTATCGACAGTGTTCCAGCACTGGACTGCAGGATAATTAAAAAATCTTTAAAATAAAAACCAAAAAAAAAAAAAAAAAAAAAAAAAATCTGCTTTAGCTATAGGGGAAGTGTCAAACTATAAAGCCAATAGTTACTGTGATATGTTGTGCTCGTAACACACCTAGTCAGTCACTAGACCTATGTGTGATTTTAGGCATTGTATTCAGCTGTGTTTCTGGCAGCTGCTCTTGTGCTTTTCATCTTCTTTATCCCTTGTACAGCAAAAGGGTATATGAGCTCTCTGTGCCTGCTTGCAAATCAGCGCTTTAATCCAGGTAGTTACATCCTGGCATAACTAACCCTGTGACTGTTGAATAAACATACGTTCTTTTGTCTGCTCTGAGCTGTGGAAGTGGAGAAGAGCTGTTCTTAACCACAATCCAGCTGCTGGGACAGTGGATAACGGCTATTAACGTACATGTGTACTAACATACATAAATAAATGCACTGGATTACAAGCATGTGATTTAGGAAGAAGATTTGAGGGAAGATGAACCAATTCTAAGAGGATAACTTAAAATTTCTATTGTTTTATAAACCAAAGAATGCTAGTAGTATCACGTAATGAAGCAATAACGTATGTACAATTAAAACATTTAGAAAATTAGAATGGTTAAAAATTATTTTTACTTGGTATTTGCAACAGTCACCCCTTCCCTTTAGCTTTAGAAAGACAGACTGATAGTTTGTTATTCACAAAGGAAGAAGAAAACAAAAAGGAAGTAAGAATATGTAATTGTGCTTATTAGAAGCAATAGTCAGAAACTGATTAGTGTGGGAGGAATTAATTATTAAATCTACCCACGCTCTCTGTTTTTAATTTTTTGTTATTCAATTATGCATCAGTAAATGTTACCATGCAATCACTGGCAAGATGCTAATTAGTATTTATGAATTACTGCTTTTTATGTCTGACCTTTTGATAATTTCCCTTTGTGGAGCTGGTTTTAAGTATACAGTGATCCTGGAGAACTGTGTCTCTTTTTCCTCAGTTCTGAATTTTTGATACACTGTTGCTGTAGCAGTGACTTAGAATCCCCTTTTATTTTTTGCTAATAAAACCAAAAGCTTAAATGCACAGGAAGGTGCCCTGTAAATCACTGAATTAAAAGAAAACAAGTCTTAAAGTTAGGTAAGGAAACGTTTGTAAATCAACGATCAGCATAAAGTACTGTGAAAGGTAGTAAACAGATGCCTTTTAAAATCAAGCTTCTTATCGAGGCCCCAGATTGGATTTGGATGGCTGTGTTTAACCAGACACTTAAAAAAATTTTACTTTTTAATTATTTATGAACCCTTGAACATAGCAGAGGTCACTGGTGTTATCTTTGCAAGCTAGTTATACCCACCAGTATGGCTTCATTCTGAAAATCACCTTTTTTACCCTTTCTGAAACAGAAAACTAGCATTCCTAATATCCTAAGTACCAATTTCATAAATGTCCTGAGGTGGTTAAAGGGGATTGTGGGGGTGAGTGGGATCCCAGCTAATCAGACTGACCAGGGGGGTTGTGGTCAGTGCTGCTCAACCACTTGTCCAAATGAAGGCTTCCACCGTGGAAGAAAAAGCCCATTATTGCTTTGATTTCCATCCTGTCCTGCCAATGTGCTTTGTGCTTCTGCTAGAATGAGTGTTTCTGTGGGTTCAACTGTGCCAGACTCTATTCAAATGTTCTTCACTTAAAAAAAAAAAACCAAAAAAAAAAACCCCCAAAAAAACCAAACCACAAACCAAAACAAACTAACAAACAAAAAAACAGGAAAATGCTGTTTGGTTTAACTAAGAACTGAAAAGAGGACTCTCATTTAATTTCTATGTATACAAAATTGTATGTTTGTGTGTATCTTGGATTTGTGTAAAGAGTTTGGATTTAATATTAAAACCCCATTTCCTGATGCTGAGGATTCGTTGCTAGTTGGAGCACTCCACTGTGCCCGGCAGGATTTCAGGGCACTTGTTCTCTTGAGGAAGCAAGCTTGCCTGGATAAGCATTGCAGAATCTTAAAGTTGAATTACCACAATTCGCACCTTTTACATTTTGAGTTATATTGTTTCTTATGTGACAGAAGATTACTTTCTAGTAGGCTGATTTAAAACCTGTTTAGGCACTAAAAGAATATTTTTTTTTTTTTTTTTTTGCAAATCTAAGGACAGTTTTGATATCAGAAAGTTCTATTTGATTAAAACAGGTTAAGTCTTTCTGGTCACACAGGATGATGTAATGCTCTCTCAGACTGCAGAGTTGCCTTGTGTGCTAGGAGTAATATAGCTCCTTCATGATGCCATCCATTCTCAATGAGCAGCCCATAAGTGGAATAAGCAAGCCATGGCTAGGCTTTTTTTGTGTGTAGTTTTGTGTTTGGGTGTGTGGGGTTTATTTGGTTTTTTTTTCTTTTGTTTGTGAGCTTTTATGACTGAGTTGTGTGTATATATATATACACATAGTCTTCTGCCATCCAATGCAAATATGCCCTTATTTCCCCACTTGGAACAGTATAAAGTAACCTTGTGGAGTTGACTTGATAAATATTAAATATTCCATTATGTTCCAGATGTAAAATTAAACTCAAGGACAAAT
Organism: Gorsachius magnificus; assembly: GCA_034008185.1. NCBI lineage: Eukaryota > Metazoa > Chordata > Aves > Pelecaniformes > Ardeidae > Gorsachius > Gorsachius magnificus. The sequence goes on from CM067087.1 coordinate 32,668,322, forward strand.
TATTTTTATAGTACTATTTTTATATGTTCCAAGAGTGGTTTTGAAATGTATTGAATCATAAAGATGCTCCAGCCAGGCAATAACTCTGCTACTGAAACTGGATATGGAGAAGAAAATACACTGAATTATTTTGCTTTTTTGGTTTGCTATTGTTATGGTTTTGGGTGGGTTGTTTGTGGGGTTTTTTTGGGGGTTTTTTTTGGACATCTCTTCCTTTAAAAATATAGAAGTCTGACAAGATCATGTTATATTCGTGTCATACTAATGTGATTTAACTAAATACAACAGCAGTTCTTTGAACAGTAACGTAACTAAGGACTCTAATTTTACTTAAGTAAAAAGGACCCATGGGTAAAATAGGAAATTCGAAGTCTCCAAGGAAAGAATTGATCTCGTGTTGTTCCTGATAAGGAAGTACTATTTCCATTGCTAGTTATGTTGCATTAATGAACAGTTACTGTTCAGCAAAGCAAATGCAACAGTGAAAAGAGAAACATGTTGGAACGGTTATGGTTCTTTTAGAACTGATCCCTTCTGACTAAACTTGAGTTTATCTTTGGGTTTTCCTTTTTTTGCCACCTTAAAGTCTGGGGTGCTTGTATCTTTTATATACTGCCCAAATATAGCTACTTGGTTAAATGATAAAATATATTTTGGCATTATGAGATGAGATTTTTGTGGCCAGTTTAATTTTGTGATCACAAGCAGGAAAACCACAGTCATCTTAAACTTTTTTTTTAATTTATCTTCAGATCAGTCTCTTCTACTTTCATAAGAATTTGAATATAGATCTGCTCTGAGACAGTTCTATTAAAAACAAAGCTCTGTGTGACCCCACAAAACCAAAGACACCTTTTTTTTCTTTTTTTTTTTTTTTTAGTTTTTTTTCCATTTAAGTAGAATATAACATTTGTATAATGTCAGAGAGTCTGGTCCCTAATTTAATTGAGGCAGCTTAGCTGGGAGATGAACTGAGATCCTTAATGAGCAGACTTTAGCTGAAGTCAATACTTCTTACATCTGGAAAAGAACTAAGTAATATGAAGGAGTTGTGGGAAGAGATGTAAAGGTGCCCTTTATTAACGATTTATTTGAGTTCATGCTTTTTCAAACACAACCAAAATGGATTAACGCTAATGATCTACACTTTGATCTTCAGAACTTCAGCCATAGTATTGTCTCACTAAATGCCATATTTAATAAGTGGAAATCTGTGGTATTAAATACTTATAAGCAATTTTTTTTCTGTATTAGGAGAAAAATCCTTTTTGGGTAGGAGACACTATCCATTACCAGCTTTTGATTTCTACACTCTCTATTTAAATTCCTATAATGAAGTCCATACTTATTGTAGAGCATTTAAGCCTCTTGACCAGCCTTGTTCTTTATTTGCCTTTTGCAAACTGCCATAGAGTGATCTGCAGGACTTCAGTTATAAATGATAGTAGGAGAAATGCCCCTTGGCACTCTGGGAGCCAAGGGCTTTTGCATGAACTGCTCCCTGAAGTTGATATTTATAGGTTGACTAAAACTGCCTCCTTTTGCCTTCAGCCCCACTATCTACCACACAAATCTTAAACTATAATAATAAACTAGTCTAACTAACATTGATTATGTAATAATTAGTGGCATCCCATTGTTGGTAATTTTCTCTGAAACACTAAAACAAGATATGAAAGTTATCAATATTGAATAATTTTTCAATTCACTTTCCAGATGCTGTGTAATAGTTCTGCTACTCTGTGATGCTTCATAAAGCGATAAATCTGAGATGTGCCCATGCTGATTCATGTGATCTGTAACCAGTATCTATCAACAAAGAACTGCTGGTTGCAACTTCATCTGGAGGAAAGCCAGAGCATTCAAAAGGAAATGCTTCTCAGAGGTAAGAGAGCTTTTTTTTTTTTCATTCTCTCCTATGTAGTGATGAATTCTGTCCGTTTGGATCTGTGCAGTTGCGTGGACCGAAATTTGTTGCAGGAAAGCAGCAAAAATAAAGGGAAAAGGAAAGCATTTCTTCAGCCTTGGATTTTGAATTTTTTGTCTAAGGTTTATTTTCAGTTTTCAAAAAAATATTTTGCTGTAGTTAAGGTATCTATTTCTGTTTGCTAGAGAATTTGTATGGGGTTCTTCCTCTTACACTCAGAAAATGGAAAGATAGGATCCAAGAGCTGAAAGGCTTCTTGAATGCCTTCTGATCTGCTACAGAAGTCCAACTGGCAAATTAATATACATTTCCAGGTTATGCCCCTTTGCAGTTTGTGGAAGTTGGCCAGTCTCACATCCTTGTATGATACAGTGGGGAGGTAAGCACTTGCAAAAGCATTATAATACCTCTTGAACACGTGCCTATTGGGAAGCAGAGACTGGAAATGAACTATGAGCCATGTGTAGACAAGCCTGATTTAAAGAGCTTCCATGGGGAAATCTGAGAACAAGCTTTGTTGTGGACACTTTGGGGATGACTTTTATTGCTCTTGCTGTGCAAAGTCCTTGTCACAGCCATTTGTATTAAGCTGCACCCTGGAGCGATTAGTCTTCTGTAGATGGGCAAGAGGGAGATGAGTGTCATGTATGGCTGTAGTAAAAAGACTGTATGTTTGGAGGAAATTTCATGGGCGGGATTTGACCTCTGCAGCAAATGAGCTGTGGAAATCCTTGAAACTCTCACACAGAAAAACAGAAAGCATGCATTTTCCTCATCAAATAGCCTTCAACGGTTTAACTTATTTTTCTGTTGCTATAAGGGCAAAAGCCCTTCTATATGCATGCCTCTCAATCTTCCTTTTTATTATTTCTTAATAGTTTTAGCTGAGGAAAGACACACTTGGCATGCTGGGCTTTATAATTTTCTTCCTGAGTGTGATTGTAGTGAAAAATATTAGACAAGGGAGTAGGAGGGGAGGGAAAAGCTTCTGGAGTTGTGCATGTGGGCTGTAGCTTGAACCCCATAGGTGAGTTAATTAGTGTGGTGAGAGCCTGCCTACCCAGCTTATTAGTACTTAGCATTATGGTATTGGTGCTTTGAAAATGCTCTTGTAATGAAGACTTCTCACAGAGCAGGAAGGTGATACATTGTGTTGTTGTCTATACATTGTGTTGCAGCATTTCGTACTTCTAGGAGACCGCTAGCAGTGTTACACGAGTTCATGCTGTTGCTGCCAGGTTTCTTTTAAACATAATTGGCTCAAAAGCTACAAGCAAAAGTCTGAAAAGTTAGTAAGCTGAAGGCAAGAAGGGGTTACATTTGTTTTATTCATGACCAAAACATTTTAAAAATCTTTGTTGCACTTCACACTTTGACTCCTAGAAATCTCTGAGTCAATTTGCAGAAGTTGGAGTCTTTACTAATCAGCTTCTAGCACGTTTTGAGATTGATCAGTAACTTATCATTCCTCTAAAACTTAATGGCACAGTAGGCACAGGGCAAAAGGCTCTGTCTTTCAGTTTCTGCCTCATAGGTCTGTAATGGTTTGAGATGTGTGTTTTGCCTGTCTTGCAGCATATCCTCTCCTGCAGTAAAAGCAGAAAAAATTGGGTGTAATTGACTCAGTAACAGCATATTGGCTCGTACCCCACCAGCTAAATCCACACATGACTGTGACACTGAAAGCTTTTTCCTTTCCTCAGTAAGCAGTGTAAAGTGGAGAATAATATAAAATAAGTGCACGGCTTGCCCACAGATGTCAGATGCCAAAGTCACTGAAACCTGTAATTCAGATGATCAAAGATTTCAAATTCGGGGAAGGTCTTTCAGGATCTTTCTATGATCTCAGCTTTTTCTAAAGTCTCTCTAATTGTTGCACAGGGAACAGTCTAGTTCTTGGCTTTTCTTCCTTAGTCTCTCTATGAGGATGCTTAACCACTTGCTGTGGTTCTTCATTTAACTGGATGAGAATCTAGTATTCGATTCAGTTCAGTCTTGATTGTTTGAATTTCATTTACTTCCTGCTATTAAATAAGGAAAACAGGTCATAATACTTTATTAATGAACATTTGATACCTTCATCCATAATTATGTTCTCTCCCTGTCTCTTTGTGTATGGATTTGTAGTGTAATGCTGAGCTAATGTATGGAGTGCCTATAATACAAATTCAGCTATCCAAATTTGCCAATTTTGGATAAGTATATTGGAACAAGATTACTCATTCATAGCAAATACAGAGAGCTATGTCAAAGAAAAAAAAAGATCTTGCCATGGACAGAGTTGTAATTTTTTCTCTTAGGCAAATAAGATAGCTGTGATGTTGAAAATAATCAAAAGGGTGAGGGGGAAAGAATAATAAAAACCATCAGAAAAGAGGAATGTAGTGAGCTCTAAGAACTTTTGAAAAAGCAAGAAGTTTTACCCAGTATTCTTTAGCCACTTCTGATACAGACTTCAGATATTTACATGTAAACAAAAAGCATTAGCTGTTAATATTCAGGCAGTCAGATACTAAAGGGAAGAGACTGGCATGGCTGAGATGAGAGATGCTGGTCAAACTAAGGGGAAGAGGGAACTGCACAGGCAGTGGAAGCAGGGACAGGCATCCTGGGAAGAGTATAGGGACGTGGTCCGGTTGTGTAGGAATGGGGTCAGGAAAGCCAAGGTGCAGCTGGAGCTAAACTTGGCTAGGGATGCAAAGAATAATAACAAGGGTTTCTACAGGTATATCAGCCAGAAAAGGATGGTTAAAGAAAGCATACCCTCGCTGATGAGCGAGACTGGCAAGCTGGTAACAGCAGATGAGGAGAAGGCTGAGGTACTCAACAACTTTTTTGCCTCAGTCTTCACTGGCAACCTCTCTCCTCAGCCCTCCTGAGTTGATGGATGGCATGAGGAGGACCGGGAGGGCAAAACCCTTCCTGCTGTAGGAGAAGATCAGGTTCATGACCACCTGAGGAACCTGAACGCACATAAGTCCATGGGACCTGATGAGATGCATCCCAGAGTCCTGAGGGAATTGGCTGATGTAGTTGCCAAGCCACTCTCCATGATATTTGAAAAGTCATGGCAGTCAGGTGAAGTCCCTGGTGACTGGAAGAAGGGAAACATTGTGCCCATTTTCAAAAAGGGTAGAAAGGAAGACCCTGGGAACTACCGACCTGTCAGCCTCACCTCTGTGCCTGGGAAGATCATGGAACAGATCCTCCTAGAAGCTATGCTAAGGCACATGGAGGCCAGGGAGATAATTCGAGATAGCCAGCATGGCTTCCCCAAGGCAAGTCCTGCCTGATGAACCTAGTGTCTTTCTATGATGGTGTGACAGCATCAGTGGACAAGGGAAAACCAATGGATGTCATCTATCTGGACTTCTGCAAAGCCTTTGACACGGTCCCGCACAACATCCTTCTCTCTAAATTGGAGAGCTATGGAATTGATCCGTGGACTGTTTGGTGGATAAGGAACTGGCTGGATGGTCGCATCCAGAGGGTAGTGGTCAATGGCTCGATGTCCGGATGGAGACTGGTGACGAGTGGTGTCCCTCAGGAGTCCGTACTGGGACCGGTGCTGTTTAATATATTCATCAATGACTTAGACAGCAAGATCGAATGCACCCTCAGCAAGTTTGCAGATGACACCAAACTGAGTGGTGCAGTTGACACACCAGAAGGACGGGATGTCATCCAGAGAGACCTGGACAGGTTGGAGAGGTGGGCCTGTGTGAACCTCATGAGGTTCAACAAGGCCAAGTGCAAGGTCCTGCACCTGGGTCGGGGTAACCCCCGGTATCAGTACAGGCTGGGGGAAGAAAGGATTGAGAGCAGCCCTGCCGAGAGGCATTTGGGCGTGCTGGTGGATGAAAAGCTGGACATGAGCCGGCAATGTGTGCTGGCGGCCCAGAAGGCCAACCGTACCCTGGGCTGCATCAGGAGAAGCGTGGCCAGCAGGTCGAGGGAGGTGATTCTGCCCCTCTACTCTGCTCTGGTGAGACCTCACCTGGAGTACTGTGTCCAGCTCTGGAGCCCTCAGCACAAGAAGGACATGGAACTGTTGGAGCAGGTCCAGAGGAGGGCTACAAAAATGATCTGAGGGCTGGAGCACCTCTCTTACGAGGACAGGCTGAGAGAGTTGGGCTTGTTCAGCCTGGAGAAGAGAAGGCTGAGGGGAGACCTGATTGCGGCCTTTCAGTACCTAAAGGGAACCTATACGAAAGATGGGGAAAATCTTTTTAGTAGGGCCAGCTGTGACAGGACAAGAGGTAGTGGTTTTAAACTAAACCAGGGTAGGTTTAGACTGCATATAAGGAGGAAATTCTTTACAATGATGGTGGTGAAACACTGGAACGGGTTGCCCAGAGCAGTAGTGGAGGCACCATCCCTGGGAACATTCAAGGCCAGGTTGGATGGGGCTCTGAGCAACCTGATCTAGTTAGTGGTGTCCCTGCTCACTGCAGGGGGGTTGGACTAGATGACCTCTAGGGGTCCCTTCCAACCCAAAACAGTCTATGATTCTAAAGTATTTTGTCCCTTTGCAAGAATTTAAAATGCTAATGAATGATTAGGCTTCACTAACAAGCTGCCTAATTTCACTTGCAATGATTTAACAAAAGTGTTTTCCATCTGGGAGATACTAGAAACAAACAGCTCTTAATTTTTGGCAACAGATTTGTTAATTTATTGTTCTTTCTGAGGTTGCTTTATGATGGAGCCCTATAAAGGGAGTTGTTGGTTGTTTGCAGACCCTGTCAGAAAAATACACATGGGTAATATTGTTAGAAGAGGAAAAAATTATCCAGAAGACTATATCAATATCAAGACATTCTCTACACATTTTTCTTTAGAAACATAGGTTGAGTATCATAGCCTTAAAAGCAAAGAACCAGAACTTTATTTTAAGATTGGATATGCAAAGCTCTGAGGCTTATTTCAAGAGTAGCTGTTAGGAAGTTCTGGGACCATATTGCAAAACCCTTTGTTATGTTGTATAGCAAAATCTAAGAGGAACTACATTATGGATTTTGTATTTCCATTAGAGTTGTAAAACTTGCCCTTTCCTAAGTTAGCTGCTGTGGAGATGAGAACAAATAGACCGCTATTTGGTCTGGTGCAAATGAAAATTGTTTTCATTAAGGTGTGGTTTTGTTGGTTTTTTTCTCTTGTTGTCCAGTATGAACTGGGTGTAGAGTAGAACTGTACAATGCAGGCATCCTAGGTAATGGAGAACAACATGAACGTTTTTGCTACCAGTATCTGTTAACTGCTCAGGGAGAAAGGGATTCCTATTGTGATATTTCATCCCTTTTGCATAAACAAGATTCCATGCTTTTTGAACTTACTCTTATAATGTGCTCTATAGCCAGCTAGGCATCGGAATGTGGCTGTAACTGCATACACAGTAAATTCCATTAATCTTGACTATGGCTATGCATGCATTTAGAGTTATATATGCCCTTGGCTCATAGTCTATTCAGCACCTTGCAGCATCAAACCCCCAGTCTTTGAAATACTTAGTTTAAATGTATATCAGAGCAGTGCTGCCATGTGCACAGGCACACTGAAAGTAACACCAGGCAACTTGTTGTGTGTATGAATGTGCTTGATAAGAACAAAGGGTGCTTTCTAGGAATCAGAAAAGAGTCAGGAGGGAAAAGTGTTTCTGCATCATGATGTGTCATTTGTGGTGTGTAATGCTTATAAAACTAAAGGGAGGGGCTTTTTTCATAATTGGATTGTTAATATAGACATATTGCAGATTTTCTTTATCATGTGTTGCAGAATTGTTCTGCTTATTTGCTATCTATATTGACAGATCTCTTGGGTTTTCCTAAGAGAAAGTTTAAAAATACAAAATAATTAGAGGCCAGTAGTGCTGCTGCTGATGTGGGAAGCTATGAAATGAAAATATTTATAGCAAATAAGTTCCTATTTACTTCTGTATACCTAGGGTCAGACAATGAATGACAGCTTTCTTGATGCTTTTTTAGCCTTTTTGAACTTCAGTAATGTGCCCCCCCCCCATTTTATTTCTGATCTTTGAAATCTTAAAGGGGGAGGAGGAGGAAGGAGAAAAGAGAAGAGGGGGGAAGAATAAAGGTTCATCTCCCTGGCAGTAATTGAGCTGCAGTAACTTTGGTTTTACAGCCTTGTTCTGCACTGCAGTGTAGTAAGTGACTTAAATCTAAATCATCTTATTGTGTGAGGTTTAAATGCTAATTTTCTAATCTCCTGTGTTAGAGGGAGAAACCCTAGCATGTTCATGTCACTTGCCAGACTAATTGAGCCTTCTGTGAAAAAAGTTTATTAAACTTAATTCAAATACAGGGGTAAGTATTAGTAAGCATAAACTGCTACCATAAAGTTGTTCTGTAGTTATTTCTTGAAGGAATAGGTCTTGGTTTTATTTATTTTTATTTTATACAACTGTATTAGATTCTTTTCATGCTTTTCATCCAATGTAATGACTGGTTTCTTTTAGTAATGTAAGAATTAAACTTTAGGAAATTGCACAATGAAAAAGCCCCACTATTAAAGAAAATACTATTCTCTTAAAGGTTCTACATGCTGGATGTAAGTTAGTGCTGTTTTCATTAAAAGTTTTCATTGAGTCTCATCTGTTTGAATGTACAGCAATGATAATTATTAACATGCAGTCTTGCAAGAGAATAGTCCTTTACTGACAGAAAACAGCATTTGGTTTGATACAGGAAATTAAATCACTTTATGCTTATGAGGCTTGTTAATTATATCTGAAGTAGAGGATTTTAGTTGATCTCAATACTTGTACAAAATAATTTTCTTCACTTGAATGTGAAAGACTGTGTATCCATTTTTATCCTTAATATTGGTTTAAGCTTTTTTAAAAAAACCTAGTTTTCAACAGCTGATAATAACTTTGTACAAACATAACTTACCATCTATTCAATTTATCAGTAAATGGGAAACACCCCCCCTCCCCAATCCTTAACTTTAATGTGTTGGTTTGGGTGAGAAAATGGTCCTTTGTTAATCTCTAGGTAGCCTTCATACAAACTCATGCAGCCTTAGTTTTGCACCCTCTGTGTGAGGCTGGGACAATGGGATTCTCACTCCCTGCCACCCCAGAAGATCCTTGGGAGCAGAGTGCCTGAACGCTTCCCTCATCCAGGTGTGGTGTTGCTGAAGACGGAGGTGTGTGTTACTGGTGGCAGTGGCTAGAAGAGGACAGTCTCTCCGTTGGGGAGTGGCACTCCTTGGTCCCCTGATAGCCCTTGTTGATGGGGCAGCAGCAGGTTTCAAGCTTGCAGAGGTAAAACCATCTTTCTGATAACTCTGCACAGATAGTTCTGAAGATTTTTGTGACTGCTGCTGGAGAAAAAGACAGACTTCTATGTATGGGGACAGAAGAACAAGTCCTGGCTTAATTTTCAAGTGATTTGGTGTTTTTCATAAAAATAAATAATTTAAAAATTAAAAAAAATTATGCTGACGGTTTTAAATGCAATATATTGTCATTTCAATCACACTGAGCAAATCAGGCAAGTTTTGAGAGTTTTTTTACTTGCATCAATACACAAAGTAGAGAAAAGTATCAAAAGATTAGGAAATCTTCCAGTTACAAAATCCATTTGAAGCCAGAGGCCTTGAGGCAGGGAAATAGGTAGTACCAACGCATTAGGATATCGAAATCGGTTGATGCTTTATCCCAGCTCTGATGGCTCCCCACATTGACTCCCACTGTGCTGCTTCTGGTTCAGAAGCAACTTCTGAGTGATTCCTCATGCTGGCTGTAATTTTGAAAGTGTTTCCTCTGGTTTAGACCTGGTATGTGTGCGTGTGATACCTCAGCTTTCCAAAGACTTGAGAGACTAGGTTTCAGTTCAGATATTCAAACAGGGATTTTGCTGAAAAGAGGAGATATGAACTCGAGTTAACAACTAGGAAATTACTTAATATAGTAATAATACAAATTGTCCACTTACCCTATTTTATTTCAGTTCCTTTGGTGAAGTGGCTGACTGATCCTGCTGGGAAGAGGGAGAGAGGCCAAGCAGAGAGCTTCTCTTAGTAATACTCTATTTTCAGTCTCAGTCCAAAATAGGGAACTTACTGCATGTCTTCTGTTCATCACAGTACTGACCAGGCAGTAACATACATTTGACTCTTGTCCCTTGAATCTGTTAATGCATCTCATTATTTCTTTAACCAGCATAGTGCAGATAGCGGTTTCTTTCTGTGTCCTGGTTTCGGCTGGGATAGTTAATTTTCTTCATAGTAGCTAGCATAGTGCTGTGTTTTGGATTTAGTACCAGAAGAATGTTGATAACATACTGATGTTTTTAGTTGTTGCCAAGTAGTGCTCAGACTACTCAAGGACTTTTTGAGCTTCTCCTGCTCAGCCAGGTCTATAACAAGCTGGGAGGGAGTACAGCACAGCTAGGACAGCTAACCCAAACTGTCCAAAGAGCTATTCCATACCATAGAATGTCATGCTGGGGGTGGGGTGGGGGGTTAGTCGGTCGGTCGTGGGGAGACTGATCGTGGCTTGGGGACTGATCGCGGCTCGGGACGGGCTGGGCATCGGTTGGCAGGTGGTGAGCAATTGCATTGTGCATCATTCGTTTTGTATATTCTGTTACCATTCTCATTATTACTATCATTATTTTCTCTTATTACACTGTCTTTATCTCAGCTCTCGGCTCTAACCTTTTTCTCCTTCCCCATTCTCTCCCCCATCCCACTGAGGGAGGGGGGGAGTGAGTGAGCGGCTGGGTGGTGCTTAGTTGCCAGCCGGGTTAAACCACGACATTCTGTCATAGGTTTGTATCTGTTAAAACACCTAATGAGCAGATTGTATGGGCTCTTAGAGTTTAATATTGCCGTATGACATATGTGATATTTACCAAGATACCTTAGGAAGGTTGAGTATTTAAATCCAAATAGCAGGTTTGGCTATAAAATGGAAAAGAAATAGAATTAATTTGTGACTTGGGGATGAGGCCCAGGATGGAAATAGAAAGCATAGTAGAAAGAAATAAGAAACTGGCAGAGGGAATATTCATGTTATCTGCTTGGGTCCAGTGTTCAGAGAGCAGAGCACGTTTCAAAGCAATTGAGTGCTGGAAGCATTCACTCCTACTGTGCACTCCTCATCTACTTCTATAGCCCAGACGGAACCTTATTTACCAGTCAGAGGTAGGGATGAAGGAATGGATGGAACTCTATTTGCAAGGATTAAAAGATGAACAGTCAGTTTCAAATACGGTTGGAAAAAAAGGGAAGAAATGGAAATGCTGTTAAACTACCTTCATTTGAAAAAGTTCAATCAGTTTTATATTTCAAGTTCTTTCTTCAAACACTTTCATAGATTTTTGCCTTCATCAAAACTCTAGCTTTCCCCTAAAAGATACTGGCAGGAAGTTTCCATGCAGTGTAGACAGGAGTCTATTTGCTGGTTTGTGGTCATTGAAGGTTACACCCGGGGCACTGGAATGTGACAATAGCCGTGTGGATGTGTTTCCCATCGTGTATGCCTCCTTGCTCCTATTCTTTTCCACAGCCGGGATCAGTTCACCTAGGCAGTACAGGTACAACGTAGGTGACAGCATTTTTTTTTTTTTTTCCAGTGCATGAATGTTTTGAAATGTTTCTGATCTGGACTGTGATTGGCTAAATCCAGCTAAGTATTTCTTAGTTAGGTGTTCTGTCTTGGCCCAACCTTCCTACAGTATCAGCTGATGTGGTCCAGTAGAAAAGAAAGCTGAGGTACTTAGCAGGAGCCTGAACCTCTCCAAAGAGCAGAGTGATAATTTCTTGCCAAACTGTGTGCTTTATTACTTTGACAGTAATCTCAGAAACTTCTAGAGATATTGGACATCTGGTTTCCTACCATGACAAGAAAGAGTGGGCAGTTGTAAAAAGGAAACAATTAAAAAAAATAATTGCAATGAGAAACTCCTAGGAGGGAAGAGGGAACCAGAGGATTTATTCTTCCACTGAAATCTGCCATAGGTTTCATTCTCCATTTAAGCAGGATTTCTGGTATTGGGTGAATTTAGCAAAGTTAGTAAGAGGATAATGTAGTGTGATACAAAATATGGGGGCGAAACTGCTGCTGCTGTGTGTTTATCAGGAGTGAAGGGAATAATCTTCGCAGGGTTCGTATAAGAAAAATTGAAGTCTCTGCTGAGAGGTTAGTAAGCTCTTCTCCAGCACTTGAATAGATGTGTTTTATAAGAAGGGATGAAATCAGCAGTAGCTACATAGAAGGATCTCCCAGCAAATCTTTTGCTTTGTTCTGTAGGAATCCCCAAACACTTAGTGTGTGGTTTTCACTTAAAAACAAATATAAAACCCAGCTTAATGACATTAATGTAATTGCTTATGTAACTAATTAAATATCTTATAAAAATGCAAAGTTCTGGGTTTGTGTTACAAGCTTATGATAAAAAGGAAATACCTATATCATATTCTCCCAGCAGAAATGACTCTGTATTAATTGATCAATTTAACTTCAGTTTTAAAGACCTGTTGTTACATTAGAGGGATTTGATGGTTTAGGTCTTCAGCACATTATGGTTTTGGGCATAGGTAGTAATTCCCCTAAAAAGCATATTACAATGTTTGTCTTAAAGCTTGCAGACTTGTGGTAAGTAGAATGACATCCTGCTAGCTGCAAAGACAGCTTCCTGAAGTATGTGATAGTGAGAAATGTGGTGGATAACAAAAAAACAAAACTAGTTTTTTAAGGAAATTATTTATACAAATATTTAAGAATTACTGTGAAAGAGGGAAATGCGTGCAAGGGCATAAGACACACAAAGGAACAGCACTTAAATACCTATGCATAAGACATCGTGTAAAGGATGCAAAAGCAGGAACAGTGTAGACAAATGGGAGAAATGGCTTTTGGAATGGATTATTCTTCTGAAATCTTTCAGGTGTTTGATCTGTTTGAACACTTTATGATCACCCCATTTATTTGCCCTATGTAGATGAAGTATCTGAGATCTTGCATCTTCTGTTGACAGCAAAAAAAAAAAAAAAAGATGGTAGTTAGCAGAAGGGTATTGATTGGTTGGTGATGAAGGTCTGAAACACTGGATAGAAATGCCAGTGAGCTCTCCAAAGCCTGCTGAGGTTGTTTGAGAGAGACTGGCAGACAAAACTTTTGCTCTAGGTCTGATTCGATTGGGGGAAAAAAAAAGCTGTATTTTTTGCAGTCTTTTACATGGGACACATAGCAACTGTCATTAGTCACAAGACCAGCATCATATTCTGTCTTTCAAATTTTTGGCACGGTGACCATCCTGCTAATCTGAAGAATCCGTACCAGAGCCTATAATAGTTCCTTATAATGCCTTTTCCCAAAGTATTAAATCCCTCTCAAATGATTTTGCCATTGGGTATTTAAAAACTGCTGCAAATCATTCAGTACTTTGACACCTATATCCTATGTGTCCTTGGTGTATGTGCAGTTTTCAAACTACACTTGTGACTTGTCATGTATTAATTTCACAGCATGTCTTTAATTAGAGGAAAGGGGTTGTTATGCTTGAACCTTTGTAAAAACGTACTTGCCAGAATTTCATTTCAAATAACCGCATTACAGCAACCAAGTGAAGTGTTTTGGCACTAACTTTTAAATCAATAGATTTGAAATAACAAAACAAATCAATTATTTTTATTGTAATAACACTTATTTTATCAAAACTGTGAAGTAGTCCTACAAATCTGTTGGTTTTGCAACTTACGGAGCATCACTAGAGAAATTTGGTTTATTATAATTACAAAAACAGATAACATGAGAAGCAGATGTTTTGAGAAAACTGAAAAATGGAGTTAAGTTTTAATGAGAGCTATTGTTGTGGTTAAATAATGTGTACCTCCAGCTACATAGATGCTTACATTTACAGGCTCTAAAATCTTCTGTTCCGGTATGGGTATAATTAAAATGCCTTTTTATCACCTATTTAAGTAATGCTTAAAAACTAAGAATTTCAAGTGTCTTCCCTGAAGCAAGAAACTATTCAATAATGATAATAATGGCTTATTCCCTATTGTACTGCATGAGCTGAATTTTGTAGCAATAGCTTTTTGAGAAGTACTAACCTTCAACAACCTGAATTGCTGAAATCTGGAAATGTTGTTTTCTGGGACAGGAAAAATGCAGAGATCTAAGCATTTCATAGAACCATTATACCATATATATACTGTTCAAATAGTAGTCTTTCATACAGTATTTTATGTTCCAAATTTGTTTTATTGACCTCATTTGCATTTGCACCTCTTCTCTCAATCAACTTTTCCCTTTAGTTTTTACATGATTTATAAGAGAAGCTAGAAATCTAATTTCTGGAATCATAGAATGATAGACCGTTTTGGGTTGGAAGGGACCCCTAGAGGTCATCTAGTCCAACCCCCCTGCAGTGAGCAGGGACACCACTAACTAGATCAGGTTGCTCAGAGCCCCGTCCAACCTGGCCTTGAATGTTCCCAGGGATGGGGCCTCCACCACCTCTCTGGGCAACCCGTTCCAGTGTTTCACCACCCTCGTTGTAAAGAATTTCCTCCTTATATCCAGTCTAAACCTACCCTGCTTCAGTTTAAAACCATTACCCCTTGTCCTGTCACAGCTGGCCCTACTAAAAAGATTTTCCCCATCTTTCGTATAGGTTCCCTTTAAGTACTGAAAGGCCGCAATCAGGTCTCCCCGCAGCCTTCTCTTCTCCAGGCTGAACAAGCCCAACACTCTCAGCCTGTCCTCATAGGAGAGGTGCTCCAGCCCTCGGATCATTTTGTAGCCCTCCTCTGGACCCGCTCCAACAGTTCCATGTCCTTCTTGTGCTGAGGGCTCCAGAGCTGGATGCAGTACTCCAGGTGAGGTTTAAGTGAATTCTTGATTCTCAGGAAATCCTTTCTGGAGAAAGTGGAAAAAGGGCTGTGAGCCAGGCTGATGTGCAGGGATTGTGGTGCACTGAGATGTATTCCTGCCTCCTCTTTCAGGCATGGCCCTTTGCCCTATTCTGCTGACACGTGCTGAACTTGTTATTTTTCATCATTCAGGCCACTTGCTTTACCAGGCAAGTCCCTGGCTTCTCAGTTTTCTTGTATCACTCCAAGACTTCTTTTCATGCAGTTCCGACTTTTGGCACTCATTTTGGTCTTTCATTGAGCAGTTTCTTCCTTTGCCCTGACTCTGGAGAGGGCCCTTGGTCTTTGTGCAGAAGACCAGCGAGAGAGTCATCATTCCCAGATCATCACTAGAAAACAAGCCTGTTCCATCACAGGCAAATGCAGAGTGCAGGGCAAATCCTTGTTTTCTTCTAAGACTTGGATACCAAGTTTCACAATAGCGTGTATGTATTAAAGCTTTTAAAATAATGGATTTTTTTTTTAATTTAAGCAAAAATGTGCAATTAGCATAGGTCTCCAAAATAGACGAATGTGTACGAAAATAGCTGATAAAATAGCAGATGTACCAGGCTATCTTAATTGTAGGCAAATCTACAAGCTCTTCTTCAGCATACTAAATGCATTCAGCCTGCAGAATTATGCAGAATGAGTGGGGAAATAATAAAAACATCCTTGTTAGAAATTGTTTTAAAAGACTTTAATAAATATTGTTATACCTCTTAACAAACACTAAGTTTACTGTAAGTGATATGTAAAGATGGGGTCCATATCTGAAATATGGTGCTTGCTTAGAGTTCTGTGTGCAGAAGTTAAAAGTAGTTATCAGAACAATATAATATTTTAATCTTCTTTTTGGAATACACAGGGCATGTCACTGTGCTCTGTTGCATTGTATGTACCATCATTTTCTTGGATTACTCTGCTCTGTCCTTTTCTATATTTTATTATCTATTGCAGAAGTCTTGATGGAAAAAGACCATAATAAAGATTGCACTTTTGTATACAGCTAATCATAAGGAAAAAATGCAGAACTTCTTAATTATCTGGTAGGAACAGCAATTCTTCAGGGACAATTCAGTTAATTTCCTTTCTTTGTATTTTGTATGCATATTGCTATTAATCATGGAGATCATAAGCTCAACATTCCTGAAAATGTGGTAGTTAAATAAATGCAACTGACTTACGATATACCTCATAAGAAATCTTTGGAGAACTAATTTTTTTGCCTTGCATAATAAATTGTTAGTACCATTTCTGAAGATGCTGTTGAAATGGAGTAAAGGCTTTTAGAGCATGAAGCCAGACCATTCTAGGGTCCTGAATGAACTAGATTCCTATTCTCATTCCTCAGTATGAATTTTATCCATTAATTAAGCTATCTTAAAATCTGTCTTAACGTATTATTTGTGACTTGGTTACTGCTGAAACATCATACTTCGTTGCTGGCTGTGGATTTGGGAGTTAGGTGATTCTAGGTCAGCCCATGTCTGGATGTCTGATTCTGATCTGGATTGAGTGTAAAGCATTTAGGTACGGGACTGGCACTGCAGGTAACAGGGTGGTTTGGGTTTTTTTTTTAAAAAACAAACCAACCCCCCCAAAACAAACCAAGCAATGATCATCTGTTTGTTGAAATTTTGTCTAATTTAATAGTTTTAATGTTTGTTGACAAGTCTGAAGAATCCTAAAATCACATTCAATAATTGAATTAATATATGTAACTGTTTGTATGTGAATTATTTTTACCACCTCATATGCCTGCCTTAATACTTTACTTCGCAATGTTGTCCTCTGGATTAATTCAGTCTGATTGTGTGACTGAAAAGGTCACAGAAGCGTACTGAGAGTCCTGAAGGTCTAAGCTGTATCACAGCCTATAATTTATGAGCACCCATAAGAAAAGAAAGACAGAAAGTGTGACAGATAAAATTTTCCAAATGAAAATAAGAAACAAAGTGGTTTCTCCAGCACAAGCACTTATAACAGACCTTGACAATGTCATTGCTTTCAGTCTAACATTCAATGTACCTGAGCATTTTGACCAACATCCAGCTGATCTTTCTGCCTATGCAAGTAATTCTGGTTCTCAAAATTAGCATTTGTATCTTATTTTAACGTTAGTTAGTTTATTAATAAATGAACTATACTCGAGCTAGAAACGCCAGTCTAATAACCTACTTCTGTATGCCTGCGAACCTTGAATGGCCACTGAAGTCAAAAGATTCCTGGGGGGGGGAGGGGAACCAATCCCAAAACCAGAAGGTTATGACAAGCTCCTTCATCAGTTGCAGAACAGAATAAGATATACCTGTGTAGTTAGAGGAAGATTTTTTTTAATTCATAATAATCACCCAAACAGTATAACCATGCAGTGCTCATTTTGTGGTAGTCACACTAGAGGCCATTAACTTGGTGACAGTGTGAACTGGTGGGCATTGTGGTGCCAGTTTGTAAGAGGCTGTCAGTCAGAAGGGGCTTGAGGTGAATCTGGCTGAGACTTTCACAGTGAATTTCCTGAAGAAGGCCAAAAAAAGGTAACTAATGCTGTAAAGAAAAAAAAAAAATATCCAAGTGTCTAGGAAAGGCAGAGTGATATGCAAACTTTTTCTTGAGCTGAGCTAAAAAACAGTGAAGAGAAAATGGCGACAATCACACTTATTTTCTGTAAGATCCTGCTGGTTAAAATACTGGCGTAGAACGGAGAGTGCTCAACTTCAGGTTTTTGGGAGGAGATCATGGCTTGAAATACCAGTTGGTTATTTCTGCCCCCTTTCTTTGCCATGAAAAGGTCACATAACATTTTAATTATGACAGGAAGAAAAGGCGTGGGAAACCCTCTGCAGCCTGATGGTACCTACTGTGCTTTCCCTGTGCCTCTCCAGCAGAAGTACAGCTCTAGTGGAGTCCCCTTGGTCCCTCAGAACCCCTGCCAGCCGGGTGGCTGAGGCTTTTGGTGGGAAATGTCCCTTGGGGCCTCCATGCTGGAGGAGGGCTTTGAACACTTATTGCTGTTGTCCTGCACAAGTTCTCTGGTCATGGAGATGCTATTGCCCCCCACAAAAAGGTGAGAAATCATTGCTCTTAGTTTAAGCAGCAGCACTCAAGTAATGCCTTCTGATTTTACTTTGCAAGACTGAAAAAAGAAATGAAGCAATTTGTATAAAGCAGAACAGAAAGCTTTGCTCAACTACAAAAGACAGCTTTTCACTCTGCCTGTCAAAGAAAAGTGGAAAAAAAGTAATTGTGGTTGCTCTGAAGTATGTGTCTTTGGTATCTATACCTTGAATGCTTTTTTGTTTGGCTTTTTTTTTTTTAAGTTTTCTCAGTTCTTTTCAGCCCCTCCTTGGAGGCTCACCTTTTACAAACCATTACCTGTACTGAGGTATCTGTATGGGATCTGTAACAGGATTATTAGTGACTATGTATCAGCCCTTACCTAAGGGATGAAAGGCTTTAAAAAGCCAGAGCTTTCCCTTAGTTTAGCTTCCTTTAAAACCGAGGTTTTCTAAACCTACTTATGTTACTTTTAGTGCACAAGGTTTTGGGTTAGACTTGTCCTCTTCGTTAAAAATAGATTTGTCTTTTGTAACTGTGTCATGCATGGCTTCATGCTGTGTTTGTTTATATATTAAGAAGACTTGGGGAAAGAAAGAGAAGGATGATACAACTGATTCTGACTTAACTTTTTAATTATTTTAATTATGGCTGCAATTTATTTCTATGCTTGAAATAGAATATTTTAACTACTGTACTTCTTGATAAAACAAAACCCCCCACCCTATTGCTATGAAGTCCTTAAAATCCAAGGAAGTTCCAAAACTGTGGATTGTTAACATAACCTTTTCCATTTTAATGTCATTCTGCATATTGACATAAAAAATTTATAGAAACCTTTCATTTTCACTGTACAAAAGTTGTTGATGGTGTCAGCCTTATTTTCAGTGATGTGGTGGGACCTCTTGGCTGTACCTCACTGCACTTAAAGGCTGTGTAAATCTCTCGGTGTTGTCTCCAAAGGTATTTCTGAGAGGAAACCAGTGAAGGTGTAAATGAATACAATTTGTAGGTGAATTTAGCTAAGGAAGGTGGTTCATGTGTTCTCTGAACTGAGCTGGGCAGTGCCGAGTAGGACTGGGTTTAAAATATTCAGAAATGCGTTTTAACACATGGAAATAAATGGATGCATTGTCAATGCAAGCTTTATAAAAAAAGGAAGATATTAATTCTGAAATACTAACTTTCACTTTAAGTCAAAGATGCCTGGCTGTTTATACTATTAACACAGAATGGTATTTTCTCTTCTGTGACCCTCAGAGAAAAGGAAGGTTTCTTTATCATGTAACTCTAGAAAAACACTGGAGAATATATGGCTTAAAATAACTTCCAACCTTAAGGACCTGAAGAAGAGAGGGTAACAAGATATTGTTCCTCATTAAAAAAGGGGGGGGGGGGGGGAGGAGGAAAGACTGTTAAGACTAGAAATTAGTACTGAAAAGCATTAGATGACTGAAAAAGGCAAACAATGCATGTTCTAAATCAACAAAAGATAATTCTTATTGATTAAACAACAACCTTATGAGTGTAGTCTGAACTCCTGAGGTGATCCTTTGCATTCTCAAGCAAAACTTGGATTTGTTTGGTTGTTCTTTATTTTTAACTATATAATATTTTGGAGAAAAACTGAAGGTTTCTTTATTGGCCAGAAAAGCAATGTGCTAGGTTTCTTGTTCTCTACTGTAATTCTTCAGCAGCAGTTACTAGATACAGTGGAAAAGGCTATTTTTTTGAAAAGGAAGTGATGCATATATTAAACTGTGATCATATGATATTTAAATGTGATTTCTATGTTGTAAATGCTGCTAAAAATCCAGGAATTAAGTTCAATGCTATTTTAGTGGAACTGAGCATCTAAATAACTTTATTAATCAAGGCTCTATTACTGTTTTGATACAGTTATGATAGATAAGGTATTTGTTCAGCATTACTAGTTCAAATTGTTGCAAAATAAAGGGGAAAGTTTTTAATTCAATTTAAAGACCTGACTCTTCTTTCCAAAACAAATAATTGATGAAAAGCCTGAAGGGTTCAATGTACAGTACAAACTGAGGTGTCACTCTGCATTTGGATCTGCTACCAGAAGTTTATCTGTCATCGGCTAATGTGGCATTACAGAGAATTTCATTTAACTTGTTGGTTTTGTGAAACTGATGTTTACACAACTGTATTATACAGATTGCTTCCTTTACTGCTGAATTTCAGTTTTCCTGATGAGAAAAATAAAGAATGCCAGAGAATATGCAGTGTTGCCAAAACCCAGTTCTATGTAGAAGAGGGCTTTTTTTATCTGCTCTCTAATATTTCAGTTTTTACTGCGGGGGGGGGATGGGGATGGGGGGGACAGACACAACACAGATGGACACTCCATAATCTGTTTCTTCCATCAGATCAGTATGGGATGTATCGTAAATATTGATTGAGTTAAGAAATAATGAGTAGACAGTAATGTGGGTTATGCTTTACATATACTTGCATTTGGCCTAAGCTAATTCAGGTGTTTGGATGTGGCTGACGGTCACCTAGACTATGAGGTGAAGACATACTGATGCTGACAGGTCCTGGCACTATATTGTTTATGGGATCTGATGAGATAACAGCATGAATTAATATGGCTGCAGTAGATAGATGACACACTATATTAATCAAACCGAAATTGACAGATGTTCAGTTTTCACTTAAAATTTAATCATGTTTTAAAAAACAAAAAGTAAATAATACCATCATCTGTCTCTAAGATTTATTTATACCAAATCCAGCAATTTTTACCTTTATAGGAAGTCACAATTCAACTGTGACGTTCTTCACTGCAGAAATGCTATTCCAGACATCAGAAACGACAATTCCCTTTGAGCGAGGCTGCAGACGAAGAAGCACCAGTACCTGTTCAGAAGCTGATTTAGAGTTAACAGGGGGACAATTTTACTATGCTACAGTACATAAACATTCTGCACTGACAACTTTTTATAGCTGGTCACAATGCTGATAAATATATTTTATGGAATATCTGCTTGTAATGTGCAGATAGAGGCTGGAGAATTCTCATTTTTATTTTGGTTTATTTTATTTTGTCATTTTAATATGTCTTAGAGTAAATTTGATAGACCATTAAGAACTAGCAGATATACTTAGCTCTTAGTTACACTGATGTAAATTACAGTTTGCTGTCTTTGGTAAAGTTATTCTGCACTTACAGAACAATTTGCAGATTGGAGCTATGCCTTATGGCAATATAAAGATGTAAAATCAGAGCGAATGAAATAAGCATCAAACCTTTCCTGGAAATTATTGGTTTTTTAATCCTGCATTTAAGAAACAAAACAAAATCACCACAAAACAACAACAAAACCCCTTACACAACCCTTACACAAGATCTTAGTATTAGTACTATATTTTTACATTCTGGAATAACAAAAATATCTTCTTATTAAAAGCTAATTATAATGTTTGCCTTAGGCTCTTTGTATCTAAAGAGTCTACTGCTGTCATTGAAATATTGGGGTTGGTGTCTGGGGAGGGCTGGCTTTCTAAATTTTATGTTCCTCGGCTGGTCATTTTGGTTTAAAATGTCATAAACCTTGTGATACTTCATTAATTATTTTTTTGACATCTTTTACCTTAGAACAGGAAAATATTGGACTATGAAAGTCTAATCCTGCTGTTAAAGCCAATGTGAGAAGTCCAATGAGCCCTATTTTTTATCTTGTGTTTTGTTTTGTTGCTTTTACCTGTATAGCTCACGAAGCTGTGAATTAAAATAGCTGAATGTTATTCTTCAGCACTGTCAGGGCACCCAAGGGACAGCTTCAAATCTGCCTAAATCTTGCAAGACCTTCCTTATCCCAGAAGGTTTTGCCATCAGACCCAGGAAGAACCAGGGTAAGATGTGACTGGGTTGTGAGGCTCCTTTTTCTAACTCTGCCCTCTATGCAGGGGATGAGGAAGGAGATTGGTACAAAATGAGAGCTGTTCTTTACAATTTCTCTCTGTTCTATTATAGATCTTTCACTACAAGTTAACTTCTTAACAGCTGGCCTAGTTTATTTAAGGATCCTTTAGACTGGAGAAGGGAAAGTCTTGTTTGCAGCGTAGGTATATGATTTAACCTTTGACTTCTGAAGGAGCAGGAACAAATTTGCAAACATCAGACCTGCCATCCCGCGGAGCTCTGGCTGGGACTCTGCTGAAGGCAAATACCTTGTAAATCCTCACGGGTGCTAACAGGAAGCTCTTGACACAGGTCTCAGAATTACTATACTACAAAGTGTGTGATTTCCTATCTATAGATCATACATGGAGATTACTGAGATTTGCTGCTTTGTGTCCTACAGAACAGTGATGTGTACAGTGTGGATTCTTACAGCCTATTGAAAGACTTTCAAGGCATGGTGAGCCTGGGAAAGTGCTGTCAGTATGACCTGCAGGGTGCCTTTGTTCAGTTTTGATGTCATGCCCTAATGACCACGGGTTTCTTTTGCAAGGGAGCTATCCTGGCTGAGCAATGCCTTAGCCAAATTAGGAGGAAAAACATAATCTAGTACTAATTATCTTGATTCTTCTCTCACAATGCATTACAATATACTGAAGCTATTAGCAGTTACGGTGATGCTTGCAGTTTAAGTTTTAGCATTGGATTTATAGGATTTGTTTTACTTCCATGTGTTTGCTTCTGCCTCAGAGTGCACACCAGGATGATCAGTCTTAGGGAAAAATCTTGCAGTTCTTCCTTTTGCTGCCTCAAATTGGCAATACTAGAACTATGAGCCATCAATTCACCTGGACTCTTCTCAGACACTCAGTTTTCCTGAAGATAGAACCAGTATACTATACCAGTATAATAATGGTGATGCATGTATGGGGATTGTAGAAACAACAGAAAACAAAGTGCAGATTTAATGACAGCTAAACTCTGTGCTACAAGTAAAAATGCTCATTTCTTCCTCTGAAATAAGCCTATTTTGCATTAACATTTTCATGTCTCTTTTGTATAATCTATCTAGCCCCACAGTCTAATCTCTTATGTTTAAACAAAATTCAGAATGTGCCAACAAGGTTAAAATACATTAATATGAATTCATGAGTTTGAACCATGCTCTGGATCCTACCCTGAGGGTCTTTCTTACTCAGTGCTGCTGTAAACGGGTGCTAAAGGTGGATGTATGTGAATTCAGTCATGTACATCTGAGTGCTGCTGTGCTTTATTATGCTGGCATGATAGACCACATAAGCTAGAAATAAATCTTTGCCGACTGTAGAGCAAGAACTAAAGAGACACGACTGAGACATCTGGCTTTGGCATTGTCCCTTAAGAACCCTTAAACGTGAGCTTGTAGAGTGTTAGTTTTTTGACTTATGTGTCTGCTTTGTTACTTGAGCTAACATTTATGGCTTTTATACCCTCATGGATATGTCTTTGCTGCAATGATGGTTTTCCACATCTGAGTGTTAACAGGGTCCCTGTATTGGTAAGTGCACTGTGAAGCTGTGCCCTTTTTAACAGTGTTATCACCAGTTTTGCCTTTTTCTGCCTGGCTGGGATTTACGTGACTGCCTTGCATTTGCTTAGGCTTTTGGTTTTGTTTTGATTTTCGTCTGAAAAAAAGCTAAGCCACATAGATTTTCTCACCATAAACTGTGGGAGAAGTTATCCATCCTCCTAGCAATGGTAGAAGAATTATGGGAAGACAGTGAAGAGTCTACAAGTGTTTCACCTGCTTGCAGACAGAACTGGCTAGCAGTCCAAACTGGAGGCGTTACCTGAGCCAGGAAGTTGAGTTAAAAGCACCATTGATTTCAGGTCAAATAGTTCTGTATTTTGGCAGGGAAGAGGTCAGGAGCAATGACAGTGGAAAAGCCTGGATAAACTATGTTGTGAATGCAAATATTAGTCCTCATCAATGTAAAAAGTCTTTCTAATTGGTTGTGTTTGTGCTGATTGGAAAGTAATGTCACTGCAGTTAACCCCACTGAGTTTCAGGAACTGTAATTACTGCTATTTGTTGACATCTTTATTGCTTAGAATGTCGATGTCTGCAGTACCCACTCTTGCTGTTTACCTGGCTCTTTTGTGCTTTCTTTAGAGTTCTTTTTCCTCCTTTTGACATACTTGCAGATTTTTTTGAAAAGAACAGTCAGTTCAGCTCTGAATACTTAAATCCTGCTTCTATTAGGCACTTTGCATCTGACATCTTCTCTGCCATCAGGAGAAAACAAAATTTAAATCATTGGTGAATAAAACCATTTGGTTTGCTTTCTTCAGTGATCAGTTATACATGGAGAAAGCTGTGGAAAAGCAAAAAAAATACTAAGACATACATGTATAAGCACACTCTTAAAGCTATGGCATTTGAGAACATGAACCTAAAGATTTTTCCTGATGTGGTCTGAAGAAACTATCTTAATGACTCTTACAAACCAGGCATTGTATTTCAAAAATGTTCCTTTAAACAGAGCTGATATTTCACTGCAGGTTTTTCTACCAGAAATATTCATATAGTTGCTGTGTAATGATGCAATAAATTCACCCAGGAGCTTGTTACAGTTAATAACCTGTAAAGGGCAAAGGTATTTGGACAATGCACATTAAATTAGACCTGTATCAATTACTAATAGTGTAAGTTATTTCTTCTTTTGTCCTTCAAAGAAATGTCATTTTGTGGGGAAAAAATAGAGGTCAACTTATTTTCTACATGTTTAATTTTTACAGCCGGTGACTTCTTTGTGAATAAATAATATGCCTTGTTTAGAAGACAGGAATCAACTCTGAACAATTATCAAAGACATTAGGATACAATGCTAATGTATTTCATGCTTCAAAAGCTACAGCTGCCAGAAATTCATAGCAATCAATCAACTCTTTTTGGGTTTTTTTGCTGGTTTTCATATATTAGCAATGCACCAGGGGTAATAATTATGACCCTTGTTGCCCCCACATTTTCAGATAGATTTACTGGTGATATAGTTGTTCCTCTCTGCCTATTTCATAAGCAGGCACTATTTCAGAAGACAAGCAACCTCTTCTTTTCCTTTCTCTGTAGAATGATCTTTTTTTTTCAGACAATTTAACACCTTTCGTTGTCTCTGAATAGGATTACCTTTTCTACCACTGTAATCTGTAAATTAGAAAGCTCAACAATAGAGCTGCAGTAGATAAAGGCTTTGTCTTTCGTAGCCTGTCAAGTCATTCTTCCTGTCTTTAATAAACTAAGTCTGGTGACCAGTGTGCAAGCCCTAGTGTAAAGTACTCTGTAAGAAGAGAACTGCCTCCATTTACTGGAACAAATGTTTATGCGGCTGTGGTCAGAAAGGTCTTTGGTAAATTCTTGCATGTAGAGTGAATTATTTCAAAACCTGGAAAGCCAAAGATGCAGGGGCTTTCTAGGTCAAGGCTTATATTGCATGCAGAAGAACTTGTATTGAAGGAATTTGCATTATGTGCTGTCTCCATTTAAAAGGCTTAAGTTTCCAATCCTGTCTCTCTCGCTTGACCTTCACCCAGAATAGACTGTAATAAAAACTATTTTTATAAGTGACAAAAAGGAAGTGCAGGCAACTGCAGCTATAACAATGTAAGATTACCTGTGGATTTATGAGTAGGTGATGTTGCTTTTTTGGTAATAACAATGAATCTCACTTGTGTTAATAAGCAGTATTGTCTCTGCCCTGCTGATGCTGGGGCAAAGTCGTCGTGATGCTCTCAGCCAGAGCTGGCTGTGCACAGTGGCAATGAGCTGTTTTCTGTCTTTCACACTAGATAAAAAAGGAATATATCTCAAAGAGAAAATGGAAATTACAAAATGCCTGTTCATAACTTTGCCTTGGTTTTTTTTCTGCTCTAAATTACTGCATCTGCAAGTCATTTCAAAATTAGTTTCTCAGAAAAGGACCCCTCATCTTTCATGGTAAAAAAAAGCAGCCACGGCCTTGTGAATCTCCTGCCATTCCTCACTGCTATTCAGATAGGTAAGGAATAACAGACTGAATAAATATTCCCCTTCAGATGAAACTGGCTGCACAAAGCTTCCTTCCTGCACAGTCTCGTTTGATGTGAAATTTGGGTTGAGGCGCCCTGGTATCTCCTGTTTATGAAAGGAGGATGAGAGTAATGAAAGACCATCAGGATGAGACAATGCGATACCCCTCCTATTGCCTTTCCAAACTGTGTTGGTAAAGTTATGCTCTGAAATAATATCTATGTGCTATTATATGCCATCCTAATTTTGTGGTCATTGCTGTAGCAATTGCAGGCAAGATATATGTACACTTGTAGATTTTAAAAATACTTTAAAGCTGTTTTAACAGTTTACTACTCTTGCAAGATCTGTAAAATTTTACTATGGATTTTAAAAGTTGGCTTATGATATTGATAGGTGACTGAAAGATTTTTTTTTACTGTTGCTGCAGAAGAGAGAAAGTTTGCAGTGCTTTAGTACTGCAGTAGTAAAAGGAGTAGAGTAATTTTTATTTTTATATAAAATCAGAGGTTCTCACTTTGAATACTCAGACATAGAGTTTGAAATTTGCAACTATAGTGAAGAATACAAATTTAAGAGACTAGTTTGCTATCAGATGGTTGCTCATGTTTATAATGTGTCTCTGTGTATGTATTTGTAACTACTTTCCTACAAAAAATAGTGTATGAAACATGTACTTTTGGTTTTAGGGTAGCTCAGGGGTTTGGTTGCTGAAATACGGTGACTGTATTCTAGACAGATCTGTTGGATACGTACACAGAGCTACGTTCAGCAGGTTTGACTCCATATGCCTGGTATTAAGTTAATAGCATTTTCCAGAAAGATATCTAAACTTTCTTTTACATGGTGCTCGGTGAATAATTTATTGCCAGTTTACTACAGCATCGCTGTCTGTGATGTCTGGTGAGTGATGTACCAGCTGTGCCCTCGCTCAGGAAATGTGAAATGTCTCTACGTGCTCTGAGCAGTGAGGAATGATTTGAGTTTATTTGCTTATATGAAAGAGCCACTCCATGTTAAAAGGTAATGGAAATAAAACCCTTAAATATCTGTATTGAGATAGTTAACTACAATTAAAAAAAAAAATATCAAAAAACCCACAAACCAAACCCACAACAGATTAGGTTTAATATAAAACTAATGAAGATAGAAGACTACTTGACTTCCATTTCATAACTGCCTTGAAGGTCATACTTCCTCAGAGATAAAGTGTGTAAACAACAGTATACATCAATCTTTTTGAAGTGTCAAGGAAAATAGGATGAAACAAAAGAAAGTCCTAAATATTTTGATTGTGCCTGAAAGAAAACAGCACGCTTCCTTAAATACTTAGGAGGCTGCACTGAGTCCCATTGTCCATAATAATGAAAGAGAGATTCTGCTTCCCTTCTGCACACAAGATGATGAAATAGAAGTTACCTTATTTTGTAGCATCATCTTCTCAAGGTAAGTGTTCAGCAATAGACAAGATGCAAGGACGGTTTCAAAGCATGTATTGATTTATCTTTTATTTATAAGAAAAGAGCAATATTTGCAGTTGGTGTAAATGGCTAGTGTTGTCCTTGAGATTGCAGAATTATGCCTCTGTGCAGGACCGCTCATGTAAAGTTGAAGCCAAGTAATTTTTCCAAGGCTTCTCCCTCTTGGAATTTGAGTTTCTGGCAGATGCACTTTCTACAGGACTAGAGTTGAATGATAACATTTAAAAATCTACCAACCTCCACCCAATTCCTCAGTTACCTTGTAAGTCTTAACTCTTTGAAAAAAGCGAGAGGTTTGGACTGCCAAAAGGTTTGAGGGATAAGCAGTGCTTAGCATTTGAGTGCACCAACCTGCCTTAAGCCTATTTATTCTGTCTTAATTTGCAGAGTAAAAGCTTTTTGTTTTCCTGGACGTTCATAACGCATGAGTGGGTCTGCAATGGATCATAAGTTTGTTGAAAAGAAAAGCAATATTTGATCTGTGTGTGTCTCTCTCCCCCACCTTTATTTTTAAATTTTTATTCACTTATTGCATATGAGGTATATTGGGACAGGGAGAAGTAATTTTTTGATCGTAAATTGTGGATGCATGTTAGAATCATTGAAAAACAAACATACGTTCTTCCTGGATATGTGTATAAATAGGAGTGATTGCTGTGAAATAAGCAAAGGTAATTCTTTCACCTGAGTGTTGGTGAGGCTTTCAGCTGCAGCACTACTCATTTTGCACTGCACTGCAAGAAAGACATGGAACAAAGACAGCAGAAGAGATGTTTGAATAATCTCAGGTCTGAAAATTTGCTGAAAAAAGTTAATCTAACAAAGAAGGATAAGGGACAGGCATGACAAGTATCTGGTATTTTAAAAAGAAAACAAAAAAACATTCCCTACTCCCTCTCACCCCCACTCAAAATCCACAAAAAGAAAAGAACACGCCTCAACCCTCAGTAAAAAACACTCCAGAAACCCCCCCACCCCAAACTCTTTGGGCTGGGACAGTAATCCATGATGTTAGATTTCAGTAGCAAGAAATTTAGGCCTGGTCAAGGATCCATGTACTTCTTGCACGGATTGTAGCAATGAGCACTATGATTGTAAAGCTTTTAGGCTCGGGACTGGGCTATGATGTACTTGAAAGGGCTTGTGCTACTTGTGTAGTTTGGACTTCTCAGGCCAGATATGAAGGGAATTTTCTTTCTACAATGATAATCATTGTCATACAGACAGGAAAGTTCAGGCTATCCATCATATGGCTTAAGGAACAAGGTAGAAAAGCATGTGTCAAATGTTTCAATAACTGATGTGTTTTGAGATGGGAGATGGGCCAGACGATCTCTTAAGATGCTGTATAGCTTTCTTATGATTTCTAAATGCTAGATATCTTTTCAGAGTCCTGTAAGCCTAAGGTTGGTCATACTTACAGCTACGTGGTCATCTTGGTGTAGCTGGTTTGTAATTTATCTCACAGGCTTGTAGATTTCTTCTTTTATGGTTCAGATTTTCTATCTGAAGAAAAATCTTAATGAGAAGCTTAATGACTGCTGTTGGTGGGTTAAAAGACAGAGTGAGTTTACAGCAAGGAAGAATATTAAACAACAAACAAGAAAGCCAGTATCTGGAGTAGTGCTTATAGCTATATATTTATTTTTTTTATGTTGGAGTGTGATTGTCAAAACTTCTGGGTTTTATTTTTACTGAAACTTTTTTTATCTCTTTGCCAAAGCACTAGTAGCATTCTTTGTTCTTTCCTCTTTCTTCTTTGTACTTGCCTCTTACCTTTGGCAGGTTGTTTTTTCCACTAGTTGGAAGAAGTAGAATAAAGTGAAAAGATAACTAAAGAGGAGGTGAAGAAAAGTAAGATACAAGTAATAGAGACAGTTCAGTTGTGAATTTTGAAAAAAAAAAACCAACAAAATAACAAAAACCAAACCCCCAAAGTACTAGCCTGTCTAGTAAAAATAAATGCACTCAGAAGAAACGCGCCAGAGGGCAGAGAACAAAGACAGACACATAGTCAGATACAGAAGATGCAGTCTGTAATTTTCATCTGATTCCACACCCTCCCATTCCTTTCATATGGTGACAGTAAAGCAATATAGGCTTTTAAATAAAAAGCACACCTCTCATAGAGTCCTGGAATTCTGTGTACTTAATGATAAATGCACTTTTACCTAAAAAGTACAAAGGGCTGTACTGAAGTCTTCCAGTCCATCTAAGAAAGTATATAGCTGCTCTGCCTTCAGAGCATGGCTGGGGTTGAGCAATTTGATTTCCCTTCTTCTGTGGAGAATGTTTAATGGCTGCTTTCTCTGCATGGGCATAGCCGAACTGGCTGTGGTGGTGATGGAAAAGGTGAATTCTGAAGATTTGCCCCCAAGATCTTTGAATCCCATCTTCCCACAGCTGGGGAGATGTCAGCACTAACTAGATGCCACCTGCATGGTCAGATGACATCTGCTCCCCGGTGACCAGCTGGGGGGTATTCCTGTGGGACCCAGCCCTTCTTTTTTCCATCTCCTAATAGCCAGTCTGCTAGGGATAACATATCCAGAGATTGAGGTCAGTGTGTTGGTGTTTCTGGTTCATGGTTTAAAGGGTATAAAGAAGTGAACTTGGCAAAGACCTATTTGCCTTGCTCTTCTGAAAGAATTCCTTAAAATTGTCATTGTAAGAAGTTCAGTAGTTGCTGTTCTGCAGTTGCTTAAGTTCAACCTCCCCACAGCATAATTTAGAAGCCAAGGAAACATAATTCTCTGCAAACTCCTATTAAAAAACCAAACAACCCCACTCCCCAAACTAGTAAAGTCCTCACAGTGAAGCAGCAACATTTTATTCCTATGCTATGCTATTATTTAAATTTGTGAGCAATCTGTTCAGTATGTTTGAGTGGTATTGACACACAATTAGGGCTGCCACCCTACTTAGAGGGCAGATCTTACAGCACTTGAGTATGCTGGTGACACCTTGCTAGGACTAACTTCTGCTGAATGGGAGAATACAGCTCTAAAAGTGGTGTTTCAGCAAATGTCATTCTCAGAAGAAAAATACAAAATAGAGATTTTTTTTTTTTTACCAACCTACTTATATTGGTCAAAGCCC
The DNA here is from genome assembly GCA_034008185.1 of Gorsachius magnificus. Taxonomy (NCBI): domain Eukaryota; kingdom Metazoa; phylum Chordata; class Aves; order Pelecaniformes; family Ardeidae; genus Gorsachius; species Gorsachius magnificus. Next base: position 32,698,747 of record CM067087.1, read on the forward strand.
ACTGGTTTTATTCTCTTGGTATTATTACTATTATTATATCTAATTATTATGTAATTTAATAATGCAGTATAAGTTGTAGAAGATTATACATGTTATAATATACAGTATTATTAGTATTATCTCAGTAGCTCTCTTCTGATCTTTAGTATCTTTTATCTTGTTCACTACTTTTTTATTTTCCACACTTTTCATAACAACTGGATAAACTAAAACACTACTCCCTTTCATCCCATTTTATCCCATGGTACCCCACCCCTGTTTTCTGTTAAGTTGCACCTAATAGTGGGCTCTCAGGTATGAATTATTTCAGTAAGTTCTGTGCAACACTTTTTTTTTTTTTTAATGCTTGATGAAAGCATACCTTATCTCTGAAGCTATGGTGTGCAGTGATTCAGGCTCTTGTGTGCAGCCTGAACAGCTAACCCTCACTTTCAGTTACTGAATTTTGATTTAGGATGAGTTATGTTCTATTTTTATAAAAACAAAACCAACCAACCAAAGGAAGCCCCACCGCCCACAAGCCCAAACCAAACCATAAAAACCCCCCAAACTTACAGAAAGAATTGGACTAAGATGCTGCCAAGAATGTACCTATGATTATAATAGTATTGATTCTGCTTCAATTTTTAAAGCCAACAGAAATGTTTAAGGAATTGTCTTTTTTTTTTTTAGGGATTAATATGATTCTCAATTTTCTCCACTGATTGTTGAAATTAATATGTTTCTAGTTGCATGTTACTAATTTATCTAGCTTGTCAGTAAAGATGGCTCCTAAGCTTTATTATTTACAATAACACATTCTTCGTAAAAGAAATATATTTCTATGCTAACATATAAGCCTTTGGATTCTAAAGGAGTTTCGCTTTCTGAGTTTGAGTGGTGACAAGTACTGGGTTTTTTTCTGGACTAGAATGTTCATAAATTCTCCAGCCACTTGGAAGAAAAGGGAACAATTACTTGGAGGGGAGACAAAAATCTTCCAACATAGAGCTAAAATGAGTCAAGCAGTTGAAAGACACGTGAATTACTGCCCTAACGCTGTCACTCTTAAAAATTTCAAGGTGGAAATGAGTATCTTAATTACAGGTCTTCATAAAACTAATAGCTTGCAACTGGTTGTGCAGCAGCTTTATTTGCCTACAAATGTATTTAAGACTGAAACATAACACAATTAATTGACATATACCCAATTAAAAAAAATGCAGAAATTAGCTTTCCCTGTTAAAGTCTTGTAATGAAGAATGTGGCAGGAGCTGTAAAAGTGTTATGCATATAAATATTAAGAGGAATTTTAGAAAATAAACTGAAAGGAATTAACTACTAAAATTTATTTGGAGAGGAATGAAACTTTTACCTTTTTGGTGCATACAGAGTTTTGCCTAATCTCCCAAGATGCTAGCTATGTGAATGAAGGCTTACTTTGGGAAAGAACTTTTTTAGAACTTGTACTTTTCTGAAAACACCACTGCTAAATTATAGCACTCTAAATCTTTGAGATGTGAAATACAATTTAGTCCTGAGTGACTTTCTTTATAAGGTAGAACATACTATTTGAATATGTTCAGAATACCTGGACTTGCATTAAAAATGCTCTGCTGTCAAAAACAAATAATGACTGAAACATAAACAGAGAACGATGGGAAACAATTTTCTTTTGAAAAGCATTAATAACATTGTTCCAATGGCTAGTACCATCTACTGATATTTTAAATATGGATTAATTGGTACAACAATAAAAAAAGAGACAATGAACATCAAGAAATGTAAATCTGTGCTCTGTGCTAGTAATAAAAAATAATTTTGAGTATAATGTTATATTTTATATGCCATCTGAACCATCTCATTGTATTTATATGCTTGTAATTTAGCCTAACCTGTACTTTCTGCATTCATCAATATAAGAAGAATCCAGTGAATGAGTACCTATTACATGCAAGATCTATGACCTGGGGACAACTTTATTTTACTCATAAATTTTCATATCCATTCTCTAGTACAGTGAAATAATGAGCCTGTAGTAGTTTTCTCCATCATTACAGAGAACTTTTTTTAAAGCCATAAAAAGGAGTTGTGACTGATTGGAACTGACCCACAAATCTGAGGCTTTTTCTCAATTTTTTTTGTCAAATGACAGACAGCCTTTGGACAGCATTAGCTTATATATGGCCATGTGAATGACCTTGCTTTTTTTCCATTCATCATAATTTCTTGATACTGTGTTATAAAATGAAGGGATAAAATCATTTTTTTTCTCTTGAATAGTGAAGTATGGTTTTGGTTTTGCTCTTAAATGAAATACTGGAATTTTTAGCTTATTTTTGATAATTAATTCCATTAAAATAATATTCTTAGGATTATTAGCAATCAAGCTGAGTAATTCTTGGTGGATTTTGGTGCAGTTTTGTTCCCAAACCAACTAGACTCCTCTAAAAATCTGAAACATAATTTTCTAATGATCGCTTGTAAAAGAAAATTGTGGCTTTAAGGTTTATCCAATCCACATAAATCCACATATGAAAGAGCCAGTGGGAGTCTGCCACCACAAAAACTCAGTAGCACAAGCTATAATGAACTTAATTCTCAGATTGTGGATGTGTATAGTTATTTTAATCACACAAATCATAATTTTTTATGTGTGGATATTTCAAACAATGTACTAAAAAAAAAGGCTTGGATAGTAGAAGACAGATCACGAAAAGCACTAGTAGACTTTCTCAAAATTAAAAATGAATTTTCTTATAATATTGCATAGCATAAATCCCTGTATTGCTGTTGCAAATACTGATTTATGATCCTACCGACTGCACCAATTTGTCAGGGATGGAGTGAGAGAGAAGCAAAGCATATGCTTTATTGCTATCGATGGTAAATGTGGCAGTGGTTTAACAAGATCCAATGGCAAGGTACGCTTGATTATTTACTGCATAGAGGACAGGGTTAGACAAAATTATCAGGGAGACCCTGCTGTCGAGTTGTGAGGTTTAGAAAAGATCCCCTTGCTTTCTAAACTCCTTCTTCAGAGAGGAGCCTAGGTATGACTGGATCCAGTCCTAGTCCCAGACTTGGTCTACAGTTTATGTCTAAAGGATTATATGTGTGCACAGACAATAGACAGACAGACAGTTCTGAACCAAATTACACACACACACAGATTAACCTGTGATTAAAGTTTCCCTTTTCGTGAGTTTCATGAATTACTCACTTTTATGTGCTGGCATTCATGAACAGGCGGTTGGTGAACCTCCTCAGATTGTTGGCTGATGATTTCTTTTTTTTTCCATCTTCATGAAATCTATCCTGAGAGGCATCCCAGCTGGGGGGGAGATGCTGGGTCATGCAGCCTGCTGTGATCCCAGAGAGCTCCAAAAGGTCGTCTTTTTGGATCACTATTTATAGGATCTCGAGATGATCGGCTTTGGTTGGGATTTTCTATTTTGGCCGCAAGTGCTGAGTAACTTGGATATACAGGTATATGGCGCAGGTTTACCCAAGGGGTGCCTGACTATGCCAGCCCCAAGCTACTGCCTTTGCAACCAAGATACCAGGACAATGGGAGTTTTCGCCAAAGCATACACTGCTTGGCTTACCCTGAGCTCCTCGGGGGCCTGAGGTACCCTTGAGGCAGCAGGTGGCCCAGGTGTGACCATGAGGGGGTCTGAGGCCCAAGTCTGTGCACTTGACACCAAGATAGCAGCACAGCAGGGCTTATCCTGAGACCTGGGGGTGTCCGAGGGGGCTGTTCCACCACAATTGCATGCAGGATAGTATTTTATCTGCTAAAAAAACCAATTTCCTAATGATTCACAAATCTTGCTTTACTATTTTCTATAAACTTTCAAGATTAATGTTGCCTTTGAACCTCAATCATGTTCTCTAGAAATAAGAGTTGATTCCAGCTCTTTAAGTACCAGTCAGGATTGGAAAAAAAAAAACAAAACAATTATGTCTTTGAGTGATAACAGCCACTGTTTTAACATCTGTAATTATTCATTTTAATAGCTAGGATGTTTAGTTAACGTTATATAGGTCACATTGCTTGGTGTGTTACATTAAATTGCAAAAATATCACATCTGGCATATGATCCCCAAATGATATTAAATTATTCTCTTTGCAAATCCTCCCTACCCCTCCAAATCTCTCTCATATTTGCCAAAATATCACAGCAGTTTTCTTAATTCTCATTATTTCCCACTTCCAAGCAGCATATGGATCTGCTTTTACTTTGCTTTCCTGATAGGTCTATTTTTTTTAAGGGAACTTTAATTTAGGCCAAATTCTTAAAATTTATTATGGATTATAGTCAGTCATTTGAAGTTTGAGGTTTAAATTAGTGGCCAATTTTATCTGATTTCTTTGACCTCTGTACTTTTAAGCAGAACTTCTCTTGCCAATGGGGATGCTTAAGTTTGAATATTTTAAATTATTTCTATTATTATTCAATTCTAATTATTCATTTTTATTCAATTTAATTACTCAATTTTAAATAAGAAAATTGGAAAAAGATTAATGAACTCTGTCAAAACATTATCTTAAAATTTGATCTTTTTTACTGTTATTTTTATTGCAATATACCTTATGTTTGAAAACAGAGTAAACCGAAAACATTTAAAATTTCCATTTGTAAAGTTTGAGCTGAAAATCACCAAAAAGGTTACAAAATTTTAGGAAACATTGAGAATTAAAAGGGTATGTTTTTATAAATTCCATGAGTATTTTTTTCAGTAAATTAATTGTTTTCATTAATAATATTAATATTTAAAAACTACTAAGTTCTCAGTTGAGGTTCATGGGGTGCTTTTTAATGTGGGTCTGTCTTCCAGTTAAAGCTTCCTGATTGTTGGCTATTCAGTGGGTGCAGTGGCTCTTGGGATGTTGACAGTTTCATCATTGGTGGGGGGACCCAAAACAAAAGATAAAAAGGCCAGTCATCCACCATCTGAAGGTGAACCATCCTGAATGCATCTGTGCTCCCAGCTGGAACAGTGCACACCCCTGGAGCAGTCGCTGTTAGTAGGCAGCTCAGGCCTCAGTAGGAGCTGTGCTTGTTTTAGGCATGTACTGTCATTAGCATTCATTATATGGAATCTTTGTGTTATTTCTGCCTTTCATACTACAATACTTTAGCTTCTAGTTACATTAATTTCTAGTTGTATGATAGGTGGTACTACAGAGACACAGGGGAGCTAAATTGGGGTGTTCGAAACAGGCACAGTAGGCTGTATCTCACAGAAGAAATGATGGCTGAAGAAATAAGGCTGTTCTGCTTACCATGTGTTCCTCTTCTCTTCCTCCTTAAGGAAAGAGAAATACTGGACTGGATTTTGAAGTATGTGATCAACAGCTGGCGAGCCTCAGCTTGGAGTGTGGGGACTGTGTTGGACTCCCAGCCCTCTCAGGCCTGGGGTATGACTTTGTGCTCTTGTGGCTCAGGTGGCAAAGGGTCACAGGTGATGGAAGGACTGCCACGCATGTCCTGGCCCTGGCATAATACCGTGCTCCCTTGTGGCAGCCCTCAGGACCTGGTCACTTTTATAGTTTAATTCCAGGTCTTCATTTTGGTGCAGTGGTTTTTGTGGGGTGGATTGTAGCTGAGTACAGGAAAACAGACTGTGAGCAGAAAAGTAGTATTATAACGGGATTACATATAGTCTTAGATTTAGGCAGAAATCTGATTACTTTATTGATTTGGGAAATTAGTTCTAAGCTTGAAGATATTTTTTGTTTCAAATAGCCATTTTGTTTCCAGAATGAAGTGTAATAGGTCAAATGCTCAGTAACAGAAAAATTTCTTGTAACGTTTACAAAACACCAATCTTTCCCTTTGCTGCTCTTGGCTATAGACGCAGTAGAGCGATCATTGTGTTCTTTTGAGAGGATTTTAATGTTATGTTTGAATTACGTTGTATAACCTTCAATGCAAAACTGCAATGAAAGGCAATGTTTTTATATGGTGAATATTTCTCCCTAATGGCTGCTTTTACAGAGAAATTTTGGCTTCTTTCTGACAAGGGTGTGCTAGCCTGCTGCTGCTGGTCAGGTTTTTGGACTGGAAGTATTTTTACGTTAAACTAATGAAAGCAGTAGGAGTGGTAGGGCTAGGATTTATCTCTTGGGATTGTAATTTTATCCCAACCAGTCTCACTGGTTCTTCAAGGATATTTGTTCTTTTCCGATTTCCCTCCTCAGGACAATTCTGCCACTGAAGTAATTGGAATTCTAGATGGTTTTCCAGGTATTACTTATGTCTATAAATTGTACAAAAGATGCAAGTTGAGTCAGATCGTTCTTGTGGACTGTGGTTTTATTCTTTTATCTTCTAGTATTACAAATGTTTGTTTCCTCCTTTTACTTCATTATATTATGCTTCTGGCAAAGATATGCAAACATGCATTTTAAACATCCTTTTAAGATCAGGAAAAATACTCCAGTACACCAAAATGGATCAATATAAGCTTTTAGTGGCTATATACAAACCAGACATTTGGAAGTAAAAGCTCACTTCTATTCAGTCACTAGCAGTGTAGTAAATTAGGCTTATGTCTTTCAGGTTAATATGAGCTATGCTCAGACAAAATAGGTAAAAGAATGTTAAAAACATGTAGGTCCAAATTAGCAGAGATGTTTTTCCACTGCAGATTTAGTGCTATTTGAAGCTTCCAAAGAGCATTATTAAAAGCACTTCAGAATTGCTCTCAAGCAGTTAAATAACCTTTCATTGCAAACATTTTTGTAACTGAACCTGTGCAAGTACAAAGACTTTTAATAACAGTGTTTAAAACCTCTTCATTGATTTAAATACTTTTGCTTCACACAGCCTGAATCATGCACCTGCTCCAGGCTTTTACAACTGCTGTAATGAAAATCTGTAGTATTTTATATTTTTTATGTTTTTTTCACTTTGTCCTCACTTTAACTTTTTCAAGTACTTTTTTTATAGTGTCTCCTTTTCCTGTCCTCTGGTATTTTAGTACACTTTTCATAAAGTGGTCATAAGACCATTTATTTTCCTGGAACTTCAGTGAAAACAAGCAGCTGCAGATCTGTCTCCCTTAAATTAATTCCACCCTTATTAATTCCATCCTTTTAAATTCCACTAGGCCTGGAAATGCCTTAGTTAAGTAGTTCAGAATGCTTTTTTTTCTATACCCTGCAAATTTGAGTTATGTTTAAAAAATGCTATTCCAGTGTCACAATAAAAGTATCATCTTTGAAATCTTTTTGGGAAAAAAGAAGAATGATAACTCATTTATCCATCTTCCAGGGGATATTAAACACCTTGCTGATGACTGTTGAGGGGGGACCTGAACCCAGATCATTTTGTCAGATGGGTTTTCAGCTAGACACAGTCTGAAATTGGAAGGGTAGTCCCATCATTGTCACAGACATAGCTGGCCAGCTTCATAAGTTAATTCAATCTCCCATGGAAAGCAGAGGCTGAATTACCTGTTTCACACTTCCTTTGGAAGACTACAGTCAATCAATTCCTCATTAAGTTTTTGGCTGCAATGTCATGGTCCTCCACCTTCACCCTTCTCATAGTTTAATGTAGCAGAATAAACATTTAAGGAAGAGATTTCTCTGAGATTTCTCCTGTGACTAAAGTATTTTACTGATAAGTTGATACTGTAACACTCAAGGCCTATGGAACTATGGAGTATATCAATGTTATAAGTTAATTGCATGTTAAAGAAAAAATAAAAGCAGAACTATGCAGTGGGATCTGGGTGAGCTGTGAATATGAGTTTCACTGAAGGAAATGGGTTATTGTCAGTGAGTTAGAAGAAAAATTAACCTACACAAGACGACATGCAGACACATAGTAAGGGTGAACTGAAACTTCATACCTTAGGAATTAGTGAAAAGGAATAAGTGGATGCAGTAAGAGGTCTGGAGGAGATGTTACATTACTTGCAGGAAAACCCACCTATTGATGCTGCTGCATTGGGACACTGACCTTGGATATTCTTCCTGCAGCGCATAGCAGTGGCAGGTTTGTTTTCTGACCACACATCCCACTTCTGCCATGGTAAATGCTTGCTGTACAAAGCGAGATAAATTTGCATCTGGTTAGGTGGGGGATAATTGAAATGGATTTTAAAATAATTTGAATATACAGATTAAAAATATAGAGTTGTCATTTGCTCTCTTCATTGTTCAGCTCATTGTCTGAGATCAGAGTTATCTGTCACTTTCTGGAAGAAAAAAAAAACCACCACCAAACTTGTAGCATTTTTCTTGGTGGTTCCACAGGTACTTTTGCCAGTCCACAGGGTGGATGATGAGGCACAGGCTAAGACAGGCTTTGTATGGAGCTGTTTGGTCACATCTCTCTCCTTAATTTTGCTGAAATACAGCTAATTGGTTGCAAAGGCATTATTGTTTCTTGCACAAGTTTCTCTAACTTGAACCAATTAGAATATAATTACACTATTTTACCCTTAACTAGACTCTCAAGTAGCTTCTTCAGACTAAGGTTATCTGCCTGGGTCTGTATGTTGAGATCTCTCTTGGCTCCAATGGAAGACTCAGGTAAAATAAGAGGGCCTCTAAACTCAAGAAGTGCTGCTACTTTTAAGTTAATTAAATTACCATTCAGGAACTCTGCTATTACATAGTTCATTTCTTCCAGAACATTGGAACAAGAACCATATGGTGGAGATTCACTGCACTTGTATTTCTCAGGTTGCTCAATTATTTCCTTCGTAAAGTGTTCAATATCTGTTAAGGCCACACTGTGAAATCTTATAAGTGGTGCCCTTGGAATAGAAATTTACTCATTATCCCTTATGATAAAGGCTTGTGCCAAAAAAATCATTTAATTTCACTGCTGTCTCATCATTATTTTTAATTCCTTACAGATCTCCTGACCCAAAAAGGGCTTGGAACTGCTCATACATTCACCTTGATATTAAAGCATTTAGATACTTCCATGCATACAGAAATCTCAAACCCATAATATAATGCTGACTTTTAAAATATTGATGGTTGGGAACTATCTGTGGACTATTTTCTTATGTTTTTAAAGGTTTTTTTTCCTGTGTTAAGAATTCTGAAAAAGGAAGTAATTCTAAAAATATTTTGACTATGAAAAATGAGGAGAAAAGAACAAAATACTTACATGCCTATTAAATATTGAGGTTTAAGCACTTTTCCATGGTAATTCCAATGGAATGACATCATAATTTATTCACGCCAGTATCATCAATCTGGATTTGTGCAGCTTTCATGTTAGATACAGATGTAACCTGTGAAGTCACTTACTAGTAGGACAGTTTTCTTCAATGTTTACTCATAAAAATTACATACTTCATCATTTTCATATTAGTAATTTACTCAGAAAAAGCATACTAAGACTATTCGCTGTGCTGAATTACATGGAAGACTGAAATTCTTTTTGATGGCAGCTAAAATCAGACACTCGATGTGCTTTCGACTTCTGTGTAGTGATCAGGTGTATAAAGAAAAAGAATTATACTGTTACATTTCTTAATAAATACAGAGTAGGTATTTGAGATTATTTTCAGCATATATCACTGCTATTGTAGTAATTCTGTGCGGAAGAAATGCAACAGAGAGTAAAACCTATTCCTGGTGGTACATTAATCTTAAACAGCCTCGTTGGTGTTGTGGCAAGATGAGAAAAAAAATAAAAGTAAGATATATTTATTTAATGTTTCTATTTGCTAATCACTCATATTTTATCTTTCTATCCATCTTTTTAAGGTGCATGGCAAATACTTAGTTGTATTTTCATACTGTGTTGTTCAGGAGTGACTTCTATAGTCATGAAGAGTCCATCTAGCTTTAGGATTAGGATTTGCTAGGTTTCCCCTGGAATTACACATAAGATAAACCAAGCAACAACCTATATTGTTGTACTACAAAGTATAAAAATGTTATTTACTAAAAAATGAGTGTGGCTACTCTAGGAGAAGCAATGATAATTTTTAGTTAATTTAGTAGGTGTTCAACTAAATTTAAAAATAAAAACTTGAAGAAATTGGGTCCAGTCATAATGTCTGTCGTGGTTTAACCCGGCTGGCAACTAAGCACCATGCAGCTGCTCGCTCATTCCCCCCCTTCCCTCAGTGGGATGGGGGAGAGAATCGGGAAGGAGAAAAAGGTTAGAGCCGAGGGCTGAGATAAAGACAGTTTAATAAGAGAAAATAATAATAATAGTAATAATGAGAATGATAACAAAATATACAGAATATACAAAACGAATGATGCACAATGCAATTGCTCACCACCCGCCGACCGATGCCCAGCCCGTCCCGAGCAGCGATCAGTGCCTGAGCAGCGACCGACCGACCCACCAACCCCCCCGAGCATGACGTTCTATGGTATGGAATAGCTCTTTGGACAGTTTGGGTCCTGGCTGTGCTGTACTCCCAGCTTGTTATGCACCTGGCCAAGCAGGAGAAGCTCAAAAAGTCCTTGAGCAGTCTGAGCACTACTTGGCAACAACTAAAAACATCAGCGTGTTATCAACATTCTTCTAGCACTAAACCCAAAGCACAGCACTATGCTAGCTTCTGTGAAGAAAATTAACTCTATCCCAGCTGAAACCAGGACATGTCACACAACAGCTTAAGGTCCTAGACTTTTGCCAGTGTTACAACACAAGAACATGAGACCTCCTGGTATCTTATTTTTCAGTACAGACAACAGTATGAACATCATAGTTATGGCAGAACTTCTGTTCGCTCAGATGTTGAATAAAACTCCTGTAATAAATTTTAGTGGTGCTAACATCTATGTGGGGGTAGCTTGGTGCCTAGGGTACTTGGCTGACACGAGGGTGAACGGCAGAGAAATGACTGCTTAGGTGAGGAGAGTGACCCAACTGGTTGGATATCTACAGGCAGAGGGAAGAGATCCTGGGTTTGTTCTGAAATATGTTTTAAAATCCCAGTATTTTTCAGATGTGAGTGTAGTTTTCTGTTCAGTGCTGTTGTGAACAGATCCCAACCTTGTCAGAGCCAGTGGTGTGCTGTTGCGACTGCCAGAGTGGAAGGCATTGTCTCAGGAAAGCATAATTTCTTCTCTTCTATCAACTTTATTATAAAGGCCTAGTAATTAGTTTGAGCCAGAGTCACTTAAAGATCTTTTGTTATATAGATTTAACCAGCATCAATGCTCTTTTCATTTCACATATCCGTGACATCACAGTTTTTCAGCGGTGATGGATATACCAGCACTGCTTGCTTCTCTGTGTCTGCACCAGGGAGCTGTGAGAGGTATGCAGTGGATTATTTTATATTCTTCTCTGGAAAAGCCCTATTCAGGAGATAGTTCTTAATGTTTAGAAAGAGGGAACCGAAACTTTCACCTCCTTATGGTATATGCGTGTATCAAGTATTAGTATTAAAATGGAACACTTGAAATTCTGAAGAGCTCACATCATGTAGAGGAAAAAGGCTTGCTCTTACTGAGAACTTTTTTATCAGTGGCAAAATGAATCACCATCCTTGTGATTAATTGAATTGGAGATTTAAATGTACAGACACTTACTTAAATAGGTGCCTGAGGTTCATCCAGATGGGCTGACACATAAAGTAGCAGGAAATTACACCAATTCGAGACTGCCCATACTCATAATTATACCTGCTGTACATTATTTAGTGTTACAAATCTCAAATCCCTGACAGAATAACACTTTCTGAACCAGCTTTTCACTGCCAACTAATGCAATGTGTAATTCCACCTGCCTGGGATCTATTCTTCAGGGTTTATATCCCCTGCAGGTGGTAGAGAGATGCTGCAATACTGCAGATGTCCAAAAATCCATGCGGATCCCTGTGAGCTTATTGTCTAGTAGCTGCTGATGGAGACTAATGGCAACCAACTATTTATATACCCAGCTATTATATTTTCTAAATCACTGATTTTAGCACCAGAGAAACCTGATCTCTCTGGCTGCCTGGGGCTTTGAAACCTTGAAACTTGCTCACCAGCATTGCAATTCTTGACCTAATCAGTAGCGTTAGAAATTAAAACAAAGCCTTGGAATGAAAAGGTTTTTAACCTCCTGTACTAATCTTTTATCTTGAAGTTACTTTACAGACATACAGGAAGAATTCTGGTTGCAAATACTAGAATGACATTTATGAAAATGTTGTTGTAAAGTAGGATCTGTAGGGTTAGTTTTTCCTTCCTTCCTTTTTCAGATGTCCGGAAACTGGACTCAGACTATACACGGTATCCCTATATGGCATTAATTCCATTTGTAACATGTGGGAATATTTTTTTTATGTCCCTTCAAAAAATCCTTATTTTTTTTCTAGTTATTCTGCCAATTGCCTACTCAGTTTGACTCTCTCCATTTTTCTCTGATTCTTCGTACTGCACATGACTTTTTCTCAAATGTAATTATCTTTGTTTCTTCATACCTTTCTGAAACATTAGGCTTCTACTTAATCTCATTAGTGAAGTCCTAATTCTGCCTTGAAAAGGCAATATTACCTGCATTTTTATGTCAATTAGTGTTCTATGACCTTTCACCTGAGATTAGTGGTTCCAATGCAGAAATGTAGAAAGGATTTCAAAGTACTTCTGGACAAGTGAATGAAACAATGTGCAGTGTTTTATTTGGGAAAAGCAGTTATGAAACAAAATTAAACAAGGCAAGTATTGTTTTATTAAACCCAGATCGATTAAAACATTTCTAAAAATGTAAATTAAAAATATAAACCTGTAGCCTATACCGGAAAGAACAAGAAATACTGTTTCCCACTACATGAGAGCTGAGGTAGAAAATGAGATGTTACCATGAGTACATCTTGTCAGTTTTCAATTCTGCAAATTATAATATTAATTAAAGCCTTGTTTAGCATGAGGTTGAGGTAATGCAAAGTTGGGGGGTTGTTTGGTTTTTCTTTTTTTAGTTTTTCTATTGTAAAAACACTAAATAAACAAGCAGCCTTCAAAGAAATTTAACAGATACTTTTGTTTAAATCAGAACTAATCAAACATTTATGACTGTTTGTTGTGTGCTGGGTGGTCTGGGTAAATGGCAAAGAACAAAGGTGTGCTTAAGTTGGCACTTTTCTCTGCTCCCCTGCTTTCAGCCATTCACCATTCCTGTGTCTCATGGATGTTTAGCAATCCATTTCTAATCCCTCAGATGAAAACAAAGCGCATATAACACTTTTCACCTGTGTGGTTTTTTTTTTTTCTTTATACACAATGCATGCATACATCTGATTTGTTTAGAAAGCTGCTGTATTTTGGTTGTATGGTTTGTGTATTTTTTCCTTTAGGGGATATGTGTGTGCGCTAATAAACAAACAGCTTATATTAGAAAAAATGTAGCATAACATTCTTTCAGTAAATGTCACTGTATTAAAATAGGAGTCATCTGATAAATGTGTACTGTAGAAGGAGAAGAATCTCTGAAGGTCTGAGGAGACTTTATACAAGAGAGTGTCACTAGGATAAAGCTTGTGGCTAATTCAGCCATTATAATTTCTTCTACCATCCTTTGACACTTCCTTCTACAGTTTGAGGAATAGTGTTAGCTAATGTTTTCTAACAAGAAGCTGTGTTTTGTATTCTGTATTTATCCCACTGTTGTGTGAGCTTTTGGAAAAAAAATTAGCTCAGCTATTCCAAAGGTGACTTGGGAATTGATAATGTTGAATTTCTATGAAGAGTTCTTGCTAACCAGCTCTGTGTTGTGGATGGCACAAGAAGGCAAGGCAGACTCTTGTGGCCATGTTCAGCATCACACCACTGGCTCATGGCATCGTGAGGATGTCCACCCTCACTCCAGTCATTCCTGGTGCCTACTGAAAAGGCTGGGACTGGCCAGCACGTAGCAGAGTATCGCAAAAATAAGCAGCTTCCTTCTGTTCTATCTCTGTTGCTTCATAGCCAAACAAATGGTTAGACAGGAAGCTTGCTGAGGTTGCTTTGATGCTATGGAATTTGAAATTTAGGTAGTTTTAAGTTTCCAAATGCAACACTTACATTTTAGGTATGATTTTATATTGTTTTTGATTTCCCCAGGATATTAAACTGGTGCATTTGAATGCTACTGTTCAAAAGCAGAATGAAACACGAAACACGTTTAACAGTTCTGAAGTGTTTTATTTGAGTAGATATAAGGTTCCAGTGGATGAAGTCAGGTCCCTAGTGGGGTACATGCTGCGTTTTGTGCCCAGGCAGACTGGATATGAAAACATGCCCTTTTTCTGCATGCTGCGTATCATGTCGGGCTTTTTTTTTTTTTTTAATTCCTTCAAAAAGTATCAATAAATGTCCATTGCACTTTTTTATGGTCAAAGAGTCCACATGGAGTTGGTGCCCCATTCACACCCCATTGAACTGGAAACATCCCATCCCTTGAAACATTCAAGGCCAGGTTGGATGGGGCTCTGAGCAACGTGATCTAGTTAGCGGTGTCCCTGCTCACTGCAGGGGGGTTGGACTAGGTGACCTCTAGGGGTCCCTTCCAACCCAAAACATTCTATGATTCTATGAACTACAGAATGTTGCTGAGTGTCCTGAGAAATATTATACTACTTTATCATGAGGTCATGATGACTCAACTTGAGTAGTCAGACTACCCAGGACCAAGTAGTCCTAATTTGTCTGATCCCCCTGAATGAGAATTACTCAAACTCAATAATCAGTGGCAAATTCTTATGCACACTTTTCTCCCTCACCCAATTACAATTAAAACTGCTGCTCTTGTCTTTGTGTCCTTTCTACTATGCCATCCACTACCACCTTTGAGCCTTGACTGAATGTGGCAAAGGCAAAGGCCTTTGGAGAGAGCATATTCCCAAGCTACTGTTGGCTGTATTGCTGACCATATCAATGCATCAGAATTTTAATTCAGGATCTGTCACTTTTTCAGTGGTTAAATAAAGGAAAAGGGATTCATCATAAAGACTAATGGGGGAAGCACAAATGTGAACTGTGTGATACCTGCTTCCTGGGTGCCATCCAAACCCGTTACTCTGTAAGAAATCTAGATTAGGACTCTGCATACAAAGCAAGCGTTCAGACTATATTGGGCAAGCTCTTCACTGAAAATTAAACTCTCTGTGTGGATACTTTTGGAGTGGTGATAGACTGCTGGGCTAACAAAGGTCAGAACTGAGCCATAAGTGTCTAGAAAATGCAGTTTATGTCAGCTTTTATTTTCATAGTAGTCTTGATATCTTTAATGTTATTGAACACAGGTCAGTGAAGAAGTGATACAGTTTCCGCTAAGGCGTGTTATGATGCTGACATATCAGCATTATTTACAAACTGTTTGAAGCATCTCTGCCAGAAATGTATGGAATATTAAATGACATTAAGTCACAATAGGATGCAAATGAGTTTTCTCCTCTCTAGTGGTTTACAAGGCTTTCATCATTTGTGAATTATGAAAATTAAATTTCACTCAGGGTCACAAAAACTACATGTTAATCTATTAACAGTGAGTACAGTTTCAAGGGCAATGTGCAACTGAAACAATTTTTTGTTTTATCAGAAATTCATGCTTGGGAGTTCCACATTATTTCAACCAACTAGCACTTTTGAACTCAAGTTCCTTTGATGGCTGCTTAGGTAGTATTTCTTTTTGTGGAATTTCTATGAGAATACAAAAATTATCTTGAATGAAAAACATACGTAGTTCTAACAATCTAGTGAAATCAAGGCACTTATAGTCCAAGTGTTCCTAACAGAAATCAGAAGCATTCATTTAGTGGTAGGAGTAATGGTTCTTAGGGGTTTAAGCATAGTATTTAGTACCTTAGTGAAATGCAGTGATGGTAGAATTTGCTTGATGAAATCACAGGTGTTTTGCCTTGGGAAACCCAAAGACCCATGAGCATGCAGAATGCTAAGCATCTGAGACTCAACACCTTAATCCACAACTGAAATGCTTGTATAGAAGATAAATTAATCTCTTTGAGATGAGTCCCTCTGCTCTGGCCATGCTGGGAGTCCTTGCCAAGACTGCGCAGGGAGTGTGCCAGAGCTCCAGTCAGTTACATGCCCTAGGGGAGTTGCTTGGGCAACTGTTCCTGTCTACCTCCTTACTGAGACCTGGGAATTGATTTCGTGAGCACTTTTATATCATTTTAGGGTTGGGTTAAATAGCTTTGCTAATGAAGCACTGAAGATGATTTTGAGGCAGACTAGAAATACTCTTGTATTTAAGAATCATAGAATAATTTAGTTTGGAAAAGACCTTTAAGAGCATAGAGTCTAACTGTAAGCCTAGCACTGCCAAGTCTACCTCTAAACCACATCCCTAAGCACCTCATCTACCCATCTTCTAAATACCTCCAGGGTTGGTGACTCAACAACTTCCCTGGGCAGCCCATTCCAGTGCCTGATAACCCTGTCAGTGAAGAAATTTTTTCCTAATATCCAATCTAAACATCCCCTGGCAGAACTTGAGGCCACTTCCCATCGTCCTGTTGCCTGTTACCAGGGAGAAGAGACCAACTCCCACCTCACTACACTTTCCTTTTAGGCAGTTGTAGAGGGCAATAAGGTCTCCCCACAGCCTGCTTTTCTCCAGACTAAACAGCCCCAGTTCCCTCAGTTGTTTTAAAGACTACAGTCTCAGTGCAAGTGAAAGGGATGATTTACACAACAAATGTACAAAATGTTCATATCAGTAGTTATATTGTTAATGAATTCAGGCTTCAGAACTACACTCCCTAGTTATGTGTCCCTGTCCTCTGAATGGTGTCAGAGACAGTGAGGTAAATTCTGCTTTACTTGGCTGCAAAATAAACCCATGTGCTTAGTTGCTTCATTTTTTATTTTTATTTTTTTTTTCTCCTTTCACTGGATACATCAGTCTGGCTTGCTGCAGCTGTTCAGAAGTCATCTTCAGCTCTGATGCATTGTTGTAATCTCTTGCTATCTTCTGCCAGATGTTCATAGATGTTGGACTCTTCTGTGTTGCTATGAGAGGGCTGTTTGGGGGCACACTGAACAGCATTAACATACCTTGCAGTAGATAATGCTTAAAGCATAAACTTCAGCAAGCCAAAAAGGGTAGTGTCAGAAATAGGATGCTGGAACCTTCTTCCTTTGTTTCTTTCGGATACAACAGCACAGAGTTTGTGACAGCAGTATTGTTAACTGAGGTATTCTCCCTATTTTTATTGTGCAACAATTTATGTGAAAACATCTAATTATAAATTTTTTAAAAACTATTTTGAACATTTTCTATTTGATCAAGTTTTCATATGGAATACTTGTCATATGCTATTTTCAATACATTTTCTCTGAGTTGCAATACAGATTTGTTGTAAGCTTTCCACTAAAGCTCTTTGATGCAAGACTCTTCAGTACTAAACACCACTACTGTTGAAGGCTTGCATCACTTCACACCTTCAGTTAGAGCATTTTTTGTGCTGATGTAATGTTCTTGGAATCATGTGGAACTGCAGAAGTGAACATTAAGGCAGCAATGTTTAATAATAAAACAGTATATTGAACAAGGCAAAACCACTTAAAGGACAGTAAAATAAGACAAATTGCTTAAATTTATTCAAATCTATGTTTATATTAAAATTATTCAATCTATTTTTTGCAAAAAAGGCTGGAGCATTAGTCAAACCTGTTATTTTAATAAAAGGATAAAATAAGGTCTATGTTGGAGTACTCAAAAAAACACTGTTCGCCTCTTTTGAGGGGCTGCTGCTTCTTTTCCACAATACTCTGGAAAGGTGCTCACTGCTCTGGAACCTGGGATTACTGAGTAGGGGTATATTTAGGGAAGAACTTTCTCAGGCACATATATACACGGAGTCTTTATAGTGGGACTTAAGGAACTGGTATTTCATTCATATTCTTTGCATATAGGTAACCGTGGAAAAACTGTTTCACATCATGTCTGAAGGTTCTCTATCTATAAAATGAAGTGTTTATAAAACACTGAATACTGGCAAAAAAAAGAGTACAACACCTAGGGATGTTATTCTCTTGTGCTATATAATCTATATCATGCTGACACAATATCGTTTATCTGTCTAAATGTTGTGTTTAGGCTTCCAGGATTTATGATCCTTCCTTTCTGTTTTGGTTGGTTGGTTGCGGTTTTTTGGGGTTTTTTTTGTTTGGTTGGTTTTTTTTTTGCTTCTGCTCGTAATTTGAGGAAAGCATGTGGGGTGAGGGACTTAAAAAATCTTCTCTATCGCTTCAGAAAGGTTTTCTTCTAGACATTTACTCTAGACTAGATTTGCTCCTACTTCATTAAGTTTGACACAGGAATTACTAGATAAAACTTTTTTTATATAGGTCACAGAAATCAATGAAGAAAACTAACAGATCCTGTGTGTCTTCTGGTTAAAAAAATCTGTGATTCCAATCACTGCAAAATATGCCCTGATGAAAATGTGCAAGTCTTTTCAGACGAAGTCTGAGAAATATTCTTAACACCTGATGCTTTATTTCAGTTTTAGGGAAAAAATGGCAAGTACATGAGGATGGGAGTGGGGACCAAGTTAAGACTTTCTTATTTGAATCTGTAGTGTTTAAAACTTTAAATAACTCTAAGGGAATTAGAGGAGTTAATTTTGGAGATACCTTTATATACTAGAAATGTATATGCCTCTCAGAAATCTCACTGAACATGAAATTACCTTGAGGTCACATCAGTGCATGGGCAGAAACTACATACCTAAGTTTTAGGGGATTGGGTTTGGGCCCTGGGCTGAGTGATGGGGAACTAGGCAGCCTTTGCTACTGAGCTTTTGGATTGCCCGTTGGCTTCCATGCAGACACAGCCCTGTTACTGGCCATGCCTTGTGGCTCTGGGATGGGAGTTGTGCGCTGCCCAGGAGCCATGGCCTGCCCACTGCTGTTCTACAAGAAACTTCTGCCTTCTGTCTGTCCCTGAGAAGGGCTAGCCCCTCTTCCTTCCATAAAAGCATAGATTTTCTTTCTTTTGTTCTTTGTAAAGAAAATCAGATCAGTAACTATAGAAACAGGCAGGCTAGTCAGACTAAGAACAGAGAGTAAAAGTAAAAAATAGTAATATGAACTAATAAATCAGATACTCTAATTATGGATAACATATAATAGAAACTAACCTGGAAAGTTCAGTATTCTGAATGCTCAGCTGGCAAATATCCTTTCCATGTGGGGTACTTCATCTCTGTAATCAATAATATGAACAAACAATTGTTTGACAGCATTTTACCACTGTAATTGTTAGCTGTTGGATTGATAAAGAGCATTGAACAGTTTTTTTTAAAGAGAGCAACAGATCTGTCAGTGTTAATACCCCTGAATTGGCCTATATACTTGTTCAATAGTCTTGATTCAATAGTCTGCTAAGAGATAACATGATGAAAATATCAGGGGATAGAAAAAAGTTTTCATTATGACTTCTTTCAAACCAAGTAGATATGCTTCATAACAATATCAGTAAGTACAGAAGCACTGAATGCAGATAGTCACAACTGAACTGTGAAAGTATTTCTATTTTTCTGTTTGTGCAGATGTAGCTGCAGTGAGATCAGAGGAGAATTTTTTGGCATTAGGATGAAGTTGCTTCAGAGAAACAGCCTTTTCTTAATATTGTGATGCTTTGGGAGGACTATTCTGCTCTGAATTCCACATAGCTACATAGCAGAGAAATCTCTGATAAGTAGAATTTTTTAAATTAAGTTTGGCCTGAGTCCAGCTGTTGAGTGCTGAGCCTAGCAGCAGCATTTAAGGCGTCACCATTTCAGAACTATTTTCTGCCCTCTGCAATTCAGAATCTGGCGTGGGAGAAGAGGCATCAAAAGATCATAAGAAAAACATTCAACAAGGTGTTCATTGTGATGTTTGTATTTTGTTATTGATTCCTTTATATAATTTTGCAACAGGAGAGATGTGTGATGGTAATGGTCTAAGCTGGTGTGCTTTCCTGGGTGTGAATGGTTCATTGCTACCCTTCAAAATAAAGAGCTGTGTCCATTTTATTTCCACAGAGAACCTGGTGTAGAATATAGCTGAAAGCTGAGATTTTTTGTTTTTCAAGTAATGCAAAATTTGTATTTTTATATAAAATACAAGTTCCAGTGAATGAAGTATTTAACACTGATATCTGATGCTTTTCTTATGGTAAGGAAAAAAAATTTATTTTATGCTTTTATGAATGATTTGCTGCTAATTATCTAAACACTGGAACAACAATCTGGGTCTGAATAGGCAGATGACCGTTTCAATAGGCTATATTCAAAAGATATCTTGAAGTTGGAGGAGGCAGCTCTTAACTTATGCAACAGACAGTTTAAAACTTGTCACTAGATTAAAGCTCAGTGGTTGATGGGAAAGAGGTGGTATCTCTCTGGAAATGGTTGGTTCTTTTGATCTGGTTTAGAGGCTTACAGGAACCAAAGTTTCCCACATTTGGACCTCTTCTGTGAATGCCATGTGAGGGCAGAGTTGCAGAACTGCCAGCAGTTTCTAAGAGCCTTGTGGTTAGATATAGGAAGAAAAAGAGAGATCTAACAGATTCAGTTTGGGGAGAAGTTATGGTTTTGTTTTAGTTACCTTTCTCATGTCTGGTTTGCATATCTGTAAATAAACTGGCTTGAGTTAAAGTTAATTTCAAGGTAACTAGCTAAGAAGGGGACTCCTTCCTTGCTATTGCAGTAGTCCTTACACTTGGCATCAGGGACTACCAGCAGCTGCCTTCGCTGAGCTGTACTGACTGCTCCGGGAACTGCCCTTGGGGATGTATGGGTGGAGATAATGTTTTCCAGTGGCCAGCGTTGACAAAGCTGCCAGGTGCTGAGGCTGATGGAAGCTAGGGAGGATGCCTGCCATGATGATCAAAAGGGAGTTATGAAATCTTTAGGATTAGTGTAATTAAAAAGATGTAAAGGTCTGGTAAGAAGTGCAGATGTTGAAGTTGTCTGTATATACTTAAAAACAAATAAAAAACCTCTTGATTTTCTTCCTGAAGTAGTGATTTAAGCTTAAAGTAAGCCTATGCTGAACTGAGAATTAAGGCAGAGTAATAGGTATGCATGTGTTTGGATTTATGCTAAATTTACACATGCACAACTGAGGTTTTTTTACTTTGACTTTTAGAATAGTGTTTCAAGATGCTTTTTGTGGCCTGGGATGTTTTGCAGCTGTGATTTGATGTTAGTTCCTTGGCATATGTCCATCCCTTTGAAACCAGTTAAAAGACAACATAGAGGGTGGGATAGTCCTAACACCATATTGTACTGATAAAACATCCATGATACTGATAAAGCTACATGACATTTCACCTTGGAAAGCAGAAAATTCAAGTAGAAATGAAACAGGCTTACTTGGATTCAGGGTAACATCATTGTAGGCTGCTGTTACTCTTTCCTCTATGAGAAGCCAGGAGATTTCAGGATGCTGGATTAAAAGTGGTTCATTAGCCACAAGACCCAAATGTTATAAGTGGAAAATAGGACTAATATTAGATCTGGCAGCTAACTAAATCATTTAGATTCTAGGTTATCGGCTCCAGTGCTTTTATTAAGATTGATAACATGGGAGTACTTCACAGCTCTGTTCACTGGAGACTGGAAAAAGCCTAAAATCGTTAGGTTTGCCATAAATAACAGAATAGGACTCTCCGTGGTCAATTGTTTGTATAGATAGCTTAAATAGCTCCTTGAATCTAGCATTGAGACTGCTGAAGTGACTATTGGATTCATTAGCAGCATGCGGCCATTTAGTGCTACAGCAGGAACTTGGATGTAAGGAATAGTGAACACAAACCAATCTTTGCTCCCAGCTCAGACATCCTCTGGACAGTGTCTTTTCAGTGTGTCCAGTTCTTTTTAAAAAACAAAGGGATGGGCTGGTGGAGGTTGCTGCTCCCTCACGATGCAGGAGGCAGAATTGCTTCATGCTCCTCTCAGAAGCAAGATGGTGTGACCAAGACCTCGGGGAGGGAGCAGATTGTGTTCCCCACATCTCTGTGGACACATGCAGCAGTGCATTTGCTTAACTGCCTTAACACGGGCATCTTTCAGCAGCTGTAATGAACCTAAGGAACTACCAACCTTGCTGTCTGCAATGGGTGCAGTTACTAGTTACTTAGTAGCTTGGGTTGCAAAAGTCTTCTCTGGTTGCTATAACTCAAAGATAATGTCTGTCTGGAGTTTTATTCCCTGATATGTAGAGTTAAAAAGAAAAAGGGGAGGGGGGGAGCACATAGGGGAGAAGAAACATTTTAAAAATGGCAGAATATTTTGGTTGGATATTTTCCAAATGAAACTTCTTTTTCATTCAAGGTGGCAAGTTTTGTTGTAGGTAGAGAAAAGGATTAGGAAAATCCTGTTTTGACTGGACCAGAATTGATTATTTTGCCTCACTATTTTCCACTTTGGTCCTTCACCTAGCAAAATTTCTGTATAAAATGAAATGGAGCTTGACTACTGTCTCAGAATTTAATTCTAGCATATACTACCAAATCTGATAGATGTGACCAGATTCATGTGTTTACTGAGGCAAGCTTGACTGTAAATTCCTAGTGGCTAAAGAATAAAAGCATCTGACAGAGCAAACATCTGACATCTGGTACATTGTTAAAGCTACAAAATTGTTTCTGTGGATCCAGCTTAGTAATGAATATAGTTTAATGAGCCATAGAATACTGCATTGTATAATATTAAAATGCATCTGTTTACATTTTATTTTACTACATTACATAATAATATTTCAATTTGTCCTGTTGAAGTACATAACTATTTCCAGGTTTTCAGGAAAGTAAACAAATAGTTTCAGAAGAAAGGACAAGAAATTCCTTATAATAGTAAAACCCATATGCAGTGTAAACAATGGAAAAATCTGCCTCAGACAGAATTCTTCCTCAACTTCTACTAAAATAGTAAACATACAAATTTTTTGTGTATAAAATATAACAGAATACAAGTCACAAGTTTTTATAAAAATACAAGGCATAAGGTTTTCTAAGCTTTCTGTGTTATGTGGGTAAAGTGATTTTAAACATGCAGTATAGAAATCACTGCAGCCTTTTTTATTTAAAAAAATTGGATCTTGCCACACAGTATTTCATTAATGCAGTACAATTGCATAGCTTGTTCCTATGGAAGCAAACAAATGCTAAATTTTTTGAAAAGTGCTGAATACCCATTAGTGCCTTACTGATGTAATCACTGAGTACCATGTGATGAAAAACTCTGTAAATGTTCATTACAATAGAGGGTGTAAATGTACTGCTTTGATACATGTTTTGTTGCATTTGATAAAACACCACCATCAGTTCTAAGTTTTGATGTCTTAGTTGATCTAGTTGAACAGCAAAAAAACCAAACAAAAAACCCTTAAGTAATTTAAGTTACATGCTTGTATGTGGAAATATTCTTTCACTAGTGTGAATGTACATACTTAACATACAGTTATGTCCCCAAATAATGCCTAGAAGACACCACTAATTGATCTCATAATTGGCAGTAATGTACAAACATTATTCAACAGAATTTCACTCTAACTATGTTTCAGTACTTCGAATTATTTCAAGTTTCTACTGGATG
The DNA here is from genome assembly GCA_034008185.1 of Gorsachius magnificus. Taxonomy (NCBI): domain Eukaryota; kingdom Metazoa; phylum Chordata; class Aves; order Pelecaniformes; family Ardeidae; genus Gorsachius; species Gorsachius magnificus. The sequence goes on from CM067087.1 coordinate 32,722,249, forward strand.
ATAAACATATAGTATAGGTACATTTTTTAGGAGTACTATGACTTTACTGATCCCAAGCTGGTATGCAAATAATCTCTGAGACTGCTTTTATTATTATTTCAATTTTTACATCAATTTTAGAAAGAGATTTTCTGTTTCTGTTGTCACATGTCCCCTTGGAAGACTCTTGCCCCCAGAAAATATTTAAGTTGTAATTTACTGTTTGCTGGCTGAAAGTTTTCACCTATAAAATTTATAATCTGATTGTATTATTTTTCATGAGAACATAAAATCTTTACAGGCTTGAAGTACTGTGTAGCTTGAGGTGTATACCTAGGGGAAGGTACAGGAACAGAACATATCTGTAGTGATACTTTACTATAATAATCTTTCAGTAAACAATTTACTGCTGAGAGATTTCCTGAGCCAAGGGTGATCTCTCTACGTTTAATAATGTTTTGTAATTTTTTTTACCCATGAATGTGTCGGTCTCCTCTTTTACCGTCTCTAGTGCTCCAGAACAAGGAGTTCCGCAGCTTATCCACGGGCTCTGTGAAGAGCCATTTTCTTCAGTTTATTCTGAAAATTCACCTTGCAGGCATGCAGAAATGCTTCCAGCCCAGCTCCCTGTGATCTGTAATTCAGGCGCTACATGACATTTTTGCATCAAAACACCCTTGACTGATTTCTTTTAAGTGAATTTGCTTAACTACTTTTCTTAATCAAAGTTTGGAAATTCTACTTTAGTGCACTTTCAATTCAATATTTACAAGCAAGATTTGTGATCCTGAAATTAATAGTCTCATCTAAACCATTTTGGCTTTTTACTGCCTTGCTGTTCAATTACACTGTGATCTGATCCATTTGCTCTGAAACTGCCAGCTGCTGGGGAACTCTGATGCTTCTGGAATTCCCTGCTGAGTGACAGTGAGGTCTTATTCCTATCCACTTGCAGCTGAAGCATCTGGAGTGTTAAGCAGTAAGTACAGCATCCAATTCCTCCCATTCCTTGTTGTAAAACAAACAGAGAATACTCCCCATAGAAAGGTTCTGTTTCTTTCTACCAGATCGAAGCAATAACTGAGAACACATTCCTTGGTGGAAATCACAAATAGTCTGTAAACACAAAATATTAACATAAGCAATAACGTACCCTAGGCACATATAGCCATTATGACCATGTTGGTTTTTTAAGGCAATGGTGTTAACTTCATGGTACAGCTTTCTGTGCTTTCATAAAGGTGGCCATAAACGGAAACCAGCCAAATCTGGCGATTTGTAATGGTGAGACTTGCAAAGAGTATTAGAGTGCTGTAAGGAGGATTGCTCCCTGCACATAGTGGTAGCTCTGCTTTGGGAATTCCACTGCATGAAATTGTTGCATAAATTATTTGAACTCATGAGGGTTGAGATAGTATGAGTTTCTTTCAAGAGAAAATGTGGCAAGGGGTGACTTGTGTGGGCGTATATTTGTATTTATATGTATGCATTTTCATATATATTTTAATTCTGAGTCATATAGTTATAAAAGATTCAGTTCTCCACTGAGATCAGAAGTACATGAGGTTCCCCCAAATTAGAAAAGTAATTTCTCTTGTCCTGTTGTCATTGTACTATTTATAATCAAATTTTTGCTTGTGTATCTTTGATACTCAGCCTGAACACTCTAGTTTATAAGTTTAGTCCATTTTTGCCATTTAGTACAGTAGTGCAATTGCATCCTTGAATGTTGACTTCAGGCAATGTGTACTTTTATCAGCTTCTCATAGCTCCTTCTTCCCAACCATATGTGTCTATCTCTGAGGTTAGAATCTTGACAGTATGGCACAAACCCATGAAATCTGCATTAGTCCCTGGTCATGTTACATATCCAATATACGCTTAGTCATTCTGAAATTGTTTGGTTCTTGCAATGTGAATTTTGGCTCTTTGTATCTGCTCGATTGTTTAGGGAGTGGGAGTACCCGTACTGTGTAGAGCCGTATGATACAGAATTTTCAAACCTCACCTGCACTCTGATCATCCACCACTTGCTTTTAAAGCGAAACAAAATTTGAGAATTTAGTTCCTTCTCTCCTTTGCCTCCATTTCCGATGTTGTTTGGTTATGAACCATGGGCCAGATGATGTTCAGTCAACCACTAATGACAGCATCAGAATGAGCTGAGATTTTAGGATGAAGCCAGGTGCGAACTTCTATTCATAACTTACTTCTATCCCAAACGACTGTAGATATGGCAAGAAGGGGATAAAGTTAAGTTGTTCTTTTCTTCGATAAGTACTGTCTAACCCATTGGATTTATACGAGGGGTGAAGAAGTGGCCAATATGTGATGAGGATTTATAGGAAATAGCTCATTTCTTGTTACCCCAGGCTGGTTACACGAGAGCAGACGTTAAAATGGCAATAACGTTGTTATGGGAAGTAAAGCTATATTAGGTAACTTTTAAAAGGTTCTATCATTTTATTGCCTATGAATTTTTTCTTCTTTTTTTTTCTTATGCAAAATGTATACCACAAGAAACATAATGCTGCAGGAACCTATTCTGCAGGCAAAAGTATATGAAAAATAGGACAATAAAATTCAAAACTCTGTAATAAAAAGTAAACTTCTGAAAAATTATTTTTCTATAAAACATGTAGTAAGTGTAGAAGTCTTGGTGCTGTGGTTATATAAATGTTATACAGGCACTCAGGAATAATGCTGTCATTCTAACCCATAACTATAAGAGTTTTATGTTGTGTCATACCATCATGTATTTTATACATGCTCTGTGCACATATATATTTTTATTAATAGTTCTGATCAGTTACAGTTTATGTGTATCCCTCTTCCACATCACGTGGTAAAATCACTGTTTTTCTTGACATGTGTTCTCTTCTTACCTTACTCTGATACGACCCTTGCAAGCCACACTTTTGGCCAGGTTAGTTGTAAAGAAATGAGGCAAGGATTTTGGCTTACAAAAGATGATTGCCTCTGTAGATTGATAGGTATATGCTTCCCTGTAGTTTAGTTCCCTGAAACATTTCAAGGGATTATTGGGGGGCTAAATTTGTTCATTTGTTTAGGAATTTTGTGCTCTAAAGGGTAAAGAAAAGCAAAGTTTGGTCAAGATATTAGGAAAGCAGTAAGTACGTTACATACTAAAATGACAAACTAGGTAACTAGCTGAGAGTATTTTTTTAAATTTATTTAGGGCAGCAGGAATGTACCCTGGCTTTCCAGTAAGTGCCATGCACTGTGAAAGGGTCTAAAGTTTAGAACAGTATTCCCTGTTGATCTCAGTAAATGATGCTGGGGAACACAGACAGTGAGAGGAGAAAAAAGGGAAAAAGAACAACAAAACCAGTTTCTGTTTGGACTAACTTCATTTACTAAGTCTTCTCCCAAAGGATTTCCTTTTGTAAAAAAATTCAGCACTGACTCTGTTCAGAGCAATCCATGCTGAAACACCCACAAAATTTTTTCTGTAGTATTCCACTGTATGAAAGGAAAGGCAGGGTGTTATTTTTCTTGCTTTTTATCATTCTTCTATAATACTGTGCCTCATCTTCTCTGCTGGGAATTCTCCCAATGCAAATGAAATCGTATCAGAGCAAAGACTACTAGAAAACCATGCACATTTACCATCTTCTTCACAATCTGATCATGTCAGTTGAGGGGGAAGAAAAAAACACCTCATGTGTTAAATCCCAGAGCTTGGAAGTGTTTTTATTGTGGTGATTATTTTTTTTTTTTGAATTGTTGTTTTGTTTTGATTTTTCAACTTGCCTGCTGACAAAAGCGAGCAAAGAGATAAAATGGTCATTGACATACACTGATACAAGAGAAAGGATAGAGAGTAATTGCATGTATAAACTCCAAATGCCTAGCAGAACTCAGAAAAGTCAATGGATACAAAGGTGAAGGAAGATGCAGTGGATTGCCCTTCAAAAACTGTGTGAAGGAAAAATAACACCAACCACTTTACAACAAATTTCAAACCCCAGCTGTACCAGAAATGGCCAGTCCCCCATCCTAGCTTGGTTTTTACCTTTTGGTAGTTCATGAACAGTTTCAATTGGCTCCTCTTTGCCTTAGTCACCATGTCATTGCAGAGAAACCACATCCTTGCTGGCCCTGTTTGAAATGAGCTATGTGATTCAAAACTACTGTGCCATTTCACAACCATCATGGCACTTTTTAAAAGTTAAACCTGAGAATGTGCACCGTATCGGTTTCTGATTCATATTAAAGCCACTGAGCTAATTAGAGCAATGCATATGCAAATGTAATTAGTGATGACATGCATGCAAATAATTTAAAATTCATCATGATAAATATTTCACTAATTCCATAACAAGGATGACATTTGATCAGGAAGCAATTGCTTAGAGCTGCTTTTAATTGAAATGCCACAAACATTTGAAGAGGAATGTCTTGGTTGTGTGTAAGTTCTGCTCTCAAGGCAAAGAGGATGAGTGCTAGGATGAGTCCTTTAAAAATAAGACTGATTAGAAATTAGTTTAATTTTGAAGACTTCTGCTGCTACCCAGTTGCCAGGAGTTTTAAAATACAGACTGTGTGCAGCCTCTGAGTGACCGGACAGTGAGCAGAGAGCTGGGTGTGATACAAAAATAGTAAAATCAACAGGAGTCTAATTATGACAGCCTGAAGCTGTTTATAATTATAATGCTTAATTAGGTGAGACACAAACAAGGAGAGAGTTCATTTGGTCAATGTTCTCTACAATACTTTGTTCTGATGGGAAATAAAATCCCTATACTGACCCAGTAATCAAAACAAAGTTTTAAATTGTTCATAGCCTTTGGCAAAATTAAACTTTGTAATTGTGACACTTTATGAAAAGTTTTGACAAAATTTTACCCTTTTTAAAATTAAAATGTATGTGTAAAGAGCAGTTCTTCTTGAGAATAGTCAGATGTCCTCCTTCCCAAGCCATGCTTTTTCTGTTTGAAAGCTGAAATGTGTTGCTATTGAAAAGCTGCCTGGTTATCTACTTAGTTGTACATGGTATATTGTCAATGTAATCTCTTGGATAGGCAAGGTGTTTCATAGCGCTGAGATCTTCCCTCATGGTGAAAGCAGGCAGCTGCAGTGCAGGGTTCCCAGCCAAAGTCACCCAGGGATGGGCTGGGCAGGTCTTAACCTGGGGGCATCCACAGACCTGGGAGCCCTTTGCAGAGAGCTGTGCCATTGCTTTAGAGGAGAACTGCAGAGAACTTAGTGATGAGAAGCCACAGGATGATGTATCATGTCCCCAAAGCCATAGGTTTGTTCTCTAAACCTTTGTTTGCTGAGCTTTTGTTTGGAACCTTCTTACCATAAAAAACGTATGTTCTAGTTCAGACTGGTGTCCTCTCCTGGCATCTCATCCCCCACAGCAGCAAATACGTAGGAAGGAGAACAAAAAAGGAAAAACCTTTAATAACATTTCCCCCAGAAGACACCTGCAGCCTCCAGCAATTTATTTTTCTTTGAAGGGCATTTTAAGCCAGTTGTATCTTACATGTAATTGCTCTTGAGGTATTTTTCCATCTTTTACCTATTTTCTTCTCTCCTCTCAACTGCATCATTCATCCTGTCCCAGTGGCATCCCAGCAACATGATTCTCTATTTTTGTAGTGGAAGCCACTCTTACCTTGATATGCTCTCAGTAAAGTGCAGTTTTGATAGGAGACTTTCACATAGTCCTACCAAAGGATCAGCTTCCCAAATGCCATTGATGTGATGCGAGCTCTGTACACATACTTTATACACACTGCATATTGTATACACACTAAATTTTTCACTGTGGTGATAAAAATCAAGAGTTAAAATGAGACATTAGTGTGTATGTTTTGGGAGCAGAGGAAGATAAGACTCTTCTACTGCAAGATGGCGGTTGCTTTTTTTTTTTTTTTTGATGCAGGAGATCACTCAGTAGTTATTGAAAGACAAAGGTGACATTTTTTGATCAAAATGTTTTTGCCAGAAATGCAACATTACTTACATAATTTTTCTGCAAGCTTTTGTCAAGTTGCTTTATTTAAAAAAGGGGAACATGTGAACGTTCCACAAAACTTCTAAAGAAAATTGGCACTTAAACCTATCTGAGTTTAAAAAATGAATGCTGGTGCACTAAAAACCAAGGAAATGTTTTGCTGGAGCTGACATTATGGAGGGAAAAAAGTTTCATTGGTTTGTGCTGTAATGATCACTGCTTGCTGATATCTGCACTGAAAGCACGAAGTGGGTGGTATGTAAAGCACAAGCTGTAAAAGTACTGCAAAAGGAATACTGGAAAATTGTGGTATTTTCTCATTCTGGGCTTCAGTCTGTCAGTCAGACTGAAGTAACAAAATATTTTACTAAACTAAAAATTAACTTGATAATTTATCCTAACTCAGAGAATAGTTCATTATTATTTGTAATTGCATGGCCATTATAACTGTAGAGTAAGTTAATAAAAATGACTTACAGTGCTGAGTATTAATTTTTGACTAACAAGTTGTAATGCTTGCTTCTGTGCTTCGGGGATTGTTTCTTCTTTAATGCAATTAACATTTTTATGCTGAAAGAGGCATGTTTTTACTTAAGCCATAAATTATTAAACAACATAAATAAAAAATCTGAAGTACGCATTATGCATTTCTGTATGTTTCTTCAGGCAATTAATTTTTAATTTAACAATGTCATATATTGGCAATAACTTTTAGCATGGTAACGTTGTTTTATCCGTTTTATTGTCATTTAGTAAACCAACTGTAGGTTACATACACAAGCAAGTGCTTTTTGAGCCAGGGTGTTGAATTGAATTATTTTATATTTCTGTATGCTTTCCAGAAAATAAGCATAAAATGGAGTGATAAACCTGACTCAGAATAAATCATGTTAAAACGAGGAAGCAGAATGTATTGAAAGATTATTTAATAGAGTTCCTGAGCATCATTCTTGGAAACAATATTGTTTAATGTTTTCAGTAATAGCTTTGGCACAAAAAGTGCAGTATTCTGTTGAAATTTACTAAAGATTTAAAGTTAGGTGGCATCATCAACAGAGGAGATGGATTGAATTGCTGGGCAGAAAGTGTGGAATGACATTGAGGGTGGAATTTTATTTTTTTTTTTTTTTTTAAGACACCCTACCCTCCCCCCCCAAAAAATAAATTCCATAGTTCAAAACATAAAATAATGCACTTGGGGAACAAACAAAAGATATTAGTCTAACTGCCCATCCTTTTGGGGGAAGAAATAGATTGAAGTATAAACTGATCCGGGTATGACTGTGAGTTGCCAGGGAAAATCAGTTGCAGATTGCATCATTCAAGACCCTTCCAGAACTACTGGTCTGTTAGACCCCATGCAAACTCTTGTTACTCTATAGGGGTTTATATATACTCTGCTCTGTAGGGGGATATATACTTGTGGTTAAGAACTATGAGGACTGAACTTAACACTGACATTTTATATCACAGTGTTTGCAATTTCTTTTGTGCATATTAAGTATCATGTTAGATGCTAATGGAGCACTAGAATATTTAAATCCTTAGAATTCATACTTATATGGGAGAAATAGAAGTGACCTGGAGTGCTTTGATTTGGGGATGAATAGTTGTTCATGCTTTCTTTGATCATTTTCCTTTCTGAAAATCAGTTGGCATTTCATGATTTTGGAACACATAAATTGAAGAAGTATAAAATCACAAATCATGTCACTTCTGAAAATTCGTACTTAAGAACAATTAGTCTATTCTTTTATGTCTATTGGATGATAAATATGCTTAATTCTTTTGCCTTTGAGAATGTCTTACTAATATTAGTTTTAACATTAGAGACATTTAGTTATATATATTTCTATAATTTATATAATACCTTTCCTTTTACTTAAAAAGGACTAAATGTACTCATTGTAAATGCAAACACATTTCTTAATATTTTGGTTATATCAGAAAGGGATTAAATATAAACATAATTTTCAGTATGTAGTATTTTTAGATAGAAAACTGGAGCATTAAGCAGTGGAGAGTAGTCACAAGTGGGGATTTACAGACATGAACATCTGCTGTGTTATTTGAATGCTATGGAAATATACTGCAGAGTGCAAATAGAAATAATTGCGTATTAATGGAAAAGATACAGATTGAGGCAGTGTATTGATATATATTAAAACACTATGGTTTGTACAAAAGCTGTGTGCCCTTATAGATCATCATTTCCCTACCCGTGAAAGTAGCTGCAGCCCATGTTGACCTTATTCACTGTTCCTCTCCTGTCATAGATAGTTTTCAGGAACGATTGAATTTTTGTAGCTTGACTTGGCAGTGTTGAAACGTAGGAGGTAGTGAACACAATGCATGTCCAGAGGAAGGGCAATGATAAGGGGAAAGGTGAAAGTGTTCTAGAAACCAGACACATGTCAAAGCATATTCTACTTCAAAAAAGGAAGAGGAGACTTGCTATGGCTTAGGATCTGTCCCACAACTAAGTCCCTTTCATGTCACTTAAGGTGGAAGCCGCACTGTCCAAGTCTTTCCTGAGCCTTTTTCATGTTCAGTGCCACAATATTTCCCTCTTTGTGTACAGCTTAAATAGAGATTTGGTTTGTTTGTTTCCTTTTTTCATGACAGGCCCACCATGGGTAGACAGGTGACTTAGTCTCATAAGTAGGAAACTGGAGCGCTGATGTCATATCATCTTTTTTATTTCAAGCTATTGACCTATCTGACAAATATTTACATGTTTATAAAGATACTGCGTTAATATATAGGATTTTTCAAAGATTTTTACTTTCCAAGACCCTTGGGTATGTGTTTCCTCTTTTGCATTTCCAGCTTGCTGAAATGGAAATGTTTTAGTTTAAACCACATGGGTTTGTAAATAAATAAGATGTGATCCGTGGCTAAGCTGATGAATTAGTTATGTTATGTTCCCTTTGGACTTGCTGGAGATCTAGTCTATAAACTTAGTGAAAACTAGGATTTAATTAGCATCACCCTCAAGGAGACGTTTCCATGTGATCAGCTACATAATGTTCTAAAAATGCCTGTTTTTTCATTGACTGCAAGCAGAGCTAGGGACATCCATACTGGTTCGGTGAACTAATTAATTCATTTTCCTAGTTTACTGCAAATCATAGGGAATGGTTTAAATGTATCTTGCCTTGTACTTATGGCTTTCATAACAAAAATTTCTGTTGATGGGAATGGGATCAGGATTTCACTCCAAATGTGTTTGTATTATTGCTAGTGTTTTGTTGAAGGGATGTTGAGTAAGCAGTTACGCAAGAAATGCCAAATGTTTTCATGGTCTATGAGAGATTACTTAATGAGATCATAGGGGATAAATACTGCTACTCCAAGGAACATAGCTTTATTATTCATAATACAGGAAAAATTAAAGGAAGTTATTTTTTTCCCAACTACCTCAGTTGGCCTAAGAATCTACTTTCCTTGCAGACCTTGGCCTCCTGAATATCAGTAGCTCAGGTTTCATCTATTACCAGTCCTGTGATCTGTGAGTTAGGGAAAACTTATCTGAAATAAAAAATATGAACGGTTTTCAAAGTTTTGTTAAGATGAAATTTTGGTTCTATAAAATATATAAAATATTTTTAATTACTCTTACTGAAATTATTACATTCTTGACAACCCTGTATAATGTTCAGTACTCAATAAAATATGCTATTTCTCTATGGCTCAAAAGTTTTTAAAGATTTGTAGAAAATGGAAAGCATCAATTTTAGTTTGAAGTCTTTCTTCAATACAGTTGGCTTTTAAATGGATAAATGGATCAGCAAAACTGATAGGCATTTATTTTATTAGTATTTTTCAATATTATCAATTCTGTGTCCAGTATAGTCAACCAGAAGAATCCAATCATATGAATGCTTTTTTAACTCAGTCCCATTCCCCCAATAACAGTTTAAAAAAAAAAAAGGACATCAGAGAGAACTGAAATTCTTTGCTACCTCAGAGGTATGCAGCAGATCAGCTTAATTCCTAATACAACCTGTGTTTAGTGAGATCCTTCTATAGTGAAAGGGTTTTTTCCAACATCTGTAAAGCTTCTTCCTGCCAACTAGGATCTTTGCAAATCTAAATCACAACTCTTTACCAGCAATTTGAAAATACACTTGAAGCATATGGATGTTGAAGTATGAGAGTATGGGCCATCTGGTCATCATATGTCTGCTGTGCATGCTCGGATTGGTTTGTCAAGGGTCTCAGAACAGTTTCTGAAGGATTATTAAACAAGAAAAAAGCAGAAGATTGCTGTAGAGCCGTGAAAGGTCTTGGATCCCCTTTGGCATGTCTTTAGTCTTGAGCTGCAATGAATGCATAAAATGAATGTGCTTACCACATATGTTTATTGTCTCCTGCTGGATGGGTCCAGAACCATGTCCTCCTGTTTTGTTGGCTCTGATGTTCCCCAAACAGGCCTAACCTGCAGGTACGTACCCATGGGTGAGTGTCGATGCTCCTGGTGGGTAGTCGTGCTCGCACAGCTGTGGCCCTACTGGCATGAACAAGGAGAGAAAACAGCAGTGCCCGCTGCATCTCCTCCAGCCCTACCTCCAAAATTTGTGGCCTGTATCTTTGCTGCACTCAGGCATTTTATGTAACTGTTCATGAAGTTCTTCCCTGCTCTGTATACCCAGTGACAATTTCATTTTTGCAGCAATGGTATTAATTTTACTATAGCTTTGTCAGTGTCAAAGAATTTAAAATGGGAAGAAAGAATATCCCTTTGTCTGTTTCACGTAGGCAAAATTCTGTCTCTTGTCACTTAACATGAGATTTGAAACTTCTAACAATTATTTTTATTTTTCATTTCAATTCCTTTTTTTTCTTGTATGGAAGGGAAGAAACTGTGATGAGAGGAAATTTAGACTAGATCTCTTCCAGAATAATGTTTTTTTTAAATGAAATTTTTAGTGCTGTACCCAGTTGCACACAGTATTATAGATCATTGAAGTCTTTGTGAAAAATTCTGTCTTAACAAGAGACATGTACCTTTCGAGATCCATGTAATTGTCCACATTTTCTGGTATTTATTAAACTGGAAAGTTGATCAATGAGCAGAAAATTGCTTGGAACATTAACGAGAACAGTGGAAATATGCTATATACACATGGAAAGGTTTTAAATATTTTCCAGTCAAAGCTCCATGACCGGTACAGAGACAGTGATGTATAATTAATCAGGAAAACATCTTATCTACCTATATTGATTTGTGTCAGTAATATAATTGTGCTTTTTTTTTAATGGGCTACAAGGAAATGTGGTTTTTTAGTGCCTTTTTTTAAATTTTTTATAAAAAAATTGTAAAATTAAAATTAAACTCTCATAGTTTTCTTGTTTGGTATAATTTTGCATATATATGTGTATATATTTGTTTCTTTATACTTCTGAACAACAGACATTGTGAAGAAAAAAAATAGATCTCACTGTAGCTGCAGGATGAGTTCTGTTTCCTCTCAAGCTGGTTTTGATCACCTATATATACCTTAAAGCAAAGTTCCTATAACTAAAGTGATGAAAGAAATTTTCAGGCCCTTCTTTCTCTGACCTCTATTTGAGAACCAAGTTGATGCTGTGGTAGCAAGTCCCAGTCCCGTTGTGGGCAGCGTGCATGGGGCTGTGCTCTGTCAAACATTCTGATGCAAATAGTACAGGTTTTGATAAGCCACTACTCATAAGTTCTACTTGAACTACATTATAATTGATTACAGTTAGGGACTGCTAATTTTTTGGTAATGTTACAACAAAACACTGCATTTTGTGGGGAAATGATTTTTTGCAGAAAATTCAACTGAACAATGGGTTTGAGAACACATTTCTAATTCCTTGAAAATACCTATTTAAAAGAATTCTGTATTTCACTTTTCCTGTACTATTTAAAATATTTACCTTAAATCTCATTGATTTAAAATTAAGAATGCAGTGCTGCTGCTACTTTATGGTACTAGTGTTTGGCATAGTATGCCTGGGATTCTTAGGTACTACTATTATTTTTTTTTTAATTCATTAAGTTAGTATCAACAAATACATGGTAAGATTGGGGTTTTTTTGTTGTGTTATACTAATGCTTCATAGTACCTAGGTGTCACAGTGTGGGAACAGCTTAAATTAATAGTTTAACATCTAATATACAAAAAAACCAATTTATAATCTGACCAAAGATTTTTTGATTGTGCAGAGATGTTGGAGATGTGAGAGCCTTTCCTGTGATTACCACTAGTCCTTGGAAATGTCCTGGCAAACTGTGAAGACCTTTTTAATCATGTTGGAACTGAACAGAATAGTTTGTTAGGCACGAAGTCCTAGTTATATTCTTAAAGTTCAGTTGTGCAACATTTCTTCTCTTCAGTCCTGTTAAGGGCCATACTTGTTAATATGTGGCTAATGCAAAAAGGGATGGAATTGCATGCAAATTATTTTCTTTCCTCTTTCATCTCACCTTATTGTCTGTGCCTTTTTCATAAGTGAACACTGCCCCCAACACCAAACACTTCAAGGAACACAAATTACAATTGTGCTTTATGTAAAGGCTTGTCCCTGTTCCCTGTGCTCAGGCTTAAATTACTAAAACTTTAGAGGTTTATAGTTAGAGCACTTCCAAAAAAACACAATCATCATAATATTTTCTTGTGTATTTAAGTGCTTTTGAAAGGGATGTGTAAGCATGAGTGAAATGAGATGATAATAGCAAAAACCTGTAGGTTAAATACTGCTTTCTTGACTCCTTTCAGGTTTTCACTGAATATTGATTTTTTTTTTCCCTTTTTCTATAATTTCAGTTTATAACTACAGTTTATCCACTGGTATTAAATGTGATGCTGATTGCTAAAGTGTTTTAGCCCCCAGGCATATTGTCAGTATTAACCTTGCACCTTTAATAACTTAAGATAGTCCTGCTTGTAAGTCTGCTTTCTCTCATGATGTTGTACTGCCCCAGGCTAGCAGCTGCACTTAGCCTAGGCATGGATCTGAAATCTTCTTCACTGAGACCAGAGGGGCAACACAAACATTTTCCATGAAGAGATTTAACTTGCCCATCTACTCCTCCTTGAAAATTCCTGGTAGCTTGTAATTCTTTCCTTGCTTCAAGGAAGAGAATCATTTGTCCATGCAGAAAAATCAGTTCTCTCCTTCCCCTCTGATATGACTGTTTCTCAAGGCTGTGGCTCCTCTGTTGTCCTGGGCTGTGTTAACCATGGACGAGTGGTCTCCTAGCCTTTCGTTGTGCCAATGTCCTTAAAGGGTAGCCAGCTGCCTGCTCCCCACCCTGCCAGTTTTGATCTCTTCTGTATACCCAGTCAAGAAGTTGATGAAAGGATGCTTCTGGAAAAGTAACTACTTTTAGAAGACAACCTGCTTCTTTTGATAATATTTCTCCTATTCTTGGCAGTAAGCTTTAATATTGACAGTACTAGCCTATTTATGGCTCAGTCTTCCAGCTAAAAATGGTTTAAGTTCAAGGCTAATGGGTAGTCATAATGCAGTGGTTTTTCCAAGTTCTGCTGCAATATGAAACTTCTTATGTACCTTCAGGTGTAATGCCACCACCTAATGATACTGGAGTGAGAAGCCAACTAGTTTCCTTGAGAAGGTTGGAAACATTCCAGAAATTGCCAGGGTTGCATAGAGACAAGAATATTTGATTTCCTATTCCTTTTCTTGTTCCTTTCTCTGTTTAATGAAATGTTTGAGGGAGCTGGGAGTTGCTGGAGTAATGTGTAGGCAGAGATTATTTGATACTTGTTCATGTTCCAGGTCTGCTCCCATATTGCAGGTGGTTTCTTGTTTACAGTTATCATCCCCACAAAGTATTAGAAAAAAAAAAAAAAAAAAGGAGGAACTAACTCTAAATTGCAAAAAAGAATTTAAGTTCCATTAGTGATATTAGATCAGGCACACTATGCTGCCTGTGATTACTTTTTAAAATATAAATGTCTTAAAAGCAGGAACGTAGAGAGACACTAAACCACATCTATAATCAGAAAACTAAGACTGAGGATGGGTATTATATCAAGTGCTTTAAGTGTTTAAAGAAAAAAAAAATCCAAACCATGGAGTAAATAGATAAATTTTTACTGCTTCGCCTCCTTCCCCACAGGGCAAAATCTTCCCTACATTAAATGTTAGGCCACAGTAATGTCTTAAAATATATCAGAGAAAAAAACCCAAAGGCCATGGAATATGTACTTTTTGCCTTTATTTTGTAATGTGATTGTGTCTTGAAGGGAAAAATTATCTTTCCTATGATACTAGAAATCATCTGTCCTATAGCACAGCAGTTATATTTTTTAATAGATTGTAGTACAAGCTTTTTTAAAAAAAGCTTAATATGCTTGCAAATCAGTAGATCGTTTGGAAAGATACTATTGCTAAGAAATAGAAAATAAATTAATTCACTTTACAATAGCTTTTATCTGTATATTACTGATTGAAGGACACTATTTTTTAAAAAAAAAAAAAAATATTTTACATTTATATATACAAGAAAGTAAAAATTTGCAGTAATCATAATTGTTTATATAAATTTGTTTCCACTGGGCCATAAAAGCACTCTTTTGAATATTGGAATTTCATTTAAACTGGGTTTGAAAATTCTCCCACTCATCAATATGATAGCATAAATTGAATCCAGGAATTTTTAGAATTATGCTTAGGTTTGTTCCTAATCACATGACTTGAGTCATTTCTCTTGTTTGAAATGCCTTATAATTTGGAAAGTGTCAGTATCCACCAGTTTGGTCAGCTACATTTAGAAATGTGAAACTTAAAAATCATTGTTCAGAGAACAATATTTCTCCCAAGCTCATATAATCCATCATTACAGAAGCTTAGTGCAGATAAATGTGCTCTGTAAAATTGAGAACATTTCTAGTTTCCTGACCAGCATCTGCAACAGGTTGGATGAGGTCTATTGCTTTGGGGTGGGGGGTTGTAGTTTGTTTGTTTGTTTGTTTTCTTTTTCTCTTACATAGTTCTGTCTTGAGTAGGTTTTGTAAGGTTTTGAGTGACAGTGAAAAGGAAGAGTGGGGTAAAGAAAAGAGAGGGGAAATACTTAGGGAGAGACACTGTGCCAGTTGCTGTTGGCTGGTTTCTGTATAAAAATCTTTTCCTGGTAAATGGGGTTCCTTCATTCAAGCCTGTTGTCTGACATCCAAGCCTGAACTACCCAAGGGAGTGGGGGGGAGAGGGAGAAGGCACAGATATTGCCTGGTTAATAGGTTGTAGGTTATCACTTGTTCAATGACAAAAGAAACATTGTACCTGACTGTCTGGGTGAATCTAAAGCAATCTGGGGGAACGTAAGTGGGTGGCAGTATGTAATTAAATGCCCAAGTATCTTTGGGATGCCTGAAACCTCCACTTGATTTGTTGTTGCTGCTTCTTGCTTGTCAAACTTATGAAGTGAGAGCTGGGAAACCAATACATGTGTCAATTGTTGCGTGAAGTGTAATGTTGTAAACACTCTCTTATCTCTGCGGAGACCTAATAATATTAAAAGAGTGATTGATGCCTCTGGCATACAAATATAGAAATTAGAGATGATAAGAGTTCTCTTTAGAAAGACTTCATCTGTTGTTGGAAGGTTTTTTGTTTTGTTGTGTTTTTTTTTTTTTTGTTCTAAATGGACACTTCTCTTGGGAAATTAAAAAGATTAATAAAGTTCCTTGAGAGAGGCACTTCTGCTTAGCAAGTACTTTAATCATTACAGTGACCCCTTTCTATTATAGGATACTGAAGTTCAAGTCCCTTCTCACGTAACTTAGACTTGGGAGTTGCATTTGGGCACTCATACTTACTACCTTGTCTAGCTTCTGTCATTTTTCCACATTTTGTTCCACCTGGGAGTTCCTGAGGCTGAATTAAATCTTCAAAAGCTTTCACAAAAATAATTTTTGTTTCCTGCTCAGCTTAATATCAAAGACTGTTTGGGTTGAGTGACGTGCCTGTAAAATTCACCTGTGTACTGAAATAAACTTCCTCTGCCAACAAGCTCCCATTGAGGAACAATACCCTCAAATGGATTTTCTATCTTGTAGCTTATCTTCTCTGTGTGGTCCAATCTGAGATACTTGAATTTTGTTGGACGTGATGTAATTAATTTTCATGGTTTGTTGTATTGCTTTTTGTTACAAGTCTTACAACACATTTTATATGACATAACATAGTAAAAGTCTTGTGGAACAATATTGATATAGAGAATATACACTTTTATAAATGAGGTACGTCAATAAAATAATCATAATTATTTCCCTGATTATTGCTAAATCTAATAGAAAAGCCACATGAGAGAGATATTTAACATGATTTGTAACAGTTTGCTTCGCTGTTATAAAAGTCAGTTATAAATAAGTATATTTTAACCAAAGCCAGTGTTAAAGTAATACATTGGGAAATTGTATTTATAAACACATTTACCACAAAATTAATAGAAAATGATTAAAGTTTCACAGAAGATTTCTGTTTATCATCAAACAAATTACTTTTCTAGCTGTAATGATCTAAACCATTACGGATTACAACTTTAAATATGGTTTCCATTATGTGCAAAATTCCCCGAGCGCTCTTAAGAAGGCGGAATTGTTGACCTGACGAGTGCGTTGCACAGTGCAGGTCCTCACGCAGGTGCGTGCTGAACCTACAGCAGAATTTCCAAACTGAGCAGGAAGGAGTCCTTTCTATGATCAGCCCTTTGGGTCCTCATGGAATGGTGATTAATGGTTAATGTTGTCAAGTGATTATAAGATTGTTGTGCACTGCTACATCTTGTGGGAAAATGAAATTTGGTTATCTGAACTCCACAAGGCTTTGAGGTTTTGTGGTTTTGTTTTTTTAAATTTTATTTTCATTTTATTTTTTCTTCATGTAGTTTTAGTCATGACATTATGACAAACTTATGACAAAGGGATTTGGTGTATGGTCAGACATTCCTTCGGGATTCTTTGCGGATCAGAGGTAACACAGCAGTGCAAATAAAAGGCAGGCTTCCTATAAACAAGATAAGTAAAAAAAAATGAGTCTATGGTTGTTGGATTAATTATACACTGTCCATTCAAGGTGATGGAGTTTACGCAGCTGTGTAAGAAGGTAGTTGTTAGGCTGGAATTAGAATATAATGATTGAAAGAAATAGGAAGTTACTGTCTGTTTCATAGGGCAGCAGGTACACGTTTATAATCACTTGGTCTGCAAAAAAATTTTTGAGTGTTGGGTTAATAGAGTAGAAACAGAGGTGTGGCTTGTTTTATTCATACTAATAGCTCTCCTTTTCAGGGCTGCAGCTGTTCCCATACTGTGGTTTTATCATTTGTGTTTGGAAGGTTCCTTCAAGTAGGCAAATTGCAAGCCAGGATCCAAAGCAGGACTGGTCCATCCATCCTGGATTTAATTTCAAATATTGTTAGATTATGGACTTCTCTCTAGAACCTGGAAAAGGATATGCCTGTCTTTGTAGGGGGAAAAAACCGAAACAAAACATGTCCATTGTCCATGAAATATGTGTGTGTGCATGTGTGCACAACACTCTTTCAGTTATTAGTGAGTGCCTTATCTCAGAGAATGAGATAGAAAAGACTCTTGATAATATTATTCTGCCACTTGTGTCACTTTATGCATTAATTATGCCCTATTCATACCTTGTTTGAATGTGCACAGTATAGCCACTCAGCCCAGGCCAGTACCTACTACTGCTTTGATGCTAGTCCTTGGGAAAGAAAGGAAAAAGATGATGGCCCTAAGTAGGCCATCATGACCTATGCATATTTTGAGGCACCAAAAACTGGTGTGGGAAATATTTATTTGCTTCCTTGAATTCGCCAATAGAACTTCATTTGCTGCATGTATCTACACACACTGCATGAAATCAGAATCTGACCCTGAGAAATCTCTTTGGAGACCTAAAGAATACAGGTTGGTTTCGACTTGCTTGCCTTGTTTGTTTCAAAGTAGTATGCATCAACTAACAGGTTAGCAAGGATATGCCTAAAACTGGATTTTTTTTCCCAGTTGATGAATATTACCCAGCTTATACTTCTGTAATTATGCATTCAATTGCTTGCACTTTTATTTCTGTTTCTTGTACCATAACTGTTTAATGTGCTTCCTGTTATAATTTACTACTTCTCATAGAACAATTGAAAAATACATTGAGCATCTTATAAATCAAGATTTGGTGAAGACATATTTTCCTTTTAATTCTCAACTCTGTTTTGGACAGGACTTCATGGATTAAATAGTAAATAGAGTGAACTAGAGGGTGGCTTTACCCCGCTAATCTCCTGTTGTCTTAATAAATTACAGGATTATTTGAACAATACTTTAACGCACTGAAGACAAACTGATGAACACATGCTAAAAGTGAATGAAACATTTATGTTGTTAGAATTAAAGGGAGATAAGGACAATCTTCCTTGGAAAAAATTAATTTGTTACTGATGGAAGATATCTACATATATTAGGAGCTGCTCTGTTGGCTGATCTCATCTTTAATTTCTATTTCACAAACTATGAATGACAGTGTTGAAACATGCTGCATGTATACAACTGGAACTTGATCTATATTCAAGCAAACTCCTCAGTTAAACTACCATATTAATTATGCTGCCGTTACTCCACAGCAGTTCCACTGAAGTGGGTTAAAGCTTGCAGATTTACTGAGCTACAGCAGAGCATACATTTTATCTATATTTTTTTTTCATAAAAATAAGCTCTCTCCAGGTCCATAAAATCCACATGAGTTTTATTAATCTTGAACCAACTGTGAATAAAAACAAGTGCTATTGTTTCTGGCACTTCTGCCCATAAACAGCAACAATGCTGGGTAAACTAGCTTCTTGTTGTTGTTACGTTTATTGTTATACTTACCTCTAGAGAAATGTCTTGCATGTGAGTCACCGTGTTGGGTTCATGTAGCGGTCCCCGCAATTGCAATTTATGAATTCCTAACTATTAGTCTTGTAGGATAAAGCTCAAGAATATTAGCATAGGGGAGGGGGGCGTGGAAGGCTTCTTGTACCAGCGTGTCTGACCTGCAGATGGGGGACGATTACAGTTACCCCTCCTGTGACGCTGGGGTTGGGTACCTGCCCAGTGTCTGAGGCTCTGCAAAATCCTGTTGCCAAAGAGCACTTCCACCAGGAGGGACTGGTCCTGCAGTCTCTTATTCAGCCACTTGATACGCGTTGTTGCCAGAGTTTATAGCAGAGTCAGAGACACAGAGTAGATCCTGATACAAGAGCAAGGTCTCCTTGGCTAGAGGAAAGTGGAACTGATTTACATGCTCCCCATTCTACACCCTTTTTGTAACCATTCTTTGAAATGCTGGCAAATACGGGTTTGGCAGTACATTTGAGACGTGCAGACTTCTCAGAAAATCCAAAATTTTATTTGCCCATGCAAAATATAGTTTCTATCTTTCTTCTTTGTGTGTTTTCCCATAATGAGAGTACCTGGAACACAGTACCTACTGGTGCTTAAGTTAAGGTTATAGTCACCTTAGGCAAATTATAAGGTGTTAATATCTTACAGATTTAATAGCCATAAAAGCATTGGTGTTTTGCAATGGAACAAGATAGATAAAGAACTATTACTGAAATAATTCCTTCAGGCAGTATAAATTGTTTTGGTTGAACTATAACAATTTTTGTCAATCACTAGTTGAAAAAAGATGAGCAGAGGACACCTGACATCTACTTTCACACCTGTCTCACTGTGGAAATAATTCACTAATTAATATAAACTGAGGTATTTGCAAGCTAGGATGCTTCTTCCATTTCAAATCTGTGTAGTTACATTTATATAATAAATGTGACTGAGGTGATAAGAACTGACTTTTTCTTTGCTGTCTTAGTTTAGTTTACAATAGCTCAATTGAAACTGAGACTGTTGGACTTACTTTACTCAGATGCTGTTTGCCTAAAACCACATTAAAATGACTAAAGGTATTGCATACTCTTCCCAGAGAACAGTAATCACTAAACATTTAAGCCAAATTTTTTAATACATTTTAGTAAGCATTGTGAATGTCAAGGCTGATAGTGTTCCACTGATCCTTATGAGCTGCAAAAAGAGCTGTCAGGCAGACATGATGGACACAATTCAGTATCCAGGAACACAGAAGTTTTCCAGGGTTTAAGACGTAAATCTTGATATATTGTGACATTCATGGGTGGCTTTTCTGCATAAATGTGCAGCTGAGTGTAAAAAAAACCCAAAAACAAAACCAAAAAAACTCCACATAATTTTGGGATCCAAGCATCATCACTATGGTTTGACTACATCAGAAGTCCAAAATGGCATGAGAATAGTTCAAACATGCTGTTAACACTAGGCAAGTTGGTAGTCAACCCTAAAGCCCCAATTTTTTAATCTTTTCATTCAGTAGAATTTGGAATCACAAGTGCGTAAATCTTGAATTGATGTCCAGGAGCTTGGTCACCTGACTGCGATGACTATCACATTTGCTTTCTGAGTAGGAAGAATTTACATCCAGGCTAGCTGCTGTCTGTACCCTGTGTTTCCATCGGTCCATCTCTGCAGCACAAAATCTCCTTTCTGTTACCAACACTTTTTCCCCAGTATTGTGGATGACTGTGATTGTGTTCATGACATATGGAAAAATGCAGACCATCTTGAGTAAAGATTCAGAGCCTGCATGTGTGTACATTTAGCCAGCAGTCAGTGCTGTTCCTGGAATTAAAAAGGTAGTGTTCGAAGAGGGTTAACCGTGCCAACTTCATATGCTGTCTAATTTGAATTAAATCAATAAAGTGATT
Organism: Gorsachius magnificus; assembly: GCA_034008185.1. Taxonomy (NCBI): domain Eukaryota; kingdom Metazoa; phylum Chordata; class Aves; order Pelecaniformes; family Ardeidae; genus Gorsachius; species Gorsachius magnificus. The sequence goes on from CM067087.1 coordinate 32,743,002, forward strand.
ATTAAATCACTTTAATAAAGATGATGGGTCTGATTAAAGCTGCAGTCACTTTGGGTCACACCAGAACAGATTACATTCAGCTTCCATTAAATAAAAACTGGATTTAAATTTTTTAGCAATTACTGGGGCTTTGGAGGAGAAGCCCTATCCAAGGATGAATAAATAAGGGAAATCTGATTTTGTATGTACTATTCTGGAGTAAAATTCTGAGTGATGCTGAATGAGCACTGAATTCAAGGACACGCTTTTTGCTGAAGGTTTCAGGAGGATTGTTTTGGTAAAACGGAAGGGAAGAAATTTCCTCCTGAGGGAAGTCCTGAATTAGAAGTGAAGAGAAGCTCACACACAAAAACTGAAGATGGAAACCAGGTTCTTGCACACTACATAATTATCTGGACTAAATCCTTGCAACACATTATTCTGGGTTTTACAGTGCTCCTGGGATCTAACCTATAGATAATGCAGCTGTTCGTGATAGATAAAATTGGAAGGTTAGTAGTAATTTAAGCAAGAAAATATTAAAAAAATAAAACAGCACCTGTGTTACCTATTTTTATTTTACACTTGATTAATTGTTCTACACCTTTATTTGTTTAGTTTTAAGATTCAGAGTGCAATAGAATTTAGAGAGGAAAAATAGTGAATACTCTCTCAAGGAAAACCTGTCACTTCGGGCCAAATGACAGCTAGGGTTTTTGGTCCCATGTTAAGTCTGGGAATTAGTTGGGATTTACAACAGATGCAAAGCTGGTAGTTTGATCACTAGGGAAATAATTAATTGACATTTGTGTGATTATATTTCAGCTAAATCAAAGCTATTATTTCAGGCTGTCTGCAAACTTGGAATGACGTTGATGCATTGTGTTGCATTTGTTTCCCTTTGGAAACATATTTTTAGCAATTAATAAGCTTTAGAAATCTCATTTCTCCCAACCCTAAATGCTGTGGCAGAAATCATGCTGCTTCAGTGAGCATGGAATACAGTCATCTGGGGAAAGCAAACTTAGAACTTGCGTTTCCTAAGTGATGTGTAGAATGAGTTTTCAAAAGAAAACTTCACAAAGCTTCCAACACTTTCTAACTTCTGGATAGCCAAAGATATCTGAATTAGCTACTTGTTAGAGCTAATGCTTATTTATATAAAATGTGTGTTTCTGTGAAGTAATTGCAGAATTCTGATTGATTCTTCAAATGCCTAAATATTATACTCTGTTTGAGTGTGGGTGGTCAGTAATGCTCCTTGCTCTGTGAAATGGCTAGGGTTGGTTGTCCTGTATATCATATCTTTTAGTGATACAAAAGAGATTGAGATAACAAAGAAAAGAAAGGGAGTCTTTCTGCACAGCAGCAGTTGTGCCATAAGTTTCCTAGAAGGCCCTGCTAAGCATTTGACAGGATTTTTTTTTTCTCCACTTAAATGGATGATGAGATTCTTCTGAGACTGAAATTAAGACCAGATGGGCATTCTCATCAGCTGTTTTTTCGAGAGTAAAGGAGTATGTGTTCAATGCAATTCTTGAATTACACTTTTCCTCCTTGTTTTTAAGCAGTTTCAATAGGTTAAAAGCTTTAATATCTGACTTGCTTTTCCCATGGATGAAATCTGAGAATTATTATTTGTTTTAAATTTGTTCTTCTTAGCTTATTGTTTTTACTGTTGAAACAAGAATTGGTCTGTTATAGCTTGCAAAATCTCCTAGGGGGTTCCACAGCTGGAGAGGCTTTGAGCACATGCACAGCTCACTTCACAGAAGGCGTCCCCACAACATGAAAGTGCCACTGAAGGCTTTAGAGCAGCTTTTTGCTTACAGCAGCATTGTTCCAGATGTGTAACGCACAAGCCTCAATGTGCTGCTTGGTGTGACTGTGTCAGGAATAGATGAAAAGTGGTAGAATGGGTGCGCGAATAAAACTTCTAAATTATGGAACAAGAGCCACTGAGTAAGAGCGTTTAATATAACCTCCGATCTTTTGGCCTGTGTTTCTTCTCAGTCATTCAAAAAACACCCTGCTACACTGTTTTAGTATACTGAGGCAATTAACAACTGTGATTTAGGAGGGAATATCTCACAAACTTCTGTTTGACCGCAAAATATTTTTTATTAAAAAATAACACAGCATTTTTCATAGACAACATGAGTCAGGTTTGGGTTTCATTTTCCTTTATGAAATGCTTTTTTTTTTTCCCCCAATACGTTTTATTACCAAGATTTGTTGCTTTTCTTAACGTGTCATTTGCCTGTTCTGTCAAAGAGCCTAGCCTACTTGTCTTTTCTGAAGCTCATCTTGCCTTGGAAGAACTTAACCTAATATAAACAGTGGAAGTGGACAAAGCTTCTGCAAACTCAGCTGATAATTCCAACAGCAGGAGTCACAGCCTCTGTTCTGACAGCTGAAAAATGAACCTAAAGCAGGGGAGATCTTTGAGACTCACTCTGCCTGACAGTGACTGAGCTGACTTTGGCTACTAGGATGAAACTGGTGTGGAATGATGTGCTGTAATTCACATATGAGCTTGGCAGGTTGTAAAAACCCTATATTTTTGGTGTTTGAGAGTTCTGTTAAGAATCTTTGGATTCTCTTTCAACACAGGAATATAGGGGTTTTTAAGGTAAAATTTTTTTATACACAGTATGTTGGGCCTATCTGAAGAGAGATGAGTGAGCCCTGTAGTAGTGGAACAGACTTTTCCAGTATCATATGTGATATAGAAGCTAGATCCCAGTCTTAAGTTTTATCCCAGACTCAGTTTGTTTTCTCTGATACGTTCAGACTGCAAAGAAAGTAAGCCCTTGCCAGAGCTCCAGTTGAGCAAAACACTTGCAGTGAGCCAACATCTACTTTCTTCTGGCCTGAGGTTTTGGGACCACAGTTTTTCTGAGCTTCAGACTGTGTTCTCCAAAACCACATAAATTTCAGCTGAAGTTTTTCAGGAGACTTCCTAAATCACCTCATTGCCTGCAGAGCCCCATTTATCCTCTGGCGCTCTCTGACTGCAGTTCTGTGGCTGGGTGGGCTGCAGCTTCTGAGCTTTCAAATAGCGCTGGGCAACTATCTGGAGACGTTGCTTGATATAGTCTACAAGCCTCCTTCTAAAACATCTTGTATGGAGCTGGAATCAGGAGCTGGACCGATATTTCAGAGAGGCCATCTGGGATACGGAGGCAGCCCACAATAGCAAATCTTGTACATATTGATTCCGACTAAAAAGACTGAAATACAAACAGCCCAGCACCCTTTGCAGCAAGGACTCATTGGTTAAAAGCCAGTGCAAAAGTTTCTCCTCATGAGCTCAAATCAGAGCGCTAGATAACTGTTTGCTTTAAATTTTAGTTATTAAAGCGCTGACTGCATTTTCGTAGATTCTCCTTGGGTTTCATTTTCATCATATTTATGCAGCTTGGCTCAGAATAGCCTCACTATTTTAGAAAGTGGATAAAAGCTTCCAAAGTCCAACGTGTTATAACCTCAAAAATCAGACCGTATTTTCTTTTCTACCTGCTTCAGTTTCATACTGACTATGTTGCCATGATGCCCGTGGGCCTCATGATAAAAATACAGATATAGCAAAGCATCCTACTTCCCAGCTGATTTTAACTATTGACTTCACACATTTAAATGCCTTGTTTCATTTGAGCAATGAGGGGTTTGTCCTGTACATGTAGAAAATAAACAGCGTACACTCCTCCATGCACTTTCACTCCAGTTATCTGTCTGCAAAAATTGCAAGTCTGAAATGAAACTGACCTTCATCATCAGTGTTGCTGCAGCTTTATGATGCTGAAAGAAATTAAAATAAGAAGGATTGAATAAAAACAAAAAAGTGGCAGGTGGAAAAAATATTTTTAGCATACGTGCTCTGTTTAGTTATGCCACACACTACCCTGTGATTTCATTGTATTTCTATGTATTCTATGGCTATTAAATGAAAAACTGATAAACAAAAAAAATCCCTGAGCTATTTATTGGTAGTATAATAAAGAAGTGACTAATGACTGATTCAGTACATGAGCTGTACAATCTGAGGGTTGAAATTTGTGCATGACCACCTACCTCACACAGTTTATGTAAGAGCTGCTGTTGGAAGAGGAGAGGTGCAGAAAGCTGGGCCATGGACTAAAAGCTGTGGTGTATCAAGTGGTGGGTTTGGGGAGCAGATGAAGCCCTGTGGTCTCCCTGCTGTTTACGCTCATACCTCCGTGTGTGTATCCTCCTTCTCCAGGTGTGTGTGTCCAAGGGTGAGCGGTTGCGCACCGTACGCTCCCCATCAGGTCTGTGACTGGTGGTGCCTGTATCCCCATCCTCTGCCTTTGTGTTTTCCACCTGAGCTCCTGTTCATCACGCAGTGGGTGGCCAAGTCCGTGCTGCCACTGGTGCTTGGACACTGTGTGGTACTCAGCTGCTGATGAATTTACTTTGCTGTTAGAGATGAATGAGATCCACAATGTCTTTCACGTAGTGAAGAAACCAACTAGACCATAATCTAACCAGATTTTCAGTTTCTTCAGTGCAGTGTATTCTCAGGTCTAGTGAACAAAACTCATTTTTATTCATGATTTACTGAATCATGAAACAAGAAATATTTTTCTCTGTGTTTTATCTAGTAGTGTTTTCTTATTTTGTCCTTGGAGTCATTTGTAAGAATATTGACATGGAATGAGACATGTGAAAGACAGTATTTTCAAAATAATTGTGATCACTTGAAGAACTTAAATTATGATAATCAGCTGGCAGGCAAAATTTAATTTGGGAGATAACTGTATATAATTAAAACACAGTACTAGTGGGGATTGACCTCTTCATATATTATTACTCGTGTAGGATTTAGTAAATTAGTAGGTAAAAATGTACTGCTACCCCTTTCCCTGCAAAATGAAAATCTGACCTACTTCTTTGTTTAAAAAAAAAAAAGTATTTTCATTAAGTTCTAAAAAAACCTAGTTATGAAAGAAAATGAAAAATAGCTTTGATTATCCAAAGAAGATTTATTTAAGATTTAGTAATTTCTTATAAATACTGAAATCTATATTAATGCTTGCAGAAGAAAGAAAATGCCCATTTGAACAGAAATGGCTTTTGCTTGTGTTTAAAATGAGAAAATATTAGAATACGATGTACAGAAGAGAGGTCTAATGAAAAGAGGTGGTTAATTCTTCTTTAATCAGTTGTCACACAAAGAAAAACCCTACATTATTCAATTAGTAACTTAAATAAATTTTCAATGGAGAAAATAAGCACTGCGTTCAAAACTTGCAACAATATTTCTGGCAAAAGTGATAGGATCTGTATGTGTTGCTGCATTCAAAACATAAGGGGCATAGTTTACTTGCAGGGGGAAAAAAAGCAAGTTCATTAAGAAAGGCCATCTTGTCACAAATGACATTAATTAGCTCTGACACAGTTTCCAGAAGAGCAGTAAGAAAGAGTAGCTCACAAAATCAGAGCATGCACTGGACTTAATTATTTCCTTTCTGCTGTTTGGTGTTGTCAGTCCCTCAAATTAGAGCAGACCCCTGGCCCGCACTGCGTCCTGCCTCTCTCCTTCCAGCTACCCAGCTGCCAGAGCTTCCCTCCGGCTCATTTACTTGAGAATTGCCTCTGGGTGTTAGGCTCTTTCAACACAGAGATTTGAAGGAAAGAATTTTGTTGATGGTCTTAATGCCTGAGCCATATCAAGGGAGTGGGAAGTTATTTTTTAAGGGTGGAGGGCATGTCGCAACGTTGGGCAAGGTAACCACAACCTGTTGTAACGGGCACTCTAAGGGCGGCTGGGGTGGCTGTGTAGGGTGAGGACATCTGGCACATGTGCTGGGTCAGCATGGCCCACACTGCTCCTATGTTTGTCCTGGGAAACCAGTGTTTGAAATAGCGCTTCTTTTAGCAGACTACTTATGCATGTAGTAATAAGAAATTCCAAAATATATTTGAAAGTACAAACTTCTTATCCTTTCACTGCAACATCTTCCTGTGCAATAATGAGCATTACTGTAAACCTTTGTATTCCTACAGCCACTGGGTATTCAGCTCCAAATTTGTACTCCTGTAAGGGCAACACAGAAGTTGAGAACAATAAACATGGATGTATTTACCAATTGTCTTCTGATCACTGGATCTGCTACTGAGACACTCTGAGTCCTCTGCCACATGGTTGCCTCTGAGCCATTCGGTTTTTATAATTTTTTTTTATTATTATTATTTGTTTATTTTATAATTGGGCATTTCCCCCTCTCGGTTCTATCTCCAAATTCTCATAGTTTCCTTTTTTTGAAATGTTCTTCCTGTTCACTCACTTTCTTCCGTAAATGCACTGGAAAAGGCATTGTAGATTTAGTCCCAATACCTTCTGCTATAAATGCACTACATTTCTAAACATTAGTTTATTAGGTGGATTGCAAGCTATAGGTCATGGTATCCTTACTGTTTTGTTATTTGAATTTTAGTTTTATAACAGTAATTATAAAACTGTGTTTTGAATAGCAACTAACGACAGAATACAACTGCACAAATCTTCAGACCTGTCGACATCGGGTTCCATTAATGTGGGCTCAGTCTTTTGGGAGTAATTTCTGGATGAGAACAGTGGAGTGTGATTCTGAGTATCTGAGCGCTGTTCCAGGCTCTGCTACTGGCAAATAAGTAACCTTGGATAGACCATTTTAGGCATTACATAAATGCAAAGTTTTTCAGCAGTATCAAGAAGAGCTTTTAAACGGCTCAGTTGAGACTGAGTGAGGTTGGAAGGACCAAGTGAAAAGATAAAGCAGCAAATGTAAAGCAAGATGACAGCTATTTTGTGGTGTGTTTTTTTGGTTTTTTTTGAAAGTAGCAAGGGTTTATTTCTTTTTGATACAGTATTTGAACAGGTTATTAGGGGAAGGAGAATTTCACATTAGCTTTATTTTACAGTAACATCAGACCACATTTGGAATATGCTTCCTGACAATTCTGTATGTGATGATGACAATATATAACATAGCAAAACAAAAAAAATCCTTGAAATTGAGTATATGAATTTAAGGCTTTGCCAGTTATTAAAGAAACAAAAAGCAAACTTTCTGACTCAAGATGCCATCTAAACAAAGGACAGATAGGTCATGAAATATATCATCCAGACTTTGAAGTCCAAAGATTTCCATCTTGCCTCTAAACATCTCACATATCTTTGGAGAGGTATACTCTGCCTCAGTATTTGGGAAGTTAATGCAACTGTGAATGTTCGTGTCTGGCAGGGAAAGGTGTGTCTGAACTGTGTCACTTAGCAGCAGCCTTGCAAACATGATGAATCTTTGCATCTTAAGCTTCATTTGTCTCTGTCCTGCCTGTAAACTCAGATCACAAGGTTGTTCCAGCTTGAATAGGAGTTTATGGGAGTTGATAACAACAAAGTGTATTGATATTTGGAAAGCTGGAAATACAAAGCATTTTGGATCTTTTTTTCTATGTATAATCAAGTTGTCATACGCTGATTATTCCATTGAAGGATGTTTGCTTTCACTGTTGTTTTCTCTCTGTTGTTCCACCTGTGGTTTCTCAAAACTGCTTAAATCTCCCTCAGAACTATGGACATGTAAAAGCCTGGCTGCAAACCAGTGCAGTTCAGTAAGAACTCAGCTGCGCCTGGTCGTTTCCATGCTATGTGGGGTTCTTTATTTGTTGGTGTTTTGTGGTACGGGCTATGTCTTCCTTGCCTTACAATAACAAGAACAGATGATTAATGGGTAATAACTAAATCTCAGGTATAATCCCTTGGGAATTAGGTCTAACTTTATTGAAATTTTTCCTTGGAAGTTAGTAGGGATTTGGTACATCTGGTCTGGACTTAAATGTTTTTCTAAAATTTCTTCTGTAATTTGTACTAGAAAAAATAAAAAATAGAGCTATTTAAAAGATGTTTGGTTCATACCTATATGCTTGTAATTATACTGAAATATTTATCAAATCCACAGAATAAAAATGACCATGTTATCTAAGTGATGTTTTAAAAAAATGCATCCTTACAATACAAGGAAATACTTGTGTTAGTCTAATGGTATTTAAAATTAGCCAATACATTAGAAACTGTTTAAGAAGGTAGGTGCAATTTAATGTCAAACTTTTAACTGGAGCATTTAAATTTAAATGTAATCCATGAAGTGATAAATACATCACTAATTAGCATTAATGTAACATGATTACAAAATAAACATTTGATTAGTACATTTAAATTTCAGTGTAATAAACTGCTGAACTAATTAGTAAATAAAGTGCTGTTAATGCCAAACTGAGATGAGGTGGTTATGTGTTGTATATAGGGAAGATGTTTGTAGTTAAAGCACAAAACAAACCCCTATCCTTACCAGTGGATAAGGAAGTTAAATAGCTTAGTAAATAAACAAAACCTTTGAAAATAACTTTCCAGCCCTCACTTGCATTTTTTTTTGATGCAAGTTTAGTAACAGATTCAGAAGACACATGGCTTCATAAAAGTTGCAGACAAATGTTGAAGGCGAGAGCATGAGGGGCTGCCCCAGACCTATGCCTGTCCCCTGAGTGACCAGAGATAGAGACAAACAAAATTCCTACCTGATTAATTAGCTGATCATCTGAGTCTGCTGTTCAGTGTGGTTTTGAGGAAACCTTTTGCTGTGAATAAGATGATGACTTAGTAAAAAGTACTAGCTCGATATCAACATTAATGTCTGTGATGGTAATTCTGCCAGTTGACTGATAAGTCTTTGGGAAGCTTAACAATATGAAGCCTGAAAGAGCAACAGTGACCTCCTGTCTTAGAAAAATGATATTGAAACATGAACTTGGAGTCTCAAAAGGCACCAGTTATTCTTGGAAAACCAAGGTGGGTGTAGCATTGTTTTAATTTTTTGCCTAGATCTGTTGTGGCCAATGAGTTTAATTTCTTATTTTCCGCTTCAGATACAGCCTTTTGCTGTTAGATTTGCAATATCATATGGAAGCTGTCTGAGGTTACACAGCAGGACAGTCCCAGCTCTGTAAGGCATATTCAAATACTGATTATCCTATGAAAGAAAAATGAAAAAATCATGCCAAAGAAAGAGCAACTGCTAGTGCAAACATTTTAAAATACTTTCTATGCCTACTGAGTAAAAACTAGAGACCATGTTACTGAACCCAGTGTCTTCCACTTAATGCACAAGTCACCAAAGGAACCATATAAAACATCGTTAATAGACTTCTAATTTTAACCTAGCTTTTCTCCAAGATTCGGGCATTAGGTCATATGTTCAGAGAATAGCAAATCTTTCTTTGTATTTGTACGTTCCCTTAAGACAATACAGAGATATTTTCTCTGAAGATCCTGAACTAACCTTGCCTGGAAATTGCTGCTATTGCAGAGAGGAGTAGTTGCTTTAAAAATAATCACAATTGTACTTCTGTACAGAACACGGTATTTCTTAGGTTTTGAACCCACTTTATTCTAAAGCATAAGTTCCACAGAGCAACCCCAGGACTGAGCAGGCAAAGCCATTCTGCACTTCTTCAGTCCTGGACTGAGTGCCTGCTCAAAACGTTTCATGAACAGCCCATATATCTTTCAATACACAAAAAAACTTTCTTGGAAAGCTCTCTTACTCTTTGCTTTCTTTATTTCTTTTGGCATAAAAGGCATTCAGAAACTGTAAAAGAAATCTTTGTAGTAGTCATTATTTTCTCACTAGCTCCTAGCACAGAATGCAACACAATTCCTTGTTATAAGGCAAACTTGTTTGAGTCTTTTATTTTTGTAATAAGATTTTAATCAGTTAACTCTAGCAGCTAATTTAATAGAAGGAGAGAGCAATTCTTTCAAGCAGTTTATCTCGGTTCCCAGTGTCATTTGCAGTATAAAGTGTAGCCATAAATAAATTAAAGTTCTTTTCAATGGAGAGTCAGTCCCAAGGGACATCATCTTTGTTGCTATGACGTATGATCTATTCTATAGTGACTTAAAAGCTGTAGCGGGGAATATATAATTAGCTGGTATCAAGGATATTTACATCAGGATTGTTTTTCAGCCTAGGAACTTCTGGGATAGCTGCCCTTATTTACATTGCACATGAGTATAACTTGTGGATGCAAGGTTTTACATGTTAGTTATAATAGGCTTTATAATAGCTGCAAAGATTCCCATGTGTTTTGAAAATTAAGGCTCTCATAAGAAGAAAAACATTAATCTTTGAGTGATGGGTAGTAATTTTCACTTTTCATGTATTTGGAACTGATGGTACTTCAAATGTACATTAAGTGGAGCTTACAGCCTATGGCTAATGTAATCCACAGTGCCCAGCTGTTCACTCCTCCTCTGTGAAATATTCTTATGTAGGTGCAATTTTTCCACTCATTCTTCAGACTAGCAGTAAGCATCCTGCGAGCGAATTGCACTGTACTGCTGCCCTCTTCCTTCTCCAATCCCATTTTCAGTAAAATCATTCAGATATTTCCCTTCCCTCATCTGAAATTCCCCCATGATTTGGAAACATCACCAACTATTAATTCAGTGGGCACTGTTAAGTAAATTGGCTCGGTGGAAACAATATACCTGTTCCAGTAACATGTTCCTGTCACTTGTATCCTATCTACTCCTTGGTTATTGAGTTGGATTTCTTTCATGGTGGTCAGATTTTGGATGGGGACATGGCCTTCTGTGTTTTTGGAGAATAGTTCCCCATGGGCATAGTGGAAGCCTCGTTTTTCTGAGATTTCAAGGTCATAGTGCAGCACAAATATATTATCACAATCCTGCCTGCTGCCAGATCATAGTGAATATGGCCACAAAGCCTTTACGTATAAAGGATTTGTGATTTTTACCTGGATTGTCCTTAGGGTACTGCTGTCATGTTACAGGTACAGTGGGCATACCATGGCAGTGCGCTCTGTTTATTTTTCCCCACCTTTTTATTGGAACTGCACTGATTTTCCTAGACTTAGCTTTTTTATCAAAAAAGTAAAGAAATTGCTAATATAAAATCACTCTCTGCTTTCTGTTGTTCTGCAAATAGCAATAATGAAGCACTGATGGGCATGTACTGAGGGGTGGTGGGGGAGAAATAAAAAGAGTTCCTAGTAATACTTGTAACATATGTCTCCAGCAAAGATCTTGGGGTTTGCACGTTATTGCATCTGAAAAGAAGAAAAATTTAGTTTACCCATTATTCTGATGTGTTCAAGATTTCTTGGCAGTTAAAACTCTATTTTTGTGGACAGGGTAGAAACAAAATCTAAAAGATGTGCCTCTTAAGAATTTTATTTTCCTTTCCTAACTCAATTTTTATGTTGGAGACATTAAAATCAACACTAACTGTTGTGATTGAATACCACTCTCCTTTACCCTTCTCATGGAGATAATTTCTGAACCTTTCTTTAACAGTCCAGTACAGTAAACTATTTTGAGCTTGTAATGTGGGATGCAAAAACAAAGATAGTGTAGAGAGGAAATATTTTAAAACCAAAACGCGATACATGCAATCAGTACAAACATAATCACTATTGCACCCATTGGTTAAAAAAAATAATAATCTGTCCCCTTGTATGTGATCACTAGAGCTGATGTTGAGTGACTCATAGCACAGGTGACACCTGAAGTGCTGGTATTTGCCTGTGATCAAAGTCTGATTTAGTTACCTTTTCTGCAGTCATAGAGGGTTTTGGCATTATGATAATAACAGAAGCTGGATCACATGTAGATTGAAACAGAAAAAACATTTGATCTTCTAGTGCAGACACCAATTGTAATCTATGTTTTTCACTACATGGCAGTATTCGCAAGTTTAAATATTTTTAAGGAAAATGGTTTTTGTAAAAAAGCATATTCTGTTTCCCATTGGTAAGGTTTGCAGTGGCTGAAAATACAGCTCTATTGAGAGGAACCATTTCAACTGAATTTTCATTTTAAAATATGAATGTTCTGATATGCAAAAATCTGTTAAAGTACAGTGTAAGGAAAGGAGGAGAGGAAAAAAAAGTTGTAGATTCGATCTGTATAGTGAAGTTGACTGATTTATATTCACAGTTTGGGATTTCTCTTTCTATTTCAACTTATCAAAAATTGTGCATGTGCTTATTACTGAATGTGTTCACTGTTGAAGTATCCTTTCATTGAAGCATCCTTTCTTTGGACACACTTTACTTTTTTGGACACACTTCAGTTTTTTTCTTTGGACACACATTATTTTTAAAACCTCTTTATAAGTCCAGGAAAATGTATTTGCATAGTACCTTAAAAATGCAAAATTATGCCCATAATTAATTCTAAGGCTATATTTTACAGAAGGGATCCATACGCTTTGCGCATTCAGCACCATGTAGTTCTATTAAAAAATGAAGTAGCAAACTTCACAACTAATGTAACAAGCCTATCTTAGGAAATAAATGTGACATTTTATTAATAACTTTCCTTTTTTGTTTTTGAAGTCGAAAACAAAAGTTATTGATGATTTAAGCAGGGAGAATAACGTAAAATACTGTAGCTCATCACAGAAATCTGTGTTGTGAATGAAGTTAAGCAGGGTAATTAAATCACTGATAAATTAAGAATATTCTATAAAATTATTTTGTAAGCAAGGAATTTTCACTGGTATCACAGTATCAGTTTTTTGCATTGCCTTTGCTTAAAATATATTGGTAAATTTACATATGCAAATATACATTAAAATAAAGGTAACTTTACATGCAAAATTCTGATGGGAACTATCTTTTATCCACAAAAGGTGGAAGAGGACTAGTGGTAGAGAGTCTTAAAATATTAAGTGTGTAGTCCTGAAAGTTTACCATGTTCGAGCATTGCTGTGTCTTAAAATGTTACTAGTAAAAGGCAGGTTTTAATCTAATTTGAAATGGTTCTTTGCTTGATTCTCTCACTGGTGAGAAAGTAATTCTCTCTCACTGAAGAAAATGAAAAAAGATCCTGATTTCAGTGAGGCCAGATTTCTTCCCTTTATGCTTACGGTGTGTAACTACCAGACTCTTTTCACCTAGTACAACTTCTGCAAGTAGAAGTTCTACAAGTTTTTAAAACTCAAGAAGGGATAATGTATTAAATGTGTTGCTTGTGACAAAAAAATGCACTGGATGACTGATGTTCAAGGGTGCGCACTTGGATCTCATCCTATGACCTATCATTTTTATATTAATCTAATTTATCTACCATTAATCTAAGCATGTCAACTAATTTTGCAGGTGTTTATGTATATCTCATACCCCTGTTATAGTAGGACAGAGATGTTATATTAACATTTCCTACTCAATGCAGCCAGTCCAGACAACACAAGCAGGTTCCCACAGAGTGAAATCTTACATTTTAAAACATTACAATTGTTAATTCGCATATTAACTCCTGGGTTGATGTCTTAGGGTGCTTTTCCTTTATCAGCTTTTGAACACTGCTGCAAGTTAAGTTAAAGACAAACATCGTCAGTCAGCTGGGTCCTCCATGAGGGAGCATTGCTTTGCCTTGTATATTTGCTGTGCTGCTTGGTGAAAGTAATTTTGATTCTGCACGCTGGAAGATGATTCATTCTGTTCTTACTGGTATTTTGATATTCTTCTGAACATTATCTCTGGTTAATGAAGTAAGAATCGTTGGATAAAATTAAAGGAAATATTTCCATTATCTATAGTTTGGTCATTAAAGTTTATCTGTGTTTTTCTGAGCCTTTACAAAATTAATGTCTTCCTTCAGCATACGATACCGAAATATGGTAATAGTTCTGGATCCTCCAGACATCAAATCTAACTTAGAGATAATTTTGTTCAGTGATGCTCAAGACAGAGCTGAATACTTGTCTAAAAATCTCCAGTAATTATATTTTGCAAATTATAATGTTATCCAAATCTGAGAATTTACTAGCACTAGATGAAATATTTTTTCTTCGTCTCTTCCTTCTTTAGCATTATAGAAGAAAGCAAGCGGTACATTTAAAAAAAAAAAAAAGTGGTTGTGCAAAACACCTTCCAAGAACCTGGTTTGAGTCACTCTAATGACATTTCTCTGAGCTGTTCTTCATTCAGCGGTAGAAAGAAGGGATCTGCGCCATAGTCCCATTTTCTGCTAATTAATTACATTTAAATTTAAAAGTAAGGCAGTACCATTTATATACTGGTATGATGAAATGCAGTACACTTAGAAACTTCAATGTCAATTTTTCCAAAATACAGTGATGAAAAAGAAGTATATAATAAGAGGTGCTTCACTTAGCTTACTGATATACAATTCACATGGAAAGTGGAATCGAGTCCAGGAAATGAAATGGAATAAAAGAAAACAGACTGAATTTTGAAACTGCTTTTAAAATGTTCTTGCAGATCGTGACAAGGGCAGCAGTAGATTTAGTCAGTCATGGGTTAACTGGCACGAATGGAATAGCTGCTAGCAAAGGCAGAAAACAGTAATGCTTCAATAAAATCTGAGCTTGCTGTTGAGTGTCCATATCATTGCCAGAGATTAGATAATGATCCAGAATATAGTACTTTCCATTTAAAGAAGCCAAAGTGCTTTATAAACTTCAGTGAATCAGCTATGGCTGCCATTGTGGAGTGAACAACCATGCTCTTATTTCACTGCAGAAGTTGGTCTGTAAGCGTTCCTGCCCCTACACAGGAATTGAGTCAGGGATTGTCAAAGTTAAAATTTGCACTTTCTGAGTAATCTGGAATAGTGGGTTCAGACTGAGCTCCTTTCCTTTCTATTTTTTTCCCAGAGACTGGCAAAATAATTAAGTTTTCTGGGCTTGCTTTGTTTTCTGGATGCTGAACAGGAAAAAAAAAAAAGGTCTTATTTTTTTTTCTCTTTCCTCCTTTTCCTTAAGTCATAACTCCTTTGTTTACTTGATTTAAACAGTCTTCATCTGTGTGCCTATTCATCAGCTGCCCAGCCAGCTCTTCAGGTGCAGAGTGCCTGCAGTGCTGGGTGCTATGTTGGTGATATGGTTCTGCTAGCATGTTTGAGCTTTCTGCAGTTTTCACTGCCAGATTTTTCTTCTCTGGCTGCAGTCAACCTGAAATTTCTGGTGTGTTGGTAGTTAAGTTGATCAGTTTCTTGGTATATATTAATTACTAATGTAGATGTTTGTTTCAAGGTTAGCTCTTCAGAGGGCACTTAGGTCACTATATTGCAAAGACGTTTTTTCTCCATACACTTTTGGAACATGCTTAAATTCAAAGGCCATTTGTTTCTCAACTTTATGTTCTGCAATACTTTGTCACAAAAAGCATTGTGCTTGTACTTTTATTGTGAATCCTTCCTCCTCCTTCCTCCCTCCTGTTCTTGTCTAACCTTTGGTAAGACTTGTCACTAGTGAACAGGGCCTGTGGAAGATCATCTCTCTTATGGTCAAGTGTTGAGGTAGTGAGAAAGGAGATGAAAGGTGCTGGGCATCAAGAGCTCATGTGAGCAGGGTAGAGGGAATGTGCAAGAAAGAGGAGGACTAACACCATCACTTTGCAGTGTTTCTGCTTGTAACTCTGGATGGGCAATTTCTAGAATGCATTATAGCTGGAGAAAGAAGCTGTGCCAAGAGTATGGCTCATTTGCATGGTTTCATAAATTAAGTCAAAATATGCTTGAGGTCATGGCAGCCAGTTCACACTGCTTTTAGCAACACATCTTTCTCTGTGTTGAACCTTCAGAGTAGCCTCTAGGGAAAGACACGTCTAAGCTAGAAATGGAGTCTAAGCTGCAGACTAGATTTTGCTCATGGTATCCAAAAGGCTGCATTTGAAATACTGCAGCTCAAATGAAAATAACTTCAGTAGTGGATTCTTTTCACATTCAGTAAGCCCCAACCGATTAGATGCTTAGGATCTGTGGGGTTATTCAAGTGCTAATTAGAAGCATCCCAGATGACAACATTTGTATGTATTAGAGCAGGTAAAGTGGCTGCAACTTCAGCTCCCTATTGTTGCTGTTAGTTTTGCCTGAGACAGTTTGATATAATTAGATTAAAATCCAGTAGTTAAGAAAAAAACAAATGCAAACCAATAGGCAAATTCAGTTAATTATGGCAGAACAGCACAAAATAAAACTTGAATAGTCTTCATCACTTACTATCTGAGCTGAAGCTTCATATATTTTACACTTCTATTACTAAATGGATCGTGATAACAATTATTGCCAAAGAGGAGGTTTGTTAACTAAAGCAATAAACTGAATTGTTTAGCAGTTATTTTTATTCCCTGCTCTGCTTTTTTTGATTTTTCCTCACAAAGTTCTTCTGAACCTTCCATTAGAGCTATTTACACCTTATATTTTGCTATTGAGCTAAGTCACTTATAAATATAGTCTTCCAGTATCTGGTGATACTCAGATTTATATATCACTTGAGTGGAGTATTGATTCTTCTATCTCTATTTTTATAGCCTAGTTTTTTAGGACATAAAAATGGATGCAACAGAGTTTTCTGGAGTTAAATGCAGACTAAATAGAAATTCTTAGTGGGAAACCACTCTTGGATTTAAAGGAATAGGTGACTAGAAATACATCTTTTTCATATTGAATTGCCAGCAAATCGAGTCAAGACAGATAAAAATTGAAGTGAATATTATTTTCAGCTATGTACCATAGATAAATTCATACTGATGCCTTTGAATGTTTGTATAACAATTTAAATTTTCTATAAATTTGTTAGGGTTGAATAAGTTTTAATATTTTTGAGGATTTATATTCATATTTTAGTATTCTCAAAAACAGTGTCTCTTAAGTTGGTTAATTTTTCTAAAAAAAAGTGAAAATGTGTCTGTGTTATCCAGCTAGGGCTTCTGCTACTTTTATAAAGAATATTAGTTGAGGGAAAATAAGATTAATTGTGGCATAATTGAAAATAAAAAGGAATTTAAGAATAAGTAAATTTAAGGAAGAAAAAAAGAAGTCTTGTTGTCTTTTCTTTGCAAAACAAAGTCGAAAGAATTGCAATGCCTGAGTGTTTTTCAAATAATTCATCTAAGTTTGGTTCTTGCTGTGGAGCTGACACCTGCAGCACTGGGAAAGTAAGTAGTGGATGGGCTTATTTGATATAAATTCAGAGAAATGTTATATGGTAGCACAGTATATCAAACAAAATAGATAGGATTGAAAGCAAAGGGTGGCCCTTTTGAAAATACCTAAGATTAAGCTGGTCATGTCCTCAAAGATAGTTTCCCTGTTTTGCTCAGATATCCTACATTTCTTTCTGTTGTGTATCAGCCTTTTTGTAAATTATTTTTTGGCCTACCTGTCATGTCTTGATATAACTTATGTGGCAAGCTAGGGGCAGCACTTGTAATGACAACATGTTTCTTAAGTCAAACTCGTTAATCATCTCTCTTCAAGACATGCCACTTCATTAAGAGGCTGATTTTGTTTCTGTCTAGGTGAGTGTAGTGGGCTCAGAGGAGGTCATTGTCAAAAGTACATCATTGTTTCCAAGAGCAAACTGTAATAGTTGGTAAGGTCCAAAGCTGTGATCCGAATGCTCTTTCACTCTTGTTTTCTTTCTCATTTAAAGTAACAAAGCAAAATCTCCCTGCTCTTCCTCTGATTGGGCTGGAGATCTTGACTGGTGTTTCACACCAGGTTGTTGTGTGGAATAGCTTTTTGTGTTGGTTCTGCACAGGCACTGAGAGTGCAATATTCAGTAGAGCTCTGCAGTGTGGTGGAAAGGGGGGTTTTCCCCTAGAAACAGAATTAGAGAAAGAAATAACAGCTAGGAGTACTGAGAAAACTCGATGTTCATGGAAATTCTACGTACTAAAAAAAGGCTAATGGGCTAAGTTCTATAAAATAAAGGGATCATCAACAGAACTGTTATTAAAACTAATGGAGTTAAACTGAGCAGGATCCTGGAGAATGCACCTCTCTACCATGTTATGTCCTGCTTTAGGGGGTTCAGCCTCTCTTCTCATGTCTGACTGGGCAGAGAAAACTGGAGTCTGACATTCCTGGTATTTCCAATCCTCATTTACAGAGAGGAGATAAGAATCATTGCTCTCAAGTCACAAGTGGGCCATCCCTGACAGAGGTCTGTTTTCCTCCCATTTTAGCTATTGGTGTCATCAGCCAGTGCAGCTCTGTACCCCCAAAGACAGTAGCACCAAAGTGGGGACCCTGTGTCGAGTCTGCTTCTTGCAGTGATCTCTTCACCGACCGCGTTGCTGCAGGATGAAGTAGCATATTGTCACCATGCTCCACAGAAACATGCCAGACACCAAAAAAGTGAATGTGTTTAAATCTGCCTGAACCACTAACCATCGAGCTCAAAAATACATTGTAAAGGTGTCTTCTTTAAAGGAAAAAGATTTGAATCGTTGGCAGCTGCGTTTCAGTATGCCAGCTTATACATATGTATAGAAAGGTCCAGATTCATACAGACTGACTGTGACCTAAATTCCGTTTCTTGTGTTTCCCATAGGCTAGGTGTCTTCAGATGCCCCAAACTAGTCAGGAGACAGGTCGGGTGACAGTCATGCTGTATATTAAATGCACAATTAATACTGCAAGTTAATGCTTAATGTAGGTGAAGCTATTGCTGGTCACTGATCACAAGGTAAGGTCAAAATATTTGTGTATGTCTTTAGTGAATGTCTCCAAACTTGTGAACTTTAAAAGTGGGGAAGATATTAAAGGTGCAAACAAAACAATTACCAACAGCTTATAGAAACAGGCATAAGAATATGGACTGTCTGCCTTTTGTAAAGAGATCACACTACCTCTATGTGAATCTAGCTGAATTCATAGAATCACTTTGGTTGAAAAAGACCTTTAAGATCATCGAGTCCAACCTTTAACCTAACCCTGCCATCCCACCACCAAACCATGTCCCTAAGCACCTCATCTATCCTTCTTTTAAATACCTACACGGATGAGGATTCTACCACCTCCCTGGGCAGCCCATTCCAGAGCCTGACAACCCTTTCAGTGAAGAAGTTTTTCCTAATGTCTAGCCTAAACCTGCCCTGGCGCAACTTCGAACCATTCCCCCTCGTCCTATTGTCCATTACCAGCGAGGAGAGGCCAACCCCCACCTCACTACAGCCTCCTTTCAGGCAGTTGTAGAGGGCGATAAGGTCTCCCCTCTGCTTCCTCTTCTCCAGACTAAACAACCCCAGTGGGAAGGTGTAAAAACAAACCTCAGCGGTAGGGCGAGCACCTTTCAGTACTTGCATATATGTACGTGGGTGCTCAGCAAAGAAACGGTTTGGGCTCCGTTCACGTAACGTGCATGTCACTTACAGGAGTGCATGCACACAGGTATTACAGACTGCCTGTTCGCCCACTGGTTTTGGGTCTGAGCTTGGTTCCCTGGAGGATCCTCTCCAGTGTCCTTTGCTTCCATTGCATAGGCTGTATTAACACTGACGCTCTTGAGTGCTACTCAGTTGTCCTCCAAGAATAGATTTAGAAGGTTTTTTGGAAGGAAAAAACCAAAGTGTAGTTGAAGAAAAATATGAAAGTGAGAACCTGTCGTATTAAAGATGAATTGAGTACCACTTATGACCAATAATTCTTAACTTGAGCTTTTATTAGTTTGTGTTTAAATCATTTTTATTGATCCATAAATTATTGTTATTGCTAGCCTTTATATAACTGATTTGCTTTATAAACATTTAAGGTTTAAGGTGGGTTATATATGATCAAAGTTTGGAGCAGCACGAGAAATCTCAGTGTATATGTAATTCTTTGTTTTATTTTCCATAGTATTACAATCTAATTCATCTGGATGCCTGTGCCACTCTTTGCAATACAGCTTGGCCCACTACGTTTTTTATGATGTACAACAAAGTGAACAGAATTTTTAAAAGCAAGAAAGGCAGCCCTTAACAGTGTATTATTAAGGTAGTATTTTATCTGTGATGGCCTTGATTTTGGAAGCAGATACTACAGGATGTAGCCTTCTATTCTGTTAAGTGATTCCTATTTTTTCGTAACAATGCTTTAATTTGGAATTCTTTTTGAAAGCTCTCTCTTGCTGTGCATTCTTCTTGGTCTACCTAAACAGCCTTACCTTAAGACAGTTATTGGCAGCAGTACAAATTATATGGCTCCTGTAATGATGTATTAGAAGAAGAGTATGAGAAACCAGTGCAAATTAGCAATAAAAAATACTAAAGCTATATATCACTGGCAACAGTTTAGGAATAATATCTCTGCCTGAAGCAAATTCTGGTGATTCACTGGTAATTTGCTAGAAGCCTTTTAACTTGGTTCTCATTTGTAAAGTTAATGGTAGGTTATTTTGCATTGTGATTGAAAGACCTGAAATCTTAGTTATTATTTAAGATTATTGATTTCTCAAAATGGAAATTTACCCATATATTAAAGATCTTCCTGTCATAAGTGATAAAGGCAATAGCAAGAATATTGTTTCCACATATTTTAAAATACTACTCTGGTATAGACACTGTCTACATTTGGGGATGAGGTTCAGCTGCTGGTTGGCCTGTGCAGGAAGTTCTCAGGTTAGGGCAGCTGCTTTTATGACAAACGTAAAAGCCAGCATTTTTTGCAGTAGAGAATAAGAGATCCCATTCTGATTCAGAGGGTTTATGGGATTTCTGCACTCAGGGCTAACAAAGCCGGCAGTTGCCTAGAATGGCGGACTGCTTGGGGCAGCAAAATGCGGACTCTGATGTTTTGCCTATGCCCTGACTCTGGGGATCCAGCTTTCTGTGACTTTCATGCTGCTGTTGAAGGGACATGAGGGTAGGAGGGAGATGGCTATAGCTCGAGGAGGTTTTCTCTGTACAGCAACTGCCTCTATTGCTCTTCACTGGGTACCAGAGAACCTAAAGCTGTAGGGCTGCTTTGTGGCTAATAAAACCAGGATCCTTCATTCCCGTAGTCTGGCTGGAGCAGTGCAGTCCCAGCCCCAGACTTCAGCCTATACTGATCAAGAGCTCTGATCTGGCTCTGTGCTGGCCAGGCTGTGTCTTTGTGGAGTATACAGATGGGTGCTGGCATCAGTATAATGGAGCAGCCCTGAGAACTGGGAAAACTGGCAGCCAGAGGCTTTTCTGCAACTCTGATGGGCACAATGTAATTTAAAATTAAAATACTATACCGCACATGAGGGGAACATACGTTCTTATGGATCCTCACACAACTCTTCAAGACTTACCGGAGGGACCATACGATATAGATATTGACGTAATTGTTTTATAGCAAGTCAAACAATTATAAGAGGCGGGGAATAGTTTTTATGTAAATATCAGTTAAATCTTTAGTATTAATCTAATGAGATCATGTTGAATACAGTGTAGCAGTGATATTTCTGTTTCATTTTAGACAAGAATTTATTACTTTGTACAGATTTATTTTTTTTTTTAGCACACTTCTGACACTTTGTTGGCCAAGTGGGTTTGTGAAGGTGGAAACACACATAGGTGAGAAGTCACCGTGAGGGTGGCCAGATTAAATCTTGGTCCCCAGGAGGGACTATGGGGGAACAGAGGCTTCCTGAACAAAAGCAGAGTGACACTGGATCGTGCCAGTGACCTCTCTGTGAGAACTGTACAACTGGCAGGGTCCTGAGTTTCTCTCTTTTGAAAGGCTACAGAAATAAAATAATATAAACTGTTGGAGGAAGAATGCAGAGTTCAGTTTTCAGAAGTCAAATCTACTATGCCAACTGCCTTGTTTAATTCTGCCCATTACTCACAGAATAAAAGCAGTTGCAGTTGATTGCAGGGTGCTAGCATAATAGAGTTTATCTGTGGTACAAAAGAAGGCTCATAATACTTAACATTTTAAAAAATAGACCTTTGTGGCATTTGTCCATTTCACTGCCTATTTGATTTGCCCTTGCTAGCATTGTAGGTGTGCACTTCCTTTTAGAGGTCATGAAATTAGCCAGTGTGTGTGTGTTTTTCTTAAATGGCATTAAGGGCACACTGGGAATTTAATCAACTTCCTACTGAAATTCACCCTGAGTTCTTTTTACACAGGAAGTCATCCAGCTGTGTTCTGTGTCTACGGTGTAATTCACGTAGAAATACCTTGGCAAACTGAAGCATTCATGCTGTAGAAAAGAAACCTCTTCGTAATGAGGCATTTTTGAGGAAAGAGTATTTTGGGCTCCATTCCTGGTTATATGCTGCTGTACATTCAGAATAATATTTCTTCCTCTTGCACTATGATAACTGACAGCGGAATTTGTCTCACTGGCATCCAGTCAAGTTGATGGAAAGGTGCCAACTGCTATGCGTTACGCTTGTATCTCTTTACTCTTGATTTCCATATTTTGATTCTTGTTAGTAGATTCTTGCTATGCAGATGCATTTGTTAATACCTTGGAGGAAACTTTGGCTTCAGGGAGGCCAAGACTTTACTCCTGAATGCAAGATGATACATAAAGAGAACATTTGTTTGCCTTTGGTTTAAATGTTTTAGCTCTAATAGCTGTGGTTTTATATTGTTTTAAGTTCGGCCCATCCCTGTCAACATTATGGCTGCGGAGAGTCTATGTAACAGAACATATCAGTATTCAGATCTTATCTATCTGAACCAGATAGATCAGAAAAATACTTTTCAGTGTTAATAGATCCTGAGATGCCATCATCCCAGTTGCTTTGAGAAATAAAGTGCTATGTAAATGCTAAAGCTGAATATTTAAATTACTATTAATATTAGGAATGGAGCATTAGATTAGATTCTCAGTGTCTTGGAGGATGTTGTATGTACTCTTGACACCTCAGCTCCTATAATGTATTTAGTCTGTGTGGCACAGGTTTCTGACGGACGTTTTGCTGAGTGAGGAAAACTAGGAATGGTAGGTTATTTGATTTTGGATTTTTTTTAAAGGAAAAATAAATCTTTTAGAGAAAAAAATTGTGTATTAGGTCTGCTTAAATGAGCATCTGTGCTCATTTTATCATGGAAAATACAATTAGGAAACTCATTTAAAATGCAGCTAACAATGCAGCAATTTTTTCATCACTGCTAATTTTCAGATTGCAAAAAAGTTCATGTGGGTTTATTGTTCATGTTTCTGTCAGATGCATGGAATTCTTTTTACAGGCAAATTTCCTGGCATATTTTCATTTCAAATTTATCTTTGTGCAGCCCATTATTAAAAATATTCTAGGAATATATAATATTTTTTTTCTTAGATAGGAAACTTAGTTGATGAGTAGTCAGTTTAAATGTGCAGATTTCTGAGACAGTGCTATTAGTGTCTATTGTTTCTTTTAATTAAACATTCTACTGCCAGATGATGTTTCTATAACGCAAAGGGAAAGTGCTGTTTCTCCCCTAGATATGTTAGTTCAGTTTCAGGAAAATTTACCAAATCTAGAAAAAAGCTAAAATCCCTGAAATCAATTTATAATAGCTTATCCTCATTTGTTGTAACATTTTTCCCAGTGAAAGTAGGTTCTTAAGCATTACCGATGGTATCAGAAAAAAAATGGTCTGAGACTCAGGAGACCTGAATTTTAGTTCTGTTCATCATCGGTTTGCCATAGGCAAGTTACTTTGCCTCCAGTTATGTCACCTGAGATGTTTCGGTCTGACTATGATATAGATAACATAGTAATAACTCTTGTATTGATTTAATAGCAATAGCAAAAAATAGTCAATCTATCAGTTCCTTCATCCATTGTGCACGTTACTGCTTTGGTGACAATGTTCCGTTGCGCCACTAAGTTTCACTGCTAACATGAAGAGCACTGTACTTCTAAATCAGTGGAAAATCTTCCACTATTTACACCTCTTAGTTTGATGTGGTTTTGTTGCAGGGTTTGGGGTTTTTTTGTACTTGAATTTTTATAGCAGACCATAGGCTTGCAGAGTTGCTGTTGGCCCTGCTCCAGCATCCTGAAAGCTTTAATTGCGCCTTTGGAGGGTCTGTATTCCTAAACGGATGATTTTAGCAGATGTCAGTGAAATAAATCTTCCTGAAATAAAAAGACATTATTAATTTTGTGTCTCCTCCTTAAGTTAATTTGTTGGTGAAAGGTAATGGAAAGAGAGCTAGAACTGGAGACCAAAATTCTTCGTTTTTTAGAGTAGATGTAATGTGTAGCAGCTGTTCTAAGACTGTTAGGCTTCCCCTCCAATGCCAGCCTGGAGCACCTCACAGGGCAGGGGTGGGTATGCAGGTAACCCTCCTACCTGAGCCTTGGCCTCTGCTCCACTCAGACAGGATACAAATTAGGAGCAGGAGAGCCGGAGCTTTCATACCCGGGCATTATAACGATACTGATGTAAAGCCTGAACAGCTCGCGGCAACAACTTCTGTTCACTACCTAGCTGACTTAAATTCAGACTGGCATCTGGTGTGAGGGTCTGTGCTCCAGTCAAACAGATGGTGTTGGTTGTTGCTTCTGCATTACCCTGTAGCACACATGCGTGTAGCTGGGTGAAAAGATGTGTAGATAAAATGATGCTGTATAATCTCTTGCCTGTCTCTCAAATTCAGTGGGGGAGACTTGCATAGCCCTTTTACTTTCTGTGCAATCAGAATAAAAATAAAACCTTCCCTGCTCTTGGTGGCCATATAGATGGCCATATTCACTGACTATATTGTGAATGGTCCTTATTTTCATCATTAAAAGATTAGCAAAATCTCATCAATAATTTTTAGAAATTTTTTAAAAATTTGTGTCAAAAATAGTTTTTCAGTCAGTACTCGTCCCTGAAGGAGAATGGGGAAAAAACCCATCAGTTTTAACTTTTGTAATGCTCAGGGATTTCTAACTCTTTTCATGTCAGCTTCTATATTCCACCCTAGATTTATAGTATCTGGTGGAGCAAGCACCTGGTAAAATTCATCTGATTTTCCCTCTTTTGAGCCCTAACATTTCAGTGTAGATCAATGCAACTTTTTGGATACCCATGTCTGCTCAGTGTGAATCCAGTTTTCTCAGAACATGAGAGTCAGGAGGACTGTCAAAGGGAAGCAGTCCTCCCTTAATGGGAAAATGTTGGGACTCCCAGCAAAAATACCAGTCTGTAATGACTTATGCATGTGATTAAACTTAAGCATATGAAATATCCTGCTGTATCCTCTTAAGAGTAACCATTTGCATAATTAAAACTTAGAACATCATCTTTTTTTTTTTTTCTGGAGAGGATGATTTAAAAGTTCTGTCACTGTGATTAAAATTACTAATTTTGTCTTGTAAGTGGAACTGGTGATGGAGATGAAAAAAGATGGTTAGAAAATTATTATTGTTCTCATTTTTCACATCAGAGGTTTCCAGGCTCTCAGAATGTAGCCACACACAATTAGTATTCATATAACTGCAGGGTGGAAATGAGTAGCAGAGGATAAAGTGACAGGGGGAGAGAGGGGAGAATTCCGTGGTGTTTCCAACACTGATGAAGCAGGTTTATTTCCATCTGCTTTAGCAGGTGCTCAGGTTTCCCCAACATCCCCCTTTCTACCTTTGCCACCAATAATTTTTTCCATCAGGTCAAGAAGCTGTTTGTGTTGCTGAGCACCAACTGAGAAATCAAACACTTTACATATGGTGTAAAGAACAAGAGGCTGAAATAGAAAGTTCCTTTTAAGAATTAAAAGATAAAATGAGTATTGTTTATGAAAACCAAACTCAGCAAACAGGTTACCCTTAGTAGTGATGTGGAACTGTGATCAGGATACGGTGCTCTCTCTACCAGAAGAGTGACATTTTCATCCTTCCCCTTCAAAATACTGCTATGAATGTAGCTGCTGAATTAGGTGTCTGTGTTTAATAAAGTCTTTAGCTGTCTTTTTTTTGTTGTTTTTTTTTTAATTACAGTGGACCCATTTGAAATGGTCAGCTACCTTATGTAGAGTAGCTTTTGTACTGATATTAATAAAGATCCATAAGTAAAGAGAATCCTGAAAAGTGGTATGCATTTCACAAGATTTGAGGGAATGTTTCTTTTCCAGTGCAGCTACTTTTAAGTTCCTGCCTCCCAATTTGCACAAATAATTGACAGCTCATTAACAACTCAGTTAGGAGCACTGAAAACCAACTGAGAAAAACAACTTCAGTACAACAGGGGGAACAAAGTATCTGCTCGTCAATTATGCTGATAGTCTCCATCCAGATTTAAAATGAGGTTAGAAAACAGCCTAAGTAATAAATTATACAGGAAGAAAAGATTATGCTTGCATAGGCAACTCCTGCAAGCTTTCAGCAGACTGGGTGGGGTAACTCACCTGAAGCATGTGGATGCCCGGTGCTTCCCGTCTGCGCTTGCTCGCAGGCTCTGCAGATGCCTGTGCTGGGAAGGGGTCTGTGGTCCTTCTGCAAGCACACTAATGTTCTGGTGCTGCTGAGGCAGGGGAAAGATTCTTCTTGTACAAACATTTGCTATGCCCTCTCTTGGATTTTACTCCAAATTTTGTCATATTAGTTAACACTACTGTTTTACCTGGATATGGGAGCTGCAGGATAACTTTGGTGGTGTGTTTTGGGGTTGGTTTTTTTTTTGTTTGTTTTAAATTAAGTGCTGGGCTTGGGGAAAACTTCTTGTATGGATGGAAAAGTTGTGTCCCATAATGAGGTCAAAACCAGTATCGACAGAGTCTGCAGCCAGGTCTGCTCCCAAATTCATTGGCTTCTTTTCTCAAGTAAGTTCTCTGTGTGAGAAAGAATTTTATCTTTCATTTCTTTGGGAAATGGCCCAGATCTCTATTCCAGACCCCACAACAACTGTCCCCCCACCAGCACACACTGCAGCTCTGGGCATACAGGAAAAATAGTGATCTTCTGCCAGTTTTTCATGGGGAGAAAGGGAATTGCATCCTGTTTTGCCTTCCTCTTGCTGTCTTATACGTGCAGTTCTGTTTGGTGATGTCATGTGCATATTGGAGATGTAGCTTGGTTGCTAGAAAAACGAGAAACCGTTTTGTCCAGAAAGAAAAGGTAGGGGGATAACTTCCTGAAAACAAATTATATTACCTTTGTCTAAAGAACAAAATTAGTTTTTCTTATCTGGCCTCACGGCAACATTCCCTCAGTTGTTTGTCTGATAAGATGAATAGAGGGATAACATTCAAGAACAACAAGAGAAAAATTCAACACAGTGCTGTCTAATCTGGTAAAGAACCTAATTACTGATAGTTCTGAGGAGCAGAAGCTCCAGTGGCAGTCTGTGTTATTTCAGGAATACAGCACACCTCCCAAACTCTGGGTGTGGGACATTTATTTCAGATCACCAGAGTATACTGTTGAGGCAAATACATGAACAGAAAGTTGAAAATGGAGAAAGGTACTCTTTTTCTTTCTTTTTTTTTTTTTTTTTTGAAGTGTTCTAGCCATTAAATGCTGTTCTTGAAATAATTTATTTCCTTGGGAATCAAATTAAGATTGCAGCTGCATGTGTTTTTTAGCCATGGTAAATGGATAAAACTGTAGTTAATGGTTTTATCAATATTTTATGACCTTGTTCTTTAATGTGTAATTGGTGATCCACAAGGCACTGAATAAAGCCATTCCCATAAGTAAATATTTTGATAAATCCAAAAGGCAATGGGCTATGCAGAATGAAAAGAAATAGTGCTTGAAAACATAACCATTGACAGTGTTTCTCCTCTTGGAGTATTAGTATTTGTTGCTTTTGTGTGGTATTTGTAACAATAAAAAGAAATTCAGAGGAAACTGAAGTAGCCAGGAAAAGGCTACTTTACATGTTGAAGAGTTTTCTGAGAGGAAGGCCAAGGTAAAATACTTGTCCCAGAACATAGCAATGTGATTCAGGAAGCAATTAAACCAGGATAATGCTACTGCAGTAATATAACATAAATTGGGTAGTGTTCTGAGTATACATATTTTTCTGTTGCAACTGGTAATTGAGTATACAACCCTTTAGTCTTCAAATCATTCATGCACATACGTCATCTGAAATTACCAACTTTGTTTACCTCCTGATGATAAACAGGATCACATACATAACTGCATGTATATACACAGTGTTGGAGGCTGGGCATGAGATGGGTTCTGCTAACTGACAGCTGTTTACATCCAAACCACACCACCAAAAGTCAAACGCACATCATGCTGAACTCAGAAAAGAAGGTAACTGCAGCCCGCAGCCCAGCTTCTTTCCCTGTGGTAGAGACGCTTTCTTGAGTTTCAGACAGAGCTCTGTAGCAAAGACTTCCAGTGTTGCTTCTCTCCATTTTGATGAGTGGGTAAACAAAGACTTTGCTGCTTCCAAAGCTGTCAGTAAAGTAGTTTTGAATTTTTGATCTGCAGATATTTTCTAAGTAAAAAATAAATGGATCTTTACACAATTTTGTTTTTTACAGGGATGTCTGGGCCTGTTTTGGTTACTTTACTTTGTATTCCATGCTCTTGTCTCTACTGTTCACTGGGCAAATAGCAGTTTCTTTGTTATTTTTGGTTTTCAGTCTTGCATTATTCACAAACTTCTGTTTTGAATCCCAAAAGACAGAAAAACTTCATCACGCATTCAAATCCACACATATATAATAAGAACCTCCACTGGTGATGAGCATCATTGGCAGCTTTCACGAGCTAACATTAATTATGCACATAACTAAAAAGCACCATGACCGGGAATCATCATTTCTAATAAAAACACTGACTTCTAGTCATGGATCATTTTATCCCTCCTTGGGGCTATAAATCACTCATGTCACTAAGATATATGCTTTTCCTCTTTTTACTTATTTCTTTATAGAAAGCTGTTGCTGAGAATGTTCTGGGGTGGTGAGGGGAAGAGAAGGAAACTGTCTCGCTTTGTCTTTTTGTCTGAATATCTTGGTCATCTACAGTGAGATGCCAGGGCAGGTTATACGCCTATGGGCTAGCTCAGAGGAGGAAATGCTGACACTTGACCACAAGGAACAAAGCAAATTTGAGGGCAGATTCTGTGCAGTTGCTGTGCTCCACCATTTCATGGTAAAAGCTTTACTTAGGGGAGAGTTCTGTCTTTAAGTCTGTGTCATATCCCTTTCTTTCTGCTCTTAGGTGCGCAGGACAGAAAGAGGCTTGCTTTTCTGGTGTAGAAGCTTTTCCAAAGCAAGAGGTTCTTTTGGTATTTCCTAAAGGTGGCCAGGTGCAGGTTAATCACCTGGTAACTGAAATCTTGCTCGATTTTGCAACACTTTCAGTCAGCAAAACTTTTCACTTGGTTCTTGTGATCCGGAACTTTGTAATGTATTTTATTTCATGAGGTGACCTTATTGAATTAATCAGTTGTGGAGGAAACTTTGACAATGTCTTGTAAGAGAAACAGAAATTCTAAATTCCCTCCAGAACATCAGTCGGGTCCTTTCTCTGTATATTTCTTATCTATTATTTTTGTTTCCTTGCTTCCCTATGATTTTTTAGATAGGACATATGGAAAAGTTGGTAAGGTATTTCTAATCTTTCCAAAAGATGGGAATAGTAAGAGTCCTGTTTATTTATAAAACCTTTGGGAATATGTTTCAGAAATGCTGCTGCATGCAAATTAAAACCAAAAGCAATTGGTGTACCATTGGTGTGCAAAGTGACCTAGATGCTGGTCACAAACATCGTACAGACCTTAACTAGGAGTATCTGAGGCCTGATTCAGGACTGGAAACCAACCCTTGTACTGTTGAGGCTTGATCCTCTTCACCACACGTTGGCTCAAAGTATGAAATTAGTAAACAAAAATTGTTCAGCAGCTGGGGGAATGGGACCGAGAATAGCATGTAACCTGTCCCGGATTCTGCCTGGCTGGGTTTGTGGTGCCTGAATCTCCTTTTAAATGTACCAGCCGAGTCAAAATATTTCGTTGCAACCAAAGTTATATTTCATTCAACTTCCTAAAAACATTTCCTTTAAGATAGATTGAGCTGACACAAATACTTCTTTGTTTCAGCCACCAAGCTGAAAACATGCCATCTTATTTCAGGTATTGTTTTTTCCTACCTCTCACTGACAGTAAGGTCATTTCTGTATACTACTGTGTTTGCCATCTCTTGTAGTCTGCTTGGCATTTGGATCTGCCAACACTTTGGAATTAATAGATGTACATGAACAGAGGAAGCCAGGTAAAGAGCATGTGTCAAGATTGCATCTCCTGCTTGAAAGCTGTTGTCAATATTACAGCACATTTGAGAGCAGTGAGATTTCCTGTGGAAGCAGCTGCTACTTTTATACAGAATTTCTGAAATACTGAAGAGATGTCAACTTGTCCTGAAAGATATTTCTCTAAGACTTTTCTTAATTCTGCTAATATGGCCGCACACAAATCGGGGAGCTGTGTGGATCCCAGTGCTAGGACTGGTAGATGACAGTGAACCCATATATGAACCCATATAGCTTTGCCTGCTTACATCTGAAAACAGTGTGGTGCAGCACCTCCAACACAAAGATTTTGGGGTTCTATATAGACTCCTTGTACTCTGTTCAAGAAGTAAGCATTTGAGAGCTGCTGGTCAGATTCTGAAATATCTTCTTGTTAATGTAGTGATGATGGACCTCATGGTTTATAAATTTTTTTATTATTATTTCTTGTTTTCCTTTCATACTTCCCTTCTCTCAGTGTTTGGTGCCTGTTTAGGGTATGTCAATGTGCAGAAAGTAGTAGTAACAAGTGAAGTGTGGAGTTTCTAAAACAACCATTTTGCTGTGAATGGCAAACAAAGACTTTAGTCAGGAATATGAAAAGAGTAAAACTTTTCTAAGTTTATTTTCTAAAAATCAGAGGTAAAAATTCACGTTTCTTACTTCCCTTTCTAAGGCTGGAATTTTCCATTTTCCATCTGAAATTTTTTCCTAAAACAGTTTTATAAGATTTCCAAGTCCTCTTATGCAATGTTTACTGACAAAATGTATGGTTAGAGAAGCTGCCTATTTTAACTTGGCAGTCACTAAGTGTGAAGATACCAGATCAGGTCCACAGTTTTGTTTTAGCTTCCAGAAAGGTTAACACACTTCTATTAATACACGTATGCCTTGCATTACAGCATTTTTCAAGCAGTGAACACACATTCATTGACTTTGATCCAAGCAATTGAAAGAATGGTGCAATGAACGGTTCATTCCACAAATACATTCCTTATTACAAGCAGAGCTGAGGGTTTATGAAAGTGTTCCCTGTTTAAACATCAGGCCTTTGAAACAAATTGAAGCAGTTTTAATTATTAAAAAAAATGAAATGTAAAAACTTTCAGAGTTTATAAGCCTTAGGGTGGCTTAATTAAAACTGAAGAGAAATTAAAATTATCAGAATTTAGGGCAACAGGAAAAGAAATGATAGGTAGGAAATTTCAGGCTATAATAAGAAAAGAAATAGCTTTAAGTCACTTGGTAATTGTAGAGTGAAACTTCTCTCATATGCTGGCTCAAGGTATTAACTGACCCAAATCTCTCTAAAGCATCTAGGTCTTACCCTAAAAGAAAGAATCTATCTATGGCTAGTTCTGCAATAAAGTAACTTTATATCAGTTAGTTATTGTGTTAATGGAAATAAGCTACTGATAATTTATCAATAAAGTAATCATAAACTCTTATCACTGTAGTCCTTAAAATTGTAGATTAAACTACTTTTAGATTACAAACAAATCCATAAACTAAATACAGACTATTTTCAGTATCACTGACTGGTGCAAATGTGGTTTCTATCAGCCTGTAATAAACCTGACAACAAATGAGACTCACTTCTGTAAGAGTTGTTGTAGCTATTGTCCATAGCAGTCCATTTGCTCAGGAAGATGACTTAGGCTTCCACAGCACTGAGACTCAAAGGCTTTTTATTGATATAAAATGGTTTGTGTATAATCATTTCCTATGATAGATGCCTCATGTTATCCTGCAAAACTTAATGCATCTTCTTAAATCAGGAGTTCACAGTGCCATTTGTATTTATTTATTCGTTTTGCAAACATTTGTGTAAGGAGTGTTCTACAGCATGGTGGCTCCATGGCAGCAGTGACATGGTGTCAAAGGGGGCCAAGCGCTCCAGGGGGGACAGAGGGGTTTGCCGATGAAGTTCTTTAAAGGAAGAATTGATGTCTCTTGCTGCTGAGGTATTTGTCTTCCTGGAGTCTGTGTTGTGTCATGGTCTGACAACCTTGAAGTTGTCATTGGAATGTTCTTGTTTTATCTACAGCAAGGCCCATGCAAAACTTCCTCATCATCTACCTAGGCTGGACCATTACGATCCATTCTTTTGCCATGTGTCTTACACCATTTTTGAGATTTGAGTTAATTATTATGCTAATACTTTGACACTAACAAAAACTAGATTTTAGTTACTAAGTTGTGTTATTACCATCAGATAGGAAGAAAAGAAAGAAACTTTCTTTGGTTTCAAGGCGTCATCTTGGTTTTTATGGTTAGAAAACAAATTCATTATAACTGCATGTACTAAATGAAAAGCCAAACAGCAATAGCAAATCCAGGCACATCATACCATGGCATCAAGCTGTTATTCAAAGTTCATAATCCCAAGGCTTGGAAAAACATGATATCAGATGACAGACTGCAGTTTATTGTTTGATCTGTTAGTTTGAGCTAACACCTTAGTAATAAGACATTTCTGAAGTAAACCCATGGCCAATAGAAAATAATCCTGCCTGCTGCAGCTGGCAATTCAGTGTACTATAGCAGCTTAATATTGCATGAAGAAATTTTTCTGATGTAATTTTTATCAATCAGAACTTTCTGAGAACTTAATGATGTTTCCACCTACCCTTTCTCCTCTTTTTTATTGTAGCTCTCTACCTATCTTAAGGAACGGTGAGTTGATCTTTCATGATAAGGAAGACATATTTAAAATGTCTAGATAATGTGACATAAATTCTCTTCCTGCTTATTTTTACAAAATAAAAGTAGCGGTGTAGAGAAGAACCACTGCTGAAAGCTTCACATGCAATTGTTCTGCCTTTTCAGACTACCCTGTGCTAATTAGATAAAATAGGAGATGGTGTGTTGCATATCTTTATCCTAAGTTTACAATCATGTTGCATGACAGATGAATGAACGTTGCTGTCTCTGTTTCTACAATAAACCATGAAAAGTATTCAACCTGAAGAAGTGATTCAGGGACAAGGTCAGAGCAGAATGAAAAATGATATTTTTACCTTTGCAATACATGTATTCTCTGGGATTTTCTTGTGACAGTGTTGCAGTGACATCCAGCAAAATTTTGCAGTGTGGTGTTTGTGCTAGGTCAGAGATAGGTGGCTGCAGTGAATATCACACAGGTTTAGAGTCAAGCGAGCCTTGATGGGGGAAGATGTGCAAGAAACTGCAAGTGAGTGTGGCCACTGGTATAAGGGCGCTGAGCAGCTCTGTACCATACAGGCTGCCCTGTAGTACCTGTAGATGGGACTAAGCCCTCAAAAGCTTTGAAAAAAAGAATAGCTTCCAGAGCTGCATTGATCTCAGAAGAGTGCAAGTGGTTTTCAGCCACTTCTTCCCTCTGGGTTGTGAATTCTGTACTTCTCTGGCCACTGTCTGCAGTCTCAGGCTGCAGGTCCCTGAGCGGGTGCACCATGTTCTGATCCGTTCTGGCTTTTGATTTCTCAGAGATGGCTTGAGGTTTATTATTGTCATTCCTTCTAATCTATGGCATGGTTGTTGCCATTGTTTATTTGGTTGGTTTGGGTTTTTTTTTTAGCTTCTTAAAAGGATTTATAGACCAGGAACAGAAGTGTTTTATTTATCCACAGCAAAAAAGATGTCAATAGTATTTTTCCCTAGTCTCTCTCTCAGTAATACCTCATTTCTAAGCTGGGGGAAAAGGCAGTTTATATGTCATTACCATTTTGTTGAGTTTTCATTAAGGGTGCAATTTGTGATCTGGATTTTCTTGCCTGTCGTGTATTCACTGGTAACCCACTGGTTTTTAATTACCCTAAGGCATTCCAGGCCTGTCTTATTTAGACAAGTGCACAGCTGTGTATTTTCTTGGGGATTACTATTTGAGCCCTATTCTGAACATTCTTTAGATTATAAAGTATAAATTTAGAGGTGGCAGGTTTATGTATTTTTCATAAGGGCTATGTGGTGATTGGTAGGTACCAGGAGGTTCAGAGCAGTTAATCTACTGCACAGTAGCAGGGCTGATAGTCTGAAACATCCCTGTACATTCAGTTCAGGTTCAGGCGCATTATAGTACCATGCTTACTGCTTTAAATGCTTAGTACTCACACTCTTCACGTACGAAATATTCATGCATTGTGAGGACCCTTTGGAAAAAAAAAAAGTAGTATTTAAAATGCAAGTGGTTTTGCATGAACAAACTTGCCTGTCTCTATCTGGAGCAGCAAACACTTCAGTTCTGATATGTATAAGCTATTCAAAAAGGCTATATCTCACATGATATGCTTTTCTGTTGTTACCTCTAAAAAGCAATTCAATCAAAAAGCACATGTGGGCAAACCTAAAAAGAATATCTGTCCTGTTGGTTAATTTGCATAAAGCTGTAATCAACATGTTCAGCAAAACACTGGAAATGGAGCCTCTCTGTTGGTTTCAGGAAACCTGCCTGTTCTGTGCAGTCCTAACGATGAAAATATTGAATAATACATTCTAATTTTAAATTTTAGAACAAAAGATGAATATTGCAGAAGTGTGGTAAAATTATTGAAGCTAGCTTTTCTCCCCTTATAACAAAAGATACTTCTCCTTTCAAAAAAGAACTTTATTAAAAAAAAATCTCCAAATACTGCTGTAATTTTCAGTTTAAAAAAAAAATTTTTAAAATAACAAAAATATTAATACAGTGGCAGAAAAAAAATATAAAAACTTGTTAATGCCAGGAGAGAAGATATTATTGCCTTACTTAAGCAGGCCACGTAGGTTTAGCTTGCCCCAGTGTTTGTAAATAACATATTCTCATACATTGCCCTATCACAGTGGTGTCAGGGTGGCCAAGTCCTACAGGGGAGAGTAATAATATCCCATTTTACAGCTGGGGAAAGACCTGTAACAATATTCCACTGTCACAGTCTAGGGATTTTCAGATATGCCAGTGCTGGGAGCTTGATGGGGACCAGTGCTTGAGTGTGGTGTGTGAGAAGGAGGAGAGAGCGATTTGGATGAGAGAGCAGTTTGGATGGACGATGTGGTGCAGCCACAATGGTGCAGGCAGGAGGAGCAGTAATTGCAGCTGGCCATCGGCATGGATGTAGCTACACTGCATCCCCTGGTGCAGTGATACAGTGGGCACCTCTGGATGGTGGTGATTTACCAGAGAGGCATCGCCAAACAAGATCTATTTTTCATCTCCCTGATTCAGAAAATGCTCAGGTTTTGTTGCTTCAGGTGTGCTCTTGCATCTCCAGGGGTGCTTCAGTGACCTGGCTTGTAAACAAATTCACTGAGATCTGCTGCTAGCTGGGTAAATAATAACAGAAATATTGTTTAAATAGTTCATTTCATATCTTGTAAAATTTGTCAAATTTTGATCTCCATCTTTTCAGTCTTTATCTTATCCCTTGTATGAATGGCATAAGGGAATGATGGTCTGATGAGTCCTCAGACCATCTTTTCATTTGATAGTAGAGATAAAAGGCATCTCAAAAGGATACTCTTTCTCTTAAAGATAATCATTTGTGTTTTGCATAAGCCTTTGAATGTTCCAGGTTGATTAATCATGTAAATGCAAGACTCAGCTGCTGAGCTTTTGTTTTCTGCCCATAGCTGATGCCTTGCTTATTTAATTGCTGTGAGCATCTTCAGTTTGATGACAAGATATGTAATGAGGCACCCGGCTATCTGTGCATCTGTGTATAGAGAAGCCTCAAGAAGGGAACAAACAATACTACATCTTAATGCGAGATTTATAATTAGCCTAGTTATATATGTATCTCTGGGTATATTCAAAATATTTTTTTTTTTGGTACCATATACTCATTCTCCTTTTCATCTGAATTTAAGATACATTTCTATCTTGCACAGGCTATATTAAATACTAATGCATTGTGTAAACTGAGATGTGTGAAAATGCCATGATAACAAACATAACAATTTTTACCTGGCAAACTCCCAATTGTCACATTTTGTTCTTTAACGTAGGGTGCCTCTTCCTTGTATCTCTTAAAAATGCAGTCTTCACATATCTTGCTATTTGATAAGAAGTTACACTGTTAACAAAAAATTAGCAATTAATATTTTCTTGAATTTTCATACTCTGTGGGTTTTTTTTTATTTTTCTGCCTCAAATGGCTTAATATAGATCCTTTTGTAAAAATATTATGTTTTAAAGATGCTTTGTGTAAAGAGTCTGAGTATTTCCATTTCTGAATTCTTCTAGCTCAGGAACCCTAGATAGAAAAGAGAAACATGTAGTGAGAAGATCTTAATTCTTTTTCTCTTTAGGCTTGACAAGTCATGTCAGAGATATACCATATGTAGTCTTAAGCTAACAATTTTAATTTATTCAATGGGAATTAAGTGCCTACTTATCTTTGAGAGTATTAACTTTAATATCTTTGAATGTTGGCAGTTATTTTGTAAAGTGATGACAATGAATACCCCTCCTCCTTCCCTCCCTCCGATTATCAGTTCTTGATGAAGGCTGTTACTCTCTTGATAGGACAGAACCTGACTGGACATCATTACAGGCTTCTGTGCACTGTCACATTGCAAATAATAGAACCGATTTTACCTTAATAAAGTTATTGGGGTTTTTTCTTCTGTTTAGCATACACTGTTACACCTTTGTTCTTCAAAAAGGAAATGAGCAGACTTTATTCAGTCTGCTGCCAAAAAGAAATTGAATCAGTTAGACACTTTTTTCCTCTTTTCATTCATTTCAGGATCAGAAATTATCTTTCTAAAAACCATTTTTTAAATATTCCTCATTTTTATTCCTATCCCTTTTTGTCACCTAGAGTCTGTCAGCTTTATGTTCCAGAAATAATTTATTTCTTTTATCTTTTCTTTTTTAGTGTTGTGTCCTTGTGAAGAAATAAAATATCTTGCATAATTAAAAGCTCTGTGCAATACGAACTAGAATTGATTAGCTAACAACAAAACCCTGGGTTGGGTTACTGCAGCTGCTATAATTGTTAAAGGCAAAATTATAAAAAAGGGAAGAAAACAGAACACCATAATCAGTCTTATAGCTACCAGAATAGTGTAAGGGTTTAATTGCCTTGGTTGGCTGCATCACTAATGACTACAGTGTCATTAGAAATTCCATGGGCTGTTTAATTATAGCGGGAAACTTGCATCTCTGTTTCTTCCAAAAGATTGCATTTCACTGGTGCACCTCCCTTGTGAAAACCATATGGCAGGTCCAAGGCTGCTTTATTTGGAAAGCCTCAGAAGGTCAGAGCCCAAATCCCATCTCTGCCACTCTGATCTGGTGAATGTTTCATACTGAGTATGGCAAAACAAATTCTCTGCCCATTTTGATGGGCAGGAGGTTTTACTGCACAGTTTGCATTAAGAGTTCCAGATTTAGAAAAAAATTTTTGATTAACATGGGACTTAATATTGACCTTAAAAGTTGGGGTTTTTCTTGCTTTGAACTCACCCTTTTCAAAATGTCAGAATTCGGCAGGTCTGCGTACTTAAAATAATTCCTGGCTTTTGTCTTCCAACTTTTTTGGATAAAGGGAAAACAGATTTAGAACAGATATAGCTTATCAAACTGGATAGATGTGTAGCCCCAAAATAAAACTGAAAATAAAAGTGAATACATTAGAAAGGAGATCTGAGCATACAGGGAATAGGAGAGCAGAATCATCCAGTCATTCAGAAACCAGTTTTATCATTAGACAGACCTAAGGAGACTAATTAAAATATGAATCCTTTTTGATCCTCTCTTAAAATATTGATTTCCTCCCCCACACCCCCAATTAAGGTAATTTTTACTTTTTTTTTTTCCCCCCTCCCTGTGACTTAAATGGACTAAATGGGTGGGGGACTTTTTTCAAATTATAATTTTAGCTACAGTGTGCCTGGCATAGCTGCATTTACCAGAAAAACAGTGATATCGGCAAGATTTCAACAATCTGATCGTCACAAAACATCTAAGCAAATAAAGTTTGTCCTCCCATTACTCCAACTGGTTTTTTTCCCCCCTAGTTGCCTGCCATCGTCAGCAAGTATCTAAATCTGCTTTGAGTAACAGCTTCCAAAACTGAGAAACTTAAAGAGAATATGATATTGGGCATTATTGGGAATTTTAGCAGAGTTATGAGAACCTTAAAACTGTCTGTGTGCATCTGCTGTATGAGGTGGCCTCTCCCCACTCTTGCAAAGCCTGCATAAGTGTTGAAAGACTGAAGAGCATGAGGTCCCGTGGAATTTGGGAGAATGGTGGTCTTCTGTGACCATCAATTCTCCTCATGTCCAGCTGCTTCCATGGAGATGTCAAAGCCTTGTTTACAGGACTTTTCAATGTTGCTGGTGACTGGAACTCTTGGGGGAGCTAGTGAGGGTCCTTGCAGGGAAGTAGGGATGGGTGTGATAGGTGCAGATCCAGGCTGATGAAAAGTGAGGTTGCAGATGGGCAAAATGGTTAGGACATGGGTATATCAGGAATCTGGCAGTTGTCCAATATGTATATTGCCGTTAAAAACTCAAATTCTCCTGCAGCCCACAGCCTGCTCCTCCCCGTGCAGCCCAGGGTGTGAATCAAGTCTCAGATGTTGGTGATGGCCATGGCCATCAGGCAATCGCAGTCTGTGCTCCCCTCTGTGTTGCAATACAGACGTCTTTGAATCCATTACACTTCAGTCAACAGCTAGCTGTAACCCCCGAGGGCTGCTTCACTCATCTGTGTGTTAACATTCAGATTCGTAAGCCTTTAAAGTTGATAGATCATTTTCTTTTATGTTACATTAAAAGGGCTGTAAGGAACACCCAATGATAATTTATTGAAAAGGCAATTAACAATGAGGTTAATGGCAGTGATACATCCGAGCTGTGATTCAACCTGGTAAAATAATTAGTACTTTCAGAAATACATAGGGTCTTTTTTTTTTTTTACACAAAAGAATTAAATACGTAACTTTTATTGCAGTCTTGTAGGTTCATAGTTTTCCTTTAGTCTTTATTATATGAAGGTTAAGGTTTTGCCATTTTAAAGTTTTATATATGAATTCCCCACTCACAAACCCCACAGCACTACCCCCAGTGCTATCATTTCTGTGCTTCATGAGGAGCACAGCTACCACAGTGCTTCAGCTTGATTCCAGGAGGCTATTTGTATTTCGTCTTGTGCCATGTATCGTACGCATCACAACAGAAGGCGTAACCGCGTTAACCCTGCTTTCACAGCTATTTCAACATCATCTTAACACTGTACTCCTCAGGTCAATTGTTGCCAAAATGGGAAAAATCTGTCAGTGCTTTGGTGGTTAAGAGGAATCACAGGCAAAGCATGTTCAGTGGAATTAGTGCTCATAAGCAGTTTGTGGTGGGTTGACCCAGGATGGACACCAGGTACCCACCTCCATCACTGCCCTCCTCAGCTGGGCAGGGGAGAGAAAATACAATGAAAAGCTCATGGGTTGAGATAAGGACAGGAATAGATCACCCAGAAATTACAGTCATGGGTAAACCAGACTCAACTTGGGGAAAATTAATTTATTACCAATCAAATCAGAGTACGGTAATGAGAAGATAAAAACTAAATCTTAAAACACCTTCCCCTTACCCCTCCCTTCTTCCTGGCCTTAACTTTACTCCTGAGTTCTCTACCTCCTCCCCAGCAGTGGCGCAGGGGAACAGAGAATGGGGTTTGGGGTCAGTTCATCACACGCTGTCTCTGCCGCTCCTTCCTCCCCAGGGGAGGACTCCTCACACTCTGCCCCTGCTCCAGCCTGGGGTCCCTCCCACAGCAGACAGTCAACATGGGTCCCTTCCACGGGGTGCAGTCTCTCAGGAGCAGATAGCTCCAGCGTGGGTACCCTGGGGTCACCAGCCCTGCCAGCAAACCTGCTCCAGCCCGGGCTTCTCATGAGGTCACAGCCTCCTTTGGGCATCCCCTGCTCTGGCATGGGGTCCTCCCTGGGTTGCCGGGGTTGCAGCGCCTCTGGGTAGCGCATCCGCTCACCATGCTGCAGCCTCGCCCTGGATTCCCCTGTCTTGTGCATTTTTTTCCCCCCATTTCTTAAAATAAGTTATCACAGAGGTGCTACCACCGTTGCTGATGGGCTTGACCTTGGCCAGCAGTGGGTCCATCTTGGAGCCAGCTGCCGTTGGCTCTGTCAGACATAGAGGAAGCTTATATCAGCTTCTCACAGAAGCCACCCCTGTAGGCGCCCCCCCGCCCCACTACCAAAACTTTACCGTGCAAACCTGGTACACAGTTTAGTTTTTCTGTCACATACCTGAGGATGATCTTTGTAACCATTCTTGTTGTCACTGAGTCTCTCTTATTTCCTTTCTTCAAAATTAAAACTACATGTCTAGGCTCTAAGAGTATTTTACCAATTTCATCTTTGCTTAGTGAGAGGTTTAAATTATATTTGAGAAACAATGCAATTAGTGTCCAATTTGTGGCATGAATATGGTTTGAGCTCTCTTCTGGTGAGGGAAGACATCTAGAAGCAAAGGCAGCTGGCGTTCAGTAATAAGTTCTGTGACGTGAAGATATTATTATCCATATCTCATACTAAAAAAAGTGCAGTAAGTTAATTTTCCAAGCAAAAATGCATTTACGTATATAACACACTTCTGTATGATGAATGTATTAAATTCATCGAAGCATGAATTTTCATTTAAGGAGTATTACATTTTCACTGTATTTGAGTGTAACTTTGAGTTGTTTTGACATTAATAGTGACATGTTTAATAAATAAGAGGTGCATCATTAGTGACTGTTTCATTGCAACTGAACTTTTTAAGAATTCATTTCTCCTTCGTTACACACATTCAACAGCTCGAGCCATACTTTCTGTGTTTCTCAAGATGTTTTGCATTAGATCACCTGACTAAATGCATCAAAACATGAGTTATGTCATATACAAGAGAGAGGCTGGACATTGAAGGGCAAGGCCATTTTTTTTCCCCTCAGAAGTCTTGTCCCCTGATTACACCATGCAGTAGAGTACCTGTCCCTCAGCTCATGTGGTAGATGCAAATAATAAGCTAATATTCCAGCAGTAATTTACTGCATTGAAAACTATCTTCCTACTAACTGTGAAGTATTTATTTTCTTTTATCTTCTGCAGATACAGGATGCTTTAATTGGGTTAAAAATTTAAAATGCTTTTTCTTTTGTTTGAGGTGAGTTGCAATGTCCAAAAGTGAATTTTTTTCTTTTTTTTTTTTTTTTTGGGGGGGGGGGGGTAGCCTGCATATAATACATTTTCTGGTACTTCTGAACTTTTTATTGCAGGGCAGAGACAGCTGACATGCATTCTTTAGGATGTGAGTCACTTTTAGTGTAAAAATTCCAAAGTAGGGAAGCTATCACCTCTGTATTTAAATAGCTTGATAATTTGTTTTTAAGAAGTCTGGTAATTCTGCTCTTAAACAGATTCCATTTGAAGTTTCGGTATCCCTGCTCAGAAGAGAAATGCTAATATTTCACTGTATTGTCTTGCAGATTAAAAAGGTAGGACGTTATCTGTGGATTGTATATTTTCAACCCCTAAAACCTATGAATTTGCACTAGAAAAAGCCTTAGAGCACAGGCTTTGTGTTCTGGAACTGTTCATTTCCCCATCTTTCCTGTGTAT
The DNA here is from genome assembly GCA_034008185.1 of Gorsachius magnificus. Taxonomy (NCBI): domain Eukaryota; kingdom Metazoa; phylum Chordata; class Aves; order Pelecaniformes; family Ardeidae; genus Gorsachius; species Gorsachius magnificus. Next base: position 32,784,545 of record CM067087.1, read on the forward strand.
GTCCATACAGCGTTTTCCTCACAAACATTTCACATTGTGAAGCTGTTCTTTCAGTTTGTAGAAATGCCATGATTCTGTTGCAAAATTTGACATTCTTTGTAGCTGTCTCCAAACCCAACAATTTCTAATGCATGCTGTGAGGCCAAATTGTTGGATTACTTCATTTTGTGTGTCCCATGTTCCTTGCTCCTTTACTGAATGTTCTGCTCATGTTTTAAAACCAAATGGTCAGGCATAGTTTCACGTTCCTGTTCCTTTCACAAAGGCAGAAGCACTCTGACAGTGTACCTGGTACAAGGGCCATTTTCTCACTATCTTATTGTCAGCTTTCATGTACCTTTCAGTCTTTCAGTATAGGTGAGCTGAACTTTCAAACAAAGTTTCCCCTGAGTGGCCAGGGACTGTAAAACCTCTCTGTCTCTCTATGAGCAGGCTGCTCGGTCTTTGGTTTCACCTTCCTCAGCCTAAGCACTCCCCAGTGCCCTCTGTGTGGTGCTGGAGCCCAGCAGTCTGCACAAGCAGCTTGTTTCCCCTCTCTGCACACGTGGGGGAAAAAGAGAAACCCCACAAGCATGGCTGGTATTCAAACAAGTGACTTTGTTAATGCCGAAAAGAGGTCCCAGATTCCCACGTCTACTGCTGCCTTGACACCTTTTGATGACCTCTGCAGCAGAAGAAAGGAGGCTGGCTGGTGTAGGTAGGACTACAAGGAAGCTTAATATATAAAACCTCCCAAATTTCTGCATTAAGCTGGGGGGGCGGCAAGCATTATCTCCTCTGCTGTTCGTATTTCTTCTGTTTTGCATCCACTGGGACAGTCCCAACAGAATGATTATCCAGCATGTCCCTTCTAAAGGCTTTTACGTCCATCTGTCCACCCCCCCCACTTGGCCATAACCAAAGTGGTGGTGTTCTGAGGGTAATGCCGTGATTGCAAATGCTCCTGGCTTAAAATGCTGCTAATACAGACACCAGCAGTCTTCCTGTGTGAACCAAAGCTTCCAAACGTCTCTTTCAGAAGTTATTCCTTGTACTGTTTGAAAGGGTTATGTGATTGCATTTTCACATCATAGGATTTCTTATTATATCTTCTTTATCACCTTGATATACTTTCTAAGATACTTTTACTTTAAGCAAGCTGCTGGAAGGTGTGTTCAGTTAACCAGCAGCACTGTGTTTTATTGAAGAAGCCAGTTCTTTCTGGAGTGAAGGGGGTATGGGGTTGAAGGGACTTCTCCTTATTATTCAAATGTATTCATCTTTTATTTTTTTCCCCAACATACATGTCATGCACAGGCTGTTCATTTTAAGTGCTGTATATGATACCTGTCGTGCTTGCTTACTTAACCTCAGGACAGAAAGAAACGACAAAAACTGTTCTCTTGAGTAAGAATATACTTAATAATCTCAGTTGCATAATTTCTCCTCTAAAGTCTATTTTATGATGATGTGAAGGGTTTGGGTTTGGGTTGTTTTTTGCATTTTACTTTTAGTCAATAAAATTCCCAGCCTGTTATCCAACAATTATATCATGTAGCTATTATGTTACACAGCTTGATCTGACTTGTTTGACAGTTGTACAATCACAGTAGGGAGTGATAAGACATATCCTTTGTTTGTTAAAGATTTCTGTAAAACTTTAGGTGCTTTGTTGTTGTTGCTGGTATTTTGATTTGGGGTTTTTTTTTGCCCATTGGAATTATGTATCAGAAAAGCAGGGACACAGTACAGGCATTCTGGGAGGTGCTGTCCTCGACAGTGGTGGGTTCTCCTGAGCTGCAGGACAGGTGTGTCTGCCCTGGAGTGCTGTGCTCTGTTTGTTCAGATTGAAACCCCACTGGAAATGACTGTGGGCTGCTGCCCAGCCCGACTTTTCTCTCCAAGGAGACCTTAGTATGGTGTCAGTGCCTGCTTGTGAGTGAGAGGAGAGAGAGAGGAAAGAAAGAAGTCTTGTGCTGTAGAGCTTTCATTGCTATCAAAAGGATTTGGCCATGGAATGCACCCAGGATGTTCTGGAGCCTGGTAAAATAGATATAACCATTGAGACACAAACGGGTACTTGATTTATGATTTTGATCTCTTTGGAGGGTCAGAATCAAGGTGAAATAGCCCTTAGACTGCTTGTAGTGGAAAGGAACAATGTGGATTTCAGGCAAAGATAGCAAAAGTTAACAATCTATGCAGGGATCATGCTGCCTATGTGGCTGCATAGGAACCTGGGTGAAAACAGTGATTGTGCTTCTCTGACAGCCATAGAAGGCAATTCCCTCAGGTGGAATAAACTGGTTTCCCATCAAAAAAGCTTCTGAGGATGAGTCAAGCACTGTTTGACAGGAAGATTACTTTTTAAAGGCCATTCTGTGCAGAAGCAGATGGCTCACTGCACTCCTAAAGTTTGCCTCGTGCAAGTGAGAAGGCCTAAATATGTCCTAAACTGCTGCTACTATTAAGCTTCACGGATAATCCTTCCTACCTCTTGCAAACACTTCTGTCAAAGTTAGATTAACATCTTTCCTTTGGTGTAGATGAGGGCACTACTGAACTGTACTGAGAAGCAGAGCATTTTACATAACATGCAGAACATGGCAACTTTGTGTTTGTTTTCCTATCAAAGTGACTCTATATGACAATGTGTAAAGTACGTACAGATGGCAAGAGCAGTTATGTTATCAAGTTTGTTTCCTCTGCAGATGCTTACCGAAAAATAATTCTAGCTCCCCATCTAAAAGTATAAATAAACGATGAAACAGAATAGCTTTTCCCTCCACCAGCAGAACAGACACTTCAAAGTTTTTTTCTCCGAGTGCTGTTATACATGATTAAATGGGACAAGGAGTCTTCTGAAGATCACTGCATTTCTCAGTCATATGCCTTTCAAATTACATCATCCATTTAGCCTCTAATTTTTTAATGCTAATTAGATGTCCTGTTACATTCATTGTTAGAAATTTATTTGCATAGCCTGTAATCTGTTGGAGATACACAAAATAAGATGATTAATGAAGGGAAGTTTCATTTCACTGCACATCTGTGTCTAACCATGGGTCCTTAGGACATTTGGCCTTGCCTAAACCAGCTAGGAAACCTTGTTTGTCTGCAGTTTTCCAGGAAACATTTTGGGATTTGCACAGCTGAGAATGCTTGGTTTGCACTGAAAGAAACTGAAAAGCCCAGATGCAAGAAACCTTAAAAAGTAGTTAAAAAACCCCATCCTAACACCTTCCTATCAAATGGAAGAGGTTCGACTGTGATCCGACTTTTCTTTCTAATGAAAACTTTATTTGCTTATTTTTAAACCCTTTAAATAGAAATGTTAAAGAAATTTCACTTTCACGATGGTGTAAGTACAACCATATTCAAAAAGAAAAAAAAGATATGAATCTAGAAAATAGTTAAAACTACGAAATGCTTTTATTACAGAAAGAAAAAGAACAGAAAAAGTGAAATAAGAAAGTGGTACCTATGAATTCTTTATTCTGAATCTTTTTTCTTCTTGAGAGGCAAGTATTATTGCCTGCTTTTTTGAATGTTTCAGGAGTCAGTACTGTTGTGTAGGTTTTGTTCTGATAGAATTGCTTTTTATTAGTGTTTTCACATTCATGGTGTCACAGCTGGAAAATAATTTGTGAAAAAAATGAAAGTACAGAATAACAAAATAAAGCAGTACAAAATATCTACAAGAAAACAAATCCTTTTTTCCATTTTTGTGGTGTTTGCAATAAATAATGCATAAACAAAATTTCTAAATTCCTTCATCTGTAGCATGCTCATTGTTTTTACCTCTTTCCACATATAAAATGTTCATTTGCTTTATATTCAAGATGATGCTTATCAGGTTTTTTTGTGTGAAAATGAAGCATTTCTTTTAAATTCTGTTCATACAGACAAGTACTGAAAAATTAATGGCTAATTTTTTTCTTGTGTTATGTTGAACAGAAGAGGTGAAAATGTTCATCTTCTGTTGTGAGATTCAAGTGGGATTCAGTAAATATCTGCAGGTGTTTTTTTTTTCCCAAGTAATTCATAAAACAAAAATATTTCGTTTATTTAAAACACGATGAAAGTGTAATCTCTTTGACTGATAATAGATATTTAAAAAAATAACAAATGTGCTATGAGTGAATCAGAATATTGTATCTTAAGAAATACTGTTGATAAAATTTTAAAAATAATTCAGTTATTTCAGGAGCTTCCATCAAGTTCCTTACTGATATACTGCTGGGACCACTTCAGCACATTTTATTTTGACATTTGTCTGTCTTTGACCTTTTATGCCAACTTGAATGCTTGAGATAAGATCCTCACAGTCAGCTGATGCAATAACAAATAAAGCTGTGGGATGTTGTCACCTTGTCCAAGCCCTATTGCCATCTCTCAGAGGTCAGTCACTCATTTCTGCCTTCTGGTGGGAAATTCTCTCTCCAGATGTTGGCTTCCAGTGGAGGGATGAGGAGGTCTCCAAGGTATGAGGGAAGGTATGTGACACGTCTGTGCTGCTGCCCAGGCAACAAATGAAGAACATGGATAACTTTGTGTGCTAGGATGTCACAGGAGAAAAGACAGAGATCACTCAGACAGATCTGATCTAGTAGTTAGTTTACTGAGTTCTCATCAATAAATTTAGGTATCTAAAATATTTAATAAGTACAGATGGCTTAGTGGTCAATACTATTCACTACACTTGAAGTTAGTATGGGATACAAAGATTATTGCTTAAGCTTACTGTAAGTATCTTAAACGTTACATGCATGCAGAAAAATGACAAAAACCCATCAATGTCTGGTGTCAAGTAAGGGATCTCTCAGCCTTGAGGGGTAACTTTGAGAGGTGTCCTACTCAAGGGGAGATCACTGCGCAGCCAGCTGCTTTGGAGGGAGAGCTCAATGGACCCAGATGGCTGCAGATATTTATAGCGTAAAGTGGTTGATTTGCAGTCAGATTTTCTGCTGTGTTAATGCAGTTTCAGCTGCTTATCAGCCCAGTCTCCAGCCAACCTGTTTTTCTGGGTTTGGTGCTGTGTTCTCACTGATAGCCTCACACAATAGGATTAACTTTGGTTAGGGCTACTTGCCGAGCATCTGCCTGGGCCAAAGTTCAGTTAGTTCAAACAGGAGGAGTGTATCCGTCACATAGGGAAACTTTCTTGACAAAGAATTTCTTTTTAGCAAATGTTACACCAGATTTCATAGTCGCTTTCCAGTTTAATCCCCCAGCGGGCTGTGTGGTGGGTCACCCTGCACTGCTGGCCAGTGCATTCTTACTGCAGGCAGAACCCTATAGTGAACCTTCTTGCTGTTAGCGGTGGACTTAGGTCCTTTAGACCAAAAGGGGATTTAGAAGCATTCAGTATGATATGCCATGTGATGTTCAAATGCATGTGTAAAGAGCATTATAGATACCTGTCTGTGCCACAGACAATGTCTCACGGTAACGCAAAAAGCAGGATCAGAGGTAATGTGGGTTGATTCTCACATCCCTTAGCCCCCGACAGTAACATTAAATAAATTTTTTTCTTCCAGAAATTTTACCTACTGCAAAATTTAAATTCTGATTTTGCACTTGTTCTGATAGTTACACATAGCTGGAAGATGTTTAAGTAGTGTAAATCAAGTGAATCTCATTGGAGGAAATCTGCATCTGAAATATTAATCCTACAAGTTGAAAACTGGAAGATAGAGAATCCAAGATGATTGGTACAAAGCAGAGTTTTCCTTTTCTCATGTACAGGTACATTTCAGAAGCAGGAGTTCCAATAATAGTTAAAAACACCAGTGGCAATAATTTGAAAAGCTATTCATGGTAATGCGTTTCTTGGCAATTACATATCATGCCCTATACATCAGTAAGGTTGTATTAGTTCGATCTCCTAGAGGGAGAAAATCACTGATCAAACAGCCATCAGGGACTATAAATAAGGAATATCAGTCTTCAGGCTTTAATATGAATTATATAAAGATTTTTAAGTGTGGGACAGAGTGAGAGTGTGAGACTGCCTCCAGAGATTGCGTTTTAATTTATAACAAGTACCTCACAGGAAAGAGGTACTAAATGTCATTGAACAAGGGCCATTTCCCCAGAATACACAAATATGCACACAAACCTGGTATCACTCCACTGCAGCAGGGACCAGTGTATATTTTCCATCATTTTTCATGAAAGTGTAAGATGACCACTTCTGCCCAAGGACTGTTTGAAATACCACTTTTGATCTAGTGAGTAACCCTGCACTCTCTAACATTTGAGTGGGATTTTTGCACTTGGTTTAAATTTAACTAATTTGGTTTTCACAGAATCATAGAATAGTTTGGGTTGGAAGGGGTCTTTAAAGATCTGGATTCAAGTGCTGAACGGTTTACGAGGTGAAACTCCTAGATTTGCCCCACCCCAGGCTACTTTTCTACCTATGTGAAAAGCTACATGGCTTTTTATAGAGACCATAAAAATATTCTATCCATTTCTGTCTTGAGACGTTTGTTTTTCCAGCATCGCTACTGATATATTTTGCTTGCTTTGTATCATCTGTATTTTCATGTCCTATCATCTCGAAAGATGAGGTTGAGCTATTTTGATATTTGTAACCAGTCTAATTGTTCTTAGCTCTAATTGTTCTTAGCCCTAATTACAGCAACTTGATTGTACTTGAAGAGGTTTTAAGTGGAGAAATCCTGTATTCTGTGTGTTCGATGGAATTTTTCTTCTTTGTCTCATAGTCATTTATAAGATGAAATCCCACACTACTGATACAACTAGAGACCTCCTAAAGCCCCTTCCAGTCTGTGTTAATCTGGGATTTCTAAATCATATCTGTATAAACAAACCTCCGTAATTTTACTGATATCATTGAAATTTTCCTAAGCAAAAAACCCCCAAACCCAAAACAAAACAAAAAAAAAACCCCAACCACCCCCCCCAACACATTCACCACCCTGAAAGATTTAATAGACATTGCATTTAGTGTGAGTTTTGAGTTTGCCGTTTAAAATAAAAGGGTGAAAGAAATGTAGTTACTGATTTAAAACAAACAAACAAAAAAAACAAATCAAGCTGATAATATTTTTCTAGATTCTTCACTTGCTTGTCAGGTTAGACTCCTGGGTTTCATAAAGAACACTCACAACAGGACTTTGTTCCACTGTTTTCTGTAACTGATGCTAAAGGATGCAGAATTGCAGATATATTTTTAAGAGATATTCCTGTGCTTTTCCACTGTGGTTTATTGGTGTTTAGACTTTTGACATAAACTAATATTCAAGCACTATTTTTGCCTAGCTTTAGTAAAGAGGAAGGTAATGTAACAGCAGAGAAATTTTGACAAATAGAGTTTAAAATGCAGTTTAATAAACAGCAAAATAATTGAATTTGTTACATGAGTTGTGTATTGTTGAGGAAAACATAAATTCATCCAAGGTTAAGTAAAAGATCGTACTATAATGCAAAAGACTTATTTCTTGCTCAAATTAGAAAATTAATCTTAATGAAGGATCAAAAATTCCAAAGGATCCATAGATGTAAATGCATAAAATAAGTTAATATAAAGTAGAAATGGTTGAAGAACTACTCATTTTATATAAACTTGTGATAATATACATGAAATCCATGTCATATGCACTGTAACATAATTCTTTTCTAATAGGATAAGCAGGCTCCTAAAATAATCTTGTTCAGTCAGCTGGTCAAAGTGGTTATATTTCCCTTAGAAAAACAAATAAATATTTTGGTATATGTTTAGAAGTGGAACAGCTAAAAAAAATTGAAACAACTCTGTATCTGTGGATATATACTCCTGAAAGAAGGTTTTATTTAAAATATTAGCAAAATTATCTACTTGCTAGTTCATTATTTTTTTTCTTCAGCAGAATACTCTGAAACACTCTTTGCCTCTGTGGACTATTCTGCTCTAATTCACCATATCTCTGCCTCTTGCTTGTTTTCCTAGAACAAGATAGGCTTTGCATGTTTGTTTCAGAGCTCAGGCAGTCCATGCTCCGTGCAGCCACAACGGGCTCGGAGCTGGCTGGGCAACAGCTCTTCAGCAGCCGGGGCTGGGGCTGCCCCAAGGAGTGGTGCACATGGGCAATTTTGGCCTCGGCTTCTTTTGATGGCTGGTGTAGGGGGTTCCTAGTTATGGTACAACCTACAATATTGAGAATTGCTTTCCCTGTTGAAACAGAAAGTTGAGATTTCCATGCAGGTCTATGAGGAGAGGGCGCCCGGGTGTCTAGGGCAATAAGAGTTCTCCAAAAGAATTTGATGTGGCATCATTTTAGAGATTAAGGACCTTCTGACATACATGATACTTTCTCTGCATAATTCTAGTGTCACAGTTTAATAGATGGAAATAAAGAACTTGAAATGCATTAATAAGCTTGGGACTTGGAAACAACCACACATAAGAAAGGGAGGAAGGAGGCTTAGGATATTTATTAGAATGGCTGAGCCTATCTTAGGGTAACTGTTTTTAGTGTATTTTAATTGTTACTGTTAATTGCTTGAAAATGTCTTGGTATCATGTGGTGAGTATTGCACTGTATTTAATCTCTTCCTTGCTTCCTTTTTCTCTTAAAAAGATATCTTCTTTTAAAAAATAGGGTAATCTGTAAATTGCTACTGAGCTGGGCAGGAGGTATAGTCAAGTGGTGAAGATACCGTTTATATGTTAACTCTGTAATGGTGTGACATCTTGGTATGACGCATATTTAACTTGAAGTTATGTTTAGTATATGTTAAATAGCTTGTGTAAGACTAAATAAAATACAGAGAGAAGGAAAGTTCTTTTTTTCTTAAAGAAAACCAGAAATTAAAATTTCCTGTCTAAATTATGATGATTTGAATTGATGGATCCTTTAAAATTTTCTCCTATTCACCGTTACATCTTTTCAGCCAGGGGACGTGCAGAAAATACTGCAAAGCAATGATAATTATTTGAGATTAAAAACTACCACCAGAGGATTGAAACAAAGGCTGACTTACCAGATCGAACCCACCAGCCTTTACTGTAGAAAACAATGTAGTCCTCTGTCTTTGTCTTACAGCTCACTTTTCTTTTGAGCAGATTAGACAATTTCTTCTCATTGCCTTTGAATTCTAATCACACCTTTTTCCATTTCTCTCTTTCTACATGCTCTTTCTGAGAAAACTGACTATAAATGATCTGACTTATCCCATCCCTTGGCTTGCCCTCCATTCCCCCCCCTCACAACTCTGCCTTTTTATCTCTTGGCACTGGATGTGGAAGTTTCTTGCATACACTGTGTCTTGATCTTATCCTCGCCCATACACCAGTGACCTTCACTTAATTCATCTCCAGATCTCTCTTGTGCCCCTGACTTTCCCTCCCTTATCATTCTTCTGAGGCTCTCTGCTTTTTTTTTGCCACCCACAGAGTAATGAGGATGCTGTGTAGTAAAACCTTATGGCCCGTGCGAGTACCTGGAATTCATCTTCTCTTATCACTAAGCTCATCCAACGTGCCTATTACCATTGTTGTTTGGAGATAGCAAAGTCTGCTCCTGCCTCTTGTTTTCACCAAAATCTCTAAAGAGAAGAACGAGTTACAATGTTTAATTCATGCAGATATTACTGGTTTTCTGACTGCTTTTCTCCTTTTACATATTATCTCTGGTACATTCGTCTCAAAGCACAAGGTCAGCTACTGTCCTTACCTGAGTTGTTGGCAGACCCACTCTTCTACATGTTTATCTCCATCTGTCTAAATGCAATCAGTCAGTTTGCATTCAGTATAACCAACCAGAATTCTTATTCTTTACCCTTAGATTTTCATTTTAATGATTTTCTCTTTAATTTGTTAAGAAAACACTACCTTCTGTTGTCCATTTAGGCCATATTATGCATATCATCCTTCATCTTCTCTGGCTTGCAATATCCAGGCCCAACACACACGGCATCTCCAACACTGTTTCTTTTCTTTCTATGTGTTATAACTGAAATCTATCTACTGATTCCATCCCTTGGATGTGACAAATACTAAATGCTTTGCTTGTATTCGATTTCAGTGCCACTTTCAGCTACAGAGATCTTTCTCCAGGCTTGTTCCAGGCAGTCCCTATTAGTCCCTCTCTGTGGAAATATTTCCTCCCAAACAAGCTGCTCTCCACAGGGTAGCCACATGCACTCTTAGTTGCTTTTGAAATATCAACCCTCATTTCCAGTTCGCCCAGGATATTAGCCTTCATTCCTTGTTAAAACTCTCAAATATGCATGTTTTTCCTCTTGCCATGCTTCCTCAGAATCTTGGAATATTAACTTGCCAAAATACCTCATTACTCCCTTTCAGATACTACTGCAAAACCTACATGTTTTTACTGTCCTGATTAAAATAATTCTGACAATGTTAAATGCAGAAGTGCGCCAAGGTTGCTGCTTGTCACTACCCAGTTTTTGCATTTGCCTTTGCCTTTTTCATGTGGTTTCTCTTAAACTTGGACTGAAAGTTGTTTAGGACCAGACCTCCTTTTTTTAATGAACCGATTCATAGTAGAAGTTGTTTCCTTTGTGCTTTTGCCCTTAGAAAGCACACACTTTGTAGGAGAATTTTTTTCAATCGTCTTGCAAGATCATCATCTGTCCCCCCTCCGCATAAGCAAGAGTGTAACTTTCCCATGTGCGTTTCTCATTAAGGCCTGACTATTCCCATGAGAAGTTCAGAATCTCTCTATTTCTGCTAGATTAGAAATCTAGACAGATGCAATTAGAAAGTAGATGATAATAAACTGTTTGATGTCAAAGCCTTTGAAATTGTTTTCATTCCAGCCATCCTTAAATTCAGTCTCTTATTCCTTTTTTCTAAAGTGCATTTTCTTGAAATAAGGATATTTGCTTGTCACTATAAGGCAGACATGCAGAAGTTGAGCATAATGTGTTTATCTTTCTCTGAGTTTCACCAGGCTGCTGGTTCTAAAAAATCAAATTTGAAGTCTGTAATTTCTCAGAGGTCTTTAATTTTCTTTTTAACAGAGTCTGCTCAATTTCTAATTTCCATTATTATTTCCCTCTGGTGATGCCTCCGCAGACCTACAAAAGCAGAAAATTAGAGATGAGTTGAATATGGAAGATCTCCAGGGTCTTTGGAAAAACAAGCATAACTCTCTCCAACAGCCCTAAACAAACAGTAACATATTGTTTAGGTATGCGTAGGTATAGCTTCAAAATATTTGCGTGTGAAAGAAAATAGCTAAAAAAGAAATATAAGCAGTTTGGATTAATCATAGTTCAGTTTTTATGTCTGTGTGTTGTAAATTCAAACGTGCCAATTTTCTGCCGTTTCCTAACTCTCATTTCTGGTATGTTGTAAGAGGCTAGTACTGCGTACAATATCCTAGAAAGAAATTTATGGGGAAGTTCTGAATAACTGCCTTGTTCTAGCTCATCTGAAGTGATTTTTTCTTTCTTCATGAGGAAAAAAATAGTGATGCCTGACCTTCAGTAAGTAGGATTTGTAACCCTGGAAATGTGAGGAGTTCATTTCAGCACAAAGTTATATTGAAAGACAGCCCATGGGATGAAGTTTCAGGATATTTTTTTACCACAGTGGTTTAAGAATCTGCAGTATCTGTGCTTTAATGTTAAAAGGGAAAGAGAACGCTGCAGTGAAATGCTAACAAGAAATCCATTATTGCCTAGATACAAAACTTGCATCTTTGGAAAGCATGATCAGTTGCTCTTTGGTTTTGAAACCCTCAATTCTGATGCTTCACCAAAAGGTTTTGTTAGGTACGGCCAGGACTGTGTACATCCCAACTGTGCTGAACACACAGGTACCTAAGGTCCATCGTACAAGAGTTTGGGCCCCGCATCTCAGTTCTCATAGGTGTCCACTTTTAGCTGTTGGATAAAAGTGGGAGAGTCATAATGTCTATATATCAGGCTTGCTTAAATATGGTTCCAGACTGCAGAAGGATGCTGTTTGTGCTTTGAACTTGAGCCAGAAATCAATAAAAGCATCAGAATTTCCTCCTAACACTATGATAATTTCCCATTCAGAGGAGCTGCCCACTCAACACGTTGGTTTGTAGGAAATCTTGTTATTTACTGTTTACAACTCAGCGAACACTGGTATTACACAATTCCCCCTGCTAATGTTCCCCCAGATATCAACCGTCTTTTCTCTCAGGTAGCACAACTGATAAATTCAGCCCTGTATCTTACAGCTTATGTTTAGCTTAGAAGATTATTGATTCTGTTTCAGAAAAGTTTTCATGCTTAAAACTTGGGGTTTTTTCCTCTGAATGATGTCTGTTAGCCTAACGAAGATATAACTGCTACCCAAAAACTTTGCCTTATTAAAGCATATATACTTAGAGTATTATGACTATGGCAACATTCCTGCCAATTCTGCATGGTTGCTGTATATGGAATGTGTAATTAGAAGGTGTGACTTTACCATAAAGTAAAGCATGTGTGAGTGAAGTCCTTTGACTCTCGCAGAGAGTGTCGTAAAAGACACAGTTGAAAGTTGGCTGCAAATGCCACCGGTCAGTGCTCTGTCTGCAGAACAGGTTGGCTATGCTAACTCAACCATTTGGCCATGTGAAGAGTCAGGGGGGGCCTTGTAGCACCTTATCGGGGAAGAGCTCTCAGAATATGCATATACTAACAGAGATCTTGGAATTAAAGGGAAGACTTTGAGCAGCCCATGAGCTAAACCAATTAAGTATTTATGAACAAATAATTCAAGCAGGAATATTTTTCTAACAATTTTGAGAACTGTAAGACCTCTTGGAATATCCCATGATCTAGGTAACATAAGTGCTTATAGCAGTGCAATAAAAGTATGTGCAGCTTGCCCAAATTCTCTTAACTATGCTTGCCAACAATAGGTTGTCCAACTCTTGACTATGAAACTTGCTTTTTATATGCATATTGGGAATTTTTATTGCATATATGTGTTATATGATCCATAGAACAACATCTCAAATACTGAGTATCTGAAACAGACTCATTTATATTTTTTATTCCTGGTTTAAAATGCTGCTTCATTTCACCTTTTCCTCAAGATGTGATGTTAATTCATTTTATAAAGGCCTGTCATATCAGTTTCATTTTAAATGGGGTGTATATAATTTCTTTAAAGGGGAAAAAATCTGTTACTTGTGAAAATTATTTTTAATGTAACTTGGCTAAGCTGCAGATTGAATGAATTTTAAACTAGTCTAAGTGCAAAATTTAATTTTGGGTGATTTCATTGACCTAAAGGATTTTATGACTAATTTGGCTTCTCTGGAGTTTTGACATTATTGCCTGAGCTCTTAAAAAAAAAAAAAAAAAAATAGGCTGGACTTTTGATAACCCTTATAATTAAATTTCAGTGACATCCGCAATGTGATGAGACTGTTAATACGGGTCCAGAACATCAAGGCCTGAGGCCATGTCTCCAGCAAATCGATCTGCAGCCTTGCTCCCATGTGTTGGGGGGGGGCTTGGTGGACACAACAGCAGCCACACAGACCTTTGCCCTCAAAGGATTTGGCTTCAAGGGCTCTGGCTGCTGCCTAACGCTGGCTGAGCTGCGCTAGTACCAGAGGCAGTTAAGTCTTCTGCTATTCCTATTTGTAGATTCCTATTTATGTAGATTTGGCCAGGGACAAAAGCTAAAATGCCAGCATCTGTTATCACTTCTGTTTTCTCATGATTTTGAGCTCTGCTTTTGGGAACAAAAAGATTCCAGGTGACTTGGATTTTTGTCGAAACATCTACATGCTTAGGTTGAAAAATACATCAAAACATCAGAGAAACATTTTTCTCTGATAGCTTCTGAGAGCATCAGCTAGCTTGTTTGGTTTTGGTTTTTTAAGATCTTGAGAGGCACAGTGGCCTGATTCAGAAGGATCAGGAAGAAGCAGTCACAGACACAGACCTTCCTTTGGCCTGCTCTCACCATTGAGCATATTACAGTGCATCAGTGTGAATGAGCAGAAGGGAAATCTTTGCAAGTTTTATGTTGGGAGCATAGTTGTGCTTTGGACAACCTGAAAAATTCCATGTGCACGATATATATGAAACTGTTGTATAAACTCCTGTGTTTCACTAGTCCATCATCCATGAGCTTTCCTTACCTGGTGGGATTTGCTCAGTTACTGCCTATATCGGAAACAAGCAAAAGGGTTTTCTGCATTAGTCTCATTAGCAAATGCTAGGCACTTGCCTAAAGGAAAAGGGAGCTTTTGAAAGCCACCCAAAAGAAAACAGAAGGGCCTCAACAGAGTTCAAACAAGCTTGCAGGCTTTTAAAGCCACATGCTGGTGATACTGGTTGGTGGCATACACTTGATGGTAGTACAGCTATGTAGACTTTAAAGAGAACAGTATATTTTCTAGTATGTTTATAATCAGTTCTGTAAGAAACAGCATGTTGTCATGTCATAGCGTTAAGCAAGATTTCAGATGCTCTTTTACACACAACCCCAGCAGAGTGAAATATGTCCTTTTCCAAAGGCTGGTGCTCAGATGAAATTCTGAGGTTTGTGTGATAATCCTTTAACTGGCCAGGTCTTTGGGTTACTGATGGTTCAAGCCAGAAGCTTTTGCACTTGGCTGTTCAGGTACGAAGTTTTTGGAATAGATGAAACTTCATTTTAAATTCAGTCTGGCATTTTTCTCATTCAGAATCTGTGGCAACATGACAAGAGGTGTTTATATTTGATTAACAACTAGCCTAAAAAGCTTTTCCTTCAAATGAGGGAGAACTTTTCAACTAAGTTTTTCTTATATAGCTATATTGGTTTTGGTTGGTTAGTTTTCTTTTAATTCATGGCTGTACATGTTCTGAAGAAATAAGTGGTCCGATATCTTGGATTCTGATGTGGTCTTATTCAGTGAAAGGCATAATGGCTACCGTATAACTGTCAAACCTGAATCACCGGACTGATTCTCAGAAAAATTTCAGGTGCATAGATGCTTTCTGAACAAGGAGGCAGTATAGTGTGATTTCTTTTTTCTTGTTCCTAGAAGTCAGATGAAGTGTGTGGAAGTTAAGACTTGTACACTATGCTTAAGTTGTGATATTTATGGTGGAAAAGGGGGTAAGTCCCTTATTTATTAAAATATCAGGAGAATCATCATGGCAAAATAAGTTTCTCTCAAGTATGTTTAAGAAAGATAGTATAATTTTATTATATTACTTTTATTTTGCCTTTGTTAAGTTCTGATGGTATGATTTCCATATTTATTCAAATACTGAAAAATGTTTGTTGATTGGCAAATTTTACTCTGCTCCCCTGCAATATTAATATAGATGAATTGTAGAGGTGAAATTTGGATTCAGTGCTTCTCAATGCTGTGGGTTTGGTTTTGCTCATATTTTTCAAAGTTAATTTCTGGTTCAAATTTATTCTTAGTAAGATATTTAAATAAATATTTTAAAAGTGATAGGTGGAATGGGGTGTCTTTTACTACCAACTTTATGGCCATGAAATGTAATAGTTTAGGGGTAGAACCTAGTTATATTCTTATGTATAGCCGTACATTGAAATTCTTCTAAAAAATATTTTTTCCTGAAACACTGAAGGATGGACTAATTAAACTAATGTTTATGAGAGTTTTGGCTAAACAGATCAGTTTACTGAATCCAAGTTAAATCAACATCTGTCCACATGGGGGATTGCATTTATACTGATTTTAAAAATGATATCGTATAAGCAGGTGATTGATTCAAATGCATGCATAAAATTTAAATCCTTGTTTGTTTATTCTCCTGTTCCAAATCATATTATGAATTATGACAATTTGCTGTTATTCAGGCAAAGCCTAATGGGAATTTTCTTGAGAAATTCTTTCTGTATTATTCCCAGTGGCCGGGTAAACAAGAGATGGTATTGACTTTTTTTTTTACAGTGCTGATATCTTTTAATGTGGCATCAGATAGCAAATTTTAAATCAGATGTTCAGTTTGCCATCTACCCAGATATTTGGTCTATTCATATTAAAAGAGAGATTAAAATAAGGGACTGTGTGAAACAAAGCATGACAGTGAAAGTAATCAACTTATTTTTATTTTGGGGGAGGGTATCTATCTGTGATGATCGTACAGACAGTTTTCAATATGGAATGAGCTTAGGACTTATCTTGTTTCTTATTTCAGAGTAATAATGTTGCTTCTTATAGCAAAATAAGTATATAAATTAATCAACTGAGATAAGATAGGGTTACCCCATCATCCAAATATTATCATCTATGGGTTGTTTCAAAATTAATTTTAAACAGATTCTGTCACATGGTTCTTAAATTCAGTGGTAAAATTCTTGAGAAGTGGGGAATTACTGAAGAAGCCGTTTTGAAGAGAAATGACTGTCTCTCGTGCTCTTACCGACCCTGTAAGCAGAAGGATCTTTTTGCAGTTTTGATCTTGCCTTCCTTGGGTGAGGATAGTCCAGCTGCCTTGGCTACTCTGAAAAAATCTTTATCTCATGGTTCTCAAAAAGTTACACTGTCTTCTCCTTTAGCCCCATATGTTGAAGGGACTTATGTATTGTGAAAAATGGCACTTGATGCAAAAAACGGTTTGTTTTTTTTGTTTGGACTGTCAAGGTACCTAAATTGGAACTGATCAGAAACTATTCTGATTAAACAGATATTTTGCCAGGAAAATGCTCATTAGTGAAACACAGGCTTTCCTCAGGAGCATACCAGTTTTGAAAACTTGTTGGTTTAGTCTCATCTCCATAATGGAGTTGTGGTTTAATTCAGGATGACACTTTTCTTCATTAAATTTGTGTTGAGAAGTGGTGTCTGATGCTGCAAAATCTTTCAGTACACGTCTTACATTAACTTGCCAGCCATCAGGCTCATGAATATGGTCAGTTGTGCTTTCCTGTTGGGTGAGTTAGATTTTCATCCAGCACAAAGCCTGACTCCATAGCCAGTGTTCATAGGAGATGTGGTGAATGTTGTTTCAACACAAGCTCCTTTTCTTCTCTATCTACATGCAGCAAAGCAACTCCAATGGGAATTATTCATACCCGGCAAACCAAGGCAGGGCAGTCAATGTTCTTGTTTCAGATATTGGGTAATGGCAGCAGAAGGATTTCATTGCAGGCGTTAGACAGTTGGTGGTTTAAGCCCAGGGTAGATCTTTCCCTGTGTAGAATTTGGAAGAGTCTTGGTTTCATGATAATGCAGAGAGGGGAGATTTTTTTAATATGTGACGACGTTTGTCAACATGGGAAAATACTTTCCCATTCAAAATTATTTTCAGCTCCTGGTAGGACTGTGTGTGTTTGGGAATCTATTGCAAAAGTTTTTATTATATTCTGTGATCTTCAGTTTCTGCTATATGTAAAAAACATAAAGAAATTATTATGGGGTTTGATGCATCCATTCCTACACAGAAACTTGTGTTATGTTTTGTGAATCAGCATCAATGTAAAAGTTAACCCCTTAAGACTGCATGCTAATAGGTCAAAGGAAAAATAATTCGGGAGAAATAGTAGGTTGCTTTGCCAAACTTCATTTAAACACAATTAAGTTTTCTTTGCACTTCAATAAAATGCCATAAACTTTTATATCTTCCAAGTTATGATCTTGCCCTCTCTACAGAGTTAATTAAAGCTGTCGAATGGTGTAGTCAATAAAATGGGCATAAAAAAAAATAAGCAGCAATACCTGTCTAGCACTGGCTCATCTTGCAATCAATGGACATTTATAGTTTTATTCAGCACCAGACCTGATTTTAGAAAAGCACACATCTAGATACCAATAAAATTGGATATTTGGTGGAACTTGAAAGAAGAGTAACAGGATTGAAAATTTGTTTAGCAGCAACTAATAAATCTTTGATACATGGATAAGAGTCTTAACCTTGTGTCTAATGTTTATGTCCTTGTCTTATTCAGAACTAGATTTGTCTTATTTGCAGCTGAATATAGAATAATAGCATTTAACAGGTAGCAATATAATGGATGCTGCTCCACTGTATCTGAGCATGCAGAAACCTTTTCGGGAGCAGGGAAGACCAGCCAGCTTGTTTTGGACTGTGAGGACACCTTAGCAACTTAAATGTTACCCAACAATTTGTCTCAAAAACCAGCGTCCAAGGCAACTTCTGGAACAATTTAGGATATGCAGAATGAAGTTGTGTACTTTGGCATTGTCAAGGATATAGTTAATAACAGTGCAGAATTCTTTATTCAATTCCTTCCCTGCCTTGTTTCTTACTGCATTTGCACTTAATTTTTTTCAGTCTGTGCTCATAGTCCCCAAACCATACTTTTAATATCTTGGTAAAAAATGTTATTTATCGGACTTCTGAGGTTACTTTCTTTAAGTCCCTGTATTGCTTTTGAAGAATTTGAGTTGAAATATTGCCTCAGCCTGATTGTTTATCTCATGAGACTTGTTGAAATAACACACAAAGTCTATGTCTGGATGCCACAAGAAAATACCAACAGACTTAAGTTTTCTTTTCTGTTGCTAATGTTATTCCTAGTATATAAATTGCATGGCTGAACATTAAAATAAGAATGGAGCTTAGTGAAGAGGAGTCTGAAAATATGGGTGTCTTTTTAAAGTACCTTGCTGGGTGACTGAGTTAAATCTATGAAATCATAAGCCCTTTCATAAAGGCTACTGAAGGAAATGCAAGCATGTGCAAAGCCAATGCAGTTTACGAAGAATTTGTGATCGTACAGACTAACCCTGTGTCCTGGTTTCAGCTGGGATAGAGTTAATTTTCTTCCTAGCAGCTGTCGTAGCACTGTGCTTTGGATTTAGGATGAGAAGACTGTTGATAACCCCCTGATGGTTCAGTTGTTGCTGAGCAGGACTTACACTGATCAAGGACTTTTCAGCTTCCCCTGCTCTGCCAGGTGCAGAAGAAGGTGGAGGGGGCATGGCCAGGACAGCTGACCCCAACTGGTTCAAGGGCTATTCCAGACAATATGATGTCATGCTTGGGGGAGTTGGCCAGGGAGCAGCAATCGCTGCTCGGGACAGGCTGGGCATTGGGTGAGCAATTTCATTGTGCATCACTTGTTTTGTATATTCTGCATATTCTTTTACCATTATTATTATTACTGTCTTTCTTTTCCTCGCTGTTTTATTGAACTGTTTTTATCTCAATTCATGGGTTTTACTTTTTTCCGAATCTCTTGTCCATCCCACTGAGCTGGGCGGGAGTGAGCAAGCGGCTGTGTGGTGTTCAGCAGCCTGCCGGGTTAAACCATGAAACCATATAATTACAAGTAATCAAAAAGATTAACAGAATCTGAAAACTACCTATTAGAGATACCAAAGGTAATTAAAAACAAACAGAAAACCCCTAACATTTTCCTTTGCAACAACTCTTGTTAAATCATAAGAAAATGATAAATGGTTTTCATTTTTAGAAAGATAATAAGCTTTTAAAATATCTTGAATTATCATGTCAGGTCCAAAGCTTTCAGCAAGGCTCATTGCCTGCTGCCGATGCAGAGTCTGGACATGGTAGTGCTAAATGTTTGAGTTCTGCTTACAAAAAAGATGCCGAGTTTAAAGTAATCTTTGAAGTCCAGTGATAAAGCTGATATTGCTTTGGTTACAATTAACATTCGAAAGAGGATAGTAACAGATAGACTCTGAAATGAGTAAGTTCTGCCAAATGAGTTACTCGTGTATTGAATGCCTATATTTCAGCAGTTGTCACCTTTAATATATTACCTTTAAATAATTTATTTTAAAAATATTAAAAACACAAGCTCATCTAAAAGAAGATCAGGGAAATTAAAGGAAATGTCAACGGCAATCTGGAATTTGCTAGTGTGAAATCCAAGTACAGAAGGTACTTTCATGCACTGTAACAACAAACAGAAAGCAGGCCATGTTTTCAACACAGCAAAGTGAATGAAAAATAATTCATACTGAGGATGCGACACCCTTCTCTCTCTCCCCTGTATTTTGCTAGATTAGCAGTTCAAATGGAAAATTAAGGACCCCTGGAGATAGTACAGGAATCCAAAATTTGTGTGACAAGCTTTTTATCCGTTTTATCCCTTACCTATTTTCTTTCTACATGTAATAAACCATGCAATAACGCTTTAACCTGTGAAGCATCAAAACCCTTTGGGCTTCACCATGTGCGGTTAACTGGAGTTGACTTAATTTGGTAACGGTGCCGTCCTTTTTAAATGGTTGTGTTTTCTTTCTCATTCCCAGTTAAAGCTAGATTTTTTGCACCTCTAAGAAGATTTGAAACAGTTTATGTCTGTTTCATGTCATGTTATAACAAGTTGTCCTTTATCCTGATTGCTAAATTACACATTCAAATGAGACACAATTTTAATAGCCCATAGCATTTACATTTACCTGTATTTATTCCATTGTTAAAAATAATGAAAAATAATATACTAATTATACAAATGAAATTATAGAGAAGACTATGCACTGTATTTAAATATTTCATTACACTGTCCAGGATAGAGAATTCATTAAGCTGTGTATTATGGCATACATATTATAAAACTAGAACTCCATTTCATAAACCTTAAAAAATTCTTGGCCAATATAATTTTTAATTGGTGAGTATGATCAAACAGGTTAACTTGAAGAAAACCTAGACTTAAATGTGTTGGCTTAGCTGTGATATTTGATACAGACTATCAACTGTGAATTTCTCCTTGCTGGGATTACAAAGTACTGGAGAACTGCTTCTCCATGTTCATTCACTCTCCAATTCCTGAGCAAGTAAAGTTTTTTTTCTTTATTGTTCCTTCAGGAGGTCAGGAACCTCTTCTAATTTGTATTTCCCAAATTCCTTCCCTTTTTGGTAGCCTTTTTGTTGTATTGGAGTGTTTATGCAAATCCCAAAGCAAGTACCTGTACTGTTTGTGATCTTTTTGCCCTTGCTTTCAAGTCTTGGGGAATTTGAGCTTCACTCGCACGAAGAGTATTCAAGGAAAAGTTAAGATGAAATGTTTGTGTAATCACTGAAAATGAATTCCAAGTTACATACCCGGCTGTAAAATCTATGGTTTCACTGAGTAATTGTGCTGAGTTCAAAGAGCACAGCGCATAATCTGCAAATACTACAAATAGCTAAGGAGTTCTTACTGAGCAGTAGATGACAGACATGTTATCACCAATATGGATAGTTTTTATTCCATGAACTGATATCTCATGTCTAAGCTACCAGGTAATCTTATTTTCCATGTTGTTACTGATATCTTCTAAAGAGAGGAAAATATTTCCATCTGTTGTCAGTAAGGAGAGTAGAGTCTTTGTAGGGCCTGTCAAAGCCGCACGTGGTAGCAAGTTGGGCATTGATAAGTAATTTACATTCCTGGAGAGAGACTTGCAATGCATGTTGTTGAAGAGCTTGTGTTTTCAAGTTGTTCAAAGCACACTTATATTACCTCTCTGCAAATTTTCCTAACAGAACATATTGTCCATTGCCCTCATGGTAAGAAATCAGTTCTTTCCTTTAGAAGAGGAAACCAGCAGGAGGAAGAGAAGAGAGAATATTTATGCAAATAACTACCAGAAAGAGCAAGCCAATTCTGTTTTCGTACAGCTATCTTGTATTTGGTCCTAGTAGGAATCTCAGAATAAATTGAAGTAAGTCAATTTATATAAGTTACTTAGAAATTTAAGTACATTTAGTTCTGTTTGAACTGGTCTTAGAATATACTACTTTACTACAGTGCTGCAGTGGGAAGAGTGTGATTAATTCTTGTTAGTTTAAAGTATACTAGGATATTATCTTTCTATTCTTCTCATAGAATTAAATAACTGAAATATCTTATTGTAGGGTAAAATATTTTATTTTAAAACTTGAGGTCCACCATGAGAGTAAAATACTTCAATGAAAAGGCTGCCCAATTTTTATGTGATACACGAGAGTCCATTACGCATGTGGAAGTTTAAATTCAAACTGTAAAGCGTCTTGATTTGCACCGGTCAGTCTTAGCAGTTCAATAAAAGCCTTTGCGGTAGGCAAGCTGGTAATTGCTTAGCTGAAACATAAGTTGTCATTTCCTAAGAACAATTTTAATACAATTTATTATGGTTAATGTTTACAGCTGGTATTCCAGGTTACTGATAAAGTTATCACTATTATAGTCATGATGATTTGCACTTTCTGTGCTATTTGATCATTAGGATGAGTGATGAGTCACTCTATCTGAATAGGCACGCAAGTGCCTTTGCTCTAGTAAAGTCTATTTTCCAAGGGTATCTCAATGGCTGAGTGTATATGAAAGTATATAAGCAAGTAAGAGAACACCTAATAAGGTTGTTGGTGTGCGTTGAAACTAGCCATCCGTTTTTAATCACTGAATGCCCTGAATCTGCACCTACTTTCCTCTATACTGGTAGAATTGCACAGTACCCTGCAACTGCAGTGACTTGTTTCCCTATCCAGCAATTTCTGGGAAGCAGGACACTGCAGTTGTTGGGTACTGTGCAATCCTACTGGGATGGGAGTTGCAGAGGACTCAAAAAAGATACTTCTGAAAATTCATGGCTGCGTGCTTGGGGCACTTTCTGAATTTGGTGCTTATTCATTGCTCAGTTATGGACATTTGTGCTGCGCATTTTGAAAAGCAATCTGAAACATCTGTAGGAGAGGAGCAGAGCAGAAAGCCAGACACTGACAGTGGTGGTCTGGTTTTTGCTAGAGTGTTGATCCTGCTTGGTTACATCCTTGTCAGGGAAGTGCAAAATCTCTGAGCAGCAGCTCTGAGATTAACTCCCTTGTGGATGGCAAGTCCTCGGTAAGTGTGCAGTCACACTGCAGTGCTGCTGCTGTCTCATTTTTGCCACTGGGATAGTTCGGGTCCCTTTGCAACTTGCAGACCTTGAAAACTCTCTTTGGAGGTCTCTTTATTCCACCCCATTTTTAGAAATAATCCTTCAGAGATCTCTCTTTATCTAGATTTCCTCTGTCCCTCAGAATAGTGTTGCATTTAAAAAATTGTTCCCTTTTCTGGACCTCAGGTCTGCCAGATTTCCTCTGCCTGGGGGTACAGATAGCCATGATGGAAAGCTCAATGGGAGGTATATGTCTATCACATTACTTGAAATGAGAAAGTTATTAGATATCAGTGACTTTTATGCTGTACTTACTGTGGGGAAAAAAATATATAGTTTTTTCTTGTAAAAGGCTCATTCTTGCAAATTCTATAATCTGACTGGAAATCTATCAAAAGAGAATAGTAAAGGAATTGGACGACCTAGAATTAATCCCTGTTAAGGCTAAATTGGGTCAGATGGTGGTCAAAATGCCAGTTGTTTGGACAGAGCTGCGCTATGTGGCTGTGCATTGTACTTGGATTATCCTTTGGACGTGGGTTGTGGTGAATGAGGTTAGCAGTAAAAATGTGTCTCTCTTATGACTGTAACAGGGCAGTAAAAAGTTACCATATCCTATGGAGTACACATATTAATAGGTAATTGTTTTCACTTGGAATTTAATTAGTCTCAGATTATCCTTCTTGCTTTATCGATATCATTTTGATTAGATAGAAGATTGATTTTGCATGGAGTTGTGCTCTAAGAGCTGTCATCTGAAGTTTCAGGGAAAGTAGCATTCAGTTTTCCCATCCTAATTGCAATGTCATATTCAAATGCTTAGATAAAATATAGCCTTCAGGTGAGAGATTTTCTGAGTATCATCATGGTCTTTAATTGTGTATGGAGTAGAAAGGAATGGTCATAGCCTTTCATTTTTCTCTATATTGGCTAAAATATAGTATAGGAGCCATAGAAGAACAAAATTTTATTTGCTTTACAAATGCACAAGCATAAACTTTGCAGGATTAATTATAAATTGAAGCCATAGAAACATAAATGCATTGTGCCTCATTCTCCTCCAAAATCACCTTATGACTTCGCTGGGAACTGGGCATAAAACGGTAGCAGAGAATGCACCCTGCAGCCATATCAGTAATCCCAGCTTTCCAACTTCAAATCGTTTTTGGAAAATAATTTTGAACTCCTCCCCCCCCACCGCCCACACCACCCACCCACCCACCCCCCGCATTATGGTATTATAATAAGTATATTTCTGTTTTCAGAATGAATCAGATCATTTTTTTTCATATTTTTTGAATTTTGTCTCACCTAATCAACGGAATTGACAAAAAAAGCCAACAAACAGAATGCAGAAAGTCAAGTTCAGGATAATAAAATAGATAAATAACTAAGTAGAAAAATAATTTTTTGGTCTGAATTAGGACAGGTTGTATCTTCACATCAGACTTTACTGGCTAAAATACCACATTTTTTTATTCACATGCGCACTAACAAGAGTGGAGGTTAAGGCTGCAGATAGATGGAGATATCTTTTATTGACTCCACGAAAATTCAGTAGGTCAGAGCTCCTCTAGTTCTCTCCTATTTCTGTTCTAGAGTTTCTGTGTCTCTGAAAATTTACTATCGAGTAAATACCCAGGCTGTGAGACACATGGAACTAGAGAAAAGAATTCACATTTTTGGAGGACCAGAGAATCCAAGTAAGTCTGAAAGTTACTTCTGAATATGACTAGGGGGTAACCACTAAGCCTGAGGATGGAGACCCTTTGCACAGTTAAAAAATCTGTTTCTGTAATGAATATGTAATTTAATGTCCTTCCTGATGCTTGTCTTCATGTGGGATAAGGTGTGTAACCCCAACTCTACTCGCTTGGTCTCACCTACAGCCTTTCAGTCTCTTCTTGAGTTCCGTGCAGTGACAAAAAAAGGGCAAATACCAGATGGATAATACCATTCAAATTATGGATACCAGATGTGTAATACCTGTATTCTGCTATTGAATAGGATTGTCACTGGAGATGTGAATAGATAAAAGAAATCTGAATGCTTTTAAAAGAAACACATTTACAAAAACAGCCAGCAGCTTGGAAATCTTCTGTAAAAGATCCTGACTACTAAACCAGAATGATGTAATGGTCTCTATTACTTACAGGAGCCCTCACAATAGAAAAAACTAGAAAAATCAATACCCTTCTTCAGTATAGTCAAAGCTTGAAATATTTCGATTCAGCAAACAGTGGTGGATTTTATTTAAAGAAAGCAAACGATTTCTCATGCCAGGACTAAATAAGTCTTTTTTGTTTGTTTGTTTTTCATGAAAAAGATTAAAAACCCTGAACTGGATAGTTTAATGCAGGTGCAATTGGTAGAAAGGAGCCACAAATCTGGGTTAATGTTGTGTATAAGTCCAGAATAAGTTTCACAGCTTCCAAGTGGCTGAAGAAAGGCTAGACTCAAAGGTAAATAATAATAATAATAATAATAAAAAAATTACAATGAATACCATAATGACTCTTAGTAAGGCTGGAAATATAAAGTCTACCTTGCAAATGCTGCAGTGCATGACAGCATGTTTCTACAACCTTAATGTGTTTCAGGCAGGAGAGGATGTTGCAACAAGAAAGATGATCAAGATTTGGTTTGGCATTTATTTAGCTTCAATTTATTCATTATGGTTCTATTCCTTCTTCTATTTTCATTCTTACTTATTAAATAGAAGCTTTAAATGTAAACTCTTAAAGAAAGCATTTGTCTCCCCAGTGAGATCTCTGCTATGGACTAGACACATTCATATTGTACATAGCAATTTTATCCACTCATAATCGAACTCTACCAGTGTGTGTGCTTGCAGACTTGTGAGGTCAGAAGGGTTGTCATTTTATTGCTTAAGGAAAAAGAAAGGAGGAAATAAGAGACCTTCAGCCCTCTGCAGTGTGAAATTTTCCATTAAAAAAAAAAAAATCTGTCTGAAAAAAACCCCAACTATCTGTCTTCCTGTCACCCAACTGTACGTTCATAATCATATGCATATTTTTCTTAGCAAGAAGATACGAGTCACTGCAAAGCTACTTCTTGAGAGAGGGAGCCCAGCAATGCTGCTGACAGTCTACTTGCCAGGACAGGAGTCGATCTGAGCTATGGCTATGCCCTAATTACTGGCATGTCATGCCTTGCTTAGAGTATTTGCTGAATTCATTCTTTCCAGCCCCTTCTCTAACCTACACAAGGATGTGTAATTTGAAGGAGTTTGAGAGCTAATGGTCTCTGTGTGGTCTTAACAGGAAATGTTCAATATAAAATAGGGAAACTCAGTTGAAGAGGTTTTAGAAATAGTGCAGGTTCTTCACTGACACACAATGTAGAACAGGTTCACCTGGGCCTTAGTGAAAGGAAAGATGTCTGTCCTCATTCTTACACATTTCTGCTCTAAGCTAACACAGAAAGTTTAAGAACCAGGGCTCCACCAGCCACCGTTGCCATACCGCTCTGTCGTAGCTCTCTGCATCTCTGTTTGCAGCTGAACAGGATGCACCTCTTTGTCTTTCCATGTGTCAGATTTTGTCCTGCTTAGATAGCCATGGTGCACACATATATAGTAATGATTTTATGTTAGCTGTTGACCTTGGGTTCGTCAGTGAAGGTCTCCATATTTGAGTCATTCTGTCCTCAGGGCTGCAGTCTGCAGTTCTGACATTTACTGCATGGAGCAAGTAATTAGGAAGTCTGGAGGAATATCTGGGTAGGGAGGAAACATGACATTGAAATCTGAAAGGATTAAAAAATGTCAACTTTCATCTCTGATGAAAGAAAATGTGCCAGAGCCACCTTCAGAAATCTTGGAAGTTCTGAAGGCTGTGGCCAATGTGTGCAGAAGGATGGTAGAAAGAAATTCAGGGAGCAGGATCAGTAAACTTGGAAAACTGAAATGGCTTAACTGGAAAATAACAGCTGAAAATGTTCAAAAAAGGACAATAAAATTCAGCCAATGAATCTCAAACCTTCCCGACCACTGATATTGTCTCATTGGACATCTTACTGTGAAGCAGTTTTGAAGGTCACAACTATAGTGATAATACATCTGATGCAAGAGGTAAAGCACTATGATGCTTGTTTGTTGATTGGTGAGGAAAGCTTGTACATGCAAATTGAAACCTCTTAATTTATTCAGAAGCTATTGGTCTACTCCAGTGACACAGTTTTAACATCTTGTAAATACAACTTGGTAGATGAAAATATTTGACATACATGCCAACAGTATTAAAATAGGAGATAGATTTTTTTCAGTGCAGTTGCAATATTGATGTAGGATTAAGGGAACGGGTTTACAGTAAGGATTTACGGAGCAGAGCTATAGATTGCAAGAGCGCTTCAGAGGCATCTTCTTATGAAAAAGACATATTCGTTTCAGCACAGAAGAAGCTTTCTGCCCCCAGGGAATAAGGGAGACGCATCTTTCATTATACTAGTGGTAAAAGTAAAGATTCCAGCAGTGTTAGAGCAAAACACAGAGCTGTAGCGCAGGCAGTTTTATTATTATTAATTTTTTTTAAAAAGTATTGTAATTAACTCAGGATTACGAAGAAGCGTGACTGCCACCAGGTGGATGGGCCAGCCAAACCTCCTCACAGGAAAGTCAGTACTTGCTGGTGGAGTTTATGTGGGAATGAGTGATTGGAAAGTACAAAGTATATCGGCAAAAAACTGTGATGTGCTAAGTAACTTAGTTTTAGAGACACCCCCTCCTCTGCAGACCTCATAGTCTTAGCAGATAAGACAGACTTTTTGTACAGCAGAAGGAGCATTTTTTACTCCCACTTCACATGTAGGGAACTGAAGCACAGAGAGCTCTGATTTAGGAGATTAGCTGTGTTTGGGACAACACGGAAATCAGTGAACTCTCACCATTGCTCTGTTTCTTTCTTTGTGCAGTATGGCAGAAGAAAAACACCATTCAAATATCCCAGCTAGAGAAGTGAGATAAATAGTTTTGGAAATGACTTGGTATGTCTCTGATGGTGTGGAACAGTTACAGAAATGGTTGCTGATTTGGAAGACAGTTATGCAAATGCTTAAATAATAAACACATTTTAAATTGCTTTAATCCTTCAATTCTGGCATCAGATGAGTTGTGAATTTGTGCAACTCACAAAAGAAGACAAAGTCATTATTTAAAACTGAAGGCACTATATCCAGCGTGCTATCCCAGAGCTTTGACCAAAAAAAAATTGGTCAAGTATTTGAATATATTCTGTTATCTTAAAACCAAGAAACTACAAATTCTTCTGATATAAATGACCTGATTTATTGATTTCATATTACTTGTAATACCTGTTATATGAAATGAAAACATGGCTATGTTTTTATAAAAGGTTTTCTATAATGTTTAAGCGATGCAAATTACAAATCTTCAGTGATTCATATTCTTCATAGCAAAGTCCAAAATTATTTTCAATATGCTATTCATTAGAATATTACTAAAAGCAGGGGAAAATAGGCTTTCAAGATCAAGCTTTAATTTGAGCATCTACATCAATGTTAGGCATTTAAAAAAATGTCCTTATTTGCCAGCCAGTCAGTTATTCTGTTTTTGTGAGAAATGGTTCAGTGAAAAGCAAATATCCAAAATTACAAGAGGTGCTTTTTTGCAGTGGGACAGTTTCTCTCTAATCCAAGACAGTACTCTCAATTTTTCCCCAGCTTTTACTCGGCCAAAATAGAAAATCCATCCCACTTTCTGTGTATGGAATATTAAGCACTGTGTGAGAATGCGTCTCACATACAGGAGAAGAACAACCACCGTGGGTAGATGATTCCCTGCCACTTCTGAAATTTTACAAAGAAATTCATCAGGCCCAGCTATGAGGAAATGTGCTTTAGCATATACTGAAATAAACAGGAGTAGGAGCTAGATATTAAATACATCTAATAAAATGGTTTTCTTTCTCTTTTATGTATGAAGCTTCTCCCCACTACTTAAACAGTTAGGTTTGAAACTTCAGTATTTTTAGTTTATTGCTCACTGTGCTAACTGTTCTCTTTAATTTAGTCAGCTTGTTTAATCCCTCAGGGGTCATGAAGATGGATTAATTAACACCGGTTACGCAGGTTGAGGTATCAGCATAAAAGGCACTGTAAAACTGAAGTTATACATATTACTGTAAAATTACATAGGCTGTAAGGTGAAACTTTTATTAGACAGTATTTTGCCCCATGAACTTTTCATTTTAGCTGTCACTGAGGAGTTGTTTTCAGTAGGTCATTATACACCAACATGTGTGAGCTCTGAGGAAAGCATAAAAGCGCATCTTTGCAATTCAAATGAAGAGTAACCTATTTATAATTTCATTATTATTTTATTACTGTATGACTTCTGCTATTTGTAAATGTCAAATACAAAAAAGAGTGCTTCAATTTAACCTTCCTTGTCATAAAATAAAAGCTTTATTTCTGCTGTCTTTAAGGAAGTACTTCATGTCTCAGAGTAAAATATATTACTTAGCTCAACAGAGAGTTATTTGGATGGGGATGGGGAAGGATAGCATTTTTCTTTTAAAGCTAATTTCATACACACAGGACATACAAGCACACAATATTTCCAGCTGAGTTTAATCAGTCACTTCAGACATCCAATGGTCTTATTCTCTGTCTGTTCATCTTCTCCTGCTCTCATTTGAAAGTACGCAATTCATGCAACGTAGACTGTATAAAGCTCTAGAGAAGGAAAACAGATTTCTGTATCTCAGCCTATTATATGCCTTCTGTCTTTTTTTTTTTTTTTTTAATTAAAACCAATTAAAAAATTGAAGGAGTTTTTCATAGAGCCATCACCAATGCCAGGAAAAATGTGATCATAGTGGAGAGAATGCTTATTATGCTGATAATATTGTGAATAAACTAAGTTTTTCTAAACTTGTGTGCATTTAACCCAAACATAAACCAAAAATTAAGGGACATAGAATGTGCTTATTTTGCTGTTTTGAGGCAGTTCTTGAATCCTCTTCTAGATTTAGAGGTCAGCAATCTCTCTTGGATTTTAGCAGCCAGTGGAGCAGAGCCCCTGGTGACCTCACATCTCACTTCATGGTAGTCTTAAGTACCTTGTTGACTGAATCTAGGCACGTGAAGGTTTACCTGAACACAGATTATTTCAGGGAAAATAGTAAAATATTATAGCTGTTCTGTTTAGTATAGTGGTCTGATCCATTTTTGCAATATTAATATTCAATTTTGTTCTGCCCTACTTCCTCATATGCAGAGAGTGTCTTAAAGTGAAATAATAGTCTAAAACCGAAATACATTATTTACTTGTCTATTTATAATTACCTTCACTTTACCTAAAAATATTTTTTTGGGGATTTCTGGAAATCATCATAGCTTTTAGAAAGGGGATCAAGAAAAATAATACATAGTTATCATAAAAGGAAATAATTACAGGAGATAATTACTAGGCAAATGCCCAATTTCAGATGTTTTCTCTTTTTTCATGGAACATGTCTGGGTAACTTCATGGAAGTAATCGATCATACTAATAGTCAAATTGTGAACTTAATGTTTAACTACTTTCAAAAAATAGACAAAATGTTATTTCTTCTAGATTACAATAAGAAGTAATTCTTTAACTAGAACAACTGAGCTATAGAAGAAAGTGTATGGAAACACCCTCTTTTGATGTGTGACTGTATCTATGAGAAAGCCACGACTAGAATTCATATGCAGACTTTACCAGTGGGTGGAGAAGACAGAAGTTGACATTACTGCAGTAAAATTGTTGTAAGTTTAAGCACAGACTTTTTCTATCCATAGAGTTAGTAAGGGTTTTCACCAAAATATTTTCTGTCTCACTTTTTTTGCAATATGCTGAAGGGAAAAATGAGAAAGAAATAGTAAAAATTGATCATGTTTTAAGTAGTGCAAATGAGACATTAAAAGGAGGACATGAGGAACAACAACTTGTGTGATATCAGGTGTAATTATTAGGTGTCATCATTAGAGACTAGGACAGTCTCTAGAGTGTTTCATATGTGTGAGAGAAACATTGACCTTACCTGGCAGCCTGGAGAGGGATGCAAGTGTGTCAAGGAATATTTTCTTGTAAAAACAAACAAACAAAACCCACTTAGTTTTAATGGTGTTCAAGTATATAAAAAGAATCAGTCACCTTTACCATTCTAACATGTTTACATTAGTCCTTTCCTAAATACAGAATACTGTTCTATTCCTTCCAAGAACTAGCTAGCTCTTGAATGAGTGTCTTGAATGACCGAGGATGCCCTTCCTTTACTAGTCTTCAAGTTACTGACTTGTGACTTCTGCGGAAGAGGGACAAAACCGAGAGTTGTACTGCCACTTTATTTTGCTGTCTACACTAATGAGTAATAACTCTTGCTGGCTCTGCTGAAGAATGGATGGTTAGGAAAAATAGCATTCACAAGCCATAATACAGTAGGTAACTCTCAAAGAGATTTTAATGTGTTGAGGACTAGATCTGTACTGCAAAAACCCACCAACTTTCACCATTTGTAGTTCTAATTAAACCTTCTCCAGGACACTAGAGAAATACACTGCTGCAGTAACAAATTGAAATTAGGCCAGTATTTCCATCTATATATTCCTTTGTGTGAGATCTCCACAAATATCCTTCTTTTTGCTGTAACCAATGTCATTCCACCAGTTCCTTTTTTTCCCCCGTTAAGAAATCTGTCTCAGATTGCCTTTTAGTCTTGTAGCACCAAGCGTTGGAAATGCGGAGCTCTTTGCTCCCATTTATCACAGAACACATTTCTATATAGGTCTTCCATCTCCATGAGCTCACTGCCCAGACCTTAGCAAGGGTGGCAGCTCTAGAAGGCAAGGTGCTCAGTTTTATAGAGTAAAATCTTGGTAAACTTGGGAAAGAGCATACCTCAGAAGCTTCACTTTATTTCTACCCAGCAACATAGAATAACACAGGGCAGGAGGGAGGGGGAGTTACCTGAACTAAACACAGATTCAGAATTCATTGAGTTGACTGGATCATGCAACTTTGAAGGGTCTGTAGTAGGGGGACCATCCTTGATAACAGGCTTAAAGAACGGTGCTGGCTCCACTCTGCTAGCTTAAGTCAAACAATGTCACAGCAGTTTTTAAATGTCTACTCATGCCAGTATTTAACTGATTAAGACTGGATTTCCTCATGAGCAGTGTAAGACTGTCCAGAAACTTGGGTAGGTTCCCAGTAATTCAAACCCAGCTTGCATTTCTGCATATTACTTGACAAGTCAAGCCCCGCTGTTCCTTTGCTGGGCTAAAGGCAGAGACCACCAGGAATAAATTCCTAGGAACTATTCTACAGACGAAAGTGAAACCTCTGACTGATTTAGGGAACAGAGATTTAACCTTGAGCTGACCCGAAATAAAACAAAAAAGTGAGAACATTTTAACTCTAAGTTTTAGTTTAGATATATTTGGATTAAAACCAGTATATTTTGCATTCTTCTCCAGAGTAGTAATGCCAAGAAAATGAAATGCTAAGGGAAAAAAAAAAAGGCACATAATATTTCTTTAAGAAAACAATCCCTTGGTTTTTTGCAGCTCAGCTATTCACTGAAAATTTGACAATTTTATCAGTTTGGTGAAAATCAGCAGAGAGTAACACATGCCATCCTCTCTAGGCATTGATGTCAGCTGGAATTAGGGGATAGGAAAGTGATGTAGTGAAAGAGTATTTGCCTCCTATAAGGCCTTCACAGTAACTGAAGTTCATTGACATAATGATCTAGGTTACTGTGTGGAAATATTTTACTTGTTAAGATAGTTGTATCATCGACATGTTTTTCCAAACTTTTCAGGTCTGCATTGACCAGCGGTTCTTGCAGGGGTTTAGTGCCCTTTCCTGACCCCTTCTGTTAGCCTGGGGAGGGGGATCCTGCATCGATCCTTGCAGCTGTGACTGCACTCAGTCAGAAAGGACGGTATCCATTCCTGCAGTCTACCTTTCCCTTTCCTAAATAACATTTTATTCATTTCACACATATGCTTAAACATTTCCATAGGAAAGAACAGTCTGCTTAAGGGTATATTTGCCCCTAGATACTTTAACCAAGAGTTCAGGTGGTGATATTTGGTAGTTTTAAAAGGAATTCTCACTTTTTTTTAGCTGGTTCTTATTATTTCTGAATATTCTTGACAAAAAATATTCAATGAAGAGCTTTTCAAACTAGAGACATATTTTCCATCAGTGTGCGCTAATTGGATGAAACAGAACTGTTTTGAGTGATCATGTTTATTTTGATTTTTTTTTCATAAAACACTGCTGAAACATATTTGATTACTATTTTTCATTGTCAGTTTGCCATTCCATCATATAACTAGAGGGACAAAAAGGGATGTGTTTTCAACTTGTCAAAATAAAGCGTATAGACAGGGTCATTTGTATATTCCCTGAAAAAAGTTGCTTGGAATTTTCATTTATGTAGAAAGTTTCAGGCTATTCTTCCACTTGGGAGGAAAACATCAAAATAAGGAAATTTGGCATCAAATGGGAATACTGAATTATTATAAGCGTGTTAGCTGCATTTATCCCGCGAGATATTTCAGCATTTCATTGTAAGATGAGTAGACTCCACTTCACTGAACTATCCTAAAGTTATTATAAGTAGCTCACTTCTGGTCAGGTAATCCGTGCAGCTGATAACTTCAAGCTTTTCTATATAGACTCCTAAATGTATTGCAAGCCTAAATTTACAGTCGTGAGAACCACCATGTAGGTGTCACAAGACATTTGTTGGAGAAATATTTCACAGTTAATAATGAGATTTTAAGAAGGCTTACCTGGACATAAAACAGTATCTACTAGGAAAGTATGTCTAAAACCTGATTAAATAGGTTCTGGTTTGGTTTGTTTTTCTTCTTAGAGTAATGTTGATGTCAATAAGATAAAAAAGCAAAGGAAACTAGCTTTTAGAGGAGGGTTGAATCTTGAAATAATAATTAATTGGTTATTTCTTTTCTCCCAATATACAGTGCTCATCTCCATATCATTTAAAATGGATTTTGTATTTTCTACTTTTTATGTACTTCAGTATGTTATAGGGTTGGCATGCTCATTGTGTAAAGTCAGTTGCAGGCTGTTTAGTATTCATCAGCATTGCCCAGTCTGCCACCTCAGCTCCTAACTGAAAATGAAAGCTAGAATTGTCCTGTATAATCAATTATGTTTTCAAGATTTATTTTTGGATGGGAGTTACTGCACAGGGAGTTGGAGATAGAGGGGCTTGTAATATAATCTGACTTCAGTCATCTCAAATAGGGAGTGAGCAAAGTCGTCAGTGTTTAATTCCCTTAAAGGCAGCAGTCCACTGGAGTAACAGCAACAGTTCTTTTGCTAGTACTAGAGCAATGACACTCTTTTGATTTTACATTTTTTGCATGCTGCATTTCTATAACTGATGCTTGCTTACAACTGCAACAAAAGCAATAAATAATCGTCTGGCTAGAACTGGCATATCATTTTGGGCAGCCAGGCTCCAGCAGGTACTAAATAAAGATCAGCTCAGCCATTTGCATTGGAATGAACTAACAGCCGTGGAGAAAGATGTCCTGCATTACTACAAGGCTGTTAATCAATTACTTTCCTAACTAGTTCTGAATGCTAAATGTGAATTTCTAGTAAACTTATAATGTATTGATGTTTGTTTTCATCTACCAATGTAAGCTAGTGATGCAAATTGTATACGAAGTGTATGTTCTAAAACATTGAGGAGCATATCTCAATGTGGTTGGACCTCTTTGAAATCACGGTACTGAGAGGGGTAGAGAGTACCACAAAGGCAAGGACAGCATCTTTTCCCTTGTAAAGCATGAGGAAGGGTCCTCACACCTCCGTACAGCTTGTGCCTGGGGAGATGAGGAAGCAAGCAAAGAGCTCTCCAGAACTAAAGGTTTCAGAGCCATTGCAGATGTGATTAGAGAACAGAAAAACTTCTGCTACTTGTTTGCACAAGTGTTGTTTTTTCCTTTGATCAGGGTACCCAGCCTCCCGAGATGGACCTGCTATGCCACCTGGACATCCACAAGTCTGTGGGGCCGGATGGGATCCACCCAAGAGTGCTGAAGGAGCTGGCAGAGGAACTTGCCAAGCCACTCTCTATCATTTATCAGCAGTCCTGAAGAACAGGGGAGGTCCCAGATGACTGGAGGTTGGCAAATGTGACACCTATCTTCAAGAAGGGCCAGAAGGAGGATCCGGGGAACTACAGACCTGTCACCCTGACCTCAGTACCGGGGAAGATTATGGAGAGGTTCATCTTGAGTGTGCTCACCAGGCACATGGAGGACAATCAGGGGATCAGGCCCAGTCAGCATGGGTACATGAAAGGCAGGTCTTGCCTAACCAACCTGATTTCCTTCTATGACCAGGTGACCCGCCTGGTAGATGAGGAAAAAGCTGTGGATGTTGTATACCTGGACTTCAGCAAAGCCTTTGACACAGTCTCCCATAGCATTCTCCTAGAGAAGCTGGCAGTTCATGGCCTAGATGGATGTACTCTTTTCTGGGTTAAAAACTGGCTGGATGGCCGAGCCCAGAGAGTCGTGGTGAATGGAGCTAAATCCAGTTGGCGGCTGGTCACAAGCGGTGTCCCCCAGGGCTCAGTTCTAGGGCCGGTCTTGTTTTAATATCTTTATCAATGACCTGGATGAGGGGATTGAGTGTGCCCTCAGTAAATTTGCAGATGACATCAAACTGGGTGGGAGTGTTGATCTGCTGGAGGGGAGGAGGGCTCTGCAGAGATTCCTGGACAGGCTGGATCGATGGGCTGAGGCCAACTGCGTGAGGTTCAATAAGGCCAAGTGTTGGGTCCTGCACTTTGGTCACAACAACCCCATGCAAGGCTACAGGCTTGGGGAAGAGTGGCTGGAAAGCTGCCTGGTGGAAAAAGACCTGGGGGTACTTGTTGACAACCGGCTGAATATGAGCCAGCAGTGTGCCCAGGTGGCCAAGAAGGCCAATGGCATCCTGGCCTGTATTAGAAATAGTGTGACCAGCAGGAGTAGGGAAGTGATCGTGCCCCCGTACTCAGTGCTGGTGAGGCCGCACCTCAAATACTGTGTTCAGTTTTGGGCCTCTCACTACAAGAAAGATGTTGTATTGCTAGAACATGTCCAGAGGAGAGCCACAAAGCTGGTGAGGGGTCTGGAACAGAAGAAATACAAGGAACGGCTGAGGGAACTGGGGTTATTTAGCCTGGAGAAGAGGAGGCTGAGGGGAGACCTTAGTGTCCTCTACAACTACCTGAAAGGAGGCTGTAGTGAGGTGGGGGTCGGCCTCTTCTCCCTGGTAACAGACGATAGGACGAGGGGGAATGGTTTGAAGCTGCACCAGGGCAGGTTTAGGCTATACACTAGGAAAAACTTCTTCACTGAAAGGGTTGTCAGGCTCTGGAATGGGCTGCCCAGGGAGGTGGTGGAGTCCTCATCCCTGGAGGTATTTAAAAGAAGGATAGATGAGGTGCTTAGGGACATGGTTTAGTGGTGGGATGGCAGGGTTAGGTTAACGGTTGGACTCGATGATCTCAAAGGTCATTTCCAACCAAAGCGATTCTATGATTCTAAGTAGAAGGTAATTTCTAATCTGAAATTTGCCAAATGAATGGAATCCTGCAAGGTACATGTGAGAACCAGATCTGAAACTTCTCCTCTTGGCAATGCTATTCATAGGTTTCAGTTGAGGAAGACCACATCTGAAGGTGCTTAAGCTAGCATTCTTAGTCACATCAAAAATACTTTTATGTTAAATTTCAGGGGTTTTTGACTTCCTGGGCCTACTTCTGAGTTTATTTGTGGATATTTGTGGTTTTATTGTGGATATGCCAATCATAACTAACTAATGAAAGTCAGGTATTTTGGAATTTTCTCTGTATTTATGGAAATAATGTTGAGTAGAACCAGCACCATCCAGATCAATGAAAATATTAATGTAGCAATGATCTGTTGGTTCCAGCCCTTTGACATCAAACAGAACATTTAATGGAGCAATTGATGCAGGAGCCTGGAATTCTGGAATACTTAATTTCTTGTGTTTTGAGGGCAGAAGTGCATGGTTTTATTTCAGTATAATCTGATGTCAATGTAACAACCCTCTTCACCTTACTAGTGTGAGGGGCCTTGTATAAACAAGAGTTACATCACGTGTTTGAATTCACTTTGTTTTACTCATCATTGTCCATTTTTCTAACTATAAATATATAGGTGGAGAGGAGGAAAAAGGGAAGCATGTGGTTAGTTTTGTGATAAATTGCTTTCATTGCATATCCATGATATTAGGGAAGTGACTTCCTAGATGAAGGGAGCTATGTGAAAGATTCCATGGCGTTAAATTTCTCTGCTGAAATGGAAGATAAACTCTCGATACAAAACTCATCTAAATCAATTTGGACCTTGCCTTAAACTTCTGTTGGCACTGCATCAGGTCCTGGAAGCAGATGTAGAGCATAGAGTTGGAAGCTGTTCTTGTGGAAACAAATGATAATTAGTCAAACCACTTACAATACTGT
Source organism: Gorsachius magnificus (assembly GCA_034008185.1). NCBI lineage: Eukaryota > Metazoa > Chordata > Aves > Pelecaniformes > Ardeidae > Gorsachius > Gorsachius magnificus. Next base: position 32,821,812 of record CM067087.1, read on the forward strand.
GAATTATGCTGACACCAATAATTGCTTTTCGAAAATTTAGTATGCTTCTAGTTTATGTCACTATAAGTCTTTAATGAGAAGAATGTTTTTTTCCTGAGAATATCCCATTCTGTATTCCAAACATCTTTTTCTTACCACAAACGGTGTATTAAACTTTAGTGATTCAAATCAGATATATTAGTTATTGATGGATCATATTTTAGAATTTTTAATAGAGAACTATTTCATGACAAATGACATTTCTGATATGTGTTTGTATTATTTATTTTTTTTTAAGAAAGCAAGCCTTAGATACTATCATCTGTGCCACTTGCTATCAGGTACCCTCAGCAGCTATTATTTCTTATCAAATCAGGCAGGCATGGGAAGCAAACTGATTAAGTTTGGCATGTTGCCCACAAAAAAAGAATTGCTGCCTAAATCTCTCTATTGCATTTACCCTTTTCAATGTATATATAATTTCATGAAAAACTTTGCCTCAAAGGCTTCGACACTGCATTTTGGATTTTTTTGGATGCAAAATACAAAGCAAACAATAAAAGAAGCAGCTGATATGCTATTAGAATTTTTCATTGATGGCTGAATCTGATTCTATTTAGCTTCTAGGTTAGTGCTCAACATTTTTTTAAATTCAGCTTGTGATTTTGTAAGGGCATTGACCTCTAGAGCTCAGAAGAAACTTCAGAATTAGCTTAAAATTTATCCAGTTTTTCTCTGTCAGAACATCTTTGTGCAAAGCTGTACTCATCTTGCATATGAATACTTCCATTGATTTCAGTGGTCTTGCTTGCATGAGAAGGTTCCGCACAGTGACCTTGTCTGAACAAGGCTTAGGAAACAAAATGAAGAAAAAAATGAGTGTGCATCTGTAATTCTGATTTACTGAAACACTTAAGCATTTGTTTAATTGTTACCTTCTATAAACACAGGTAAATTTTAGAGAAATGTGGCATCAGTGGATATTTAATAAAATAGAAAGCTCAAACTTCTTTTTCCCAAAATGCTGTTGACATCAGTCATGCCACTAAAGATGGCTTTCTCAGGAACTGGTATTAGTACATAAAAGAAAAAATAATAATTAGGAGCCTGTCATGAAAGGAAACAGGACAAATCAGTGTTTAATGGCATACTGAATGTCTAAGTTCCCTTTTCAGGTTAAATATTTAAAATAATGGGGTAGAAATCTCCTTCACTTAGTGCAAAAGTAATAGAAATGTGGCTACTGTGATAACAGGATTAAGGAAAGAAAAAAAAAACCACCAAACCACAATATATATAGAGAAGATACCAGGATGCAGAGCATCCTATTTGCTGCAGAGAATTAAATCTCTCAGAGGAACTTGAGTAATTCCTTAGTATAAAATGATTTAGTGAAGAGAGAAACTGGCTACGCTAAGATGAAGGAACAACGTAGGAGATAACCTAACTTTTTGTCCTGTAACATTATTAAAGCTGGATGTAGCTGTGTTGTTAGTTTATTTTTGAAACATAATTTACATAACTAATTGGTGTCAGGTGGCTTTGATATGTTAATGACAGCTCTGAAGAAGACTCTGTAGAAATCAAGTAGTGGAACTGGATAGGCTTAGGCAGAGCCCTGGTATTTGGTGGAGAAAAAGCACGCAAAGCGATTTCACTGTTGAGATGATGGGAATATGCTTATAATGAGAAATAACTTATGAGCGAGGCAGTACAGTACTGTATGAATTTAATATGCCTAATGTCTCTCTACCCCTTTTTGGACCCCTGTATGTATGAATTACAGTGTTAGTATAGAAGTGGAAGTATAGTATAGTGGAAGTAAAACACGCTACTGACTTTCTTCCAAGCTCTAGATATTATCACAGTACCAACAGCATATATTCAACAATAGTTTTGTTCCCAATCATATTTAACAAAATTATTCTCTAAGCCTCAGTTTTCTGAAGAGGTTAGTCTTCACATCTTATTTTCAAAATTGTTCAAGCTTATAATGACTTCTGTAAAATTATGTATTACATTACTTTTCTCTGTCTCTTTCTGAGGAAACGAAAAGGCACATTGTTAGAGATACTGTTATGTACCTGCTCAGAAAAGATGTAATCCACAATCTTTTTACTTTATGTGAAAGTTCTCTGTATAATAAAAAAGGTTTTACCTTCCGTGAGGCAAGAGGAGACAGAGATACTCACTGCAGGAATGCAGAGTTATTCCTACAAAGAAAAAAAAAGTTAAAAAGCCTTTCAATCCAGTATTATACAAGTCTACTTCAGTGTTACAGGTCTTGAAATATTTTTCTGGAGAGAAGAAGAACTGGTAGTTGGAGAGAGGAAATAGCAATACCACTATTTTCAAAAGGTGAATTTTGCGACATCTATATCCTGCTAAACATTAATTTCTTAAAGGCCAGTTTGCTCCTTAAGAGATCAGTTCTGAAGTAAAATTCTTTAACTTTTTCAGAAGTTGGAGAATTCTAGAGGCAGTTGATGTCAAGTTGCCTGTTAATTTCAGGTTGTGTGGATTTTTTCCCAAATGTATTTCAGGTCATTTCCAAGAAAAAATTATAAATTTATTAAAATAATTTCTATTTGTGATATACCTAAGAAAAGTCTCATTTTCTACCACTTCTTATTATTATTTTTATTTATGTATTATTTCTGCATATGACATCCAAAGCCTAAAATTCCACTAAAATGTAAATGCAATGAGAAGAGATACAGCCTCTGGAATAGATTTTTAAAGGCACAGTGATGTGTTCTAGCTTTTTGAGTCACTGCAGCAAAAAGGAGAAACCAGCACTCTTTCTGTGCTGAGCTACTGAGAATAGGGCCTCTTATTATTTGAAAAGTTTGTAGAATTATCCATGAAAGGCTCTCAAATTTGAAATTTGCTTTCTTTTTGGCTCATTAAAATCTCAATTTAGTGACCATCAGATCTTGTCTGTCTTCACAGGCTTTTCCCAAAGGAAAAGTTTTTCTTGGTTCAGACATTCACCTAATTTGTATTTACATTAATTCTCCTTTATGAGAAGTAGGAATGCAGTGGCAGTGAATGTAGGGCAATTTGTGCTGTCATGGTGATTTGTTTCTGAGTGTCTGTTTGTATTTTCATGTTTTCTATAATTGAGTGAGATAAAGATCATCCTTTTAAACTACCAAGGATAAATGAGTACAAAATAGAATGCATGCTCATATGAATTAGTAAAGTAATTCCAGATCTGTGTCAGAAGGATTTTACAATAAGTGGCCAAGCCTGTGCATTGATAATTAATTTGGTAGGTGGTACTTCTAGAAATGGGTCTAAAATTTCCTGATTGACCTGCAAGGAATTTGGGGACATGAAGGAGATCAGTGATCAGGCTCTGTATACGGCTCTGAGTTTGTAATAAGGCACCTAAACTAAGTACTGTACTTTTTCAAAAGTGTTTTGCATCTAAAACTATGAAGTTGCTCATAGTTAAATTTGTAATACAAATTCGGCAATTTAATTTTCTTGGTCCAAGATTATAAATAAGGTAAGGTTTGGCTTGGTTCGTTGTTTCCAAATATATATATATATATAAATTTTAGAAAAAGTAAAATTTAAAAAGAAGTCCATGTCAGTGAAGTTATTTATGTCTAAGCAGGTTATTTTAATACTGGACTATAGAAAAAATATTTTAGAATATATTAACTCTCTCAGTACCTGTATTACAGTGAAAGAATAATGTAAGATCTGTTGCACTGCAGCTTTTGGGATCTGTCTGCATTTTTCCGTGGATGAGGCTACAGCCATTTTTTCAGTTATAAATTCTGAAGTTGACCCCAAGTCTGAGCTGAAAGTCAGCATCTTACAAATGCATACCCTGCCCTTACTCTGATTTTAAAATATAGCTCATTGCTTTTGATGCTTTTATTCTTATTCCACACTAATGAGGGATTCAAGCCATATGCATCTGCATTTCCGAAGGAGCATAAGTGGTAAGATGTAAATGGCAGGTGTGTTGTCCTCATGGCTCTTTTAAGGAAGGCCTTACAATGGCTTGCGTAGAATTTACCTAGTCAGTTAATGTGGCTCCTTGGTGCCTAACCGACACAGCAAATAATGCAAGTTAGTGCGATAAAGCGTATGCTGGGCTTAGGACCTCAGCTGGGTGGTTGTTGTGAAACAGAAAGTGCTAGTTATCCTGAAAGATGAAAGGAAGCATACATAGGGGTTCCAGCAGTGTGGAATCCATTTTAATCTGAATTTTATACAGCAACCTTGAACAGCAATTGGTCCAGTCTTTCTGGCCTTGAAACTTTGATGTCTCCTTAGGGGAAGAAGGAAGTGTTTGCTTTCAATTATACAACAGTCCTGGATAGCCATATGCAGCTTGGGTAATTGCTTGTTTAATCTATCCTCTAACATTTGGCTGTCCTGGTTTCAGCTGGGATAGAGTTAATTTTCTTCACAGAAGCTAACATAGTGCTGTGCTTTGGATTTAGTGCTAGAAGAATGTTGATAACACACTGATGTTTTTAGTTGTTGCCAAGTAGTGCTCAGACTGTTCAAGGACTTTTTGAGCTTCTCCTGCTCGGCCAGGTGCATAACAAGCTGGGAGTACAGCACAGCTAGGACCCAAACTGTCCAAAGAGCTATTCCATACCACATAACGTCATGCTTGGGGGGGGGTTTGGGGTCGGCGGCGCGGGGGGAGTGATCACTGCTCGGGTAGTGATCGTGCTCGGGACGGGCTGGGCATCGGTCGGCGGGTGGTGAGCAATTGCATTGTGCATCATTCGTTTTGTATATTCTGTATATTTTGTTATCATTCTCATTATTACTATTATTATTATTTTCTCTTATTAAACTGTCTTTATCTCAGCCCTCGGCTCTAACCTTTTTTCCCCTTCCCGATTCTCTCCCCCATCCCACTGAGGGAGGGGGGGGAGTGAGCGAGCGGCTGCGTGGTGCTGAGTTGCCAGCCGGTTTAAACCACGACATTGGCAATAAACAGGCTTTTTTCTTTCAACAGAGATACAGTTCACAGAAGACAAGGAGATCAAAGGATGGTATCTTTAAGTTAGGTAATATCCATAAGTTCTCAGAATAGATTGCTCATTACACTTATTTGCCTTCTGACTGTTATTAGTATTTATTGTCAGTAATTGTTCAGATTACCAGACCCTTGAATGCCTTATAGTACTGGTGTGTTGTTGTGATATAATCTGTAAAGTTGGTTTCCAGCATTGAAATGCAAAATTTCTGAGAGACAGATTGGAACAAGCATTTGTGTCATTTCCACGTGGGCTGCTGTGGCAATATAAATTATACAAAATAGGAAGTACATAGCGGATCTGCAAATCTCGGAGACCCAGTTGGACTGTAGTGGATCCACCTTGCTATTCTATGTATGGGACGAAGGGTGAGCAAGCCTGGGGACTGCACTGTTGACTCTAGTCAACAGCTATCTAATAAACTGAAACCATGCAAAAGGGTTCCAATTGTTACTTCTGGGTCAGCACTGAAACAATCATGAGAGAGCAACTCGGCTTCTTTCCTTGCCTGTGTCAGGATGAGGTGTCTAGAGAGTCAGAATGAGAATTTGTATTTCAAACAGGGCTGCTCATGTCCAAGTCATAACCATGCAGGTTAATCTGTCTTGAAACATGCAAAACAATCTGTTCTGTAATCTCAAAAAAATCACCTATTTCTGGAGCAAATGTTTTTCAAGAAAATCCTCCAAATATATATGAAGCAGTTAACATTATATAAACCTCAAATAATAGACAAGTTTTACATCAGCTTCAAATCTGGTAATCGCTGCATTTACATACATTGTCTCTAAATGTCAACTTTGATGTTCTATGGCAAAATTAAAAATACTGTTCCTGATTTGGAATAGTCAAATGACTCTTGACTTTGGAGAAGAGCCTGAGAAGATAGAAAGGAGATGAATTTTAGGAATTAGGGAGGGAGAGAAGCCCTGAGCATTTTTGACTCCTCTCTGACACACAGAGAATGAACAATAGGAGCTACTGGGGAGTGCGTATGCCTCAAGGCTGCCTGTGAGCGGGCGTGCTATTGCTGAGTAAACTTGCTTTTTATATGCAGTCCTATTTTTAAAATAAGCAACCAAGCAATAAATTTCCTTCTTTCTCTTATTTTGAGTTGTCAGCTACAATAGAATGATGTTTTCCATAAAACCTTGATTATGGTATATTTGTTTTTCTTGGGTCTAGGATGCAGAGCCAGGGAAATCATACTCCTTTGGTTAGCTCAGTCACCAGAATTGCTCTGCCTTTGTACCTTTTGCTATCTTGTTCTACTGTGCTAGCTTTAAGTATGCTTTTTTCTTGAGGCTGTACTCTCCTTAGACATGTAATGCTGTTGTGTAACCCAGATCCAGGGATGTGAGGTTTTTCCTTATTTGTACCACTCAGTGTGCTGCAGCTACTTTCTGCTCTTACTTGTTTGGGAAAAAATCAAGAGTACTACTGTAACAGTGCTTTATAGAATCATAGAATCATTTAGGTTGGAAAAGACCTTTAAGTCCAACTGCTAACCTAGTACTGCCAAGTCCACCACTAAACCATGTCCCTGAGCACCACATCTAGATGTCTTTTAAATACCTTCAGGGATGGTGACTCAACCACTTCCCTGGGCAGCCCGTTCCAGTGCCTGATAACCCCTTCGGTGAAGAAATTTCTCCTAATAACTAATCTAAACCTCCCCTGGTGCAACTTGAGTCCTATCACTTGTTACTTGGGAGAAGAGACCAACACCCACCTCACTGAACCCTCCTTTCCGGCAGTTGTAGAGAGTGATAAGGTGTCTCCCCTCAGCCTCCTTTTTCTCCAGGTTAAACAACCCCAGTTTCCTCAGCCGCTCCTCATCAGCCTTGTGCTCCAGACCCCTCACCAGCTTTGTTGCGTTTCTCTGGACATGCTCCAGCACCTCAAAGTCTGTTGTGTAATGAGGGACCCATAACTGAGCACAGTATTTGAGGTGTGGCGTCACCCTTGCTGAGTACAGGGGGACCGTCACTTCCCTAGTCCTGCTGGCCACACTATTTCTGATACAAGCCAGGAGGCTATTGGCACTCTTGGCCACCTGGGCACACTGGTGGCTCAGTGTTGTGCTGGTTTAACTGTCTGGCTGAACAGTTATTACCATGCTATACCAGAGCAGAAAGTAATTTAATATTTTACTCTCTGACAGTGGTACCTACCAAATTCTGAAAAAGTGGCAAGCCCCATACAAAACCTGGATAGAAAATATACTCAGTGGAAAAGGTTTCTACCAAACTTAGGAAATATTGGCTGCCAGGGAATATGAGAGTAGATGAATCACTGCTGTTACATGGTATTGTAATAACTATTTTTGTAAGCTTAGTCAACTCAGAGCACAACGCAGAGTAACATCCCTGAAATCAGTAGTCTTTATTTACTTAAGTTCCCATCCTGTTGCAGGAAAGGTCATTCCACTTTTATTCTTTCTGAAGACGTCATAGACTCTCTCATTATTGATATAAATGTCTGTCTTCTGATTAACCTCTTAGCCACTTTTATTTGCAGAAATGAACTATATAGTGACCGCAATACCAATAACTCAGATGCGTGTTTTGTCATCTTTTATTTGTCACATTCCTGCTTTTTCAGTAAGGAGAGGGTACAGTGCAATTTCGCTGTCGTTTATAATTACGTATAAGACTTTCCCAGAGCAATTTAAACTCTCCACTGTCAGCTTATAACATTCTTCCAAGTTCAAAAGAATCTTGGCTAGTATCAGCTCAGAAATGGGCAATTCGCTGCTGAATCCCTGTCAAGGTCCTTATGGCAAGCTGGTTGTTGGGACATTTTGTCACATTAAAAAAGGGTTCCCTTTTTTCTTCCTCCTTAATATCCAGCAATAGTTATTGGAGCAGTATTAAAAGTTGAAGAAATATTTCTGGAGCTGTATTTTATTTTGACCCTAACTTTCATTTGTAGTTACTTTAAATCTTCCTAGCTGAAGTAGAGAGTGTGTGTGTATATATATTGTACTTTCATTTAAAAAAATAAAGTTGTTTCTGTTGGGAGAGCAATGTGACGGTTGACACAGCATGGGCTTTGAGAAGTGGCACTTATCTAAGTGCTGCCATAGGTAATTTTTTTCATGCCTCAGCCTGTATCCAATTCTAAATGCTGACAGAATAGATGTTTTCAATAATTTAGTAAGTGCAATAAATTCTAATATTTTCAATGGCATTGCTTGATAGATAAACACTAAGTATTTTCAATACTTGCACTTCATCCTAAAAGTTTTGCTGAGTAAGAGAATGTGGTAAATGACTGTGACTCTCACTCTGCTTTTTTTCTGATGACCTGGACAGTAAATGGCTGTCAGAGTTCTGTGGTGCTTTATCATGTTTTTTGACACACTGGATCCACATGTGATTAAATGTTTGTGTTATGAACATACTTTCTTATTTATAAACATTTGAAAAAAGGTTATATTTAAGTAAAATGAGCTTTTGATAACAATTGAGATTCAAACTGTTCTCCAGGGATCACGAGCTGATGTGAGAAATTGCTTGGCATTGTCATTATAGGCATAATTCACAGCATCTGCCAGATGCTGTGATCTGTGCTAGAGAAGCAGAAACCAGCCTGGTGGACAGGCAGTGCAGGATTGGGGAAATCCAGAGGTGCTGAATTCTTGCTGTGGTGCAGTGCTGTGTCTTAGCTAATAAGCCTTATCAGCATGACTGTGGGTAAGATTTTATAGCTATGAACTCTGCCCATGCAGTGAACTTGGTGGAGTAGCCCTGGGGTAGTTGATGCTTCACAGTGTAGACCTTCCAAGTTACCTTTGCACTGCTCAGTGGGGAGCTGAGGTTGATACATGCTCTGCTCATCAGTGAGTTCATAGTTAAATTTGAGGAATGCATTCTTTTTCCCATTCTAGCAAGGAATGAATGCAAAAATATTTCATTTCGATGATGATGAACTTAACAAGAGAGGAAAGTATGCAGTGGATGTAAAACACATGATTTCTCAAAGATGTCTCTTAACACTTTTGACACAGTTAATATATTGACAGATATTAAGGAATATACCCTCAAAAGAAATGAGTGCCTGACTTAATTTTTGTGATACCATTTTTTACCTACCCATCAGAAAGCATGTGCATTTTAGGGACTGGCTCAGAAATTCTGATACTTCGATGATGGCAATTTCCCAGCTTTTGATAAAGCTGTCAGCTGTCTACTTCAGGTATCTAGAAATACTTTCAAGGGGCAAGACACCAAAGATAATTTTATGCTTAGTCTTTGCCAAAGGCTCAGTATTCCTAAACCAACTGCAGAGTGCACATACCCTACAGAAAACTAGTGAATGCAGGCAGCAATTAAACTCCCTATTTAAAATAGTGTCCTAAGGGTGAGAAAGTTTGGACTCCACTCCCAGGAAGACATGTGCAATACCACATCTCAAAACAAACATCTGTCAAACGAAAGTGGTACAGTTCTTTACTGAAATATTTCTTTTGTATCTTAAAATGATAGTATCTGCTCTTTTTATTTATACATAACCTCTATTTATGTATATCCTCTATATCTATGTATAATCATCTACCGTTCACTGCATCTACAATCCGCTGTAGTAAGCTACCCATTTTTGTAGCCAGTAGCAGTAGCTTCTTCCTAGGTAATGAGGAATGTTTAAATAATAGAATGCTCTACAACAAATACACCTTTGTAGTGATTTCTTAAGCTGGCTGGCTACTTAATGAGGAATATTACTAACACACTATCATGAATGGTATCTAACTTTGCAATCCAAACCTATGGAAAACCATTCTGGATTACCCCTATGGTTTTCTCTCATCTGCTGTTCTCCCTTAAACTGTAGAATTACACCAAACACTTCTCTGGAAGATGCAGGAAAATGTTTGGCAAAGTTAACATATAAGCAGCTGTATTTCATCAGTAGAGAAATACTGAAACCCCGTAAAGCAGATCGAAGAGAATGCCTGTGTGACACAATGACATCGTGTGTTGGGTATGTCCAGACTACATTCAAACTGGTGCATCCTGCATGGAATAATGCTGCATTGTGTAGGACTATAAACATTATACCCTGCTGCTGTACATTTGTTATTAGCCCAAATAAAGCATTTTGCTGCCCTTGGATAATGAGAGAGTTCCAGCACATCCACCTGGCATTGCACTGCATTTTAGAAACACCCTGGTGTTTTCAGCATATGCACTGCAATGTGATCCTGTAATGAATTGTATTAAAAGAAAGAAACCAAAAGAAGGATTATGAGAGTGCACGTTGGAGATGGGGTAATTATGTTGCAGAACATCAATTAAATTAAAACCAAAAGTAATTCAGAACTTATTTCATTGTTGTCATCAGTCCTCTCCTAACTTGCTCCATGATGATGGAATGGAATGGGGAAATGTCCGTCGATTTCTAAGTCTCAAACTGTGGCTGCATTTGCCTAGTTATTCCTTCTGTCTTTTCTAAGAAGATTTGGCCTATGAGGAAATGGAGTTTATTTCCTGCTTTTACAATTTTTAGTTCACCTGGGAAGTAGTGAATCTTTTAAATAATCTTTTCTAATTTGGGGCGGGGGGGTTGCAGTTGTCCCAGCTAAACTACCACACATACACATTGTGATAATTTAGGCTTTGTTCATTTTATTGATCTCAGTTACATGATATAAATACTGGAATTATTTAAGAAAATACTTATCAGTGTTTGCTCAATAGTCCCTTTACCCTTCATTGTGTTTCCCAGATCATAACTGAGAAACCTAATAAATGGGATTATGAAGAAAGTGGCAAACTTGGTCAGAAAATGCTCCCTTTGCTGCAGCAAGAGTATTGTTCTTTGCAAAGATTTATCACAAAGTCTAAAAGAAGAGAATAGCGTAAGTCAAACAAGCAGGAGGTGGTGTTAGCTGCAGTGCAGCAATTTGACAGGCAAGTACAGTTACAGGACAAAGGCAAAAAAAGTCAAGACAAAATCAGGAAGAGGTAAAGAATTGACATTAATCCAAAAGTGTTAGCAGTGCACAGCACTCCCCAGGAGTCACTGGGTTTAAGCCGAAGGAAATTTGCATTTTACAAACAAGCTGATGTCATTCTAAAATGAATTATTAATTTTGTTTTTCTTCCATCTCAGGGTTATACGGAAATAAGAGAATATTTAAAAGCATCTAGCAGCTGAGAAATTTCAGCAGCTCTGTATGATTGTATGGTTTGATTTTTAATTATTTTTATTCCCTTAAGAGAATTTCAGGTTACATATAACTAATGAATACCTATAAATTGACATATATTCAAGCATGGGGAGCAGGTAGGAACTGCGGTCTATGAATCTTACTGTTATGGAGGAAATACTACACATTCTTAGCATTGCCTTATGTATTTATTGTGAAGGAATCAGACTCACATCTACTCCTGAGGACATTGGAGAAAGGTCTGCACCCCCCCTTCCATCCACAGATGAATGCCTAAGGCACTTCACTGTAGGATCACACACCTTCCCGTGCTCTCCTTCTGTTGCAGTGAATCCTTAATTCTTATCTGCAAAGTAAAATAACTGCAACAGACAAAAATGGGAGTGCCTAGTAAGCCCAGAATATAAATAAGCATAATTTTTGCATTGGTTTTCTGCAAGCTGTATTGGATTATAATGAGCCATGAAATACGAATCTGAGTTTGCAGTTTCCAAAGTTCTTGGTTATTCACTTCTGAGAGTGCAGTAATGATCGCAAAAGTTTTTGTTCATTTTAGGAATCTTCTCTAAAGCAAATTATATATATCCTGGTGGCCTTTAGTGTGGCAAGGTGGGATGTAGGCAGAGGGGAATTCTGCCCCTCTGTTGTTGCAATATTCCTGCTTAAGTATTACTAGCATCTGTTGCCAAAAGCAAAATTAATAAGAAGTACACAGCTGGATTAATACCCTAGTTTCAAGATAGCCATGAAATTTCTCCACTAATATAGAAACAAGCGGAATCATAAGCATTCCAGCAAGTGTGAGATAATAGCAACAAAAATGTACTTTTGCCCCATCAGCCGTGCCTACAGTGCCACTGCCTGTGGCATTGAACAAATTCTTCGCTTATTTCTCTTCCTGTGAAATGCGTTGCCCTATGGTTTGCAAAGGTGCTTCAGGCATACACCACCTCTGCATAGACATACCAACTGAAATAGCTTGAGAATTGTATAAAGAATTGCAGAACTCATTTTTTAGTACTACTGCTCCTTTTAAAATAGGCTTAAATGTTGAAGGAACTATTTATGTCAACATAATTATCATGGTGAACTGGGCATCTGACAGCCTTTACAGAATTGGACCCACTGAGTTTATAAAAGGAAATTACATGGCATATATAGATTGAATTACCCAAAGAGCCTATTTCTTGCCTAAAAAAAAAGATTCAAATAAAAGACCAACCACAAAAGTGTGTTTAGAGCAGCTGTATAGGTTTCTGAGAAGACTATTAGCTTGTCAAATCCACTCTCTTCCTTTTCCCATGTCCTCTTAATCTCGGTGCCTTTTCTTCTGTGTTCTTTTTGATTCCCTTCAAGTTCAGTGAATTTTGTTTGTATAAAGATCATAGGGTATGAGTTTTCCTATGCTACATTTTGTTTGGTGCGAAAGGTGTATTTCAGAAACCTTTACTGAGAGAATAAAAAGCCCCACGTGCATCTCAGCAGCTGAAATAAAAGCCATTCCTTTGTTATCCCTTTTTCCATGTGTATTTTCTCAGTAAAATGTTTGTTGAGAAAATTTTGCTTTCCAAATCTTAAAATTATAAAGCATTTTTCTGCATTTTGTCCATCTCTGAAAAAAAAAAATAAATCATGGCTTTGCTAGGGCTAGAGCTTCTCTGGTTACACTCTCTTGGGAGCAGGGAATTCTGGTTTCTAGTCCCTAGCCAGAAATATAATCATATAACTAATTGTACTTTCAGCACTGGATGGATGAAAACTATAAAATATTCTTTGAGCAGTAACAAGGCTCTTGTTTTTTGTCACTAGACTGACTGAGTGAAAATATTTGTTAAACTGTAAAAGGAAATCCTGTTGCAGTCTAATGAAACAATTTTGCCAGTTTGGACTGTATTTCAGCTTTTTGTTCTCTGTTTAAGAGAGCTTCCTCTGCCCTCATGTGAGTAAGAGTACACAAACCTCTTTTCCAGTGGTTTCAGGTTTTCAGCATGATCCATTTTGCAGTTTATTCTTCTGTTTTCAATAGAAAGCAATTAGGTCACTATACGTCTTAGAGCTTTATCAGGTACAGAACCATCTGTAGGTTAATTGATTAACTATTAGCGCTCCTTATTACCCTATTATCTGGAATGAAATGAATTGGAATAGAAGGAATTCCATTCCATAGTCCTGAAGGCTGAACAGGTACAGGCCAGGGTGACAGGGCTCACGCATGGTGGGTCTCTGCTCCTCTCTCCAGGGACGCTTTCTTTAGTTGTATTCTCTCTGCTAACTGACTTTGACAACATCTACTCTACACCCCCAGTTAAACAACATAAGTTAAACTACTTTTTAGAGAAGTAAACCTCTAACTGGAGGTTTATGCTGTAGCAGCCACTGTAACTCAGTTTGAACTCTCAACTCAAAGCAAGCACTGAGGCTGAATTATGCATGTGGTGGCATGATCAAGGGCGCAGGGTTTTAATAACGCACATAGCCCACTTAATGACTGCTTTTGGTGATTTGTATAGGAAATAAACTTTTCTGTACTTATTGCCCCTCCACCCTCCCAATAAAATGCAAAGTGGATGCAATGAAACACATCCACTTACCTCTAATGCAACTTTTTATTAATGAGTAGGTGCTGAAGCAGGGCTCTGCCATAAGGCAGTGTTGTTCTGGCACTGAGCTCATGTTCGTGCAGAGATTTTTACATGCAGGTGAAAGGAATCCTTCATTCCCTTCAACCTGTGGTATCCGAGAATGGGACAGGCTTTCAGGCCAGCTGCATAAGTAGTGTTCCCCAGCATCTTAAAAATTCTGGAAATGTTAAGTATTAAGACTCTTCTCTTTTATACAGCTATAGTATTCACGCATCTCTTTTATTTAATATTTATATTCTGTTATTCTGATTTATTTGATATATTCAATATTTTCAGTAATGTTGTTAGGTTGGTTCATTGTTCATGTTTTGAGATTAGTGCTGAGAAATGGGACTTATGGTTTAGAAAATGTTTCTGAAACTAGTCTTAATAAATAAATAAACGTTTTAAAAGACAAGGACTCTGACTTTAAAATGCTGACATAATAGCTATTTATCTACATATCAGACATGGCAAAAATGATAAGGTTTTCTTTATATGGTCTGATAAATCAGCTAAGCATTGATTTGGAAGGTCCATTTGTCATTTGTCTCCAGCTCAAACATAATTCAGGACACCTGCTGCCTTCCTCTGCCATGCCAAAATACCTAGCTCTGTCTGCTCGCTTGTCTTGATCATAAATGTGTTCTCATATCAATCTAACAAGTGCTACTCACAATTTATTGTGAGAAATATATTCCTTGAGATAAAAAAAACCCAACATCCAACCTAGTTTCTTTTGTAGCAGCTCATTCAATGTCCAAGTATATTCAAACTTAGCTTTAGATGAACAGGACTCTCTTCCTTGAATACTTTTAGTCTATTTATCAGAAAGGAAGAGACTGAAAAAGTAAGACTGGAGACCTGTTAATAACCTCTGAAAATCAGTGACTAAAGGAAGTAAGATGAGAATATTTGGTTTCTTCCCCCCCTTTTTTTTTATAATGAGACTGAACAACATTCTTATAGTGACATTGATGAAGTCACCTGTCAGTGAGAATTTAAAGTATATTCAGAATGAGAAGCCCGTTGAGCATTTTGTCTACAGCAATTATAGGGAACAAAATATTTTACCTAATATTGGCAGATTCCTAAGTTCTTTTTGTTCTGTCAAAGAAAAAAGGGTCGTATCCCATTACAATTGGCTTTTAATGTATTATGCAAAAAAGAAGTCACAGAATTAAAGAGATTAAGAGAGTACTACTCAGGGCAAAAATATGAGCAGCTGAATAGGATAGAACTAAAATGTGAGAATCCTCCTACACACACACAGAGGATACATTTTCATGTCTTAGAGTCTGCCCGAGTTCTCAGCTAAAACACTATTAACATCAATTTAAGTTACTCCTACTGAAGCTGGCTGTGGCAGAACAGTTTAGACCTTTCTCTGTAAATATTTGATTTTTCTACTAGCTGTAGACTTCATCTAATTAGCAAAGCTGCCATTTATCTCAGAATAGCATTAATTGAATTCTGTTTGCATTTCCCTGAAGATGTATGTTGGATGTCCAAAATCAGCATTGGACAAAGTAGGTCTAATCTTCAGTAGCTGACTGTCTACTTCTCTTCTTCTCCGCCAAAGGAAAATGTACATGGTGTTTTAATTACATACTTATCAATTCCAACTTCAGTCTTATGAGATCTAAAACTTCATAGTTTATTTTCCTCCACCCAAAGATACAAGTCTATTTTTTTCAATTTGAGCTTAGTTTCTCTAGACTGGAATTCTTCAATTCTTTTTGTCTTCTTTTTACAAACACAGCAGATAGTTTATTCACAAATTGTAAGTAATGAGCTGTGTGGAACAAAAAGGAACCTAGAACTCTTTGTCCTCTAGAAAGTGCTACATAGCATCCATTTGATTGTCTCCATGTCTGCCACCTCCTTTCCTGCAGCACTGGAAGAGGTTAAAGGGGTTGACTTTGTGGTCAGATCTTGATGGAGCTCACAGTGGCACAGAAATCCCATGTGTATGTAATTCCTTTATCTGGACTTTTGTTATTTTTCCATATTTTGGGGGGATAGAATAATTAACCATAAAGCAGTGTTTTATGTGTCATGAAATATAGCTGCTGACGACAGAAGAGAAGGATCCATCTTTCAAAAGGCCCTTTTCTTGAAAATTCTTGGAAAGCCAAACAATGCATTTGCAGAGAGATACTAGCTATGTTTTGTTCTGCTTAGGTATTGCCAATACAACAGTGTGGAATGTCAAATCTAACTAAAAATATTTAGATAAGAAACTTAAGTAGGTTATTTTAATTCCTGAGCTCTCTAAATTAGCTATTTAAAGCTGGTGTATGTACTTCCAACTAAACAAGATTTGTTGCATGACACTTGTCTTTTGTGTCAGTGGAAAGAGGTGAAGACTTCTCAATTTTAGTATTATTTTTGTTAATGCGACATTTTCATGTGAATGAGTTTTCAGAACATGGGATGTGCATGCTCCATGCTTAATTCAGAAGTGAGAGAACAGCCATTTGCTTTTCTTTTAAATATAGTTTGGATTGACTGTAGTTAAATCAAATACAGAGAAGATAGCATTGCAAATGAATGGAATAGCAGGAAAATCTCATTTGACTTAACAACTTGTAATTTATTTTAATCAGTACTAGCAGGCATCTAAAAATACATATACTGACATTTAGAAAAATACTCCTGATTTTTGCTAAATCATACTGTTTGTCAAGAGCCAAGTTTTGATCCTGCTCTGGAAAATATTCCTTTGAAATTGGTCAGTTTGTATAGTAAAGCAGCATTCAGTGTGAGTAAACATACCATAATATGTGTGTATAACACCTATAAGGGATATTTGAAGTGGTAATCACCTTCCTTATATGCGTTGAAAAGTAACATAGTCAGTGATACGCTGACAACTTTAGTTCACATAAATTTTTGAAGTAAATGTAGTCTTTCCTGTAGAAGTCTCAAGTATTAAGATTTGTTACACATTTGATTTGCTGTTCACAAGATACTACTTAGTTCTGAAAAGAATGAAAAAGCTTTGGCTCCCCTTCACCCCCATACTGCCTGCAATCAGATTCTTGTTGGTAAGCATCAGACCAGTTCATACGAAGGGCAAGGTGCTATTAACATCTAGTTGTCACAAAAACAAGTAAGCCAATGTCCTGTAAATGTAAAAAGTGCTATGCATAATAATATTCTCTATGATGTTTGACAGGAAGTGAATAACCCCAGTGGGTATTTCCAAGCTCACCTGATCACAGCAAGCAGATGACAAATGTCAGCAAAAATGGGATGCTATGCTATTTTTGTTCCTGACTTGAGAAAATGTAGTTGTATTTAACTAAGTTCTGCATTCTGACTCTTTCTGTGTGATCTTGAATAAATTTTCAAATCATGACATTGACAAAATTTATTATACATATTCCAAAATCATCCAAAATCAAATGCCCTGCAACTAAATTAAAGTTTCTATTTGCCCTTAAAATAGATGGAGCAATTAAATTTCATTCTTTGCTTCTAATTTCTACAATACTTGCATTTTTCTCAAAGAAATTTTTGCAGATTTCCTTGCTGTAAAATAGCTAAATTTGAAGCTCAGAGCAAATACTTAAAGATTTGCTTGATATTCAAATGATGTAAATGTTTAATCAAATATTATGCTGCCTAACCTTTGCGTGGTGATAAGTGTTAATTTACTACACAAACCTCTCTTGAAAGTGTTTCAGTAAGCCAAAATTCTGATTGCAATTAAGTGCAAATTTTAAATAGTAACTTTGTTGTTTCCTTGGTGACCTGATACCAAGCTTACACCCAGCACCATGTATTTACTACCTCCATTCCAAAACACAATGTAAAGAATATTAATTGCACCCCTGCTGTGTTTGATTCTATAAATACCTGTTTATATCAGCATTGTGTGGGAAGAAATGAGCAATGAAAACATGTTCATCTGGGAGGAATTAACCCTATTTCAAATCAATCTCAGGCGCTGGAGGAGGTTTGCTTAGGCATTTTCATTGGTTTCACCTGGTGGGCTTGCTGTGGAATTTTCAGTATGGAAGAGATTTAAAAATACCTATGTATTTGAGGGATCTATGGAGAAATGAAAAAAGTAACTGTGTGTCTTAGCAAACAGAATTGTGTGTCTTAATAAATTTAGCAACAAGCTAAATTGTCCCCTTTAAAAAAAGGCAGAAATCTCTATAAGTAAAAATTTCTAATATTTCTATGCTTGATCTTTCACTTGTATAATTCTTGTGGGTCACTTTAGTTGTATCTGCTTTGCACGAGTGGAAGGGTAATAACTTTGATCAGCAACCAGCAAACTCAAACTAAGAGGCGCATAATTAAGTGATCACCAATAAGTAATATTATTGGTGATAAACCAGTTTGACTGTGTGGTGCTACCGTAGTGGCAAATACGTTATCACAAATCAACAGTTGCTTAAAGGACAGGCAATGGTTCGGAGTTAGAAATTTTCTCACCTATGCATGTTGTGTTCTGTGTTTTGATGGTTGATAACAGTGTAAGCTTCACTATTTATATCTCTGTGTGTTAGGACAACCCATAAGATTCTTCAGAGCCAAAGAACAGCTAACCATAGATGAGAGCTTGGGAGAAAAATGTAACCTATGTTACATCTAACAAATTCTGGCATGGTATTTTTAGTTATAATAGCTGTGAAGAGCATTGTATTGGGTCTGCATGGCAAGGTTTTGGTACCAGCGGGGCTACAGGGGTTGTTTCTGTAAAAAGCTGCTAGAAACTTTCACTGTGTCTGACAGCCAATGCCAGCCGGCTCCAAGACGGACCCATTGCTGGCCAAGGCCGAGCCCATCAGTGATGGTGGTAGCACCTTTGGGATTACTTATTTAAGAAGGTGTCGGGGGGACAAACCTGCACAACAGCAACTGCAGCGGGAGAGAGTAGTGAGAATCTGAGAGGAGCAGCTCTGCAGGTACCCGGGTCAGTGCGGGAAAGGCAGGAGGTGCTGCAGGCACCGCAGCAGAGATTCCCCTGCAGCCCCGGTGCAGCCCATGGTGGGGCAGGCTGTGCCCATGCAGCCCACGGGGGAACAGATCTCCACCTGCACCCTGGGGAGGACCCCGCGCCGGAGCAGGGGGTGTCCGATGGAGGCTGTGACCCTGTGGGAAGCCCAAGCTGGAGCAGGCTCCTGGCAGGACCTGTGACCACAATTTTTATGTAAGATACTTGCCATGATACACATTGTCTTCAGATAATTTTCATGGGAAGATAGTAGAATATTTGAATAATATTAAAAATACAAGTTTGTTTTCTTTTTTACCTACTTTTATGCTACTGAGCAATTAGTGGCTTTTTTAATTAGACAACAAATGTTTGACAAAGAAAGGTTCTTCAGAATATTAAAATATATATGCAAACAAAGATAATTCTTCGGCAATTTAAAATCTTCTATTTCAAACTCTTCCATCGTCTGCAACCAAGCAGATTCAATATCATGAGGTCAGTCACATAGCATGGGTGTATTTGTTATTAGTGACTGGATTTATTGAATTTTTTTCTGATCAGAGCATAAGTAGCATAAAATGTATCCCTAAGGCTGCATTCCTCAGAAGAAATAAATCATACTAATAAAGTAAGTGGAGTTGTTGTTAATGTAGTGATGCAATCATTCACCTACATTAAAAACAACAAAGAATGCTGATGTAGTATCACTTAGATTTTTTTTTTATTTAGCATGTGTTGCCATAGCAACCATAGGAATCACGAGATCACATTTTAATTCTAGCAATTCTGATCCTAACAATTGCTTGTCATAAATACACAGTATACTAATGTGCATATTAAATGCAGAGGAGGTTGATAAATAGACCAGTCACTAGAATTTTAGTATGCTTGTAGGAAGGTAAGTCCAGATTCAGCACATCAGGTAATCTTTCAATTTTGCATATTACTGAAATATGACAGGAAAAGTCAAAACTAATTTTGTCAAGCAGTATTCTAGAAAAAGTTGGGGAAAGTAAAGATATGTTATGTCTTTGCACCTATTGAAATCAGCACGTGGTAGGATGGTAACAACAAATGCTACATTTGTCTGCAGGGCTGCAGAAATATTGCCACCCCTTCTTAAACCAGGTGCAAATTTCATGGCTAGTGAACTTAGGAGTGACTGCTGTATAAACAGAATCAGAGACCATGAAGCATGCTAACAGGAAAATTGCATGTGTTCCTGAGAACCAAATATCCAGTTAGGTTGTTTTGTATTTGAAGACCTGTAAAAACAGTTGAACATCTTAACCTTGCCACCCTATAGTTGAGAGAACTCTCTCGATAAAATACAAATACATTTATGGAAGGAAATCAGTTTTGAATTGATTGAACTCAACTTCCTCATTCCCTTTCAGTAAGCCAGACACCTCTAAGTGTTAGTGTGTTACTCTCTAAAGTTTGGAACCAGCAGAACTAAGAATGCAAAGCTGTCATTGCACTGCTCTTTCACTCACGCAGCTGTAGGTATCCATCTTGTGTTATGTGAAATAAAAGATTGATTAATTAAACAATAGAAAGGTAAAATTATTGGCTTTTTTTTTTGAGATGTGAGAATTTTTTATCTGTATCTGTCCTAAACTGAATCTGAAAATTTAAACAGAATAATCTCAAATATAACTATAAATCAGCTCATGAATGTTTATTGTGGGATAGTTAGAAGTCAAGTATTGAAATAAACACACTGGAAAGTTACTTGAAGCTGGCCATTTGTCACAAATCAGCTTCTACTGAAAAAACATTTGGGGAGGAAGAAGGTTACACTAGAAAAATTGTAACCACCACTACTGTTCATGCAATCTCGGAAAGTAACACGCATAGCAAAAATCAATTTCATAATACAGCATAAACAGTAAAAGCTTAAAATGTCATTGCTAAATTGGTTTCCTGAATGCTATTCAGAAATATTTACTTTGGTGATTACAACCTACATTCCTGCCAGTCAACAGATATATAACTCTTTGCATGTCTTTAACCCCTTTGATCTTCACACTGCTTAAAAATTCTGGGATTTCTGACTTCTTATAGTTTACAATAATTTAATGGAAACAGTGTGGAATAAACATTTCAAGTATCATAGATTCTTTCAACATGATGGAGCAATAATCTCCTGTCTTCATGTAATTTTGATAAACACATCCAACTAACCTGCTCACCTTTAAACCAGTATGAAGTGCTGGCTAACGGTTTCTACCAGGCTATATTTCTCTGGTTTATATAATAGGATTTTCTTGGTAAAGATTGTGTTAAAACACAGCCATGTTTTCCAGTATAACCACTGTACCACATCTGCTTTTAGGTATTCACATTGGATGCATGTCCAAGGAGGAAATCAAGAAAGAGTATTCGAATATAAGTCAAACTAGGCTGAAATAGGAAATTAGTGGCTGGATAGTTGTTGGCTCATTTAGTTCAGTCTCCCTGTGTCACTGAATGATGTTGTAATGATAGATGCAAGTATTTCAAACTGACCTGGTTATGACAATTCATGCTATGCAATTCCAATGTGATATAATTCAATATCCTCTGCACAATGCATTAGCCACTTAATTAATTGCACTAATGATATTGTCCAGCATTTTACACTTAGTGACAGAAGATTAGGTTGAAGTAACATTCAGCCTAAAATCTATTCATATAAAAATTCAGTAAGATTATCCCAAGATACCATCTGCAATATGAGCAACTATAAATATCTATTGCAGATCATGATGAATTCACTCAGTTGAAAACAACATTTCTCAGATTTCTTTTATGTTAAATAAAGAGTTGTGTGCTTCATGGTTATGCTGTTATTTACGATAGAAATCCTTTTTGTTTTTTGGTTGTTGAGTTAGAATACATTTTAGATTCACGGAAATATAAATAAAGGACAATAAAACTAACGTGAAATATCAGAGAAGTATGTTGCCATATGCTATCCTTAACCTGAATATCCTCTAATCATGGCATTGAGCATGAAAAGCACATTGTCATTTCCAATGGCAAAGTTAAAAAAAAAAAAAGAGGAGGGGGAAAAAAACCAAACCAAAACAAAGAACAAAATTAGTTCTGGGCCAGAATGCATTACTGTTGTTATCATGATAAAAACTTCTCTCCCTCCACTTTGTGAAGTTCATATTGCTGTGTGGCTGTGGTATACCACCACATTTTCTTAATTAATTCAAGAAAAAATTAATCTATTTAGATTACAGCCCTTTGCAGTTAACACACGCTATTGCATGAAAAACAGTGACTGCTTTGTTTTCTTTGTATTTGTACCCTACTCATTATGCAAAAAAACCTACAAGTAGAACTTTACATTGAACTTCAGGCTCTGTATTTCTATTCTCTCCAGATATCAAATTTGAATGATCAAAACTTTCAAAAACATTCGCAACATCGCAGCAAAATTGGAGCTGCTAGGATCCAAACAAGCGCTAAAACTTTATTTTGATTATTTCAGGGAAGATGCAAAGGCCAAGCAGTTATCTCCAACAGAAAACTTAGAGAATTCCTATGGTGAAATAAAAGGTTAAATACAGGCTAACCTCCTCTTTTAACAAAAGAGATTGAGGGAAGCATTCAGAAAAAATGCTGAACAGATATTTCATGTTCTGATGTTAAATGATAATGCAACTTGGTCAAAAAATGTAGTATGGAGCTAGCGAATGGGTTATAGATACATGTTTGTACAAGGTGCAGAAAACTCTTCCAGTAAATGTTAAGTAGAATTTTTGTGCCAAATTTTGTGCTAGTGCCTGCAAAAAGGAATGTGTGCTAGCAATTAAACGAAGTATGTGATTAATAATTAAAATAAATAGCTGATTAGCAATTGCATCAAGAATGTAGGAGTGCCTGCATGTAAATGAATGTCTATAAAAATAATCTCTAAATCATAAGAAGTTTCTAACAGTGTTTAGAAATTGTTTGATGATGACACAGAAGAAAACAATTTTCCATATGGTGTTTTCTCTCTGGCTCAAAACATTGCCTTTTATTTAGAGCAAGGTTTTTCCATTTTTGTGCTACCCTTATGCTACCAGGATAAAAGTAGTATCATTAGTGATCTCCGGTAAGTAACTAAACATTGGGGAAGCTGGTATTAGTGTGTTACAATTGTTTGATCACCTGCTGTTGCAACAGATGATATTTTCCCTTTTGAGTAGCTGAGGAGAAAAAAAAAAAGCAGATATATAGGAGTTAATCCTGACAGCTTTCCAACATGTGGATGGCAAGTAAAACTGCACAAAGTTGAACTTTTTTGTGTTGTGTAATCTTTCAATATATGACTAGGAAAGTTATATGCGATTCCGTACGTAATGACACAAGAATTTGACAATGAAAGTATTCCTTGCATTTTGTAGAATTCAAATTTTCAGGGTGTATTCCCTGAAACTAGATTTTCTTTTGTGGTTTTTTTGGTTTTTTTGTTTGGTTGCTTTGGTTTGGTTTGGGTTTTTTGGTTTTGGTTTTTTGGGGGTTTTTTTTTGTCAAATTGCTACTTTTTACCTCTTTTTGTCATTTATTCAAAGGCTTTCCTTTCAGTGTTTCTTAACCTCCTTTCTAGGAAGAACTTTCATGCAGTCAAGTAGATCAGTGTCTAGGATTGTTATACAATGTTAGGGTGATATTTTAAAGATCTAAGGTAGACCTTTACACCATCCTAATGTGTCCTGGTTTCGGCTGGGATAGAGTTAATTTTCTTCACAGAAGCTAGCATAGTGCTGTGCTTTGGATTCAGTGCTAGAAGAATGTTGATAACACGCTGATGTTTTTAGTTGTTGCCAAGTAGTGCTCAGACTGCTCAAGGACTTTTTGAGCTTCTCCTGCTCGGCCAGGTGCATAACAAGCTGGGAGTACAGCACAGCTAGGACCCAAACTGTCCAAAGAGCTATTCCATACCATAGAACGTCATGCTCGGGGGGGTTAGTCAGTCGGGTCGGTCGGGTCGGTCGGTCGGTCGCGGGCAGAGTGGTCGCAGCTCGGGCTGTGTGATCGCTGCTCGGGTACTGATCACTGCTCGGGACGGGCTGGGCATCGGTCAGCGGGTGGTGAGCAATTGCATTGTGCATCACTTGTTTTATATATTCTGTATATTTTCTTACCATTATTATTATTATTATTATCATTATGTTATTCTTCTCTTTAAACAAACCCGGGTCTTCTTTTTTTTTTTTTTTCTTTTTCCGATTCTCTCCCCCATCCCACTGAGGAAGGGGGGGGAGTGAGCGAGCGGCTGCGTGGTGCTTAGTTGCCAGCCGGGTTAAACCACGACAGTCCTATTTTGGCGCCCAACGTGGGGCCCGAAGGGTTGAGATAACGACAGATCTGAACATTTCTAAAACGCATTTGTGATAAGCATTCGTTATATTAGTCTAATAGTCGCTGATCGCAATGTTGTTTTATTTGCTCTCAGAGTTGCTGTCCTTGTTCATGGAGTTCTTTTATATATCACCTTACCTGCTGTATGCACTCCCTGTGCTGCTGGTTGTCACTTTTCGCAAGTGGATTAAAGCTACTGTTCTGCTGTACTGTGTAATACTGGCTTATGCTATGATAAAACTATTGATCATCAGATTAAGCTCATATTTTTACTCAGTATTGCTGTCACCTCTGTATTTTGGGAACCATCTATTGGGAATTATGAATAATTATACATTTTACTTTTTATCCTCGGAGAGCCAGCCTTTGGGGGAGTCACCTTACTCCATCTTCCCCTTCTTCTCTGAGCTAATTAAAACAGTTCTTGAGAATGTTGAATATCCTTGGGATGTTCCAACTAGCATGGCCCTATTGCTAGGTCTCCTGAATATAGTTCAGCTTTTACTCAGGGTTAGACTCCTACGTAAATTATATACCATCCAAAGATTGATTCCTGCAGCAGGCCCTGCAGCTACTCCAACCTCAGTGACACCCACTGTAGCTACTCCAACTGCAGACACAGGCACTGCAGCTACTCCAACCCCTGCGACACCCACTGTAGCTACTCCAGCTGTGGGCACAGGCACTGCTGCTACTCCAGCCTCAGTGACACCCACTGTAGCTCCTCCAACTGCAGACACAGGCACTGCAGCTACTTCAAACCCCAGCAACAGCCATTGCAGCTGAAGCAGGGAGCGAACCTGTGCCGGTATCAGTTGCCCCCATACACAAGAAGAAATCTTGGAAGCGAAAGTCAACTCGTTTAGAAAGGGAGGATGAATCAGGGCCATCACAAAAGGAGGAGGAAGAGGAAGAGCTCATAAATGAGACAGAAACAACACGTCTCTATCCTTGGGTGAGCTGCGAGATATGAGAAAAGATTTCAGCCGTCGTGCAGGAGAGCACCTTGTCACCTGGTTGCTCCGATGCTGGGATAATGGGGCCAGTAGCCTGGAACTGGAGGGTAAGGAAGCCAAACAGCTGGGATCCCTTTCTAGGGAAGGTGGCATTGACAAAGCAATTGGAAAAGGGACACAAGTTCTCAGCCTCTGGAGGCGACTACTGTCAGCCATGAAGGAAAGATATCCCTTCAAGGAAGATGTCATACATCGCCCAGGCAAATGGACCACCGTGGAGAAAGGCATCCAGTACCTGAGGGAATTGGCTGTCCTGGAAGTGATTTATAGTGACCTGGACAATGACCAGTTGCCTAAAGATCCAGATAGTGTCCAGTGCACACGACCCATGTGGCGGAAGTTGTTACGTAGCGCACCAACATCATTTGCAAACACATGGGCAATGATGAGCTGGGAAACTGGACGGGGACCAACAGTGGATGAAATGGCTGGCCAGCTCCGCGAATATGAAGAAAGTATCTCTTCCCCCTTTGTTTCGGCTGTGGAGAAACTGTCCCAAAAGTTTGAACGACTCGAAAAGCGTATACCCTACACCTCTCCTGTACAGACCAGTATCTCAGCCATTAGAAGTAAGCGCCCTTCTGCTCAAGGAAAAGAATATCGAGGGTACACACCACGGGGCACTCTATGGTTTTACCTGCGTGACCATGGAGAGGACATGAGGAAATGGGATGGAAAACCTACCTCAACCCTAGAGGCACGAGTACGCGAGTTGCAAAGGAAAACAAGCACAAAAGGGGGCTCTTCCAAGAAACTTGTTGCTCCAATTTCCAAAGACGGGGTAGATTGTCATTTTTTCAGACAGAATAGAAGAGCTGATCTTAATTCTGATTGTGATGAAGGAACTTCTGACTCATACACACAAACCATGAGCAACAGTGATCAGAATTAGAGGGGCCCTGCCTCCAGCCAGGTGGAGGAAAGGGACAACCGGGTCTACTGGACTGTGTGGATTCGATGGCCTGGCACGTCAGACCCACAGAAGTATAGAGCTCTAGTAGACACCGGTGCACAGTGTACTCTAATGCCATCAAGCCATATAGGGGCAGAATCCATTTGTATTTCTGGAGTGACAGGGGGATCTCAAGAGCTGACTGTATTGGAGGCCGAAGTGAGCCTAACCAGGAACGAGTGGCAAAAGCACCGCATTGTGACTGGGCCAGATGCTCCGTGCATCCTTGGCATAGACTACCTCAGGAGAGGGTATTTCAAGGACCCAAAAGGGTACCGGTGGGCTTTTGGTATAGCTGCATTGGAGGCAGAAGAAATTAAGCAGCTATCTACCTTGCCTGGTCTCTCAAAGGACCCTTCGGTTGTGGGATTGCTGAGTGTTGAAGAACAACAAGTGCCGATTGCCACCACAACAGTGCACAGGCGGCAATATCGCACCAACCGAGACTCCCTGATTCCCATCCATAAGCTGATTCGTCGACTGGAGAGCCAAGGAGTGATCAGCAAGACTCGCTCACCCTTTAACAGTCCCATATGGCCAGTGAGAAAGTCTGATGGAGAGTGGAGACTGACAGTAGACTATCGTGGCCTGAATGAAGTTACGCCACCACTGAGTGCTGCCGTGCCGGACATGTTAGAACTTCAATATGAACTGGAGTCAAAGGCAGCCAAGTGGTATGCCACAATTGATATTGCAAATGCTTTCTTTTCAATCCCTTTGGCAGCAGAGTGCAGGCCACAGTTTGCTTTCACTTGGAGGGGCATCCAGTATACCTGGAATCGACTGCCCCAGGGGTGGAAACACAGCCCTACCATTTGCCATGGACTGATCCAGACAGCACTGGAACAGGGTAAGGCTCCAGAACACCTGCAATACATTGATGACATCATTGTGTGGGGCAATACAGCAGAAGAAGTTTTTGAGAAAGGGAAGAAAATAGTCCAAATCCTTCTGAAGGCCGGTTTTGCCATAAAACAAAGCAAGGTCAAGGGACCTGCACAGGAGATCCAGTTTTTAGGAATCAAATGGCAAGATGGACGTCGTCAGATTCCAATGGATGTGATCAATAAAATAACAGCCATGTCTCCACCAGCTAGCAAAAAGGAAACACAAGCTTTCTTGGGCATTGTGGGTTTTTGGAGAATGCATATTCCAAATTACAGCCAGATTGTAAGCCCTCTCTACCAAGTGACCCGGAAGAAGAATGATTTCAAATGGGGCCCTGAACAACGACAAGCCTTTGAACAAATTAAACGGGAGATAGTGCACGCAGTAGCCCTTGGACCAGTCCGGGCAGGGCAAGATGTAAAGAATGTGCTCTACACCGCAGCCGGGGAGAATGGCCCTACCTGGAGCCTCTGGCACAAAGCACCAGGGGAGACTCGAGGCCGACCCCTAGGCTTTTGGAGTCGGGGATACAGAGGATCTGAAGCCAACTATACTCCAACTGAAAAAGAGATATTAGCAGCATATGAAGGGGTTCGAGCTGCTTCAGAAGTGGTTGGTACTGAAGCACAGCTCCTCCTGGCATCCCGACTGCCAGTGCTGGGCTGGATGTTCAAAGGGAAGGTCCCCTCTACACATCATGCAACTGATGCTACGTGGAATAAGTGGGTCGCACTGATTACACAACGGGCTCGAATAGGAAACCTCAGTCGCCCAGGAATCTTGGAAGTGATCACGGACTGGCCAGAAGGCAAAGATTTTGGAGTATCACCAGAGGAGGAGGTGGTGCGTGCTGAAGAAGCCCCGCTGTACAATAAATTGCCAGAAAACGAGAAGCAATATGCCCTGTTCACTGATGGATCCTGTCGTCTTGTGGGAAAGCATCGAAGGTGGAAGGCTGCTGTATGGAGTCCTACAAGACAAGTTGCAGAGACTGCTGAAGGAGAAGGTGAATCAAGTCAGTTTGCAGAGGTGAAAGCTATCCAGCTGGCTTTAGATATTGCTGAAAGAGAAAAATGGCCAGTGCTCTATCTCTATACTGACTCATGGATGGTGGCAAATGCTTTGTGGGGGTGGTTACAGCAATGGAAGCAGAGCAACTGGCAGCGCAGGGGCAAACCCATCTGGGCTGCCGCATTATGGCAAGATATTGCTTGCCGGGTAGAGAACTTGGTTGTAAAGGTACGTCATGTAGATGCTCATGTACCCAAGAGTCGGGCCTCTGAAGAACATCACAACAACCAGCAGGCAGATCAGGCTGCTAAGATTGAAGTGGCTCAGGTAGATCTGGACTGGCAACATAAGGGTGAATTGTTTCTAGCTCAGTGGGCCCATGACACCTCAGGCCATCAAGGAAGAGATGCAACATATAGATGGGCTCGTGATCGAGGGGTGGACTTAACTATGGACGCTATTGCACAGGTTATCCATGAATGTGAAACATGTGCTGCGATCAAACAAGCCAAGCGGTTAAAGCCTCTCTGGTATGGAGGACGGTGGCTGAAATACAAATATGGGGAGGCTTGGCAGATTGATTATATCACACTCCCACAAACCCGCCATGGCAAGCGCTATGTGCTCACCATGGTGGAAGCGACCACCGGATGGTTGGAAACATACCCCGTGCCCCATGCCACCGCCCGGAACACTATCTTAGGCCTTGAAAAACAAGTCCTGTGGCGACATGGCACCCCAGAAAGAATTGAGTCAGACAACGGAACTCACTTCCGAAACAGCCTCATAGACAAATGGGCCAAAGAGCATGGCATTGAGTGGGTCTATCACATCCCCTATCATGCACCAGCCTCTGGGAAAATTGAACGATACAATGGACTGTTAAAAACTACACTGAAAGCAATGGGTGGTGGAACATTCAAACATTGGGATACACATTTAGCAAAAGCTACCTGGTTAGTCAACACTAGAGGATCTGCCAACCGAGCTGGCCCTGCTCAATCAAACCTCTTACGTACTGTAGAAGGGGATAAAGTCCCTGTAGTACATGTAAAAAATATGCTGGGGAAGACAGTCTGGGTTTCTCCTGCCTCAGGCAAAGGCAAACCCATCCGTGGGATTGCTTTTGCTCAAGGACCTGGCTCTACTTGGTGGGTGATGCGGAAGGACGGGGAAGTCCGATGTGTACCTCAAAGGGATTTGATTTTGGGTGAAAATAGCCAATGAACTGAATTGTATAATGTTAATTGCTGTGTAATATAATATGTCATCATTTTTACTATTGCTGTATATTCTACCAATGGTATAGCAGTAGGAATCGCCCAGATTAATGAAGAATGAATTTTGAAGAAACTGAGGAAGTGTAGCGAATGGAACCAGAACTGACTTCAGCAAGCAACAACCCAACACCAGACCCCATCTCTCCTGCCCTGGAAGACTGTTATGACAGATGGAGCCCAAAACCGTGGACTAAATGAACCCAATGGACATTTTAGAGGGATTGTCCATAAACTAAGGGAATGATATCTGTATGTATATACCAAAAAAAAAAAAATCAGAAAATGGTGGTGATTAATTGGAATGTATTGTAAGGGTAGGACCTAAGCATGACGTAAATGGTATAGAATAAGGGGTGGAATGTCCTGGTTTCGGCTGGGATAGAGTTAATTTTCTTCACAGAAGCTAGCATAGTGCTGTGCTTTGGATTCAGTGCTAGAAGAATGTTGATAACACGCTGATGGTTTTAGTTGTTGCCAAGTAGTGCTCAGACTGCTCAAGGACTTTTTGAGCTTCTCCTGCTCGGCCAGGTGCATAACAAGCTGGGAGTACAGCACAGCTAGGACCCAAACTGTCCAAAGAGCTATTCCATACCATAGAACGTCATGCTCGGGGGGGTTAGTCAGTCGGGTCGGTCGGGTCGGTCGGTCGGTCGCGGGCAGAGTGGTCGCAGCTCGGGCTGTGTGATCGCTGCTCGGGTACTGATCACTGCTCGGGACGGGCTGGGCATCGGTCAGCGGGTGGTGAGCAATTGCATTGTGCATCACTTGTTTTATATATTCTGTATATTTTCTTACCATTATTATTATTATTATTATCATTATTGTTATTCTTCTCTCTTATTAAACTGTCTCTATCTCAACCCACGGGTCTTACTTTTTTTTTTTTTTTCCTTTTCTCCGATTCTCTCCCCCATCCCACTGAGGAAGGGGGGGGAGTGAGCGAGCGGCTGCGTGGTGCTTAGTTGCCAGCCGGGTTAAACCACGACATAATGGTATTCATTTAATTTCTAGTTTCATTTATGATTTCTTCATTAAATGTAGGATTTCCTGCTACACAGTATATGGGCCTTTTCATTTTCTAGTTGATGTCTTTTTTTCAATCTAGTTGTGATCTGTTTCGGCAGTGCAGGGGTGCATGTGAAACACAAAAGCTTGTAGTGTTCCTGGTACATTCTACTCCTCTGTTATTAGCATTAATATGTTTTGCAATCTTATGACCATATTTAATACCACTCATATGTAGTTCTACTCTCTCTAGGATGTCTTTCTTACCATGTCTTCCTTAGAAGACTCATGCTTAGCTTGTTCAAGTTGAGCATGTAACCATTTCTTCTAATTTTTGCTCAGTCACAAGGTCTAGAGTTACTTGATGTTTGAATCAGAAATTACATGCTATTCATCATGTCAGAGCAGCCAACCAGATAAATGTGGAAATGATCCACTATGGTCTTTGTTATGTCAGTACCTCTAACAAAAACAATTTGCTCAATTCAAATTAAATGTTATGAAGAAAACAATACATCAGAACAATGTCATAGTTAAGAGAAAGGCAAAGTTGTTACTCTAACTTGAATATTATTAAGCTTTTATAACATGTAAAAGCCATTTACAAGACATATGTAAAACCCAAGTCTCCATATCTGTGCTCTTACTTTTCTAATTAAGTTAGTACCAATGGAAAGTCATTTAAATTTTAATTTTAGGGTGTTTCTACACGTACAACTCTCTTAAGAAAAATTTCAGCTACTCACTTCCATCCACTGTTGACCATCCAGGTGACAGAAGGCTATAACTTATATCAAGCGACACAAGGCTATAACTTATATCACTTAAGGCAGAGAACTTCACTGTCCGATGACCTTTAGCTGTTGTTAGATTGATCAGAAAAACAAGTTGATAGGCAGCTTGTACCATGCCCACAGAAAAGTAAGCTATGGCTCTGTGATTATGTTATAAAAAGCTTTTACATGTTTCATATGATCTAATTTATGGTAAATGCACGAATTGTCCTATAGGTGTGACATTACTTGAGTATTATTTTATTTACGACATTTAACCGAGAGGTATATGTTTTCCCAATAACCATACATACATTTGAATTTTACTATAAAATAGTTGGCATTTGAAACTTCATTTTTGAATGTCACATTATGCAAATATGGTGAATCATAATTATGATATGCTTCATACTCCATTTTGTAATTGACAGTGCTGCTTATTTTATTTTTTTATTTACTTGGGAAAATGAAATGCATAGATACTTTGGAATGAGTAAGTAATACAGATTAGAACATGTTCTAAAGATCTGACATGCTTAAGAGGGAGAAACATGCAAACAGATTAAAAGATTAACAGCTGCAACAGAATAAGATAAGCAACCTTTTGCTTGAGAAAAATATGAAGAGGACAGGAGAGGCCTTAATCTGGGATTTTAAAATGTGGCTTCTTATCCTTTAAAAATAAACATTAAGCTGAAAAAGTTTCTGACAGGAATTAGGAGTTTATATTTCGAATTGGGGCTATTCAGGTGTAGGACCTTCCCTTATAAAGACAAGTACAAAGAGTGGCTAGTGGACTTTTGTGTAGTTATGTAAAGGTTCTTCCGTGACATTTTTTACATTACTGCAGTGCAATGTATTTCTGGCTAAGCAACATACCCTGCTGTGACTAAAATTTTCAATCCCTTTTATCATCTCCTCTACACCTGATGTGCAAACACAAAAGATTGGCCCTCAATAGAGTATAACAGCCATTGCTGCATTTGCAAAGTTGAGTAGAATCTAAAAATAAAAATAGGGAAACCTTGACTCCTCTGTTTCTCTGACATTGTATTTTTATGTAAAAACCAAATTAAGTAAGCTAAAGCAACTGAAATAATAATATATATTTCTGAAAGATGAGGCACTTGGTAGAGATACATTTCTAAATTAAAACAATTTTGATAACACTGAAGTTCTGTGGAATTTTTTTTCCCCCTTTAGAACTAGAAATTCATGATATTTTTATATGGTGCCTAGAACTGGTTAAATTTTCTTTTTTTATGAAGTATTTTTTCTAAATCCAGATGTTGCATAGGAATGTGTTAATATTAGTGATGGGTTAATTGGGGAAAAGTGAAACTGTGTAATTTCTTCCTTATGTTGCCACAGTAGCCATTTTTTTTTCAATATTATCATGTCCATTTATTTTATTTTATTTATTATTTTCTGTTTCAATGGTCCTAAGGTGAAATCTGTGGAGGAAAAACAAAATTTAAAAACTTCTGAATGTAATTCAACTAACAATGTTTTTTAAAATGTTGGAGTTTCACAAGTATATATTTTCCTATAATATTTGTTTAAAAAAATAATCTTGTTCAGCAGAGCCACGCACCATTAGGATGAGAGAATAATTTGAAAGAGGAATTCTCCTTACCTTTCATACGGCCCCTGTAATCATTGTTAGTTGTCACCAATGATAATAACTGACCAGTGGACCTGGTATTTAGGTACTGGACTTAAATATTGACCCACTAAAATGAATGAAGTAGTGTCAGTTCACATTTTCTGGGGATTTAGCACTATACATTTCATTTAAAGAGATGCATCAGCAATTGAAGAGAGCTTAATTCTGCAAATCTCGTGCATAAAAAAGTTAATGCTTCTGCAAAGAATATTTACTGATAAAACATATATTGAAGTAATGTATCTTTAAGCCGTGCATTCAAAGTTATCATGCTGCATTTCTACTTAAGAGTCAAGAATCAAGCCTGAAGGGTTTCTAGTTAAGCGATGTTAAAGAAAGGATTAATCTTTCAAAATACATTGCTTGAAAAAGAGGGAGAAATAAAGGTTAATTTATAGCAAGACATTGGATCCTCTTCTGTGTTCCTAAAATGATTATGTTTGACAGTAGTTGATGGACAAGCATTGCAAAATATTCCCTGGGAATACCTTCACATTTTCAAGCAAACATATTTGTCCACACTCTATGAATACCTTGACCAGTAAAAACACTGCCTAGAATACTTGCAGAAATATTTGTAAATTATTGGCAAATATTGTAGAATATTACAGGAAGGCTAATTTGGAGTCGCAAGTGTTTACACTAAGAATCTGATGCTAAGACTGACTTAAACTTATCAAATCTTTGCAGTGACTTTTCTCTGAATAAGCTAAGTTCCATTGCATTATCTAATAATGAAAATTCAAAGGGAGTCTCATGTGGAATATGGAAAAGCATTTTATTTTATATGTAGGACTCTTAACTCTTATTATTTAAGAGACAAATAAAAAAATTCATTATAGGCATTTTTAAGGCACCACCTTGACAATTATTGAAAGAATTTAATTTTATGTCTGGACGTCATGGCCATTACATATAGTGATAAACTGCATTAAGAAAAATTCATCAATGTATTGGTGACTCAGAGGTTTTCCCTGTGGATTAATCTTTCTCCTATGAACAAATAAGAATATCTGGAAATTTTCCTTCTTTCCATTCAGAAAGTTTTGGAATATGTAAGACCAGATGTAACCAAATGATTACAGTGATAATATTTTCTCTAAATACTGAAACTCTTATGGCTTTGATGTTGCAAAAATGCTTGTGGTTAATAACGGGGGGTATAGAAATCTGATTTTTTCTGAGTTCTGCTGCATGACACTTCTGAGTTACAAAATTAACAATTTCCTTCAATATTCCATTTAGGGAGTAAAAGAAAAACAGAATAACAGCAGACCAAACCAGGCTGGAAGGTGACTGACAGCAAAGTGTGAGTAGAAATCTATTTAAGTTTCATTTTTATGTAATACTCATCTATGATAAGGGTATGATAACAGAGGTGGATTTGTTAAAAACATAAAACAAGAAACACATTTTCCATGGTTCTTTGTTCTCAGTTCCACAAATCTAGTCTTGCTACATTCAATATTTTCTGTGTGAGAGCAGAATAGGCTAGAAGATTTTGGATATGAAATTATTTCTTCATAATTAATTCTTTTTTCATATTCAAGGTATTTAGGGATTAGTTGCACAAAGACATCCAGTCTCTGAATTGAACTCTAAAGCCCTGAACTCTAACACCCTAAACGCTGTCTACAATCTAAAGAGGATCTAAATACTGTAGAAATCATACATAAGAGACAGTTAAGTAAGTGGGGACCATTCCAAGGTAACCCATAGAAAATGTAGAATAAACAAGAGAGTTCATATCTAGCTATTTTACTTTTCTGTGCTGGAGAGAGAAAAAGCTCATTTAGACAACATATGTTTCTTGTTGCTATTTTGTAATTTACTTCAAGTGTATGTCTGACTGTATTTTCCTGTCAGTGACCGCAAAATTAAAAAAAATAGTTCTTTGTGTGGTTTTACTAGAAACCATTTAATTAAATTTTAACATATTGTGGTCTCTCACTTTAATACACGGTGCATTAATTTTCTATGATGCACATGCTGTGCTGATGGATTTCTCACTCTACCAAATGAAGGAAACCAGGGATTTTCCAGGTAGTTTATTTTTTTCTACATTCAATGGCATTAACATTATTTTTGGGAAGACTGTTATGAAAACTTGATATTTCATTAAATGTTTGAACTTTTCTTGTAACATTTATTCAGTCTTGTCACTGTAGTAATGATTGCTTATTATACACCAGCTTTCTTAGTGAAAGTACCACAACCTTACTCAATGACTTAATTACCAAAGAGAAGTTTTTTAAGAAAGTGGAAGTCATAAATATCATTCCATCGTGGCAGTAATCATTAC
The DNA here is from genome assembly GCA_034008185.1 of Gorsachius magnificus. Lineage (NCBI taxonomy): Eukaryota > Metazoa > Chordata > Aves > Pelecaniformes > Ardeidae > Gorsachius > Gorsachius magnificus. Next base: position 32,856,798 of record CM067087.1, read on the forward strand.
CATCCTCTTTAATGTTAAAAAAAAAAAAAATCTACTCTTATCATTAAGGTTTGTATGTTGTTGTTTTTTTGGGGTTGTTTTTTTTTGGGGGGGGGGAGGGTGTGTGTGGTGTTTCTCTTTAATTATTAGTTTAAACTTGTCAGTGAGAAAACTCCTTGTCCCATAATAAGTACATTTTAAATTTTTTGTGCAGGACTGTTTTGCATCTATTTTGTGTGACCTGATGATAAGGAAGATAAGTTGCAAACCCTCTTTTTTTCTTTCCAGTTGTGGGTCAGTGATTAGTATGAATTAGAAGATTTTTGTTTCCTATTAATTGCTTTGCTGAAGCAGAGATTGCTGGGACATCCCTCTTGCATGTTTGTGTAAGGAAACTGTTCCCTGAGCACCTGATGATTATGCTTATGTTTTATTACTAGTGACTATATCTGTCCTTTTCTAGATTCTCTACAGCATATACAAGAAGTTCTGCCCCTAAGAGTTTGTTTGAAGTAAAAGATGAGAGACCACAGATAAGAAAGGAGTGGGGAAGTGAAGAAACTATATGTTGGTATTGGTATACTGGTAAAAGAAGCATTCTAACAGATAGTTTTTCAGTGTTGTCATTACACCTTCACTTCATTTTTGGATCATTTGCAGTGATCTCTTAGTGAAGGAAAATTTTTCAAATACATTTTCACTGATGTTGGTGAGGAATTCTTCCAAAGGGTAAGCTGCCACACTGAAGAAAACAGTAACATACTCTTGGCTTTGCCTTCAAGAGCATACTGGAATTGGGACTGGGCTTTTCAGATCTTGATGAAACATAAGTATGATACGAAAACGGTGTGAAGACAAAGATGGAGACATGGAGGGAAGCAGAGAGATTAATTCAAGCTCTGGTCTTTGTGGCATAATTCTGTAGAATGCACTGTTGCATACTGGAAAATGCAGTTGAAGTATTGCACATATCTAGCTAAGAATAAAGGATATTAAAGGAATAGAATATGGGATAGTATCCCAGGCAAAGATTTGAGGTGTGAGGGATTGAATTAGAAAGGCATTGATATTTGCAGCATGGGTGTACCTAGTCTGGGTGTGAAGATTAGAGAAGTTTCCGACATAGACCCTGCCAACGTGGAAAGAAAGGAGGAAGATGAGCCTTTTCTGTAGCTGCAATATATTCATTTTAGGACCATACATAGCAGTGTTTCTAATCTGCCACTTTTCAGAGGTTTTTCTTATTTCATTGCAACTCATACTCCATCTTACAGGCAGCAAAGAGTTTCTGTTCTTGGTACAGCATTATGAATTTCTGTGGCCATGTGCAAAATGTTGTGATATGGGATTGCTTCTGAAAGGATAGCTCTATGCAGCAGGAGAGACTTTCTACACTCTTTGCTCATTAATTCAAATTTACTACACTTTGTGACTGTGTTGTTTCCCTTTCGGTACTTTACAAAGGATATTGAAAGGGATATTGAAATACTGTAGGTTGATAAGAAGCATTTTCAGGCTGTAAAATTACAGAGGTAATAGATAACATTTAAGTAGAAAGCACTTACCATAAATGATGGTTTATTGTTGGGGTTTTTTGTCGGATAGGTAGTTTAATGTATAATTTATGACACTTTCTTCAAGCTAGTTTTACTGCACAGCCTTGATTTTTCAACTGTGGTATGAAACTTGACTGAATCCTGCTTCTGCTCTATGTTCACATTTTAACTCTTCAGAAACAGTTGACTTAACATATGCTTAACAAACATAGCTTTTACACCAATTTCTGTCTCTTGTAAAATGATGGAGCAATTCCGGTACTCCTGTTTTCAGGTGCTTCATTGTCCCAAAGGGTAACCAGCTCAAATGGACGATTAACAGTTAACAACTGAAAACATCCCTCATCTAGAAGAAAATGTTGCAGGCGGTGGATTACTTGGCTCTGTATATGATGACTGTCATGATGACAACAGACAACCAGAATTTGCAATAGTACCCAAGCTACTCAAACTACCACCTATGTCAACACTGTTCCTCATCTGATTGGAATGATTTTTGCTGTAGTAAAGCTCTGAGTTTACTGGGCCCAGGCTACAATGCTCCTAATCATCTAGCTGTGTAAACCAGTACATTCACTAGTTGTGTTGATTTAGTGGAAAGTAGAGGTTATTCAGAAAAGCAAAATGCCAAATCCTGCTTTATTGCTTAGCTTTATTGCACTCATACTAAAAGGATTCTCTTGTGGTGTTTACTTTCCAGAAGCACACTATATGTGCTGTATGGGTTTGTTCTGTATCAGTACATATTTTTTCTCTGCTTTCTTCCTGCATCAGTTAACAAGGGTGTTTCTCAGCACTCTGTTGCAGCAGGGTATGGCAAAGGTGACAGAAGTTGTGCTGGGTTGTGATACAGCCCAGCAGGCTAACCTAAGCAAGCCATTAATGCAAGCCATGGTGTGGCGGGATTCAAGATTAAAAGTTAGTTCAATTTTCTAATCACTGGGAGGGCTACTTATAAGAGGGCTGTTTGCTGTGGCAAGTGGTAACACCAGGAACTGTAAATAATAAGAATGTTTGATCTGACTGGGAGTTGAACTTTTGCCTTCCTAATGCAGCATGCAAAGCATATTAATACGCCGAAGGTTGTGATTGTGATTCCCTTAGCATGTGTATTTGCAGCTGCTTCTTAAGACAGTGCAAGAGCATGCTATGCAGGGATGACTGGTTGGAGACTGCCTGCCTTGGCAAGGCATTTTACCTGTGATATGTCTTAATCTAGTCATCTTGCTTCCAAAGTGAAAATTTACTTCAAGGAGCTCAATAAAATAATCCTCAAATCTTTTCTATTCTTTGACTCTAATATAATCATTACATTCACACTTTGCATTCACAAGTCCTTTAAAAGGACTCGATAATTATTTTTGCTGTTTAGACTTATCAAATCCTGAATATGATTTGTGTAATCTACTGAAGTTCTTTCTGGTTGTCTTAAAATCCTCTTCCTAGCACAGTTGACCTGGTTAAGATACATAATAACTCACATTTTGTGGTTAACCAGGACAGAATTATAATAATTCCAGAGTCTATTAAGGGAAAAGGCTATGCTTTTATTACTTAAAGGTCAGTGAAGTCATCGACAGTGACATCTCTGTTACTGTATTGTGTTTTCAATCTTTAAATTTTCATATGAACAGATACTGGCACATTATGTATTGAAATTCATCATGAATATTGGGGAAAGAGTATTAGAAAATAATTCAGGTTTAACATTTTTATCATGCACTAACTTGCTACCACCAGCTTTCTGCAGTTTGACTGCTTTTTCCCTTCAGCAATGATTATACTATTCCTTAATTTTGTCAGACAAAACGGTAGTAACCTTAGGCAATTGTGCTAAAATAACTTGTCAGCTACTCATTATTTTATTTTTAATATATTAAGAAATTAAATGCTTGAAAAGGCAATAGACTAAGGAACTGAATCCCTCCATTTATTCATAGGATGGCTTCAGAAGAAACAGCGGCTGAGTAGGGTTCCTGTACTGCCTGGCAGCGTATGGCTCTGCATGCCTGGGCCTTGAGGGCTGCAGTGGGCTGTAATGGCCCCGTGCAGCCCCCCACGACCTCCCCCTGATGCTGCCCGTGGCCCAAGACGCTATTTCAGCCTCCCGACCCCAGCCATCTACTGGCCTCCAGCCCCTCACAGCTCCCCCGCCTGGCCATGGGCCCCGCCAAGACAGGCCTATCCACAGGCCAACGTCCCGGCCTCTCCCAGGGAGGTGCTGAGGGCTGTGGCTGCCCTGGCTGCCCCCAGCTTGCCCTGCCCCCTGGCTGGGGTGGGAAGGGCCCTGGCTGCGAGCCCTGGCCCTGCCACCCTGGGGACCCCCACTGGTCCTGGCCTTGGGGATCTGCCAGCCTGCCCTGCACCCTGACAAAGCCTACACTAAAAGTCAAGGACTGACCTCGGGAAGAAAGTCATTCCCTACGCTACGTTGACCACTGACCTGTCTGACAGAGGTAGTTCCAGTGCCACTGCTGCCAGTGGGACCTGGGTGTCCCAAGCTGCATCTGAACAAGGTTGTAAATGGACATGTTGTCTTGATACCTCTTCAATGCCCCAGTGCGAATTTCCAGTGAGAAGCTCTAAGTATTTTTCACGTTTGGCCTAGAATAACCATTTCTGGTGGTGTTCACCCATCTCAACCTCCAAAGTGCAGGACTGCCTCAGCCAGTCAGCAGGAGAGAAGGGAAGCATCTGCTTTCTTGGAGAAAATTTGTCCTCATTTGTCATGGGACTTCAACCTCCAGGAAAGGGAGGGAAGAGAGGAGAAGGGACTAAAAGCTGTGGTAACTGATTGCCTTCTCTGAGGGGTTTAGTAGAAACTGTTGTTTGTAAGCTTCTTAGCTCATGCTCCATGACAGATATATTATTGTACACGGTCAGAATAGCTGAAGTGCTGGAAGGTTCAGGAGTGTCTCCTGACCCAGCTGGACCCCTGCAATGGTGACTCCTGTCACCATCCAGACAGCACCTGACCATCCTGCCAAAGAGGCTTGATTCCCCAAGTAAGTGTTACCCTATCTCAAGGCCTTGATGAATTATTATTTTTTCTTTTAACAAACACTCTGCCCGTCGGCATCTGCGCAACATGATACATGCACGTGAAAAGACATCATCTCACTATCACATTGCAACTCCACTTAAGACACATTCAGGAGAAAAAGCCAAGGGCTTGCTTCTGTGGCTGTGCAACACTCTGGAGAATGTGTCTTAACACGTTGGTCATTGTTTCCCATGTGAAAAATAGGGCCACCAGTGGTTTGGCCTATGAGAGGTTCTTGGCCTCATTAAGTGTACTGCATCTCCTCCCTCCCTCTGGGAAGTTTGTTTCATGTTGAAGAGCAAACAATACCTTTCACTGAGGTATGCTTTATAGACTTAAAAGCATCATGCCTGTTCCACAGCATATTGCTTTCAGGTATTCTTTTTTTTTTTCCCCAGGATTACTTTGTCTAGGAGATACCTTATTATTATTAACAGCCTTGAAAATGTGCATTTCAGGTAATTTTCACAGATCTCATTGACATTATTCTAATACATACTGCACTGTACTTCCACAAATGACATACTGCTGTCAGTAATGAATATGATAATCTTAGCAATTCTAAGAGAATAAATATCCCAACCTTTGAAATTCTCTTTATATAGCAAGTGTGTAACAGTTGGTCTGCTGATTTAAACAAAAGATATGTTTCATCCCACATTATCTCCTGATAGATAACTGACCATTACATCTCCTTGTTCTCTTTCATGGTTATTAACAGCTTGGACATATTTCTTCTAATATCTCTCTATAAATAATTCTAGGCTCAGAAGTTTGTTTCTTTTATAAATTAAGCTATCCAGAAGTGATAGCTCATTTCTCTGTAACTAGAATCTGTCCCCTCTAGGGGCAATTTATCCTTGCAGCAGCTAAGCTTTAGGCATTATTTCTTTCAGAAACTTATATTAATCATCTTTGCCAGTTTCCCTCTCAGTCTTTCTCTTTTCACAATCTTCTGCTGCAGTCAGAACACCCACCAAGTTTTCCAAATATTTATACTGCTGGTTTTAGAGGAGGAAGGGTTATCTGAGAAATTGTTTTATTAAAACTTGATTGCTCAAACACCAACCATCAATGATTGCACACTGAAAGCTCAAATCTGACTTCACTGTAGAGCAGGGGATGGCTGTTTTGTAAAGTCAATCTATACGACAGGTGTAGATACACATACATAATCATTATGGATTGTCCTCTGGGAGAGACAATAAATGAAAATTAATTTGAAACAAGATGGCAAAAAGTCGACCTATTATTTTTGAGTTTTCCTTGCGCTGGCTATAAGGGAAGAAGTTAGCTTGGCAAGAATGTCTTTCCAAGCCTCTGTTGTGCCAACAGTTAAGCCCCAGTGCTAGTGATTAGAGTAAGCGAGACCTACATTTCAGAAACAGTCCCTTCCGTTCTAATCTACTGTTCAAAGTGTAGCTATGATTCCTCAGATAACCGTGAGACAGATGGACTCTATGAGGGCCGACTGGCATAGCTGCCACTTTCTACTTTGCCAAAGTTATAAAGGCAACACTATGCAGAGATGAGAAACTCATAGTAAGGGTGGAAATATACAGACTGTAAAGCTGACGTTCTGGGTGAGACATACCAGGCTGACACACCCATTTTAGGTAGATGTTTGGGGTTCCTTTTACATCAAACAATTAAGATGTGTCTTAGTAAATTTAGTGCTGTCCTTGTAGCTATAACTCACGCTGATGGAATAGTTGCAGTTCATGTGCTCGATGGAAGTCCTTTACAGACTATTTTAAATATTGAGCTAGGTGTTGCTGGCAGTTGCATTATTTCTTTTATATTGATTAAGAAATTTAATCAAATGGATTATTTATGGCTTCAAACAGTCTAAATGATTCATACACTGCATCTTTAACATGCTATCTCAACAAATGTGTATTCTATTGTGTTAGAGCTATAAAAGGGTATTCTTGGTTTTATTGCTATGTGCATTGTTGAAGAAAAGATCATGCGAAAATTCACGCAAGTGTCTGTGAAAGTTTTTTTTTTGTGTGTTCTGTGTATTATTTCATCAGACTTTATTCTCCTGATACTGGTGATTGATGAACAGCAAAGAAGAGAATTTCCTGTGACGAGTCTATGTTGTAATTTCATAAAAGAAGAAAATTTAACAATGCTGCACCTCAGCATATATACCCTTTAGTTTAGAAAAGTTATCTGGAATCCCATGGGAAACCAGTGAGGTTGACATAGATTAGTTATTATAAGACTGCTTAGGGTCAATCTTATGTCCATGTAGGTTCCAAATTATATATATGCATTTATATATACAGAGAGAAACTTATATATACTTCTATACATATATAAAAACTGAGAACTTTAAAATTTGATATTATTGACTTCCAGCATCTGTTTAGTTTGCAGAGTAGAATTATTTCTTCTCATCTTAATGACGGGGGAAATGGACAGAAATGGAGCTCTGAGATTTTAATGTGACATGAACTCCAGTCCATCATCAAATGTGCCTAAAAATGTCTATCAGTAATGGCTGGATCTACCCATAAAAACCTTCAGTGTAAGAAATTCTACAGACTTTATAGACTATATATTCCATTACTTACCTCTGTGTACTTTGAGAAGGCTTTTTCTGATGTCTGTCTTGTACCTTTCTTGCTGCAACCTAAACCTTGTTGCTATTTTTCTTATCAGTGGTAGAGAACTCATTTTCCCCTTCTATTTTGCTGAAGGGGTATTTGAAGACTGTTATCCTGTGTCCCTTCAATCTTCTTTTTGCTAGACTAAAATGATGATACCTGCTAATACTTCCTCTGCCTTCTTACTCACTCTGTAATAGAGAATTTTTTCCATGATTACACAAGCTACCAGTTCCGCATCCTGCAGTGTCTCACAAAGTGATTTGTGTACCTCATCAATATTATCAGTTGATGGATGTTAGGTTTGGTGTATAGTCCCCATTTATTATATTGCTTTTTCCTTTTTTTTTTCCTGCTGACATTTCAGCTGTATGAAGGACAACTTCTTTAGGCTTTTATTTATGGCATGAACCGTTTTCTCAATTGATTTTATTTGTTGCTGCATATTCTGGATTGTTTAATCTAATGCTAGAAACTGTTCTCCTAAAATGACTTCTTAGACTTCATTATCTGGGATTGGGTATTTTAATTCTGTATTTGTTAAACTTGTATGATATCACAAGCTGCTTCTTTCAGCTGTGATATATGAATGCTTTTTGTGGCTGATATATCTCAGAATAAAATGAACTTGATTTCTTAATTTTATTAACTTTCTTTCCTAATCCCATGATTTTTTCATATTTTTCTTTATAAATATTTTCCATGACCACAAACTCAAATTTTTTTCTTGATCTGGACTAAATTATTCTTGATGAGATCTTTATTTGGTTGATTTCTTCACAGAGAAAAAAATCTCACATATGCTCCCTAAAACCATTAAACCTGAAAGCTTTAGCTTGTTCTATATGACTATTTCCCTATAATGTTCTAACAGCAGCTCACTTCCAGTTCCTAGGGCATGTAGATTATTTCAGTTTTGCAATCAGAATGTAAGTGCTTCTGTACGAGTCCAAATGTAGGTGGAGAGGTTTTTTTTTTGCTGGTTGGCTGATGATAGAATAGACCATAGATCAGCATCTGAGAATAGCTCTTCATTTTTCTTTTGTCATGCTAATTGTTATGGTTTCTGACTCCCTAGAAAATGAAAGGTAGAAATGCCACAGCTTTGAAATGAATCCACTCTGATTTAGTATTATATTGCGGTGTCTGTTTAAACAGATAGAACATTACTTGTGCACTGGTTTTGGAGGAGCTGCAAGTACTGGTTTTGTCTGATTATTTTTTCCCCTGTCCCTGATAGAATAGTCTCTTTAGAAGAGAGATTGGTATACTCTACCCAATTTGCAGATCCAGACATTACCTTCTGTCTTCAGGCTTTGAAAGGGTAATGACAAAGAAGTGTTTATAAATCTTGTGTTAATTTAAGATATTTAGTCTTCTGTCTCTTAGATGGATATACTTTGGCACTTTAATTAACTGCTTGTTAATTCTAGACTTGCACATTGTTCTGTGCAGAGGCTCTAAATAAGATATGCCCATACCGAGATTATATTAGCTGGCATATTTTAGTAGTAAATGGATACCGACTTTATTTTTTATGCATCCCATATATCATTTGGTTTGCGATTCAAAACACACAAGACATGTTTCCAGGGTTTCATGCACTGTAAATAAATGTAAAACAAGCTCCTTGCACAAAAGTGCTATGAAGCAATCAGCACCAGGAAGGCTAAGAAACTAAATGGTACTTGGAAGACTGTAATTAATATTAATCTCTTGCATGCCAGAACAAGTGATTAAACTACTCCACCTCTTTTGCTTGATATGCAAATCTGGCTGAATGGCAACATTGTATGATAAACACACTACTATAGCAGTCAGTGGTTGAATTTTAAATATCATATGTAGCAAGAGGGGAAGTACTTAAAAAAGAGTGTGCACAGTTGAAGAATTTCAGCAGCTTTCATTGATAGTAGGAAAGGGAAGAACAGAGATGATAATTTTTTTGTGTGAATTTGTTCAGGTAAAAAACTGACCTCCAGTACTCTCTTTGCCAGCATATGTTTTTCCTCAAACTCAGAAAGCCAACACACAAAGCTCCCTGGTAAATATGACTGGACAGTTATCCAGGTGACTACTGAGAACTGTATGTTCCAGCCTTCTCGCTGCTCTCAGTGTGTCTCCAAAATGCTATTCCTATTGTTCGGTTACAAATACTATTCTCTTCAAGTAACTGTTGGTCACTTTTCTCCTCTTGTCGCTTCTGGCAAGCTCCATTCTTCTATCAGCACTGGAAAAAAGTCACACTCAAGTTTACTGCCTGCTGATAAGTTAATTCTCCAAATATTCAGATTGCTGTAGAATTAACTCAAATTCAGAATTTTTTCATAGTCAGATGCTCTTCTTCCATGTTAGTAGTCAAGATTGATACTTCAGTCCAGGTCTTTCTAGTTCAAGGTTTTAAGTTTCTTATATGGCCAGCTGATTTCCTCCTGGTTTCAGATTCAGAATCATCTGAGACACAGACGAGATCACTTTACCTGTTGCAGTCCTGATTCAAACCCTGGCCAAAGGAGACAAACTTCTGTGATGGTATTTTTTTCTAACTGTGAGAATGACACAGAAATAAAGTGCACTTTAGTTAAATTCAATTTCATTTTTAAACAGAATCAAATTTCTCATTACACATACTGACTAATAAGGCGTATTTGTAATGAAACATAAATACATTAAGCAATTATAGAACTTGATAGCAACTATGCATACCCTATTGAATTTTTAAGTATCAGCATTGCAATTAACTTAATAAGATTAATACAATTTATTTTGCTTCCTTGGTAGCTGAGAATTGTGGTTTGTGCTGACATGAGGCTCTTAATTTTCTTGACGGCTGTTATTTCAGTTACAACCTTACATTTTACTCCTTGGTTTAGGTCTTTACTACTTCTACTAGGTATTACAAAAGACTACCAAAGCCTTAGCTTTGATGGTCTGTGTATGACAATTAAACATATGTCAATGGAATGCAATGTCAGAACTTTTCCAGCACAGCAGAGAACCAAGAAGATGGCAAATCACCTGTATTTTTCAATTATCCCTTTTATTCACAGAACACCACTTTACACCTAAAGACTGGAATTATCAGAAGTCAGCATTGGTTTAAGTCTCCTTTTTTTTTTTTCTTTTTGGCCTGTATTAATGACTTGAAGGATGTTTCTGCATCTTCCGTGCTGTTTCCAGAAGCTTGGCAGTCAGCTCACTCTACTGGAAGGTTAGGTTTGTGTAGTCTCCAATAATAACATTATTTCAGACCTATTTTGACCCAAAGGGGCATTTGTTCAATACTGTCTTCTGTAGGCTAATACAGAAGAGAAAAAGCAGAATTTCTGTTCCAGGCAGCTCTACTGGTGTACTTGCAAGCCTGTTGCAAAATTAACAGTTATAATTTTGAATGCACAGGAGAGCAGCATTTAAATAGAAGGTTTCAAGCTAATTTTCCGTTTTGTCATTATTGTTATCATTTCAAGACGAGTTGAATGCTGTTATAGTTGATTTGGACCCCAACTTATGGTATGATGGTCATGGATGAGGCTCCCCTGTGAAGATGTGACTTGACCCTTTAATTAAGCTTTCTACATGTCACACTTAAATCGGCAAATTTTTATTCCCACCCATCCCAGTTGATGGGGTGACTTTTTTTTTTCTTTTCAATGTCTTTGTTTACAATTATGTTTTTCTTGCTTTAAGACAGCTGGGTGAGATGAAGCCCATCTAACCCATCTACTTATGTCTTGGACATTGTTGTTTCCTTTGTTCCAAGGTGGGGTTTTTTACTAATTTTTTTCTTTTGTGTTGGGTTTTTTGAGCCTTGTGGTATATCCATACTGATAAGGCTATCTGGTTGATTTTCCTGGTACAAATACAATGTAAAAGAAGTAAAAAAGGAACAAAACAACAAGCAAAGCACAAGAGGTAAGAGTCTGACTGCTAAATTTACATATAGAGCTATGATGCTAGCTGTTTCTTTTGAATGACCTTCTCAGGCAAACTTCTGGAAAAAAAAATTCTTTTATTTTTAACAGCAAAGCCTCAGGTGCTAGAAATGTTCACACTGTCCTAGTGATATAATAACCCTTCCCATATTAAAACAGAAAAAAACCCCCACCACCCCATAAAATAATCACCTGAAAATAACTGATAAGATATATTTCCTGGTTTTTATTTCATTTCTAGTAGTTGTGCATTACAGGGCTGATCAGCATGTAGTTTTCTGAAGGTGTTGAAAAATGGAAGGACAAACCAGTGTATTCATCTCCCTTCACCTTTTACAGATTTCCTATTTGTTATTCTAGGCAAACTTTCCAAAACTGGGAACCTCTGCTTAGCTGTTTATGAAAGCACTGAGTTGAATTTGCTTGCCTTCATGCTGAGTTCTTACTTAATTTTCTCTTCTTGGCTTAAAGTGCTGGAAGAGCTGTGCCCTGTGCTGTGATTCCTAAAAAGGGGTGGTCAGACTGACTGGATAGAAGTGAGAAGATTCCCTAGCACTTTCCTGGCCTTTTCCAGTCGTAGCAATCAAAATTTCAAGAATTAGTTTTGTTGCTGATGCTGCATGGTTTTAGCCACGTTTTAGCAGTGTTCTGCATTTGCAGCACCAAGATCCACTGTGGTTCAGAAACAGAGGAGAGGGTGTCCCAAGTTACAGTTAGATGGTTTTTCCACCGATCAAAAAATGGCCCACAGCAAACCTAGAGCCTGAATCCTCCCTCTGGTTAGTTGGGTCTGGTACTAGTTCAAATCAGATGCTGCCTTAAATCTAGTGATCTGCTGACAGATTAGGAACGCATCATGAATTTATACTTTTAAGCTAGAAAGAATGTACTGTACCACCAACTTTGAACAATGCGTGTTCTTGGGTTTGGGTTTTGGGCTTTTTTCTCCTCCTGTGAATCCACCTGGAATACAGAGCTCCCAACAGCAGATGGAAAATCAGTGATGAGGGAACTCTAATTAAGAATCTAGCTGCCTCACCAGTGAGTGTAAAGAAGATGTTAGTTCTACACACATTTTATAATGATTGTTCTTTCCCCTTTCATTTTTCCTTCACATCACTCTGTTGCCTAATTTGAAAGAGGTGGCATTTCTAACAAAATCCTTGTGGAATGCAGATTTCTTCCATCATCCTGACCAAGCTTTTCATATATGCTGCTGGAAAATGTTGGCCAGGATTTTATTTTTCCCTTTTCTGTCTAGCTTCCTAAGTAATAATCTATACCATCTGGCAATAGAATTTATCCAGCATATTTCAATAATCATATGAGTGTTTTTCCATTACTTTTGGTCTCATTAGCACTTACATTAACCAATGAAATTAATAATTTTTTTTCTGTTTATGTTCAAGGGTGTTTCTTCATTTCTTACAGAGTTTTTGACCTTAAATCTTTATTCCAAAGATACCAAGCAAAACACTTGATATGCAAATGTGAAATTCTAATAGTTAATATGGAATTGTCTGTTATGTTAAAGTCTTTGTTTCTTCCAGATGTCAAGTTTCTTCCTGGTTGATAGATGGGATGTTCCCTATGCTTTGGGAGTAATTCCCATTTTAAAAACAACCTATTGTCCCAGAAATGCTTGACTGAGGTATAACTCTTTTCCTCTTGATATTTTTCTGTGCTGTTGGTAGGCTACAGCATTTTTTGGCCTCAACAACTTTGTATGGGGCCTCCTATGGGTTGTTTTTTTTTTGTGGGTTTTGTTGCTTTGCACTTTTTGTGTGTGTGATTCATTTCTTTGTGTTTATCTCCATTTGTCTACCTGACTGTACATTCAGCTGTCCCAGTTTCTGTAAGACTGATTTTCCTGAAAAGCTTTATGCAAAATATAATGTCAGATATTTCCTTCTCTCTGATTATCCCCAAGAGATTCCTTCTTTGTTCATGCCATTTGAGTCAATTTTCCTCCTTTTGTTTTTACTTATTTGGGACTGTTAAAAGTATTGAAATTACTGTTTTATCATCTTTTTTTCTGGCTTTGGACTTAAGTATTGAACGTATTTGTTTGTGGTGATAGTAGTAAAATCTCCACAGACACAAAGGAATAACCTTCTTCCTTTGCTGTGCAGAATGATAGATGGTAGATGCATGTCACAACCTTTTTATCTGAGAAGCGTTTAATCTCTTATGAGTCTTTATGAACTTTGCTTAGTGAAGAAAATGTGTATGTCAGTTATAGTTCAACTTCACTCTGAACTGCTTTTTGGGGGTTATTATTAAGCAGAGATATTATCAAAGGATGGGATTGGAAGCACTATAAGAAGTAGAGATTGCATTTAGCTTTTTTCTTATTTTATGTATTTATTTTTATAGATTCTTATGTACATATTTGTAACTGCTACAAATAGGGACATAACACCTGAAGTACAGGTGTGTAGCCCTTTTAAAATAAATCTTTGTTTTGGAGTCATTACTCCTGGCATACAAAGGAGGAAATCATACTCTCATAAAGGCATATTCTACAAGGTCTTGACACAGGTGCATTCACAATAAGGGCTTTTATTATTTCATCAACTTTGAGTATGAAAAAGAAAAATCACAAATAGAATTAAAATCTTAGAGGCTAATCCCATAAAAACCTCACTTGAAGTAGCATGATGCATGCTTACATAGGTGTCTGCAATTTTACAGTAAAGAGAAGAGATAAAAGCATTCTGGAAGGTCACACTTCAATTTCAGAGTGTTTGCAACAATTTTTTTCCATATTGATATTTTTCAGTATTTTTAATCAACATTTCTATGAATTGAAAACTCATTTAATGTAAAAAAAGTATGAAATCACAACTTGTCGGTTTTTACAAATATTGCATATTTGATATCACAGGTGTCAAACCTTCTTGGGAAATGAAATTAAGTCTGGTTTTATAGTTTATAGCATGGCAGTAAATTTTTAGGGAATACTTAAATTTTGAAAGATTACTCCCTTTAAAGTATCTCCCTGTTTTCAATATTTTTATCAATCCTACTTGACAATTACTGGCACAATATGAACAGTTTAATTCTGCCTTGAGAGAATTCTTCCCTGGGAAATTTTATTTGGTGTAATATACTCATGATATTTGGACAAGAATAACATGAATAGAGTTTAATTTTTGAATCCAAACTTAAGACAGACTGGATTTGATGTGTTCATTTATTTTATTATTTAATAATATTCTCTTTTGGTTTTTGCCAAGGCCTAAGATTAACTGACCATCTGTCTATTTTACTACAAAGTAGTATCTGCTACTCATTATTGGCAGTTAATTTGTGGCAGAAATTCAGAGAATGTGGTCTGGTGTTCTGATTTATTCAGTGACATTCACAGGAACCTAGCAAATCCAATCAAAGAATTAAAAGATACTTAGCTGAAGAAAGGTGTCATGAAAAATATTCACAATTGCCACTATTTAAAAATATGGCAATGGTATGCTTCCATGTCATGCCACTTGGCCACATTTACTCTGAATAGCTCAAACTTTTATTAGATATTTCCAGCAGGAAGATGTAGCATCCCTGGGCAAAAGTCTAGAATATTTATGCCTGTGTGAGTGATTTTGTGCCTGCGCAGTGCAGTAAAAATATGAAGAGATTCTACTCCCATGCGCTACATATTATAGACTCACATCCATTTTTGCATTATGTCATAAAGTCATAAATATGTCATAAAATATGCCATAAAAGTGTGCTTAGAAGCAAAAGGATAACTGGAGATAATCAGCTGTTCTCTGCTTAACTTCCCAAATCTGACAAGTTATTTAAATTCTTGTTTCCCTGCAAGGTTTTCGGAATATTTGTAGATGGAAAAACACATCTATTCCAACAGAATCCATCGTCTGAATTTTGCTGTTATTGCAGTTTGTGCAACTTCTTTAGACCTTCCTTCTGATTATTCTCATTCCATTTTTGTTGGTGTACTTAGATGAGCTGTAGATTCTTTATCAGGGCAATTTTCATCCTAATTCTTTTTCAGTTAAGATTATGATCTTATGTTCAACAAAGTTCTTCACAAAGCTGCTGCCAGTAATTGGTCCTTGATCCTTCTTTTGTCCTTTATGTGTTAGTTCCTCAACCTTTTTGCCATTACTTTGGAGTTTAAAGTGAACCCAGAGCTACTGTATAACTACTGCACTTCTTCCTGCCTGACAGTTATTTTTGCAATGCATAATTCTCTTTCAGGGAAATGAGTAACGGTTGCCTCTGCTGTTCCTTTGTGTTAACCAGCATGCCAAATTGTAGTAACTGGAGCTGCCTATTTCTAACGAAACAGCATCTTTAGAGCAGCTGAAGGTATGCTGTGCTGCAGACTGTGGTGTATATTTAAGAATACCTGTGTTAAATTTAAATATAATGACACAAAGACTAGAAGCATCTTTGTAGCTCCGCTTAGCCTAATTTTCTCTTGGGGAGACTCTTACTTTCTGAAAAAGACATTATAATTTTTGCTGCTAATCGAGTAGTTCATTCTCCTAATGTACGGGAATGTTCTTTCAAGTTGCTTGCATGGCTGTTCTCAGCGTTAGCACCCTTCTCTGGGGTGTAAACCAGTTAGCACTAATATCCAAAGCTGTCATGGTTAGACTACTTTCTGTACACTCATGCTAGACTTATAGAGCATGAGTAGATGCTTTGAATTGACAGAGCAGCAGATGGATTCTAATCCTGCAAGTCTGGGGAAAGAATTTCCCCATGGGATAAGTAGGGCAATTACCGTGCGTTGACAGAGGGTTGCTATGTGATATCTTTGTGCTTTACTTATTTTCATATTAGGCTTTTTACTGTTTTCCTGTGGATAAAAGGGAATCAGAAACACTTTGAGTACCTTTTCTGTAGCATTCAGACAACCCTCTGAGCTTTTCTATACATACTGGAGAAGAATACCATACAAAATATGCAAAATCATGCTAAAGTTTCTATGTTACCTTTTGGATGTATCTCTGCATGTGCTGTGTAGACATAAAGACTTGCTCAAGGATCTCTGCCCTGTTTCTGTGTTGTACTGTGTGCGTAGTCCACTGTCTTGGTTTGTCTGAAAGTTATTATAAAGCATCTTAGATTTTTCAGTAAGTGATCCTCCTAGTTATACATGAAAGCTCATTTTACAAAGCTTATTTGTATCAGCAAAGATTGGTTGCAGAATTAAAGTTTATTCCAAATTGGTTATATAACTAAGTGTACAAATGCGAAATCAAAGCATAGCATCAGAAAAGCAAATATAGTCAGGAAATTAATAAAAAGATTTATGTGTTCCTGATAGAAAAGTAGCTGTTCTGTTTCCACTCGGAAAACTGCTTTAACTCCAAGAGAAGACAATTTTATTATCAGGAAATATTAATACATACAAGAAATGGGGGGTTAGTATTTATCATAACTTAGTTTTTACTTTTTTAGATGTCTTATTTCCTCATTGAAAGACAATGCTGATACGTACATAGAGAACAGCTGTCAATGTGGTTCTTATCCTTTTCCCATTAAGACATGGTAAAATTAGAAAGATTGCGTGAATGAGAAAGAGAAAATGGAGAGAGACATGTTGGAAAGTCACAAATTAGTGAATGGTTTAGGAGGAAAGTCTTCCTGGTTTTTGTTTGTTTCTTCATTCAAAGCTACAGCACTAATATTATGCAGATTGGTAGTTGCTTTAGTCCAATGACAAGAGATATTTATTTCTTGAGTGTATAAAAAATAGGTACTCAAATTATTTAGAGATGTTCACAATGAAAAAGGAGGTAGATGTGCAGATGAGCAAATCCCAGTTTTGGACATAACTTCCAGTGTTGTTACAACAGAAGGGCACACATCTCTGCACTCAGAAGCAAACATTTGTACCTGGTTAACATCCTCATATTGGGTCTATATTTCTCTATACAAAATTATATTTCTGTAAGAAGATTATAGGCCAATGTAAATGCTGAAAAGTGGAGTTGACAGAAAATATAGTTTAAGACCTTTTCACTGCTTGACTGTATTACAAAATAGTAAAACTACTGATAATAATTTTAAGGAGTAATTTTTAAGTTGAACTCAAATTATTTTGATTTGAATGGATATTTGCAATGTGCACATTTTAAATTAAAGTATTTTATATTCTTTCTAAACGTTTAGTTGCAAAATCACCAACACTAACAACTTTTCAGTAATGTGTTTTAGTTCTTTCAAATTATTCCAAAGGAAGTTTCTAATCTAATAAGTAAGGTAGGAAGAAAAAATATGCCTAGTTGACTTACGTAACTATTCAAGAACTAATTTAGGCCCACATCATATAAACCTTGTTTTACATGGAGTAACACTGACAGGACTCATGTGCGTACAGTTTTTGGAAGTTTGATGCACCATTTAATGAACTGTTTAAATGCAGAAAAGTTTTCAGGTGGTAAAACTGTATTGCAGAAGCTTAGTTTTGCTTGGAATATTTAGTGTTATCAGTACTTCTAAAATGTTTTCACATAGATACATAGCAGGATTTCACACTTCCATAGCAGGATGGAGGGATGCAATTTATCAAATGCAGCTTATTTCCTCTGCTCAAATAAATATAATTTTAATAAGAATTTAATATTTTAATTCAAAATTAATAATTTAATTCAAGATGTAATTCAATCAAATGAAGGAACAGCAATTTTCCCTCCACTATCAAGCTGAACTTCTCAGAGGTGTTGCAGAAGGAGTCTGAAATATTTTCTTTCCATTGACACTATAATGATGCTTTGCAGGTGTCCTTAGACTCTAATCATCCAAGACTTTCACATATGCTACACACTGTGAACAGTCCCTTTGAAGTTAATTGGGTTTCACCAATTTACTCCAGCAGAGAATGAAACCCTGTTTACTGAATTTTAAATTAAATATAAACACATTAAAATACAAAAATGTACTTTTAACTCCTGGTAGTTCTATTATGCATGTTGTAGGCTTTCTCAATTAAAAGACATCCAATTAGATGTATTTAAAGATGAAATCACCCTCTGAGGCATTTGGTGTAGAAATGGATTAAAAACTAATTAAATGTAGGTCTCTGGAGACCTAAATTACTTTCCCCTCCCCCTAAAATCAGATATATGTTTAAATAAGGAGATCTGAAGGTTAGTGATAACCTCAGGGTTGTTGTTTTTTATTTACTCTCAGATCACCTGACACTGGCTAGCCTGTTCCATCATATAAAATGTTACCTTCTTTTTGGCTTTTTAGAGACTGAAATATGACTTCAGGTACTCCCGACACTTTTATTGCTATTAACGTTAAATAACATGCATTTTTAACAATTCTTTCCTAAACAAGGTGAGAAAACTACAACTGAAATTTTCCAGAGGAGAGGAATGTAAGCCAAGGCATGACACTGTAGCCAGAAGAACAACACCAATGAGCAAAATGAAAGCATCAGAACTGTCAGAAAAAGGAATTTCATTTTCCCAGATGCAGTTGTGGATGTCTACCTGGGTGTGAGCAGAATTTAAATTGCTTGAATGACTTTGCAGGGAAAACTTCATTACTCTGGCAACTAGTTTAAAATTAAATTGGACTAAAATTAAATTTATAGTATGTAATGGGCCAAATCATATGAGATTTCAGCTCAGGAACTGGACATTCAGTATTACCCAGAGCTTAGCCCAAAGTCATCTTAAGTCAATTTACGTAACTTCTACTAGTGGAAGATGGCACACATTTATTACGGGACACCACTGTATCTGTACCTGGAGGATATGACTCTGTATAGTAAGAATTAAAAAGACTGAAATATTTTTAAGTGATATTAAAAAGTGAATCTCATGCAGTGAAGCATAGTGCATAGTATAAAAGAAAGATCTTATTCAGCTGAAAGTGGCAAGACCTGAAAGTACTTTCAAGATGAAGTGTAATGTTTCCAGGTGTTGGATACACAGCGGAAGAGGTTGGAGAGGGGCACAGGCAGAATGGGGAGTAGCTGTCATGGGATCCTCCAAAACTGCAGGTGGAGGTAGTTCCTCCCAAACTCGTGTTAAGCTCAGAGTCATTTGATTACTATTATGCCTGTGCTCATGAAAAGCAGATAGAGAACCAAGGAATCACAACCAATATATGTTCAGAAGAGTAAGCGGCAATTTTCAGTGTCAGTGTACGTATTAGTCTGAAATAAAATATATTCATGTAAATTATGCTTGGAATTGTGGCAGTACTTCAGTCTTTTTTTTTTTTTTTTCAGAAGGGGTAAATTACTTACATTTTAAATGGTACATGAAGTGTCCCTTTGATCCCTGTAGGTCTGATCAGATTTTAATTACTCGTGCCCTAGGAATGTTGGCACTTCCCAAGCTCTGTGGCACAATCCCTAATTTAAGATCTCAATAGGAATACAGTCTAAATCCCACAGGAAATCCTCAAAGAGCGGTGTCATCGGTAAGGTTTGCATTTGATTGAAATACCAGAGGGAGAAAATAGGTGTATAAGAATACATTTATCCCCAGGTTGCAATTGGCTTTAATGACAGCAGTGTTCCTGATGGTGGCCTTGCCTGGCAATGGAATCCTAGCTCCCAGATAGATATTTAAATTACTCTTAAAGAAAATACATTGATAGGTCATTTTTGTTCAATTTCTGTATAAAATCTCTCTAAAACTATTGATTGTTTTGTTACAATGTATATCCCTATTGCAATGGCTTTTTTTTAGCTCTTTCTAGCTCGAATACTTTAGCTACTGGTAAGGCACTTGCAGTAGGTCTAGTGAAGTTTGCAAACCACTGACGTTTTAGTCTGGAGGGGAGCAGTGATTGATAGACCAGCACCCTGATACTGATGCTGAGGAGAGCAGGGTGTATTTCTTTATTAAGCTAATGTAGCTTTAGAGCTGGAAATGCTCAGGGGATCTGCTTTGGAAAGAACACATTCGAGTGAGAAGAGTCTGCTGGCATATCCCTCGCATGCTGCAAGACAGTGGGAGATGGACTGAATGAGGAGGCTTTCCTGTGAGTCTCTAACAGTTCTGGCAAGTGTATTTGGGAAGTTCCCCCAATGCAACTTCTGTATGACTGAACTGGAATTGAGGAGTAGTGACATCTCTTCACTGAGACTGCCTGAATGTTTCAGAGTCTAATTCCTGGATGTTGTCGTCTTCTCCTTTCCTTATCCCTCAAAATGCTTTAGAAGTTTTGCAAATTCTCTAGTTATGTGCACGACCCATGAACACCACCAGCAAGGGACACAAAATCAATACAGAAAATCTTTTTTCCCCCTTACATGGGAGGGTCCTTTCTTGAAACTTTCCTGGATGATTCTAAAGTGCACAGTGCCACATGACTGAAGTCAATGGCTAATCAAGTTGTCTTTAACAGGTTAGAGTATTGTATATATCACGGACTTTTATGCTGTGTCAGATATCTTAATATTTACATGTGCATTATTCTGAAATTGTTGTATTTACACATCCATGAAGCTGGCCATAATTGTTGATGCTAACCTGAAAAATAACAGGTGTTCAGACTATGCTTTGGGCTATAATGTAGGGTCTTAAGGTACAAAATAAAGACATTAAAGACAAATTATTGTTATTCATGTGATTAAATGTGATTCTCATTGTTACTATAGTGTGGGTTTTAATCACTTATGTAATACTTAAAGGGAATCTGTTGAATAGAAACCGTAACAGTATTAATTTAGTGTAACACTAAGCCTCAGGAGCAAATGTTAAATAACATTTAGTAAAGGGTTTATAACAAATTTATGGAGCTCCTTATGTGTGCTTTTCACTCTTTTTCAATGCTAATGTTATTATACATTAGCACTCAGATGTTCTTCCTCATGATACAATAGCTATGGCAGTCTGCATACACAGACTCCAAATCACTTAATCTAATGCTTGTTGAAGACAATAGGAAGATTTCATGGGTGTTGTATCAGATCATCTACAAAACTGGCTTAGAATAGTGATGCACCACTTTTCCATATGTCTCTGTTTTTTAAGATGAACTACATATTCTTGAACATGAATTAGTATTTTAGGTATTCTATCCCTCCACACACAAAAAAAGAGGCAAAGATTTGTCAATACGCCTAAAGTTTGTACTTGGTGTAAGGAGCAGAGTGAGGTATTTCAGTTATATTTTAAGTTTACTGAGCAAGTGGTCATAAATCATTCCATAAGGCAGGTGGAAAGACAACGTAATACAAGGCCTGACCAATGCTGTAGAAAGCAGTGGATACAGTGGTCTCTGAGTCATGGTTGGGTTGTGGGTTTGTTTGTTGTTTTTTTTTTTCTGATTCTCTTGTAGCTGAGCAAAAGAACTTATGGAGCAAGTGGATATTCAGGCTTCCGCTCTGCCAATGGTTCTGGGGACACATCTGTGCACAATGTTTTTCTCAAGTCTGTGAGATCAGGAATGAAAATACAGAATGCTTTTCTCCATATATGTATAGAATAATACTTTGAGCTAAAAGACAGGGCCGAAAATGCTGGGAAGAGGGAATTTTCATTTGGAAGTCCAGTCAGTTAATTATGTATTAATTTGACAAACCACTCAGTAAAGGAGCAGCTGGAAAATCTCTGCATTAGACAACCTAGCAAGCCTTCCCCATGAGATTTCTGTGATGTGTTATAAATTGCTTTGGTTTGGTCTCCTAAGAACTAGGGCTTGCAATTCTGACAGAATTGGTGTTTTGAAAACTGTAGGTCAAATGTCTGTTTAATACATTGTGCTGGTTTTGGCTGGGACAGAGTTAATTTTCTCCACAGTAGCTGGTATGGGGCTGTGTTTTGGATTTGTGCTGGAAACAGCGTTGCCAACCCAGGGATGTTTTTGTTCCTGCTGAGCAGTGCTGACACAGAGCCAAGGCCTTTTCCGCCCCTTACCCCACCCCACCAGCGAGGAGGCTGGGGGGGCACAAGAAGCTGGGAGGGGGCACAGCTGGGACAGCTGACCGCAAGAGATATCCCACACCATATGACATCATGTTCACTATATAAATCTGTGGGAAGAAGTTGGAAGAGTGGGAGGACGCCTTCAGAGTGATGGCATTTCTCTTCCCAAGTCACCGTTATGCGTGACGGAGCCCTGCAGTCCTGGGGATGGCTGAGCACCTGCCTGCTAGTGGGAAGCAGTGAATGAATTCCTTGGTTTGCTTTGCTTGTGCATGGTTTTTGCTTTACCTCTTAAACAACTCTTTATCTCAACCCACGAGTTTTCTTACTTTCACCCCTCCGATTCTCTCCCCCATCCCACCAGGGGTGAGTGAGCGAGCAGCTGTGTGGGCCTCAGTTGCCAGCTGGAGTTAAACCACGTATATATGGCTTTGAGACTTCTCTGTAATGACAGGTTTGACATAATAGTATATAGTGATGGCATCAACAGTACTGCTTTTTAGAGTATTATTCTGTATTAACTTTTAATTTCCCCTGCCCGAATATGTACATGTTGTCTTTTCCCATAAGCACAGTTTTTTGTTACCTATACTCAAATATAGCCTACCAGGTTATTATTTTAGTGCCTGTGACAAATAAAGTGAGGTGCAACAACATATATATTAATTTGAGTTTTATTTATCTTCTTGTGGAAATGTCATGGTACTATCCTATATGGTGGAGTCTTTAAAATGGAATAATTTGTGCTAAAGAAAGCAGAGAAGGGAGAAAGCTGAAATCACATTTTACATTCTCTAAGATCAATTCTAAATGCTCATCTCATAAGGTAGATGAGATTTCTATATTTATCTTATTGCTAGATCATCCACTTCACTGGATGCTCTTTTAACAAAGTGAAGTTTTTCAACCAGCAAATACCAGTTTTTTAATGGATTTTTCATTTTTCAGGCATATAGTTCACTAATTTCACTATAAATATGCAAATATTTATTACATGTTCACTGTATTGGTTCATGGAAATATCAATTCCAGTGCAGATATTAAAGATTTTCTACATAATCAAAAGGTTTCAAGTGTTGCTGAACTATGAAATAACATCAAGTATGTACATTTTTGTCTGGGAAGGGGAGTTTTGTTCCAACTTTTCTGCTACTTTGCAACTCTGAGTTAGTAATTGTTTCGTCAAAATTAAGTTGCACATTTACTTCCTGAAGCTAGTCTGTGCCAGTCTGTCCAAAACAGAGGGAATAGAAGGGAGAAAAGTGTATCTCCTAATGTCTGTATCACAAGAATCCAGTTTGATGAATGAGCCACATAGTACTTAAGCAGTGCCTCTAGCTCTTTTTTTTCCCCCTCATTGTGGTTTTCACCAAATTTATAGATAAAAGAAAGGCTGTTGCTTCATCCAGCTCATCATCCCTGACAGTTCACATTTGTTCTCTGAAGTTTAGTTTCTATTGTTGCATTTTTTTTTAGCACTAAAAGGTCTGCAATGGGCTGATCTACCTCCTCCCCTACTTGCTGCCTGGAGCATTGTGAATAGCAACCTCCTTAGACCTTGTTGTCTCTCTCCTGACTTCACTGCAGTGTTTGTGGCACCTGCAAACAGAATTTTCAGTTCTGGCATAGTAAATTAGGATGCTCTGTGTTAGTAATGGGAACAAAAACAAAAAAGAGAGTGAATTAAGACTTACTGCACAGTTGTTATTGCCCACAGGAAAAACTCTGATGGGTAGTAGATGCCTCTTTTATTTGTGGTTGTTTATCAATTTCTGTAAATGTTACCACTTGAAAACTTAGATACAGCCATAGCCATGAGCAAGACCATTTAGCAGGCTTTTGCAGCAAATATAAAGTCCATGCAGACATTTGAATATTACTTACTTTCAGTGTAATTTTTCAGAATAAGGGGAGCCAGTGGCAGTTTAATGTAAAACACAGAATTAGACTTGGCTCCGTGACCAGAACTGTGGATTTTGCTCTCCCAGTTGAAGGTTCAATTGCTAATGTGCAGAGAGCCATGCTCCTGCTCTTTGCTCGAACAAATCTGGAATATGTTCATGTATCTCTGTTCCAATGGGAAGGTTGAAGAATGCCTCCATCCAAAATACAACCTATGTGTGTGTCCTGTTGCCAGCCAGTAGGCTAGATCCCAATGCTGAGAGCCTTCCAGGTTGGCCCATTGCCTTTCCTGTGAAAAAGAGGGGCAATGGCCAAATGGCTGTGAATGATGAGAGCCGGGATGCAGGGGGTTCAGCTGGAGGCACATCCACACCTATTAATGCATGTGGTTTGTTTTTCACAGTCTCTGACACATCAGTGAAGTCTGCAAAGAAGTGTTACATGATTGAGACTCAGCTCATGCGGCTTAAGAGGTGGAAAACCTTTACTGTCAGCATGGCAGGGGAAAGGGAAAATTTGAGTCTTGGTACAAAAATGAGCATGGTGGCTCAGAAGTGTAGGGACAAAGAGTGAGCAAGTGAAAGTAGTAATCTCCCTGAGTTTAACTATAACTAAAAAACACTATAAAATACTGTGTTTACTTTTTCTTTTTCTGCAGCAAGATTAATGGAAAAAGTTTAAGCATTTCTAAATTACATTACTTGCCTCAGGAAACTGAAATGGTAATGGTGTGTCTTTTCATAGTTATTTCAAATTGCTCATGTATGTGTTAGCTGACGTTGGCGTAAGTAAATTGTTTCTCTGTGGTGTTTCATCATCTTGGTTGTTTGGAATTCAGTTTAATTCTCAATTTGTCTGCTTTACGCAGGCATGTATATCAGCGTGAAACTATTCACACTCATTTTCCCCCTGTCTCCCTGACACACTTCCATATGTGGATTTACATTTAACTAATATACTCAGATAATTTCCTGTACCCTGAAGCTGTATTGACTATATTATCGACTTTGTACTGTCATTTAGAGTTAGGCTTAGTTTTTGTATGTCTTCTTACATCCATCTGTCAGGGATAATGCAATGCGATAAGGATATACTGTCTGATTTAGCAGAGATATTTTGACAGAGTGAAACTGTTAAGATATATACATGACCCAATTATTTTACTGCTGTTCATTCCACTTTTTTTCTTCTCTTAGCCACTGCCTGTCTTTCTTGTGTTTATCTTTACTAAATGCTTTATTAAAGTATTCATTTATGTTGTTATATTACCACTGAATTTGGTATTCACCTGCTAAGAGCTCTCCAACAAAAGAGCTGTTCCCTTCCATTTTCATAAATGTTGAGACCTTATGTGGAAGTGGTAGTGATTTCTACTTTCCAAGATTGCATACACTTATGGTGGATATGAGCAACTAAAGCTGTATCATCATCTTGGCATATTTCTTTAACTGTGTTGTATTTTCTTGGGATTGGAGTCAAGTTTAGATTTACAGTACGCAAACACAGGGTCCAATTACTCAAAAGGTTTAACACTATCCGATTTCTTAAGTTGTTATCTTCTGTAGGCATTTTGTGTCAACATTTATTTCTGAAGTCGGTTGTTTCCCAATCTTCTTTTTTCCTTTTATGTCTTGAATATTGAAAGTTCCATGACATACCAAATCTCCTTTTCACTTTCATACCACTCCTTTATTCTGGGATAGCTTCTAACTTTCTCTTTGGGGTATCAGAGATGAAACTTCGCAGTTAAAATACCATGCATACTCTGGATTAGCAATGAAAATCAACTACAGGAAAATCTTGGCTGCTGAAAAGTATGAAGTGAGAACATTCAGAGCAGAAGTAGCAAGATTTGAAGCTTCAGAAAAAGGAGGAAGGATAGAGGGTCACTGACTGAACAAGCTTAAATGATGCATGTCAGCAGCAGAAACAGAAAACCTCAGAAACAATTCTCTCCAAGACAGGCTGAAGATTGGAGTAGGTATAGCAGTAATTGTTTAGAAAGGCTGAAGGACCCGTGGTCTCCCTGGGTGAACAGGAGGAGTAAGATGGGGGCGATATGGCACTGAATGTGTGCTTCTGCAGGCTGCTTTGCAGCTTCCCTTATTTAAGGAAGGGGTTATCCTTCTGATCCCGGTGGATATCAGTTAATTCTGCATAAACCCAGGGAGGTTGCTAATCTGACACCTGAGATGTGCATCAGCTGCAGCCCATAAGGAAGTTTTCCTTTCTTCTATACTTAATATAAATGAACACTGTGTGACGAAGCAAAGAAATACACCTTTCCTTGCTGGAATGAGCAAATCTATTGTATGTCAATTAAAGTTAGAAGATTAAATTTTTTGTCTGTTTAAACAATTCTCTGCAGCTCTATTCTTTGTGTTCTGGGTATTGTGAGCTATGTGATTAACAGCCATTTTTGTTATTTAACCAAATGTCAAGAAGCAGGAGAAAGTATTTGGGGAAAACACCAAAAGGTTACTCAGCAAAAGAGAAAACAGAAGGGATATACTGAAGCTAGGTTAGAGATTAAGGAGAATTTAGGTGTGTTCCAAACATTACATAAATAGTTCAGTTTTTTATAAGGATGCTGATCACATATTTGAGGCTGGTAGGAGAGACCACATGGGAATAATAATAAAACTTCTATCAAAAGTGGGATCGAAATTTAACTTTTATTCTGTACTGAAATCAGGAGGCCTGGGTAATCTCTGCTGTAAAATAATGGCATGTGATACCATAAATCCACAAGGCATAATTTTTAATGGGTCTGTCAATGCCACTTTAATGACTGGAAAAAAGAAACATGGACCCAATATGAAAACAAAATAGAGTTGAATGAGAATGCTTCATGTCCTTAGTATGACTTCAGTACTACAAAAACTTATATTTTGATGGACATGATGGCTAAACCTGAAGTAAAAGAAAGGAAAAAAATGATATACATTTGATCCCAATGTAGATTATGTCAGAGTAATTCAATGCTCCTTTTTAGTGAGTCCTTTAGAAGAGCTATAATAGGGTGATTGAGGTTTTGGGGGTAGTATAGGAGACCCCATTTAGCCATTTTTTATACAGTATCATATCTGATATGGTATTAATGTATAGGAGAGTACTATTTATTTAAGTTATTCTTCTAACAATAGAAGAATTGAAAGGTGGGTAAGGCACTTGGAGGAGACCATAAAATGTTGGTTTGGAAGTGGGAATCAGTGGGTTAGACAGAGGTTTCCAACAGTGTCTTTTGGAAAATAGCTTAAGGAGATATTGCCAGATTTGATTTTGAAAACAAACTTGCCCACAACAACCCCAAACTAAGGAGGTCTTTTTATTTGGTATTGAGCAGCTGTACTTTTACTGCAAGCCAGTTTCTCATCCATTCATTCCTGGACCTGCTGAAAAAACAAGAATTGGATCTTTGCTTTAAAGAAGTCTTATGATTTTGATGTTGTAATGCTCAGAAACAACATTTAACACCTCTTTTCACAGTGTGGGTTACTGTTTGCATTTCTCAGTATACATTACCAAATGTTTTGTGGCATTGGTTTAATATGATATGTATTACAGCTTTTTCATGCAAAAATACTAATAAAATCTCTTGTTTATGTTCATTATCATATTAATATAAAATTAGCCATTGTACTGCCAGAAATATTTTGCAGTAAATGTATCGATTATGTAATTTCTGCAAGTTCTTATAGCAAAGAAAGCATGTCTTCATTTTTGCCTGTTATGATCACCAACTAAAGACATTTTTCACAGTATCTAGTCTGCTAATTAATGACGATACTGAAGGATGGGCATCTGATAATGAAAACTAATTTGCATAAGCTGCCTGCTGGAATGAAAGAGCATCTTCCTTTGCAAACCCACTGTAAATGAGCATAAACTAAAAGATTAGGTTTAGATCTTCAAAGCCACCAAAGGGATTCGTGGCTTTGAAAATCTCAGCCGTAATGCGTACTGCTATAAATGAGAGCAAAAGAATTCAAATGCATAACAGCATGGGGAGAAAAAATTAACATGTGTAAATAATTTAGAAATGAAGCTTTTCTTTGGAGGACTAGCTATATTAGCTTCATCATAATAGCTGTTCTCTTGAACATTTCTGGGAGCTGCTGCATGGCAATAACGGTTCCTCTGGACCCAAGAAATGCCTCTGTGCGCTCAGTTGCAGGCATATCCTTTGGTAACATAAGAACTCTCCCACATAGGGAGGTGGAGAGATGTGACTGCCTGTGGTGAGAAAAATATTTCTGTCTTCATTTCAGTCCCTACAGTGAGAACATTTGGGAATCTGAAAGGGTCAGGGATGATAAATAGGAAACTTTCATCAGGTTTGTGGTTTAGAGTATACTCAGAAATAGCAGTTATTGAAGGCCTTAAAAATTGCATTGGATGTCTTTGTAATGTTCTTTTATAAAGGCAAATGAGATATTAGTCAGATGCTCATACTTATTTTGTCTTTAATATAGCAGAAAAACTATCTTAAAAGAGCTGTGAGACAGGGAAAGAAATTGGTGGATCTTTACCATGCCTAGTAAGACACAGAAACTAGAACATTGCAAAATTTCTTGCAATTTAGTCAACACAGTTTCCATCATTTAATAAGGGTAGTGTCTTCTTACTGCCTCCTGCCTTGCTACAGTGATGGATAAGAAGCAATCCTTTTACAACGGCTCACGTGTCTGAAGTTAGACTGGCACATTCTCAGTAAATTCTCATTTAATTTAATTTAATCTGCTGCCATTCATTCACTCCTTCAAAAAATTCTTTTAAAGAATGTTGCAACCCTGTCTCCCAGAAAATCTGATTACAAGTAGCTGTTGCTGAATCTTTTCCACTTTTCCCCCAATGCTTTTCTTTCAGAGAGGTTTCATATTGCTTTCTGTTCTAAATTTCTTTTTTCTGTATGACTTTTTAACATTATTTAGTACACATTAGCAACAGGGTACCAGTGCACAACTCACTGTATATTGTTGGGAACTCTTTAAGATTTTTGGTAAGGGTTTTTTGTTGCTTCCTAAAGGGTGCTTGCAGCTGTGCCATGTATGATGATATCTCTTAGTCTCTGTTTAGTGACTGCTACAAGTTTCTTCAGTTACAGATTGAAGTCTAACCTGAAGGAGGCTGGTTGTTTTTTTCTTTTGTGTTTTGAAGTTTGTTTTTTCTCCACGTTTTTGCAAGTAGCAAGTGGAAGAAAGGTGGGACAAAATGTCAGCTAGTGAGGAAAAATAGGTAAAAGCATGATATGGTATTGCCTTCTCATCCATTCTTCCCTGGACCTGTCAAACATCATGCAAAACAGATGGCGGAGGCAGCACTGTGCCACAGGAGAGCTTTTGATCTTTGGTGCAGACTTTCATAGCAAATTGTCCAATCACCCTGTGAGCAGGCAAAATGCCATAGCAACAGATGAGGAGGAGTGTGAGTAGCCATATATCATATCTGTTTGTTGAGCTGAGATTGTCCAAAGGGCTTTGGGTTCAAATAAACAGCTTGCTTGCACTTGGTGCAACAAAGGGGCAAGGAAAGAAGGTGATTCAAAGCTAGGTATATTCTTGCCAGTTCTCATGCTACACACTGACATCAGGAAAATGCTCTTTAGTGTAATTTAGAGCAGCATAAAAATAAAACTGTTAACAACTAGATTTTATAATATATTGTTTCCCAAAGTATAGGTCTGCTCTACTATATTGTCACACTACTTCTGATGTTCCCTTCTGATGAAGCTGCAAGTAGGATGCTTAGGAGGCCAGCAAAATGTGAACATTCACTTAAAAACTCTGTTGTCAAGCTTCTGGATTAATCTGTCAAGCTTTATTGTTCCTTGTGCAACAACCAGCAAAATAAGGTTTGGTTTCATAATCAAGATCCTTAGACTCTATTTCAGTGCCTTTTAGTTAGTAATGCACAGGGGTATTTGAGATTCTGTGGACATCATCTTTTCTATCACTAGGTACATTTTGTATTCCAGGCTTGTTGATAAGTATTTATGTTCAGTGCACAATGGGAGTGGGTTTTCTGCTTTGGATAGCCATAGTCAAACAAGAGGGGAAATAAAAATATCTGCCATACAGGCCACGTATTTTTGTTTAATAAGACTTTCTCAGTGAAGAAAATGGAAAATTTAATGGCAATTTCCATAACAGTAGGGCTTTCAATCTCACTTTGGCTTTGCAACATAGTATTTAAGTACTTATATAAATGCTGTTCAGAAGCAAAGCACAAACAAATCCACATTGTTGTACTGTTTCTTCATATGGAATGAAATTTCTTATGGTACCCTATTCTAATATTTTCTCAAGTGTGTCATCTAAGTATAACATTATTGAAAAAGCTTAAAGATTTTAAAGATTAAGCTTGTGAGGTTCAGTAGAAATGTAATTTACCTCAATAAAAATTGCTATGAAGAAATCGGAGAATTAAATAGAACATGCAAATGTTGCTATAAGCTTTTAAAGCATTTTATCAAAGGATATAATTTTCAATGAAATTATGAAAACTTTCCAGAAGGATAAATCAGAGATAAAAAATAATACAACTTAAAAATCTTATTCAGCTGAGACAATTGTATTTACTCCTTTCAAAGACATATTTGAAGAACATATAAGATTTTTTTTTTGAGTGGCAATTTTACTATTGAATTTCATTATTTTATTGCAAGTCTTGGCACCTTTACTTTTCAAGATCCAGATGTAGAATCAGCTAATTATTTTGACCTTTTTTTCATAGAGATCACTCTCATTAAATATATATATATATTTATAAAATGATGCTAAACCATAAAGCAAAAAAACCCTAGAATGAAAAGACAAAAGTACCCCCCTCTGAAGTTTCACATGTAAATAGAAGCTTTTAATGTCTTGAAATATATTATTTGAACATCTGAATTGCTAACTGCACTAGCTATGACAACTGCTGTCAGAACTTGACAGCAAAGGAAAATATCAAACTACATTTACTTTTTTTCTTTTTTTATTCTTTTTTCCCTTTACTTAACAAAAAACTGAGAAGTTCAGCTACTTACAAAGTAGCCTGAGAATCCCTGGGAAGCAATGACACAGATCCATAGAGCCGTTCAAAATTTTGCTTACACTTTTGTACAGAAATAACTTTGTTTAATCTTCTGGAATTAATTCTCCAATTGCTCAGATAACCTTTTTCTGTGCTGATTCAATGAAGGATATAAATTACAGACAGTGCTTCAACATATTGTTCTAAGGCTACCTTTCTCCAGACCGTATGTTACTTGTGTGGCTTTCGCATTCATAGTCAGGGAGGTTTTTTATGAGGAAGTTTATTACTGAGAATGCTGAATGAGAAATAAGCACATCTCTCTTTACTTCTCTCCCTACTGTTTTTGAGCAGTTACACTTCTGTCTTGCTCTAATTTCCCTGTACAGTTGTACAGAAAACTGTATGAGCACAGAAATTGTATGAGTTTTCATAAAGTAGTCCAGGCAGGTTTTGAATATTTGTCCAGTAAGTTTGATGAGCTTTAGTTAAAAACAAAAAACCAAGACCTTGACAGTAAAGTTTCAGATGAAACATGTTTTATTACAACAAATAAGAATGTTCCAATGGAAAGACTTTATTTCTAAATTGTTGAGTCTACATAACAATGCTGGGTCCTTTCCATTGCTTCCACTACTTTTTGTTAGAATGCTCCAAAAATTTCCAGTGTCACTGTAGAAGATTTTTTTTCCCTTCCTTTTTGGGGCATTTTATTAATCAGAAGAAGCTAATAATGACCTTAGAATTTATTATCCCTTTTATTGACAGTGGGCTTCTGTGGTTTTAATATTTTATTTTAATTTTGTATGTAATTTTTTTTTTTTTAAAAGAAATGCATGATCCCATGGATCAAGAGTGTTTCTGTCTGGTTTGCAAAATTTGGAAAACAACACTGCTTACAAACTATTAATCTCCTATCACATGGTCAGTGTAGCAATATACTCACGTGTGGCCTCTTAGTGCCATGTGAATGATTTCTAGAATTTGTGGCTAGATTTCATACACCTGTTAAGAAGAAGCTGAAACTGTAGAAAGGAAAAGAGAAAAGACATCAGTCATTAATTAGCTGAACAGTTGTTCTACTTATTAATTCCTTTTTCATTTCTGTTTCTACAAGGCAATTCAGCATGAAAATGAGGTGTTAACAGTGTAAGGACAGGTAAAAACCTAAAATGTTTTCAAGCCCTTCCTCACCTGCCCTTCAAGCTCATTCCTTTGCCTGGCTCTTCTGAGCTGTAGAGGAGATTTCTCGGCCTCTTCATATTTGGAGACAAATTCAGAGTTCAGTTCAGCAAATTGTTTCTTGCTTATCATTTTTCTTTGTCCTGGGTCTCCATGATTACTGGGTATAACAGTTTTTCTGAAGCTGGCGCTCTGATCCCTTTGTCTTAGTGAAAATCAGTGGTTAAAGGAGATCTCACAGGCTCTTCTGAATCTTTAGATTTCTCTTTCATGTTTCAACTGTTGCTTAACAGTCTGTAGACCTCTTGCTGTGATTGTAAGTGCTCCACTTATCTGACCCTTCAACTGAGAATTTTATTGCTGACTTTTATTTTCTTTTTAAAGACTTGATCACTTTGGATGCAATTTTTTTCAAGACACCTCATCACTGGCCCAACACTGGTTCCATTATACGTAGGTAAAATAACAAAAGATTAGGCATACTCAGTACTGGGTATGTTTTAAAATCCTAGCCGAGAAATTTCTCTCCAGCCTTCTGTAATCAGGTCATCCCCGTAAAACCTCATCTTTTTGTTCATCTCAAGAGTCCTTCACAGAAACCATTCTGTCAGCAAATGCGCTCAATTTTGTCACAGGAGATTAAAGTTCACAAGAAGAGATGAAATCTCTACAATGGTCAGCCTCCAAATCACAAAGATTCTGTCAGGAATAGATCTAAGGTTTAGATATATTTAAGCCAGAGGTTGGATTAGAAGTGAGACCAGTCTGCAGATACTAATTAGCAATGTAGATATATTATTATCAATTATATCAATTACCAATTACAAAACATGTTTTGTAACATGGCCATTTGGGTATCTCCTCAGAAAAACTGCCCACAGCAGACATTCAGAAAAATGCATGAGGTTTTATAACTGAACGAGATTTTTGTGTCTGGCCAAGCAGAAATGGATGGGAGCAACCAACAGTGCTCTATTGACAAGACCCAAGTATTGGGATGAACATCTGGACTCATGGCTTTTAGGATTTTTACCACTTTTCTTGAAGTGTTGTCATTTTATTCTTGAATAACAACATTATTGTAGATACTGGTAGCATATGTTTAATAGTTATTCACAAAATGTTGAGGAAAGGGTAAGAGAGATTGCTCTAGCCATGATTTTACTGAATTTGCTTTCGACCTAGACTGAAAAGCCCGGTGCTGCTGCATACGGTTCTGGCCCTTCTGAAGAAAACCACAAAAGTTAGCCTATGTACTCTCCTACAGACTCTGGTGTGTGCACTCTGTTGTCAGCTACAGACATTCAGTTTAAATGGGTAATGGTCTGGACTTGGGGAGAGGGGGCTTTTTGTGTCAACACTTGAAAGTGGGCATTTCTTAGGTTCCGTACCAGTGCACATCACTATTGTCAGATATAAATGTTCATTTGCAGTAAAATTTGTTTTAAATTATTAGGTGATGAACATTCTCATTTGTTTTGCTGTAAGTTGCCATACTTCTTGTCTTATAAATTCCATATGAATTTTTTAGATAAGATTTGTAAGTATGCAGTGTGCAGTACAATAAATAAATTCTTATTTGTGAGCAATATAATGCTAATTCCTTGATTATTGGTTGTCTGGAGTGGGATGCCAAAGTATTCTGGTTTTGGAGAAAACAACTAAATGTCTCCACAGGACCTTAATTGCTAAAATGATGGGTCATGAAAGCTAGCCCAATGCATTTTAAGAATGAATGCTTAAAAATCCTTGGGGTATTCAGATATAGGTTTCTTTTCCTCTGTCTCTGTGGAGCATGCCAAGTGTGCTGAATTAGGCAAAGGGAAAAGTTCTGACAGGCAAACAGTATAAAAACGGAGCAGATAGTTTGTTTCTAAAATAGGTGAACATTGTTGGTCAATCACCATCTGCAAACAGAAGCACTGAGATATGCTAAAGGAGTGAAGTGGCAGTATTGTTAGCAACGAAAAATTATTTCATCATTTAGTTGTTAAAAGTGAAATGGACTGCAGGTTTATGTCAGGGGAGGGAGAAAAAATCCTTACCCTAGGATGCAAATATATCTGTTTTATTAATTGTTAAAGCAGTAACACAAGTGCATGGATACAGCAATATGCCGTTGTCTCTTAAAAAAAAAAAAAAAAAAAAGATTTTTGATACTGTAGAGTTTAATAGGGTCTCTGGTGAAACTTTTATGGGAGAAGACAATGGAAAGTCATCTCTTTACCTCACTCATTTTTAAAAACATGCATCTCTTCTAATATTCATAGTTCTGGAAGATTTTAATGTTGAGTCACTTGAAGAAAAGAATTAATACAAAATTGATAAAAAGATGAGGAATTTTTTGTGTGTCCATAAGTCTTTTCAGTTAGATTAAGTATATTGAAAGCAAACCTGTAAGGGAATGGCTATATTCAGTTTGATACAATTTTGATTAATCCAAAATATTTTATTTTTTTTTCTTACTGCCTTCTATGGGAGTGTAAGACTGCAGGGAGATGAGACACGATAACACCATTAGAGTTTACATGTAGGTCCACATTTAACAAACTTGGCAAGCATAAAGAGAAATACTTGCCTGAGTACTCTGCTGAAAGGGACCCTTAGTTCTCATCGCTGAGATCAATATGTGCTGTAGTCGCTTAAATAATGCTTCTAAATCCCACTGCAAATGGAAATTGATTACAACATCTGTAATTTATTTGGTTTTCCATGTATATTCAAGACCTCTTTTTTGGTGTACTTTTTCTGGTAAGGTAATGTAAGACAATGCTTCAGTTAATTCACAACGTGTGTGAGCTCCAAACCTCAATTTAGAAAGGAACAGCAGTCTGTGATCTCATTTAGTTGTGGGTCCTCTAAAATGCCAGTTTTGGAAGGGGATTATGAAGTAATAGAAAATAAATAGTGAAAATATATGTTGATATTATTCACCATTTTAGTACATAGATTAAATACATATATCTAAATACAAAATTGTGTTATTAGAAGTAAGAGGTCCAGAGATAGAGTGAATTTGAATGCAAATAATGACAGTTTGATAGCATAATTTTGTGGCTGTTAATTCCTTCCCAGCAGGTGTCCTGCCAGAATTTTATGTAGCAATCTAATACTGAATCATCTATATTAGTGGTAGGTGGTATACCTATCCAGGTGCATCAGTGCCGAGAACACTGCTCCTTTCCCATCCTGTCGCAGTCCTGCTTTTCTGGGCTCATCTTCCCCTTCCCTCTGTCATTTCTGCTCTCATTTTACCTCTCCCTTGGTCAAGGTCCTGCCCCTTGGAGCAGCAAAACTAAATTGTTCAGAAGACTTGAATCACCTTAGATTGAATCAAAATGGCCTAACCTAACTCTATATAGAGGAAGGTTGACCTCTCTCTGCTATAGCACTATTTTATCTTAAAGTTATTTGTCTTACTTCAAGGTGTTTCAAGTTCCTGATTAAAGCTCAATGTTTCTCAAGCCAATCTTAAGACTGTCTAATCTTATTTTTCCTCTTATCCATATTTTCAACTTCTGGCATTTTATCTAGCTATATTGAAAATGTAAAGTTTGTTCTCAGGTTTCTAAGTTTTATTTCCTGCTCAGCTGTCAACATTTCTTTGTTCTTTTGGGACTGCCTTGCTGATTAAAGAGCATTTCTTTTCATAATCTGTCTCTGAAATCTGTTTCATTTCCAGTGCGTTAACCAATAGCATATGTACATGTTACGATCCAATTGTGTTTGGACGAGAGGAAGGCCCCCTTGTTTTCTCGCTGACCTCAGCCAAGGCTGGGAGGCTAGGGGCGGCTAGGCCAAACTCTCATTTCAGGTTCGATCCCTTTGAGCGAGATTAAGACACAAACGAGGTCAGATGTCATAAGTCCACTCGTTTATTAATTGTTCGGGGGAAAGAGAGAAAGCAGAGACAGGAAAGGAAGGAAGGAAGGAAATAAAACGAGAGGTCCGGATAGAAGAGAGCAGACAGTCACCACCATGGATCCATGGCGTCCCGGGGATCCGTGCTTCTGGGGTCTTCGGTGATCGCACACGGAATCTTTGGTGGTCCCTTCACGAGGTCGGTGATCTTTCTCCGGCATCTTTGATGGTCTTCCACGAGGTCCCCCCGCAGTCTGAGACTGCAGCCTTTTTTATAGAGCACAGTCCAGGACATGCACATACATTTCGTGTGCTTTCCTTTTGGTGGTCTCTGTTCACGCGTTTTCTTGTTGCTGGGCAGGGGCAGGGTTCTGCTCGCATGCTTTAAGTGGCAGCAAACTGTAAGCCTTGGTGGGCAGGCAGCCCCACCTGGGTGTCCACTGCCTCAGCCAGCCTGCAAGCCACCTTGCCTGCGGCAAGGCTGATCTTCGCACATTGCCAAACAAAGGAGCAAGCTTTGAGACAGTTAGCTGGCTATTCAGTCTCCCACAGTACAGCATTGTGAATATTATTTGAAAAAAATAAATACATCTGACTAGTTGCCCAGAAAAAAGAAAAGTAGTATGCTTTGATTGCATTCATGCCACTTTTCATAAATATGTGTAATGACTAAGGGATTTTTTTTTGGCAGAAGAAAATGTCATATACTTATTGCAGAATTTTGAACTTGTTAATTTATGCCAAACAGAAACTTTATTCTAAAAGCTACACTCGTCATTGAAAAGAAGGTATGCCTCATTATTTAAAAATAGTATATGACGGATCAACATTTTCGTAACAACTTTGAACTTCATGGGCTGTGAATGGGTACAGCCCAAGCACTCGTGACAGAAATACACAGGTATAATGCTAAATAATTTAGGATAGTTTGAAAAAGAATAGTATTGTCATGGGCAACCAGTGAATAGAATAAAATACTGAATTCAACAAATAGATAACTTGCTAGAAATTATTTCAGTTATTTTTAGTGCTAGGCCAAGCTTGATTTCCACATATATGTGACTTAATGGAACAGCTCAGGTACTTAATATGAAGCATTAAGATTGAGTGCTTCACTGGATCAAGACCCTGTTTGATAGTACCTTGTCCTTTGGGCTATGTTAATTCATTTTTTGGTTGATTACAGTGACCTATAAGAAGTGTGAAATTGCTTTCCATTGGAATTTTCTCCCTGTGATAGTGATGTGTGCATCTTTTGAAGATTATCTGCCTAGGATTCATCGCTGTGGTATAGTGAAATTCTCCTCCCCATATTTCTTTCATGAACCACGATTTATACAGTTTAGCTCTATTTAGAGCTGAATAGAAGCAGCAGTTTTCTGTCTCATTTTCTTGAGTTCTTGAAATTACTTTTCAAGCTGGGACATGTTTTGAGGGGTTTCTGCTAAATCAGCTGTTACATAGTGGAGTAGGAGTTTGCTGGAACTGTTGTTAGTGGCATAATTACAATGGGTTTATCTTTGAAACCTGTTAGTTGAGGGGATGCAGTGAGTTAATTTCTTTACCATCTTACTGAGTCCCTGTAAAATAAATTATTGTTGAAGCCTCGTATCTGAAAGGAGCTTACTTATTGGACCTGAGAAACTTCACCGTTTGTCTCAAGCTATGCCAGGCTGCTTAACAGGCTGAGGAAAGGAAGGGTAAAGGGACACCAGCCCCCCAAGCCCTGCCTGCCCCCTCACCCCAATTTTTTCTGATACATGGAATACCGGCACAGGTTCTGTTCAGTTCCTTGGCACAGCAGCCCTTTCCCAAATGTGCCAGATGGTTTTGCAAAGCATGCTGCTGCCCTTGCAGAGGGAGAGTCAGGACCCAGAGACTTGTTAGTCTGTACTCTGCACCTGTAGCTAGGGATATAAATGTTTCTCCCCTAGTGCCTTGGAGGAGTCACAAGCTGGTCAGAAAGGGAATTATTTTGAGAAAGGAGCTTCATTTCTAAATGTCCTTATAGAAGGTTCATCTGTGTGCATGTTGGCTTTTACAGTTTATGAATGGTGATTTATAGAGTCATAACTCAACATTAACCTCTAGCCGTACTACCGGGTCAACTTAAGGCAGCTTGTGAGAAAAGGCACACATTCTGCCCAGGTATTTGTGTTTGGACACTATCGTAACTGTCAGTTAGTGGCCTGTCTTTGTAATTAGGAAAAATCAGATTTATGCCCTTCTACTGTATACTTCTGGCTTAAGATGTTTATTTTTCTTAGAGAGAGGAATTCTCCTGCAAGGGGAATAAATGGTCTTCAAAGGGATAAGAAAGCAGCTGGAGGAGTGTTTTTTCCTCCAGCTGGCCCGCTTGCTGGAGAACAGGAATGGGGTTTACTAATTCCAGTCTGACTCACTCTTTGAAATGAGCAGATGAACCCATGAGTTTAGCACATGGTGCAGGGAGCCTACCTAACGCTTGAAAACCTTTATTCCCTGCAGATTCTGTTGAAGAACAGTTGAATTTCAGTCTTCCAAAACTGTAGCTGAATCCTAAATGACACCACACTTGAGGACCACAGTCTCAAGTGATCCAACTCTTTTACAGTCATTAGCTTTCTGGCATTTGCGTCAAAATGAAAAGTGTTATGTGTTACCAAGAACACAAGCCTGTTTATCTGTAGAGAAAACTGCACATTTGGATATCCATCCAATCTACTTGAGAATTTTCATTGTCAAATAATACAATTATTTAGTACAGATTTAATTCCAATTTTATACAGGAGAAAATACATATTTAGTTTTAGATTCTCATTTTGCCTTTTATGCCTTTCATTCTCTGCTCACAAAATCAGTTTGTGCTAGACAGCATCAGCTGTCTCCTAGGAATCTAAAACTCTTTCTCAGTGCTCAGTAGGAGATCAGCTGCAGACCAAGAATAACAGGAAATACATTATTCATGTGCTTCATTCCTTCTGAGCTGGCAGCTCTGGAATTCTTGGAGGTGTAAACCGTATTGAATTTTCCACATCTCAATGTAAATTGCAACATGCTCTTATTAAACATTCTGGAAGTCCTGAAAATATTTCTGTTATTGGATCTTCCCCATATTTTTTCCGCTACTCTCTCTCGTTCCTTCCCCCCTTTTTTTTCTCTTCTAAATAGCTTATTTATGCAGTTCTGCAAAAACTTAAGTTGGTAACTGTTTATTCTACCTAATATTTGCTTTATGATCTCCCCATTCCCGTCATTAGTAAAAAAAAAAAAAAAAAAAAAAAAAGGCAAAAGAGTGAAGACCTGAGATGTACCTAGGACAATCCTTACAAAACTGCTGGGTAACTTTGGCCATGCCCAAGTGTACTTGGCCAGATCTGATCATGATGGCCATGAGACACAGAGCTCCGTGCAGACACATTGACTGGAGGAATGTGTATGCAAAAATGTTTTGACTTGTAATATCCACATCTGTCATAAAAACAGAACAAAAGAAAACCTCCAAAGTTGTCTGCAATATCGATTTCACTTGCTCAATTCAACCCAAGCTGCTTAGTCTTTTATAATAAACAGAGTAAACACACTGGCAGCACAGGTGCTTTCCTTGTGAAAGGTCAGTGAAGAGCCTGCATACAGCTTTAGGCACATTCAAGCCTTGTTTTACTTTTAAAAACAAGCAACAAGACGGCATTTCTAGCTGCTGCATATTCAGACTAAATATGCTACCCATACACCTGTAATTACACGCCTTCTAACCCGATAGGTGGCGTGATTTGTTTGAGCACCTTGGTGAAGGGTCAGATTCTACTGTGGGAGAAGAGTTGAAGCAATTTCTGATGTAATTCCAGCATGAGACATGAAATATATTTCAGGAAGAACATTTTCTGTCAATGGTTGGATCAGTTTCTACAGTGGTGTAAGGAATGCATGTTTGGTTTTCGGGTTTTAATTAGAATTCCAGTGATCTTGGTGGACTTATTATGCAGTTCAACTCTACCTCTCACAAATTACATGTTTGTAAAACAGGCAGCTGCTTTTCTGTGCTGTGCAAGAAGAAAAATGTTTTATCTGCCACACACAGAGCAAGCTGCTTCTTGCCCTCTTTTTGGAGTACGGCAGCCAAAGAGTAGAGATGCTATGCAAGCCAGGTCTCTAGCCACTCCGTTTTTCAGTTATGCTTTTTGAGTTTCTAGAATGATGACAAGACTAATCTGACCTTTTAAATATAAGAGCATGTTTCTAGTTCTCTGGTCTGTAGAATTAGTCCTTAAAATGTATTTTTTTTTTGTTGCCATTTTCTCTCTCGTTTTCTCTCTCCCCGCCCCCCCCCCGCCACTTCTTCTTCTTCTCCTTTTACTTTGTCCTTGGCCTGATCTATGTCCTTTCTCTCTGCTGTGTTATGCTCTCTCTCTTACATGCTGTCTTTTACTAACTGCCAGATATTATCTCCCTCTATATAGAGAGTGATTTGATGTATTTTACTTCAAAAGCAAGTGCTGTTTGATCAACAGCATTGTGTTAATAAAAAAGCAGGGAAAAGACTCTTTCTTCCTAATCAACATGATGAATCCTAGCTACTGTCTGGCTTTTAAACCATAGTAATAAAGCCATAGTGTTTAATGGCTATGTCCAAATTAGCAATACTGTGATGTTTCAAAATCTTTTTAGCTACTCTAGTAATATCTGCATAATACAGTACAAGAACATCCATACACTGGTGTAGCTTATGCTATGTGACTAAATAGTAAAATAGAGATATATATACGCGACATCATTCTACATCTTTATTAATTTTCTACATTGGAGTAGTATTCTTTATTCATTAGAAATTAAGTAAAAGACAAAAAAAAAAAAAAAATTTTTATATAACAAACAAATTTAAGCATTCAAAGGGTTCTGTAAGACTTCTTTTGGTAATGTTCTGTTGAAAGTGAATTCTGCGTTTGTGTGTTTTAGAATATGTACATCGGTGATAAGAACTGATACTTTTGCTCTAAGCCATATTTTAATAATGGTCTCAGTTAAATTATATTTACCAGTGGTTTTGATCTGAAGTACGATGGCTAAATACCCTTTCTCTCCCAGTGTATCTATGCTAATTTACTCTGCTTCCTCAGCTACAATGCTAAGCACCTTTTGTTGGTCTAAATTCTGTGTATTCCCAAGGGTAGTTGGGAAAGGGAACCCTTGGGGCTTTTTGCTTTTATTTAATACTTACAGCTGTATACACACTCAAATATGTGTAGATGCCAATCTATATATTGTAGTTATCACAGAATCACAGAATGGTAAGGGTTGGAAGGGACGTCTGGAGATCATCTAGTCCAACCCCCTGCTAAAGCAGGTTCTCCTAGAGCATGTTACACAGGACTTCGTCCAGGCAGGCTTTGAATATCTCCAGAGAAGGAGATGCCACAACCTCCCTGGACAGCCTGTTCCAGTGCTCTGTCACCCTCAAAGTAAAGAAGTTTTTCCTCATATTCAACTGAAACCTCTTATGTTTCAGTTTGTACCCATTGCCCCTTGTCCTGTCGCTGGGCACCACTGCAGAGTCTGGCTCCGTCCTCATGACATCCACCCTTAAGATATTTGTATGTGTTGATGAGGTCCCCTCTCAGTCTTCTCTTCTTCAGGCTAAACAAGCCCAGCTTGCTCAGCCGTTCCTCACGGGGAGATGCTCCAGTCCCTTTATCATCCTAGTTGCTCTCCTCTGGACTCTCTCTAGGAGTTCCTCATCTTTCTTGAATTGGGGAGCCCAGAACTGGACACAGTACCCCAGGTGGGGTCTCACCAGGCCAGAGTAGAGGGGGAGGAGAACCTCCCTCGACCTGCTGGCCACACTCCTCTTAATGCACCCCAGGATACCATTGGCCTTCTTGGCAACAAGGGCACACTGCTGGCTCATGGTCAGCTTGTCATCCACCAGGACTCCCAGGTCCCTCTCGGCAGAGCTGATTTCCAGCAGGTCAGCCCCCAGCCTGTACTGGTGCCTGGGGTTTGACCTCCCCAGGTGCAGCACTTGGCACTTGCCCTTGTTGAACTTCATCAGGTTCTTCTCTGCCCAGCTCTCCAGCCTGTCCAGGTCCTGCTGAATGGCAGTGCAGCCTTCTGGCGTATCAGCCACTCCTCCCAGTTTTGTGTCATGAGTGAACTTGCTGAGGGTACACTCTGTCCCCTCGTCCAGGTCATTGATGAACAAGTTGAACAAGGCTGGGCCGAGTACTGAGCCCTGGGGAACTCCACTAACTACCAGCCTCCAACTAGACTCTGCCCTGCCAATCAGAACCCTCTGAGCCCTGTCATTCAGCCAGTTCCAAATCCACCTCACTGTCCACTCATCTAACCCACACTTCTTGAGCTCCCTTATGAGGATGTTATGGGAGACAGTATCAAAAGCCTTGCTGAAGTCAAGATAGACAACATCCACTGCTCTCCCCTCGCCTACCCAGCCGGTCATGCCATCATAGAAGGCTATCAGATTGGTCAGGCATGATTTCCCCTTGGTGAATCCGTGCTGGGTACTCCTGATGATCATCTTTTCATCTACTTGCTTGGAGAGGACACCTAGAATGAGTTGGTCCATCACCTTTCCAGGGACAGATTGTGTATACTTTACATTATATATAATTTGAAAATCTTTTCAACTGCAGGATGATCAATTAGATGTATTTCAGGATTAGTACTTTGGATTAAGATCAGCTCAATAGGAAAGAGGCTAGTATTTGTTTTATGAAGATGAAATGTCTACGGGGTAGTAAAATTTCAGTGTATAGTTCCTTCAGAAAAAGTCAACTTCAGAAATAAACTCATTTCAAATTCAAAGGCAATAGCATCCATCAGAGTAGTTTCTACTACAAAGGAGATCACGAAAACATCAGAGATTAGTGTCATAGATTAGGAGGAGATCTCTGCAAAAAAATATAAACATTAAATAACAAAAGCTGCTTTCTTGAAAGAAATTTAAGCCAATCAGATATGGACATTCCTCCTCTTTCTTTGTGTTTAGGTTAGCATTGTGCCTCCCTTCTTACCAGGATTACCTGACAGGAAAAAAATCAAGTTTCTCAGTTCGATCCACTCATGTTTCACTGGGATAAAAAAGTAAATCTTGAAGAATATAATAAAATGGGGAAAATGGGTTTTATGTTGATATGATAATATCATATCAGATAATAAAACATGACATTTCCACAGGAAATATTCCTATTCTAAAAGTTTTTTCCATTCCTCCATTTGTCAAAAAATCCAAACATCCCTATCTTCAATGAAATGGAAAATTAAAGACACTTTGGTGTTATAACAGTGAAA
The DNA here is from genome assembly GCA_034008185.1 of Gorsachius magnificus. Taxonomy (NCBI): domain Eukaryota; kingdom Metazoa; phylum Chordata; class Aves; order Pelecaniformes; family Ardeidae; genus Gorsachius; species Gorsachius magnificus. The sequence continues at coordinate 32,900,043 of CM067087.1, forward strand.
TGTTCCCTGAGCTTTTAATGCAATGTTTTCTTTCCCCTATGAAAAACATTGAAAAATATATATGTCCTTTTTTTCTGAAACGAAATGTTTTGTTCCATTTGACACTGAGCAGCAAACCACTTCATTTGTGTTGTGCTGTTATTGGTACATGTTGGTTCGCGTGCCTATTTTACCACAAATCTAAAGATATCTGACCAAAGTATACCTGTCCCAGCCTGCCAATACTTTGGAGGAAACCCACAATTTGTCAGCATGCCCTAATTGAAGGTCAAGCCTGTAGGCATCTGAGCTGCTGACAGATTTATGGCACACTGGTGCACACACCAAAAAAAATCTTGATTTCAGCAAAGCATTTTTATTTGGCTATAAAAGTGCAATTTCACTATATTCTTCTTCTCTTTGTCCTGTTTTAAAGTCTGGGGAATTTTTAAGAAACAGCATAGCTGAGTATTGAGAGAAAATTCCTCTCTGTCTTGTAATATTTTCCTCTGTCTTTTTTTCTGACGTAATACATTAACACATTTAAAACCTCACAGGGCAGGAAATCCTTGGAATAAATTTTAATTCCACTGAAGTCAGTCAGAGTTTTTCCCTCATTGATTTTTATGGGACTGGGATTTTGCACCTCCAGCACCTCTGCAGAGCAAGAATCTGTTATCTTGTTGGAAGGCCAACACAGGCATTTGCCACCGTCCTCCTCCTTCTCAAGCTTGCTTTGGTCCACAGGTTTTTTTCTCTCAGAAAATCAGTGTTATGTAAAAGCCAAATTATTTTAAACTTGATTTTGACAATGTCATTCATACTGAGCATCAATAAGTACATTTCCTTGGTTTCAGATATATCCTTCCATCAGGAAAATCATAATATATTCTTGGTTTACATTTTCTTATGAAAGGATGTCTTTCCCAGCTGCATGCTATTATCTCAGAATTTCTAGTTGCAGACCATTACACCAAAACAAAAATGCTGACACCTACTGCTAGTTTTCAATGCCAGTTTTTAGAAAAAAATCAAAGAAAGAAGCATGAAACTATTTCATTTTGGAAAGTTCTTTTAAAGTTTCTACATGACAACAGGTTTGATTATCAAAAAAGCTTAGATTACTTGCACCAGAAGTTGTATGACCTAAGGGGTTTTTTTTTCCCTTCTGTATATGTCTTACTATGAGTATTAAAATAATTTAGAGGAACAATCCCTATGGGGGATATATATATAAAAATATTATTAAAAATGAAACTTGATTTTTTTCTGTATTGATATAATTTTAAATTAACCCATTTTTCTTTCTCAAATGATTTTTCCCATAAACTTTTTTTTTAAAACCAATATTGTTGATAAAAATGTTCCCCAACTTGCATCATCAGTTTAAAATGCATATCCTTAAAGATCTGCATCACTGAGCTCCACCTTTCTGAAATACCACCTCATTACATACTCTGTCAGGGAGTTCACACTAGAACAAAATTGATAAAACCATATTTAGGGAATAAATACTTTTTTACTAGGCTGGTTTTTAAAAGTAAAAAAAGCTCTGGTTCTAGCCTTGGTTAGCTATTTGGCTTTAAGTAATGGAAATTTTCCACATTACCCTTACTGTCCCATTTACAAATGACAAGAGAGCCAAGAGAATAATCAGAACCACAGGGCATCATCTGTAGTAAAAGCAAAATATTTCAATTGTAGTACAGAGATATTGATGTAGATTGTTGTTTATCAGGAAATCACATAAAGTTCACCCTTCCACAAAAGATTGCCTACAGGGCTCAAAACATAAAGGATTTTCAGTAAATTGCAGCTGCTGTTGAGTGCTTTATTGACTCTTGCTTCTTATGTATCCGTGTAGAAGTTCTGTGGATTTGTGACATGCCAGTGTTGTTCTGAAAGAGGAAAGCATCAAACTTGCCCATAGATTTACAGAGGATGAAGGTGTTCAGTTCCCAGGATGAGACAGGCAACAGACAAAAGCAACAACATAGCAGTGCTATGAACTAAACTCAGCTGTTTCAAGCAGTTCCCTTTTATCCTTAAATGAAGGGCTTCTAACAGAAAGTGATGGAGAGAACGAAAAGTGACAGAGAGAATATGGATAAAAGACTTTGACTTAAGTTTGAAATGTACTTTGTTGTTTTCAATGAGACACATTTCCAATGTGTCTTATAAAAGAAAACCAAGCTGCAAATAAATAGGCATCATAACAGTAGGGTGAGTGTGTGTGTATGTGTTGGGGGAATCTTACAACAGGACATCTCAGGCTATTCCTAGCTGCAAAAAATTGTTTGTGGAGATAGACTTCATCAGTTACACATTCTCACGTAAGCAAGCTGTGCAGACAAGCTGGAACCATGTAAACCCAGAATTTCTCTCTTTAAATCTCTGCAATGTCATTGTTCTTGCTGCTGTTGGAGATCTTTATAGTCCTAAAGTACTTGCGGTATTGAGGACTCTCTTATCTAAGGCATATCTTGTCCAATATTCCACTGAAGTACTAACTAATCCTCTGGAAGAATCTTTCTTTGGTTCCTAAACTCTTGTCACTCTCCCCAGTATAGAAATAGATTACAAATCACGTTCAGAAATAGCAATTTAAGCCTTACAGTCAGAAAATTTTGTATACATCTCATTAGTTTAATTACAGTTGTCAGGGCCAGGGCACATGGGATGGACACAGGACCAAGAAGGAAAGGCAGTCAGGAAGGCAGAGGCAATATTACGCTTGTTCAGGTGAAGACTAAAGTAAGCATTCACATCCTGCTTGAAAACCCACTGCAGTCATAAGTGTCTATCAAATGACTTGAGTAAGCTTTAACACTGTGGTGTGCTTCATTTGCTGGCAAGCGTCCAAGCTATATATTTACATATTCTGCAAAAATAGAGCTTATGCTGTCCTGTAGCACAATCTAGATAGGGAGGTTATTCTTGTTGCTTTAAAAAAAGAACAGTTGAAAGACTGAAATGAAAATGGTCCTCAGCCATGTAAAATTTAAACTATTAAGTCCTGCAATAATAATTCAAGTAATTTTATTATGTGCATCAAGCTTTCTGATAGGCAATATTAGTGGAAATACCTTTCTCATCAAAACCACATTCAGTTACAGCAGAAGCAAGAGAAAAAAGAAAGTCTTGCATAAAATTGTCATTGGAGTTGGTGATTTTGTAGGAGCTCCTATTCTCTAGGAATAGGAGACATAATGACTAAATAAAATAAAACTAGTTGAGATGCCTGAAACAGAAAAGGTCCTTTTAGACTTTTATGACTTTAGACAATAATTGCCTCAGAAGTACTGCTAAAACAAGACATGCAGGCATAAAGACAGACCTTATCATAATCATCATGTTCTGTAAAGGACTATTTTAATGGAAGAAAAGTATAGCATGAGAGAGAAGAACATCCACTTTCAAAACCATCAATGCTAAATTAGTCAAAAATATTAAAGCTAGAAGAAAATCCAGTAAGAAGTTCTCTTTTCTTAGTGCATAAAATGAACTTCAAGTCAAATACTTATTTATGATCTCTGCTGCATGTTTCTGTTATGATTTCTCTGTCTGCTCTTGGTCCAAGAATCCCAGAGACACCACCATACTCCAAAGGAGCACAGAATAATAGTAATAATTAAACAGAGCTTTCTAGTGTGGATGGCTGTCCATGACTGTGGAAGAAAAAAAAAAGAAAAGGGCATTATTTATGGGTTTGAGGTTTTGTCTTAATTTTTTTCATACTGCCTGACAAAAAGTGAATAAAGTCAGACACCCTAGAGAATGGAGACTGTGCTACAATGTATGTCACAAATGCTATTGGTTCTTGCTTTAGAAAGTAGAAATATTAGAAAATATTGAAGACACTTTAAGTACAGTTCTGACAATGAAAGAGAAAGGGTGGTGGCTGTCCTTGTGTGAGGAATTTTCTCTTCCCTGACTCAACCAATGCACATAAGTCAAAATTTGATATGTACCTGTTGCTGGGTACCCATGCTGCTGACTTTATAAACCTGCTATAGGGATGGCTTGGAACAAAGTGGAGTTATTTATAGTTGTTACCAGGCCTCTCTGGTATGTTATTTGTCATAGGCATTATTATACTTAGATAATGGTATACATTAGTTATGCAATACCTTGTATTTATTTTAAAAATTCAGGCAAATTTAATTAATCGTGTATACTCACACTACGTATGTTCATTGTTCATTTAGCAAGGTGGTTTTTTGTTCTGTTTTGTTTTTCTCTACTCCTGTGCTAGGAACAGACCTGAGCCCAGCTATTGCACACTGCAAATTCAGGCCTGCTTAATTAATCTGAATTTTTCCTCTATTTATGTGCATAAAACTGGAATAAAGTTCTTTCCAAAGAATTGTAAACAAAATTTCTTATTTATGGTAACAATAAAAATTTTAGATGTATATCTTACTTCTAAAACTAAATATTTGATTTACGACATACTTTATGGTACTTTTGGAGCTTGCAATAGGATACTACTGGCTTAGACACACATTGGTACTTATTGCCTTTTGATGTGTGACAGGGGACTTGGGGAAAAAAAAAATGTTGATCTATTGTGGTGGTGTGCTCCCCCCTCATCTCTGACTCCCCCTCCTTTGACCTCTTTCAAGTGATAACCACCTGTGGCGGTGGTGATAGATGCACCTGGTCAGTGTCTGGTCATGAAGGATGCACCCACTGGATGTGGGGGGAGAAAGATAACAATACAATAGCCAAGGGCTATTGTGGAATGTGCCCATCTAAGCACAGTGGTCAGTATGCAAATATGACTATGAGCCAATTATCTTACCCCCATAAATAGTGAGCAGTCCAAGAGCCCTTTGAGCTCTCCATGCACGCCAGGATCTCCCCCTGAGCAGGGACGCCTCTCAAGGTTACTCCTCGAGATTGCGAGATTCCTTACCACGACAGATTCTCGGTAAGTGACTAACAGCATGCTAACTTGGAAATCTTAGCTAAGTGACATAAAGGATTAATTGTGCATATATAATCCTTTAGACATAAACTGTTGACCAAGTCTGGGACTAAGATTGGATCCAGCCGCACCTAGACTCCTCTCTGAGGGAGTTTAGAAAGCAAGGGGATCTTTTCTGAACCTCATGACTCAACGGGAGGGTCTCCCTGACAGTTTTGTCTGACCCTGTCCTCTGTGCAGTAAATAACAAAGTGTACCTTGCCATCGAATCTTATAAACTATTGTAGCATTTATCACTGACCTTTGTTAACTCACTGGTTTACACCAATAAACCACATTATTTTTGCCTCCCTCTCACTCTATCTGCGACATCTATAAAGATTTTGGTGGAAACAAATTGCAAGTAGGTTGAGATAAGTTATTAAAACATTTTGGGGAGCCCAGTCATTAGACATAATCAAATAGAAAGAAAAAGAACAAATAAATTCAGTCATTAAAGTCACATTTGTTCATCTGCTGTAACTGGTTGTGCAAGTTCTAAATTTTAACCATATTATCTCTTTGAAGATAGCAGAAACTTTAACTTGACTTTGGGAGATGAATGATTGGGGGTCTAAGTGTTCAGCGAACGCTATTTTACATTGAGTAGCAAATTCTCAGTCTAACAGGGTAGATAGGAAAGTATATACATTAAATTGCTCATGTAAAGCAATTCTATTTACATCCTAAATACACAACTTCTATTTATATTTTGTTTAGCCTTTTAAAATCTAACACCTCTGTGTAATGTACAGTGCTGTGTAAATCAAGTGGTGATCTACACAGTATGCCATATTTTAGTGTTGTTTAAACATTATGTCCAAGATATATTATAGAAAAGGGTTGTGAGCAAAATATTCCTCAGTCCCTGCAGTTGTCTTTACACTTCAAAGAGCAGATGTTCAGCTTGTCTGATGAGCTGAGCAATATCACTGACTGCATTCACAGAAAAATAATATTGAAAAAAAAGAACCTAAACTTTATGATATATATTAGGTGCCGTATCAATTTTTCATTTACCTGCTCACAATATTTATTGCAAATTTTGTAATGCATGATAAGCAGTGCCAGCATAACACGTGCAATCATGCAGTGGGAATTGGTTTTTGTATTACTGTGAACTGCTGACTTCAATTCATTTCCCTTCCATCTGAAACTTCTTCTCTCAAAAAAGAAAAAAAAAAAATACTTAGCATGGGGGATAAAATGGATCTAGTAAAACTGAGGTGTAGCGCTTACTTTTTATGTCTTCATGCAGAGCAGTGAGCAAGGAGTAATTTGCCCCACACCAGCAGCCTGGGTGCATGGAATCATAGAATTGTTTAGGTTGGAAAAGACCTTTAAGATCATCGAGTCCAACCATTAACCTAACACTGCCATCCAACCACTAAACCACTAAACTCCTCTGAGTCACCCAGTGAGTCATAATTCCATTTCTGGTGCCCTTGAGTGGGTGGGAGGGAGAGGAATTTCCCCTGGCCTGTACCAGCAGGAAATAGGATCCAACTTCTGACAGTAGAAGAGGGATCAGAGTGGAATTTTTTGTTAATTCTCTGCTCTCTCTCCCCATCCACTCTCTAGGACTAGTCAGTGTTTCCTTCCTTCAAGTCCAGAGGCAAGGTTGGAATATTCTATATGATATCAGTTCCTAACTATATGGCCCGGCTTATTTGTCGGGCGATGAGCCAATAAAGTTTAAAGGATAGCATTTTATTTCATCCCTCTTGATCAGGATTAATCATAATGGTAATAATTTGTGCTCTAGGTGGCACATTAAGCTGAAAGTAGGTAATATTGTGCATTGTTTATGTGGGGAAACTGAAGTATGAGTTTATGTGACTGCCAGTTGTTAAATGACTAAAAATGAAATGGCAGGTTCCTGACAGGAATTTAATTAGGGTGCTGGATTCTCAAGACAGGTGCAAGTATTAATTCTTATGAAATCCAAACAATAGTTTAAGCCTAAACCACTACCGGGAAAAAAATGCATCAAGCCACATTTTTGGATGCAAAATGGGTAGAGATCTTTTGAGGGATGCAGGAATCAGAAGCCAGGAGTGTGTCTTTCCCAGAATTCAAGGGGAACCTCAAGTTGGCAGGGTTTTTGGAGAAAGTTGGCTATATTGTAGGAAGGATTGTACATTCTGGTCACCACCATTTTTTCCACAAGAATAACAAAATAAAAAATAGCTGAAAACAATCTCCACAAATCAGATTTCAGGTTTTGAACATCATATTTCAAAAGATCAAATTTCAAATGTAGGAGCCATTATCTAACAGCCACTCTGAAAGTCATCTTCCTAGCCATTTCTTTAATGGTAATAGCAGCAGGACTTGAGAGAAGAGACCTTGTTAAAGGGAAGGAGGGGAAGTTGAAAAATGAAGGCAGGAAAGAAATAAGAAAATCTAACAACGTAACAACGTTGGATCTATGAAAAGGCAATAGAGAATAGGAAAAGGACATGATGGACAATTGAAAAAAACTTCAGAAATATTGCAGGCACCTAAAACATTTTTTGTTTATAGGCTTATATAAAGAAAGTGATAAATAACACCTTACTTTATGAATAATTTGTGTCTTCATCTGGTTTTGTTTTTTTTTTCAGGGACAGGAGGAGAGTGATAGAATTTGAACTTGTTTACATATATCATGTTTATATTAATCTGTAATTTTCTTGTCTACTAGGTTAAAGTATCTGATGTTTATATGAAGCCTTTTATTTATGGAAGGCTAAAAAGAAAATAAGTTGACTATTGAGGAACCTAATTAAATATTTTGCTATATTCTGACAGACAAAAGAACTGATGTGACAGCAATAAGCATGGTGCCACAGCCCTATAGGAGTGTAGTGCTACACTTTTACACTTCATAGTATGTTTTTTCTGTTTATTGGAGTAAGAAGAATAATTAACTTTACGGTGTGTAACTTTTAGCTTGACAAGTGTGTCCTTTTAGGGAATAACATTTCGATATGTAATGCCTTTAGTGGTGTTAGCAAAGTCAGATTTTTTTGAAAACAAACTTATGATACATGTAAGATTAATGCTTGACAACATTGAGGCTATAATGATAATGTTACATATGAATGGTATAAGTGTAAATTTACTCAATAAAGATCATTCAGAGTGGGTTGTAGAGTATCTGAACTATGAATAGGACATACAAAGGGCTATGTAAATTGGATTTTGTAGAACAGACCAAATTTGAGACTAATAGTTTCAATGGTATAAGACCTCTATGACCATGATCAGTCTTATTTTTGCCAAGACAAAGAATGAACATAATGGTCAGACTTTTCCCTTATGTTGATAATAGTATTACCCTTGGATCTTTTTATGTCTGTTCGCAAGCATGCAGTATTTGCTGTAACAACTTTAATAACCATCATATGATTCAAAGATCTAATTCCAGGTGTGCATAAGGTTTGTTTAACTTGAAACACCTACCATCATATAGCTTAATACCTCAGTTGGATGTTCTTTCTGGAAGTCCCCTACATCAGCTAGTGGCTCTTTGGGCAGCAGTAGTAGCAGAAGGCTTCCAAGTTCAGCAGAACATTTCTTTGACCACTTTCCAACAAAAACCACTACATTTTTTGTTATGTTTCTAAGCAGAGAATGATGTTCTTCTGGTGAATAAGAAGAAATTATGAAAGTTAGCACAAGTCCTGATGGCCTCAAGTGATATAATGCATAAATTCTCAACACGTGAAGTTATCATGGGCAATATTTTCCATGCTTTGAGTAGCTAAACCAGTTAAAAGCAAGTTCCAACTTCAGATGTGCAATAATGTGTGTTAGAGGAAAAATCCACTGTAGCACATTTGGGATAGCTTGAGATCTACATTTTCAATTCTTACCTAGTCCATTACTTCTAGTAGCAAACAAGATCTGCCAAGAATATTAAGCAAATTGTGATTATGAGCATTGAAACCCACAAGCTGAAATTCCTGTGTCATATTTTAAAAGCATGCCTAAACTTGCTTGATTCTCATCCTTTTCTTTACATCATCTATATATATTTTTGGGGGGTTTTTTTCCCTGCAAAATGGAATCCAAGTCCTCTTACCATTCACATTATACTGGTGAGAGGTGTGATGTATCTACAGATTTTCTCCTCCTTTTTTTAGCTGTTTACAGAAATGCTCTATTTTTTATCCAGTAGAATTTAAGAAACTTGTACATGCTCCTACATCCTACCTTCAGCCTGAAGATTCTTGTCACTTTGACCACAGTAACAGCTCAAAAATACAATTTGTTCTGTCTGCTAAACACAAAAAAAAAGAATGAAAGGAATCTTTCATTTCATTACTGCTTTTTCTTGAACTACTTCAGTCTCCCTATATGTGCTTCATCAAATCCCATTCCCAAATTGCTAAACAGAGAGCCTTTCTGTATCTGTTCTTTCAGGCTGATCACTTGTACTTTTGAATATTTTTGCTTGATTACATTATTCTTTCATCGTGTAGTCTCTGCTTCCAGCGCTCTATTGATCTTATCTCTATGTGTCCCTGTTTCTTCCTTTATCTACACCTAAGTGTTGCACTATGCCTCATCACGTTTTCTTTGAATAGTTTTTAAGGTGTCTTCATTTTTCTTCCTTCATCCACCAGTTCTTCTGTTATTATCCAGGCATGTATCTGTTGCTACCCTCATATATGATCTTCTAATTGTATTGTTTCATCCTGTTTAGAGTGTAAACACCTCAGGTCAGTGACCTATCAATGCTATATCAGGTGCATTTTTAGGTGCTGTGGTAGCAGTGAAGAAGCAACAGTCACATTCTGTATAATATCAAGTGGTTCAGGACATATCAGTTTGATGATGATGAATGAGGATAGCAATTTCTATGTTTCTTGGCATTACAGCAACTGTCAATATATGGAAAGAATAATTCCATATATAGACCTATAAACCAATACATAGACCAAATAGACCTATAAACCATAACTGTTGTGGTAACTGAGAAAACGTAAAAACTTAGCAGCTTTGGAATGGAGCCATTCATAAATACATACAAATGATCTATTCCTGCTCAGAAAAAAAGCTATTTCACAGTGCTGTCAGTCAGATTAATATACCCCAAAAGTATAAAAATGTGACAAGCTGAGAGTTTTTGATTCTCCTCTTAGAAACTATTTCTGTAGTGTCCAAGACACCATTGAAGGCATAGATTTCAGTAACATTTCAGAAATCTGAAAGCTGAACTGAAAATATTCCTCTACTGAAATATTAGACCAAATTTGTTCTTAATGTTTCTATCATATGGGAAGAATATGAATATGGGTCTTTTTAAGTCAAAGACGTTACATACTCACTTGTGAGGATATAAGAATTTTGCCCAAGTGGAATCACATTGATTTATTGAAGGGTAGGTCTGAACCCTTTCTACAACCGCCTACAGTGAAGGCAAAGTTCATGGTGTTTTAACGATTAAAGGTTTGTTTCTATTTTCTATTCAGTGATGTAGATTAGGAGAAGTGGAAGCATAGCAAGCTGTGAATGAGGTGCACAGTCTGATGTGACTTTCATAATTCATGTAGATGGCATCAGCGGAAATGCTGAAAGAAAATTTCCCCTTATGTGTATGAGATTATTGTTTTGCACATATAAGGTCTATTTGTTTTTTCTGCTGCCTCAGGAGGGCTATGTCAGAATGTATAGAGCTACTCCATTTACACCACAGACAGGACTGGAATTACCGGAGGTGCCCATCTTTGTGAAAGGCTCTTGAACAAATGAGCCTTCTGCAGACTGTAGAGATGTATGTCAAAGGATCAAGGTGTGTAACTTGGAGGTATTTAAAACGTGACAGGACAAAGCACTGAGAAACCTGATTTGCTTTGAAGAGGGGTTTGGCCTAAATAGTTTTTCGTGTTCCTTCAAACCTATGATTCAACTAGATTTATTTTAAAAACAAAAGGCCCTTCTATCATCATATGCATTCAGTTTAGGAGCTTCCAGCTAAACATGTCTACCAGTTGGTAATTTGTATTTACATTTTCACTTCAGGAAAAAGCTTCCATTTTTAAAAAATATTTTTCCCAAAAAAATAAAATAAACACTTTGTGTGTCACCATACAAGTACTCAGTTGCAGACAGGCTGTAGTGTGTACAGGAAGGGTTTGAAAGGGAAGATGCTGAATGTTCTTTGAATGATCAATTCACAGGGATGTGCTAATAGAGTAGTTGGTTGGGAGCAGAAGCTGGTGTCTACTGGTCAGAAACGAGGGTCAGAGATTAATGATGAAAACAAGAAAACAGCAGAGAGCTTCTCACAGTCACAGCAGTAAAACCAAATGTTTATTACTGGGGACAGGCAGAAAATAAACTGGTAGTAGTTGACGTGAACTATGCAACTTTTTACTGGCTTTGACTTTTAGGTATAATGTTTGAGAGGATGTAGAAAGTGCCCCAGGTGGGGGTCCCATAATCGTTATCTCAGCTGAGATTTCTGTTCAGTAATGATGGCAGTTAATTTAGTAACATCTAGAGCCAGCATTGATGTGAAATAACAATTCAGTTATGTTTTAATTTGTCATGCTCTAGCACAGATTTTCATGCTCTAGCTCTTCTCATTTTATTCAGTCAAAAGGAATTTTAAACATACATATATTTCTTAGTTCAACCATATCAGACTGCCTCTGGAAAACAAAAAAGTAGTGATGCTACAGCAAATGAAGCTGTCCTAAATCAGTTTTCTGTACATGTTCCTGTTGAAAAGATGCTATCACTAAGTGGAACATACTTTGCTGTGGTAGGTATGCTCTGGGTAACATGTAATTTTTGCATTCTGTGCAATGAATTTATGGTGTCATCATTTTGCTTTCTGTATTTTGGTGTGACAGTAACAGTAGAAGAGACCTCAGACTATAGCTACATGATGATTCATTTTATGGTTATGTTATCTTGATCCAGTTTTTCAGTCAAAAGACATGGCATAGACAACGTAGGGAGAAAAACATAATGATAACTAACAGCAGGAGGAAATATATTGAAGCTTTTAATGTTTTGTGCCTTTTTTTTTTAATGAAACTTCAGGAATGCTGGTATGGTAAGCAGATTGCTGTGATGAGAGAAAGTTAAACTCATTGCTATTTATCAAAAATTACAGATTATGAATACTCCACACCCTCCTCCATAGTTAGCCATGGACAGCCAACTGCCCTGCTCAACTGTGAGTTTGACTATATATCTGACTTTGACTGTGGGTTGTTTTCCTCTGAAATCACAACAGGGGAAGTAGTTCTCGTTTTCCTGAGATAATTCATTGCCAAAAGTGTGCTCCATTTGTGTGTTGTGGGTGTGCTGAGGCTGCTATTGCGTTTATTCAGTATGTGTGTAACTGTAGGAGTAGAGGAGATGGGATAAGTGTCCTGTACAGAGGCTGCTGAACTCCGTTCTGCTCCAGCTTACAGAAAGCACTTGGCAGTGGGCCTTGCTCCAGTGGCCAGAAAGCAGCCCTACTGTATTTAATGTGTAAATGAGTGTGAAGTTTTCTCATTGCTGTGGGGTTATTCAGGTCTGTTTGCTCTCAGGATGAGATTACAGTGATGTAATTTGTAAAGAAAATGCATTGCTGCTGTATTCAGCTTCTGAAGCTGAAGCTAGTGCAAAATATTTCCATTAGTTCATTAATATCTGCAGTGAGAAAATATTAGATTGGTGCTGTTTGACCTTCAGCTTTAATTGGTTTCTGGGTGGAACTCAAGATATTGATCATTATTATAATTCAGTACGTTTTGGAGCCAGCATACCACATGAATTTCCTCCCTGATTGCTGCATATTAGCCACAGCTGAGGTTTGCAAAGGCAATTGGCTGGAACTTCCATAGGATAAATGAAAGAAAGTGAGCCAGTTTCTGCATAGTATTTCTGCAGAAGAATTGGGGTTTGGAACATGTCTTTCGGTCCTGGGTCTGTACAAGTCATCATCAAGAATAACAGGCAACAGGAGGGGGATTTAGCAATTCCTTGGCCATCTTTGAAAAGGCATCATCCTCTTCATTTTGCTAAGATAGTTGACTGCAGCATACTCTGAGATGGATAATTTACATTAGGCTGTGATTTTAACTTATGGACAGGATCCCAGCAGACCTTCTCAGGGTTTTTTTCCCTAATTTTTAGTGTTCTCTTCCACTTAAAATATGTTATTAGTTAATTACATGTTAGCTTCAATAGACTTGTCACTGGTATTAGCAAAGCAACAGTGTGTTATCTGTTATTTTTCTGTTAATCTAGCAAGATTTCCACTATATTTCTGTTCAGTTACACCTATGCTGGTATCTTGCTTTCTTTCTATGCTTTTTAAACTATGTCTTAAAATATTAAAATTAATTACCTTTTTTAGTCAGAGAACCTAGCAATGCAAACATCTGGTATATATTTTTCTTTTTATGTATTGATTTTGAAGGCTTTTCCATGTGTATTTGTTAGGCAGCTAGTCTTACAAATCATTAATATTTTAGGACTAATAATACTAATTTATAGAATGAATTGGGGACAAATATCTCAATAAATAGGGCTCTGGAGTACGAACTTCATTCTTCATCTGTTTTCATGTTAGGCTATACCATGAAAGTCCAGAATGTGGCTCTCTGGGACAGTGGTGCCATTCACTGAAAGTTGGTATTAAAGCAGACAAGTTAGGTTCATAATAGCTAGGTTCATAATAATCCTGTTTCCACTATTATCATAGAATCATAGAATGTTTTGGGTTGGAAGGGACCCCTAGAGGTCATCTAGTCCAACCCCCCTGCAGTGAGCAGGGACACCGCTAACTAGATCAGGTTGCTCAGAGCCCCGTCCAACCTGGCCTTGAATGTTCCCAGGGATGGGGCCTCCACCACCTCTCTGGGCAACCTGTTCCAGTGTTTCACCACCCTCGTTGTAAAGAATTTCCTCCTTATATCCAGTCTAAACCTACCCTGCTTTGGTTTGAAACCATTACTCCTTGTCCTGTCACAGCTGGCCCTACTAAAAAGATTTCCCCCATCTTTCCTATAGGCCCCCTTTAGATACTGAAAGGCCGCAATCAGGTCTCCCCTCAGCCTTCTCTTCTCCAGGCTGAACAAGCCCAACACTCTCAGCCTGTCCTCATAAGAGAGGTGCTCCAGCCCTCGGATCATTTTTGTAGCCCTCCTCTTGGCCCGCTCCAACAGTTCCATGTCCTTCTTGTGCTGAGGGCTCCAGAGCTGGACGCAATACTCTAGGTGAGGTCTCACCAGAGCAGAGTAGAGGGGCAGAATCACCTCCCTCGACCTGCTGGCCATGCTTCTCCTGATGCAGCCCAGGGTACGGTTGGCCTTCTGGGCCGCCAGCGCACATTGCTGGCTCATGTCCAGCTTTTCATCCACCAGCACGCCCAAGTCCCTCTTGGCATAGTATCACCATCAACAAGCTGTCCCTGTACTGAAGAAATTAACCAAAGGTCAAATCTTCCCAGCCGGTATTTGAATTTCTTTTACTGGTTCCTTCGCTTTGAAATACATATTCATATGTTTTATGTGATATAATAACATTACCAGAGAGCTAATGTATTGAGAAAGCTAGCAGTTAGTCTACAAATAATTCTTTCTATTTAAAATATATCTCTGAGAAAGAAAAAATGGAAAATATTCTGAAGTATTTTTAAAATTTCATGTTAATGTTCTCCTATTGTTTTTGAAATTATGTAGTATTCTTTAAAGCCCCAGATGTGTCAGTTTATTTGTCTGGAAAGAAAGAGAGATGCTTTTCTAGTAGATTAATGGGTATCAAGTGTGTTTTCCATCTTTTTTCTTTTCATATGTCAGGAAACTGTGGGTTATTTGTAATGATTTGTTTTTCAGAAAGACTGCACATAATTATTTCTTTCTAATGTTCTGTGGATATTATGGTATACTTATATAAAATTGGAAACACTAAGGATAATGCATTGGCCAGAGGAAAATAAGGTACTAAATTAAATGAGGACTTGGTAATGAACTGGAAAATTAAGAATTTAGACTATAAATCATTCCTTTTGTTTTGACCCTGAATATATACACCTTTAGGGAAATCAAAAAGACTGAAACAAGAGCCAAAAAAGAATTTAAAATATCCTTGTGTCACAGCTAATCAAAACACAATTTTTTTAATGTTACCATATTTTATTGAACATCTCCACAGAGATATTAGAAATACATCATTTTTTAACATTAAGGTTAGAATATATCTGGTAGATTCAAGCTTGACCTTCTGTTCTGTATTTAATCATATCTGTAGGTAGATATTTCCTTCACCACAGTGTTCATTACAGTTTAAAAAGCTACAGCTGCCTTCAGAGGAAGGGACATGCAGTTTATTGTAGTTTTCTTATGGGCTGCGTATTTTCTTCTTTGTAGACTTATTTTGAATTTCTTGTGAACCTCCATATTCTACTGGTGTTTTTGAAAGCTTCAGAGAAGGTAGAAAGATAGAATCAGGCCTTTTGTCAAACCTTATGTATTTCCTAATGCTGAGAGCTAGAATTGCGGTTGTAATTACATAGCTGTCTATTCTGCAATGGAGTATTGGAAGTGTGTTAAACTACCAGTGCTGTGCACATTAAGTGCTGTTCCATATTAAAGCTGCAGCATTTAGAGTTAATTCATTACTCTCAATTTTTCTTCCCTAATGATGTAACTTTTTAGAAGTAGCCTCTTTTCATGGCTTTTATTCTTTAAAAGAAGTTTGCTTACAGAGAATTGGTTTTTCAACACGATCAGTAAAACTAAGACTAAATTACTCATGGATGATGTCATTTCCTCCTCTTTTCTCAACTGTTTTATCACACTTTAAAAGTTCCATGAGTACACTAAAACACCCAACCAGGAAAAGTAAGTGTAAGCATCTCATGTTTAAGCTGGTACATTGTAGGAACTGTCCATGATGGAATTTCACAATATTATTGAGATCTAGAATGGGTCATTTTCTCCAGATAATTCCTTTAGAGAGGAACCTTCTTTTTGGTGTGCTAAAGTGTTGTTTACAAAACTAGGGGTCACATTATATTTCTGGTGTTAACATACATATACGAGAAGTGAGAGTCCGGGATTCATCTGGTTTTTTACTAACTGAAGTAGGAACTGAAATGTGATTCTTTCCCCAGTTCATGTTTCAGTGCCAATTGACCAGTCTGCTACTCTCACGTATAGCCACTTGACTACTCTGGGAAAATGTTTCTATTCTAGCTAAATATTGAAATACTTACTGTCAGAACAGGAGTGTCGTCTTCCCCAGGTGACTGCCTGTGAAAGTGGAAAGCCTTGCTTTGGGAATAAAAGACTTTAACCTTATATATCTTGGGCTTTTATACCCAAGGCAAAAATAAAAATAAATATTTAATCCTTTTGATTTATAATTCTGCATAATTCAAGATAAAATGCAGCTCATTCTGCCATCAGTTAAGAAAAATGTTGCCTTTGGAAAGTATTACCTGAAGGCAGGAGGTGAGATACTATTTTTAGGGAAAGCTTTTTCATTGTTTGTTTTAATGACAATCTCTACCTTGATTTTAAAAAGCAAAAACCGATGCGTGGATGTAAACCCTATCACCAAATAAATTGTATGAAACAGCTTTTGACATGTGGTGGAGTTACTGGTTCACTCAAAATCACATTGAAATTGGTCACAGATAATGGTAGGACAGTCTTTACATTAGTGACAGGACTAATGTGCAACAGGAAGGAATATTGCATATGGTGTGAAGGAGCATCTTGTCTAAAATTTCCATTTCCTCCTTTCTTTCCATCTGTTTGTGAAATAAGTTTTTTTTCTTGTTAAATGCCAAGCTTCTGAGAAAATCAGCAGGGATATATTTGCAACTCGCCCACTAATTGCCCCAATTATTTCTGAAAGGTAAGGAGTCTAGCGAAAGTTAGGAAGAGGGATGGGGAGTCAATTAAAAAAAAAAAAAGTGGTATTGCTTTCTAATGCCTAGACTTGTGGAGGAAGACTTGGTAAGGCTGTAGGAGAGATTGAATAGTAGTATTTATTTACCATTGTATTTATTTTTTGTTGTATTGCTTTTAGTTTTCACATGAGCAAAGCATGACTCTTCCTTATTTAGGAAAGAAGAAATAAAGCATTTATTACAGCATTGACAAATAAAGATTGAAGCTGCTTTCCTGCTACATACATCCTCACCCCCAAACAAAACACTTAAAGCCTAAAAAGACAGAATTTTTCTGGATGGTTTAGGGGCTGACACTTTAGTAAAATCAGGAAAAATACATTCTAAAAAAGAAAAGACCCCACACAACCAACCCCTGTTTTGCAGCTGGATGAAAAGAATAGGTTTAGAAACCCCAACCGGGGGTGGGCATGGGGAAGGTTGGCCACGGGTGAGAGGCTGGCTGGCTGGCTGGCTGCGAGTCTGCAGAAGATTTAGTGCAATAGTGGGTCATAAACAGGAGCTAACAACGTCGTCCTGATAACTGTGATGGGGAGGGCAAAAACACATCAGGTTGTGATGGATGAACTGGAGGAGCACGTGCAAGATAACAGTGTTTCACAGTGCCCTTGGTGGCTCCAGAGGAGAGCACAGAGAAGGTTTGGAGAAACATGACCTGGGGAAAAGGGCTAAGTCATTGGGAGACAAAGGCTTCAGATACAACTGGGGTTTGTGTCTATGGTGGGTAGGCTGAGAGGGAGACTCTTGCCCTGCAGCAAGGAAAGGCATATAGGAGAAACTGTTTAAAGGTTAAGTACTAGGCTAGACTGCATATGGAGCTTATTAAATCCTTGTTATTGGAGGTCTTTAATAACACATCTGAGAAGGAATTAATAAAATATGGTCAGTGTAGCCCTGATGCTGTGTGACCACATCTTGAGAGGTACCCGGCTAAGCTACCAGGTGGATTTGTCCATATAAGAAGAGGAGGTGCTGAGCAGGACCCTACCTTTGCCTGGAGGTTAAGTGGCCAGCAGTGTGTAACTGCCTGCAAGTACACCTAGAAAAGGGAGGCAAACAGCAAACTAAGCTGTACTGGAGAGTTATCTAACATAATTACTGTTGCTGATCCTGCCCTGGAACAATGGGATGAGTTGCGTTGGCTCTTGAGGGGCCTTTTAATCCTGTTTTAATCAGGATTCTGTGAGTAAAATTTGTATTTCACTCTAAATGCTGTAAAATTGTAAATCTATACAAAAGCAGAAGGGGAAACATAGAAGAAATTAGGTAGAACACAGTGAAAGGCTAGAATATGAGGTTATTGCTATTATATTTTGTTTATTTAGAAACACTTCCATCTCCAGCTAGATTGGCCTGTGGCAATGTCTGCACTAAGATTATCACTTGTGCAAACAGTTCTGCTTTACTCTTTTGCTAAGCTATTATAGTGGGAGATAACAATATAGATGGCTTTTGTGTGGGAGAAGTCTCACTCTCAGAATTGAGTCTGGTTATTTACTTATCTTTCAGTCAGATAATGTTCCAAGAGTTGATACTTGTTTGCTAAAACAGTAATTTGAGTTGTCACCTTGCTTCTAACCCATTGGTTATTATTTCTAATATTTGGAATCATTTTCCACACGTGAATTCTAACCAGAAAGATCTTTGTCACTACAAATATTTCTTAGCCTTGGATGACTCACTCAGGAAAACATCAAAGACCTTTTAAGATTGGAAAATAACCAGAGAGTTCAGGTTTCTTTTCTTCTTGCTGGAAGAAAGTATCAATATGAGGCCACATTTCAGAGGATATTACAAAGTAAGTCAGCATGTCCACCACCCTCAAATGATACATCAAATATTAAAACTAACTACTGAGTATTAGAGGAAAAAAGGAAAAAAAAAATACCCAAGACCACATTCTCTTAATCAGGAACATATAAAACACTACATTTGAGCTCCTGATTAATGATTCAGCTGTCAGAACTGAAAAATATCAGTACATCTGGAATTTGGCATCATCTTTTACAGGTCAGCCATGGATTTATTCTACTCACTGCTGTGTTTTAATGTTGAACATGTTCTACTCACAAAATATAGGCAAGCTTTGGCTTTGAGAAGCCCCTCTGGAATTTATGCAAACACGGCTTTCAGTGGTTTATGGCTCATTTCACTGGGATGGCAAAAATCATCCTGTTGACCCAGAATAACTATTGAGAGATGCTCTAAGAAATGAAACATTTGAGGCTTGTGCTGATACAAGTTTACATGCTGATAAAATTTTACATCCATTTGACATTATCAAAGCCATGTGCTTTTTCTAGCCTGACTCTCTGAATGTTGTGCCTTTTAAAAAATAAGTCTCAGTAATAACAATAACAAAAAAATAGAACTAAAATTTAGCAAAGTTATATGCAATGAAATGTCAGGAATGTATTTATGTTACGGGTTTCTGAGGTCTCTGATTTTTGTCTTCTCTTTCGCATGTTTCCTGTTTACAAAAGTAGCTTTAGTTCATGCCTGGCAAACACAAGACCTTTCCGGCTGCCTCCCACTGAGCCTGCCAGCTGTATAATCAGCCTCCAAGTAGGTCTCGCACCCTCACAGAAACATCTTTCCCAAAGAGAGTGTTTGACAAAGAATTGTGTAGTGTAGGGTTTACCAGTCCCTTAAGGTATGAGATATTCTAGTGTTTGCCAAGCCAACCTGAAATTACTTTTTCCCCAAACACACTTTAATAATGAAGTAAAATCAAGTTCATTGTAATCAAATTCAAAGTAAACAAGTTATCTTGTGCTTAGAAACAGGTGCTATGAAATGAAACAGCAATAGCTACCTGCTGCTTTGGCTTAGCTTCAAGATGTTTTCTTTGGACTGTGAACTGAACTACCAGGATGATCTGCTCAGGTGTCAGAAATGGGACTGATTCTCAGATAACTTGCCTTTTCAGGCATTCTCTTTCCATGTAAAAACTGCTGTTTGGAAGCAAAATCTTCCTCTATCTAGTCTCCATCTTCCCTGGGGATCTCAGGATCTGTTTCAACACCAAAGATCTGATTTGCCAAGATTTTAGTTTATAGTTTTGAAATCTAATGAGTCACCAAAATGTATGCCTTGTACTTTAGTTGTCTGATAAACACACATTCTAACAAGCACATCTGAACTGCAATTTAATCTGGCTCTATTAAACCAGATCATGAATATTCTTATTAGCATCCTGTGTTTCACCCAAGCTGGGGAGTGTAGTCTTCTTCCTCCCTTGCTTTTTGTTAATAGACAGAAAGAGAGGGAAAGCTCTAGCTTTAGTCTTTTTCCATTGCTTTGTTCCTGTGTTTTATTGTCTTTCTGTTCTGGGAATCTTTGAGAGGGGCAGGTAATTTCTTAATGAGAATGAATTGACTAGTGTTTTTATCTGGTTCAGTATACCAGGCAGATGTGAAGGAGAAAGGAGGGAGGGTATAGAACAAAAGTTTCAAATTCAAAGTCTCAAGTGAAAAAAATAAAAATTCTTCTACTGGAAGAAATAGAATAGCTTCATACATAGTAGCACCACCAATTGGGTATGGGGAAATCATAGCCATATTTCCGCAAGACAACTGTAATATTTTCATATACTAACAGAGTAATTTTTAGCCACAGATATTTTAAACACAGTTGAATGTCAATTCAATGCTTACATGTCTTATGACAGAGTATTTACTACAGCGGCTGAATTCTCTGAAAGTGTGACCTTCATTCTCTTTCATGCCTGCAAGGAATAAACTGTATTTATAAAAAACAAATATATCTGGGTACATGAGTGTTTAGATACATACATTTATGTGAGTATATACTTTCTGGTATTTCTAGCACTGAATTCAGAACTTGTTGACATAATGGGAAGGTCTAATGGAAAGCACTGTCATCATATTTGATGCAAGTTACAAAAGATTGT
The DNA here is from genome assembly GCA_034008185.1 of Gorsachius magnificus. Classification (NCBI taxonomy): domain Eukaryota; kingdom Metazoa; phylum Chordata; class Aves; order Pelecaniformes; family Ardeidae; genus Gorsachius; species Gorsachius magnificus. Next base: position 32,920,818 of record CM067087.1, read on the forward strand.
ATGTAACTCATTGAAGGCAAGCAATCATCCACCTGTGGATGAGCCATATAAGCACATTTTTAAGTATACGTTTCTCATGGGTGAAGAGCTGATAGACAGGAAAGCTTTGCAAATTTTAAAGATATAGGAAAAAGATTTGTGGGTTACCTGTGGTATTGATATAGTGATATAAGTTACAGGTAAATGTTATGCCAAAGCATAGAGCTACCTCTTCCTCTTCTGTCTGTCTTCTTTCGCCTTACAAGTAAGACTGTAACCTCCTATTGCCCATTGTTCTCAGCTTTCAGTTGTGTGTTGTAATTGCAAACTAACATTTGCTTTTCTCCCACCACCCCCCTATATTTCCTCACTTGCTTTCTTTTAGTCTGAGTTCACCAGAGGTAACTACAAATGGGGCGGCTGGACAAGGCAGCTTGAATATGTGTTGCAGGCACTAGCAGAGATTGGGAATTTGTACTATGAAAGATTAAATGCAGCTTGCTGGAAATAAACATTAATTACTGTCATGATGGACACAGTAACATAGACTTAGTGTTTGCTTCAAACTTTAAAGTGATCAAGGATAGAAAAGTATCTGAGCTTTAAGGGACAGACTTGCCTGGGAATATGTTTTATGTAAAAGAAGGGAAAAAGAGGAGAGGCTTCTGCCTTTTTAGCCACTGACTGAAAATCAGGTAATAAAGTACTGTATTCTAATGCTTTACTATTTTATCTCTGAGTAGCAGTCATGGTTTTAGAAAAATCCAGACTAAAAGCTGTTCAACAAATCTATTTTCTAGCAATTCGTTACTAATGTTTTCAATTATATTGCATCCTCAGCTTTGGCTGGGCAAGAATGGAGAAAAAAGATGGATGGCAACCAATGGAAATGAAATGTGCTTTCTAATTACATAATGCTAGGAAAGAAAATGATTCGCTGTGTTGTGACTTTAAGTCTTCATTTCAGTTCCAATAAACCTTGTATAAAAATCCCCTTATTCTGAAAGAGATTTGTTATAGCAGTGTAGCAGAACAGTTTATTTTAAACAAATAAGATACAAAAACATATCAGAACTCTGAGAGCACAGGACATGATTCAACAAATCCCTAATTTCGTCAAGAAATGTACCTCTAGGGAGGACAAGCCCCTAAGGGCTCAAAAAAAATTAAACAGTAGTCACTTATCCCTCATGTCAACAGGAATGCAGGCTTTCTGTCTTTGATGTTTGTGTTTTTTCAGTACTTTCCCTGGAACACCTCAGTGCTTCATGGCCTCATGAACTTGCTGTGTGTAGAGACTGTCACTGCCATTCCACAGAACATTCTTTTTGCATTTAGAACAAGCTCGTCTTCAAGGAATAATTCCAGATGCCCCAAAGAAATTTGTTAGTTTAGGTGCCTTGCTGTACTTTAAATGTCTGTCTATATTGTGTGAAAATAACCCCTGTAGAAATTTGACATCCTGAGAAGGTTTATACTTCACAGAACGTAGTAACTGGGGAGTCTTTGTGGGCGTTAAGTCTTGATCTGGTAATGCAACTGAGGATCAAATATGTGAAGTAAAAGATCATTCATTAAGCATAGTTTTAGTGGGCTCCTGGTTCTTAATCCACTTTTTGTTGTTTTATCTTCTAAAGGGTTTAGAACATGTGAACAGTGAATGGGTCCTACAGACTGAACCTTTACAATTTAGTCTCTTACCACTGAGGACAACCCCAGTGTTTAGCCTGTGGCATTTTCCAAACTACACATTCTTATTTGATGCCCAAAGCTGTAGAAGAAAGTCCAGTGAAACTTCAGAGCTGATTCCATGTCCCACACTGACTTTGACAAATAATAATCAATTTTCAGCAGATCGCTGAAAGGTCTACCATGAACTCTTCATCTATGCCGTGTTTCAAGTCACTTTCCTGAATCCACAATTAGCTTCTGGGCAACATCCTGCTGCAGAACTCAAGAAGACTCACAGCATCTAAAATATTAGGAAATAGCTTGTTTTAAAAGCCAAAATCTTATTGTAAGACCAGTATCAGAAATAGCTGCTTTCATGTCCACGTAACTTGGTGAGTGGAGGGCATGCAGAACATTCACAGCACTGATGTATGTAAGATAGAAGTATTTCCTCTGGAACCCTTCTACAAACCCTTATGAAAAAAAGTATTGAAGCCTGTTCAGGATTTAGGCTTGTGGTTTGCCCTGAATGGTGGATGCTTTTGAATAATGGGTCAAAAATGCTAATTAACATGCAGATTAATAATTGCAAGGCATTTTGATTCAGTGAGCCTGCCTAGACCCATGTCTAGCAAAAAACCTAGGGCAAAGGGGGAGATCAAGGTCAGTGGTTGAAGGAAGGTATATGCAAGGTCAAACTTATTTCTTCTTAATTTATTTCTGTCATTCTAGACACTGAATTCCCTAGAGCTTGTTTATAAGTCCTATAAGGTTTTGCATTTTCATTTGTCTGTGTAGTAAGAGAAACTTTAGTTTTTTAAATAGCATCTCAATTGCAAAATTGTTTTCAAAAAACTTGGCTGCTATTCTACAGCAGTGGATAAAATCAGTGGTGGATAGAATCAGTAATATTTCACTTACCCCTTAAAAAAGATTCAACACTGTGAAAATGGTATTTTTAGTTTTCTGAGGCTGATTTATAGTAAAGGAAAGAAACATTTTACAGGATTTGAAGAAGTTTACCTAAAGGCAGTATTCTTCCAAATTTATAATCTTTTCAATAGCTAAGTACCACTACATACCTCTTCTCAACTTTTTTTTTCTAGTAGGAATTACTACCATCCAATTTTGTAGTGTTATATATGTGCCTATAATTAACTGTTCTTTTATATGAAGAATGTATAAAACATAATGAAAAATTGCTTTTGACAAGAAGTTAATTTTGTATTTCCAAACTACTATCACTGTGATCAGAGATTATTTTTGTTAAGGCTCTGTGCAAATCCCACGCATGCTTCCTTCTTAGAATACAACAAGCTTCACAGAAATCCTGCTATGCCACCCAGCATAGCCAACAGATTAGTTATATTCTTTTAACAAGTGTTATCTAGCAGGAAGTATTTCAAGGACTGGATATGTGTGTACAGAAGATCCAATACAAAAATGCCAAGAAAAAAAAGACATTTTGGTAGTCTATTGCAACTGTTTGTTATCACATTTTTACCATAAGCAATTTGTAAAGAAGCAGTTGAGTTTAGATATGCTATCTATTTCAGAACATAAATTTTCAACACTGTGTGAATGGTTTTATAGCTTGGTAAGGAAAATATTTATTTTGAATATGAACTCTATTCTGTGTGAGCTGTAGTCTGAACAACTGTGAACATTTCAAAATGAATCCATTCCAAATTCGTTGTTACTTCTCTTTCCTCATTAAAGGCTTTAAGTCTTGCTTTAGAAACACACAGATATTTTGACAAGTTTTAAAAAAAGAAAGTCAGTGCATGAGAGAGAATATTTTTGTTCTTGTTAAAATTGTCTTGCTAAGTAAATATTGATCAGATGCTGCAAAACCCTGAGGCTGAATTCATTGCATTTGAGGAGGAAGGAGGAGGAAAAAACTGCCTCAGGCTACTGTAACTTATAAAACTATGATGAGCAAAATAGGCATGCGCTGTACTTTCAGCTGGGATGCTGGTACAAAAAAAGAGGAATTTTGAGCAAAGCCCTTTGAACCTATTAAATTCACTCTCCCTCTTGCAGGGTTATTGATTAGGCCCACTCCAACTGCAGATGAAGTCTGCAGGGGAAGAAGCAGATCCTCAGTCTTCCTCTGCAGATCCGCTGACATTATTAGCTGTGGTAAGAGCCGTAGCTTCTCAGCAGCTGTGCGGGGAGAGCTGTGCTAGACCTGAGCGCCTTGTTTTGTCTTCTCAGCTCTCCTCTCCCACATTTTAAAAATATTTAAAAGCTTATCAAATCTCTTGCCATATCACATGGAGATTGGCCACATCAAATAGATAATTTCCAGAAGAAGCTTTGAGCTATGCCAGGCTGGGATTGCTACCAGCAACTTACAGAAAAGGGTGGCTAAGTGACTGTGCTCCCCGAAACAAGGCAGAGGGCTGCCTGTTTCCACAGAACCTGGTGAGGGGGGATGGCTCTGGGATCACTGGGACAGAGGGAAGAAGCAACCTTGTAATCCCCAGCTCATGGAGAGATTCGGGCTGAGGCTGACTTCCACGGCAGGAGCGGGAGTGAGAGCCAGCCCAGATGGGCTGCCCACAGCAGACCAACGTCCGAACTGATTGGGAATAAAGAGAAAGAATTGTGGCGATGTGTGCATGTAGTATTTCCTTACGGTAATCTCAAGAGATTTCTTGTGATACCATCCGACATGAGAAGCAGGAGAATTAGTCTCTAAAACAGTAACTGTTTACAGGCCCACTTGTTTATTCCCCATTCGTCTTAGTGTAAGCCCTTATAATCACAATTGCCTGTATGCTGTGAAATTTACCCCCAAATATGTTGCTATTTCTCTGTCCATTTAACTCTGTCTGCTTCCATGCTGCTTTTTCATGCTTCCGTATGTAATTTTGGTCCCACAGCTTTTGTAGAGGATGGAATTTTCAGTTGCAAAGTTTGTACTGCACACTGACATTTTGCCACTTAAGGTCAAGCACGTATTCACTGTAGGTGGTCTCCAAATATCTTGGCAAGTTTTCAGGTTCATCAGCAAAGTCTGGGATTCACGTTTCTAAGGTAGGAGTATGTTGGCAATCATCACCATAGGCTTTGGAGAAATTTGGAACTGTTGAGTGCTAAAAGGAATATTTTCTTCATCTCTTCTAAATAGATGTGGTTCAATTCAGAAGCTGATTATACAAATTATAGTGCAAAAGTAATCTACAGCTTAATATTGAGTTACAGACAAGCAAATCAGCTTTTCTTAAACACAACAACATGAGTTGCAGACATCTGTTATGTCTACCGAGAAATTAATGTCTTTTTAATCTGTATTGGTATCTCCGTATCTTTTTCTTTTTTTGTTCTTACTAATGCACTGTTTTCAAAATCAGGCATTCAGTTATGTTTTTGTTGAATGAACATGAAATGTTCAGAATCTGATTATTTTTTTTACCCCAATATTTTCTTGAACGTGCTAATGAAAAAAATGTTTTACATTCCTACTGTACTTAAGGATGGATTTATTTCCAGTTTCCTGATCTGTTTTGGTTTTTAATTTGTTAATGCTGACCAAGCTGAAACATGTTATTTGCTGGTTAGCTGTTTTTCTGTAACACAAATTGTATTAAAAAGGGTTCAAAACTTCATTAGCAAAATCCTGCTTGTTTGCTCACTTCAAAAGACAGACTTAACCACAATACAAATGGTAACAGAAAAGCACTTTAGCTGTACAAGTCTACATCGCAAAATAGTTGTAACACCTGTTGAGTAAACATATTTATACTGATGTCTGGGTAGGTAAACACAATTCTCTATTGTCTCTATATCAACATATATATTTTTAAACACTTAGAATTTAACCTAGCACTCTCCAGTGGGTTTTTTGACTTCAAGTTTCTCCTAACACCAGCAACTAATATGGCAGCTGTGAAAAAGACAGGTCTGTTTCAGTCTTTGAAGTTGTTCTCTAGTTGGTTTAGCTTTTATAGTTTTAAAATTACAATTTTTGCCTATGTTAAATCTTTCCATATTTAAAATCTTTCCCTAGTTTGCTATAATAACATTTGAGTTATCTAGAAGTAATTTAGTGGCAGCAGTAAGAGAAAGCCTATACTACATACAATTTGCAAGTATGCAAGTATAAAAAAGATAATAGAATCATAGAATCATTTAGGTTAGAAAAATCTTTAAGATCATCAAGTCCAACTGTTAACCTAACCCTGCCATCCCACCACTAGACCATGTCCCTGAGAACCTCATCTACCCATCTTTTAAATATCTCCAGAGGTGGGGACTCAATACAGAAGCTGGTTTTTTTATGTATAAATAACTGATATCTATGAAAGTCTCTCAATTTTGTTCAGTCATGCCTTGAAAAAGAAAGTTTACTATGAAAATAGAAAATTTTCAGCTTCCAATCATAACTTTTTATGAGCTCTTCTTCTTTCCTCGCCACCTTCCTTTATAATTTCACTGTGCAGCCTTTGGAAATCAGCAGCAGTGGTCCAGTGCTGCCTCTCATCTCTGTGCTGCATTCAGCTACTGGCTGTGATTTCTCTTTTTAACTAACCTGCTGTAAATTTTAAGGGAAGATGATCTGACTTTCCTATAACGCATTCCAAGTTTGTGTGTATTTTCAAGATGTGTGGGTTTTTTCTCTTTTCTTTCTTCAGTTTTCTGAAATACATATCATTATTACCCACTATGTTCTGAGAGAGAGAACTGGAGATAGCCAACCTCCTTGGATTTGATAATGATTTTTCATTATATTTCATAGTTCTTTACTGACAATGACAATTCAATCCAGTAAACATCTACATGAAAAAAGGAACAAAACCAAATATTTTTTAAGGAATTCCGTCTGTCTGTAATCTTTATGTTAAGCTAACTTTGTTTTATGAGAAGCATTCTTTCTGTTGGGTTCATGTGCTTCGTAAATCCTATGATCAATATCTAATAAATAAATAATGACACAGAATCAGATTAGCTTCAAAGAAGGATTAGTACTAAGTTTAGTACCAGGAATAATGTCTGCAGTAAATAATCAGTTGTAGTTATAAAAAAAGGAACTGATCTAAAACTTGGAACTCGTGGAAATTAGAAAATCCTAGACATCAGATTTGTGATAATCTAAACATTAGACCTGAAAAATCCAGAGGAATCAAGAAATTGCATTTTCAAGAAAGATGTGGAACAAAAAGTGGGCAAACATTGGCTATCACACAAAATATTAATGATTTCTTCAGAAATTCCTCCAAGACAAAAACATTAACCCTATTTTGACAGTTCTATAAGCATTTCCCACATGTTACAATTTTAGGGCTAATTTGAATTATAAAGTTGGTTTGAGCTGTCTTACTTTCCTCAGCCTGCTTCTGTGGAAGAAATGCGGGATCTTGTTTGGGAAAACAAACAGATTAGATATAGTCAAGGCACGTTTTTCCCTTTTGTAATTGCCAGAAATGAATATATCCTTAAATATCAAATCTGTTCACAGGATATTTATAACTTTTCCAGTCAAGTTTTATATGCACTCTGACTAAACTCCTGAAAGGGATCATCTTTTGTCTCGCTGCTTTAGCTTCCTTCTCTTAAAGAAGCGTTTTGTGGGTGCCCTTGAGCCAACAGGCAGTAACATCGCTCTTACTGACTGCACGGTACTAGTAGAGCTCCTTAGGTTCTTTATTTTAAACACCATTTATACAGTACTATATACAACTCATTTTCAGTTATTATCTGATATGTAACAGATACAGTAATCCTCAAGGCTGGCATCCATGCACATTTTTTATCAGTTTGAGACTCAGCATATCAGTGCTTTCTGATTGCCTTATTTTTAAGCTAAATTCAGCAAGAAATGTTCCCTGAAGATCTAAATTGTTCAGAAAGGTATTGCTTTATTATGACAACCAAGCATCCCTTCTCGCCCACATGGTCCTATCTCATTTCACATTATTGCTTTTTTTGCCTTTACTTCTTATATTTTAAATATATAGTAAAGTTTAATCTCTAGCATAAAAAGATCTTTATTTCTCTGCTTCCATTTCTTTACATTATATGCATTGCACAGTCCAGCCTCTTTCTCCCACCAAAAAAAAAAAAAAAAAAAAAAAATTTTTTGAAAAAATTACCCTTCATGTAGAATAGCAGGGTTCGGTTCCTGGGTTAAACACTTTCCTGGGACATTGCTTAGACTCATCTGCCCACCCAAGATTGCTTTCCCCAGCCCAGTGCTGCAGAGCCATGCAGCAGACACCATCAGGTCTGCTAGCTCATGGTCACAAGTGTCCTCATTACCTACCTTTGGGATTTTCCATAAAATTAGAAGAATCAAGCTGGTTTGGACTCATAATTTGCAAACTGGGTTTGTAGCCACATGATTCAGCGTTGTTTCTACACTTCAGGGAAGATTTAATGCTCGTTTATCACACTTGTGCTGGTTTTCAAAGCAACCATAGGTAGTTGGGAGCTGGCCAGTGTGATGACATTGTTGCAAATCTGCTGAGTTTCATAGCTTTAAATCACTGTAACTGAAAGAGAAATCTAAGGATTAATATTTTCCTTTCTTCAGAAAAAGATATCCTTAAGGCTATGCAGTGAACAGAACAAACTTGTCATTACTATGTACTGAGCCATGATATAGCAAGACTATCCTTAAGCTTTAAACACATTATAATATTCATTACAGTAGTAGAATGTGAACTCCATGTTATTGTAAAAGAAAATCCAATTTGCTGCCTACTGCCTTCAATTTGGTTTTGACAAGTACTCAATCTTTTGCTATATTTTGCTTTCTACATTTATCTTCTTGAGCATGTTCTGTAATGTCTGCTTAGGGCAAAACCAATAATCTTTTCATTTAATTTAGAGAAAAAGCTCATGTATTCTCTATGCTTACTAGGTACAACAATATGAAAACAAATCCCAGTTGCTAAAGATCCATTTGACAGTATGAAATAGATTCTGACTTTTTAATTTAGGCATAAAACTGCAGAGGACATATAAGGGATGCAGATTTACCGAGCTGTACCATTTATTTATGAGTGGTTGCAAGGGAGTGGTCTGCAAAAGCCTGTATTATTTTACCAGTGATGGATGAACCTAAGAGGGTATAAAAAAAGTTGTGTTTGACCCTTGCAGAACAACTCTGGAAAGCATCAAGCTTATCTGGCTTTGTTAAAAATCTGAGAACCTTAGTTCATCTCAGTTTCTACAATGAGTATTTCCTCAAAGTGGAACATAGTTTTAATTAAATTGAAGTTTGCTACTTTGTAATTTGGCTCACTGCAAACCATGTGAGGGAGGAAGAGAAGGGAGAATTTCTATAGGAATTCAACCAAATTCTGCTGAATTGTGCTTGAAGCAATACTGTGTGATCAAAGGGAAACTCGTCTTGCCAAAATTTGAATTGTTTTAGGTCTGAGGTTTGGTTTGCTTTATGTCCTTTCTAAATAATCACCTGAATTTTTCCAAGAGCCTTTGTCTGGAAATGTCAAAAGAAAATGTTTTATCTTGCTCATGGTAATTTGAAGGGTGGTAAAAGTACATCTCTAATTTTCTTACTAGTTTTTCCTCAGACACCAATGTGACTTTTTGGATAAGCTCTTCAATTTACCTAACCCATAAACACCTCCAGTGCTCTACTCCCAAATACATGTTCAGATTTTAGAAAATAAAGCTTGTAGAAATTTTTGTGCTACAGCTCACGGGTCCATGCTGACCTAGAAAACCATTTTTTAGCCCAATCCCTCCACTTCGTTCCAGAAAATAAACAAATAAATGCATCATAAAGTTTGCTCCTTACAGTGCTGTTAAACCTGATGTTTTATTCCTTCAAACAGCATGCTGCAGCATCTTTCCTGTCCCCTCATTTATAACAGGGAATAGCTGAAGGGAGCCCAATTTAGATCATTATTTTTTCCTGGGATAAGCATCAGGCTGAATCCTAGGAGCTATATCATATCCTTATGCATTAGGGATTGCTTCCAATGATGGCTGAATAATTCCAATTATTCCTTATCTTTTCAAACTTGAAGGAGGCAACAAAGCCTCAAGCAAAAACAACCACAGCCATATGGTTTGTGGAGCTGTTTTTGTAGAATCAAATACTGCCAGAGCCAATTTGATACTTCTCAGACCTCTGAGTTTACATTTTCTGTCGGTAAAGTATATCTTTAAAGTTTAGTAGTGTTTTGTTCCATAGCCAGAAATTTATTTTATTCTTCAAAACCCAATACTGCAATCCCTGGCTTGGTAAAATTATCATTGACTTCAAATATAATTTGTCTGAGCTGGCCTGTAGGATTTGACCATCTGGGAGCTAGTCTGCAAGATATCAGACTTCTGATTTACTTGATATAAATGTCCAATCTGTTTTATGCACTTGTGAACAATTTAATTTTTCTTACCAAGGCATTCAGTCACTATGGAGATAGGTGTGATTTTAGAAACTGGTGTCACATATGCTCTGGAGCTCTGCTCTCAATCAATATATTTGTGACCAGTTGCAAGTATTTCTGCATGACCTGAAGATGCCCCAAAGGTTGAAATTTAGCCAGGAAGTACAGAATTGTGATATCATAAATCCCAACAACTTGCTGTGTTACTCCAGAGTTTCCCAGGACTCTTTTGCAAAAGAGTTTCTTCAGACTCTTAGCATTTCATTTATTGGTGTGTCCAAAGCTGCCTCAGTTCTGACAAAGCTGAACATCTTGTGACTGAAGCCTGATTTGGATTATCCAGAAAAAATTATCTAGGTTTTCTGTCATTTAAATCCCTGAAAGGCTCAAAATTTAGGAGGCCTTTTAGAGCATGTTTGCAGAATTAGGTACTGTATCACCACTGAAAATATTGATAAGACCAGTCACTAATCTGGGGCCAGAAGCCCCCAAACACTCAGTGCTGCCTTACTACCCTCTTCCCTTCACGCACATCCTTTCAAGAAAGCTTCCTTGGATGTGCTGGCATGGGTGACTTTCTCACCTGATCCCAATGATACTGATGCCTCTGTGTGAAAAGGAGTCAAGAATAAGGATGCTGGAACAAGGCATGCCACATCAGTGCCTCTACAGAGGTACCGACTGAGGAAGACATTTTTGTATCCCTTTGGTCTGAAGAGAGCATTAAAGTCTAGACTTCTGCAGCTTCTGAAATTATTGTAATATTAAGATACTCTAAAAGAGCATGATTTCTTCTGCTGCTTGATGTTTTTAAGTTTGCCACTCCACTTTGAAGTCTAAATTACTTCAGTTTTCTAGAAATTATTCAATATACTTTTTTTGCATAAAGCTCTTAATCCTTACCCAATCTGGAAATGCACAAGAACTTCAAAATGAATTCCTTGGTGATTTAGTCTGGTATGTCTTCATTCTGCTTCAGCCTGTTAAGAGTCCTCCTCTCATCTGTTGACTTCCATCTCTCTTTGCTGTAAGCTTTTTGCCACAGAGAGCCTCTCACAGTAATCAATAAGTTTCATATACAGCGATTGTGCTGGATAATTAAATAACAACTCTATTTCAAATCAATATAAATCCATCTGACTTTCAGAACCGACAGTTGCTACAATGTAAAACCAGTGAATAAAACCCTTTTGAATACTTAAATCAATCCCATCTTTGTTTCATCTTAATCTTCAGAAAGCAATTCCTGCAAATGTCAATACTGCCCTAATAGATTAGGTGATGATATCTCTGTATATGTTAACTTCAGAGATACACCTGTATCAGATCAATTAAATGACTGTAATTGTTGCTTTTCTACACATCACAGATAGAAGCAATTTTCTGGCATGGTGCTTGAGATAAGGCATGTGTTTATTGCAGTGGTTAAGTATTACTATTGACATAACTGGATTTCTCCTGTTTATTGTGTATTGCAGATATACAGCAGCTACTACAGATTTATCAGGTAACAGCTAATGCTGTTGTATGACTATACAGAATGGATATTTTTGTATGATTGGGGAGGTGATTTTGTTATAGTTTTGTTTTCTCTAGGAACAGGGCCCAGTTTGGACCCATGCTGTACAAATGCACAGACAGAAGTAATCCTTTCCACTTAATCAAAGGCAGAGAGTGGAAAGAAATAATATAACAACAGGTTTCAGAGCAAATCACTGGCAAAGCATCTCTACTGAGTCACGTCTGAGTGGCCCTATGCAATAATGCATCTGCAATATACAAAATTTCTTTGTATTTTTTTTTTATATCTGAGAGTCTGCTGCTATCAGTCTATGAACATCAAGTATATGTTTTAGTTCACATATTCACAAGGAGGTTTGCGATAGAGTGACGGCTAACGCATGTTCCTGATCAGTGTTTGTTTAGCTACCTCCAGTCATCTGCAATCCTGAACATAAAAATAACTGTCACAAAATTATCAGTCTTTGTATGTCTCTGATGATAGCAATCATCTTACCCATCCCAACAGGTTTTGTATTAGTAAGAAAGAAAGAAAGAACAGGAATTAGCAGGTGTCTTTGCTGTATGTAGCCAACTACTTGTCTGGCTCTGAGGGCTCGGATGATTTGCAGCCATTGAACAATAACAATGCAAATTACTAAAATTAGTAGAAAATACATAGTATTTGTACCTTGTTCAAAAACTGCAGCTGGCAGAGACAGTTAATTAGTCTGGGTTTTACCCACAAAGCACTAGTTATGCCCTCAACTGGAACAATTATCTTGGATTGTAATATGCTTTTAATAAGACTCAAAATTCTTAAATCTAAAATTTAATTTCCAGATAGTATCATAATTTGGCTGTGCTTTTAATGAGAATTGAAAACTGTCATAATTTACACTATTTCTGAGGTAAAATTATAGTTATGGTAGGGATTTGAACAACAGCTATCCAAAGGCTTATTCAGAATGTCTGGTGGGCTGTGCAGTGCACTCAGCTCGAACGGCTGCCGCTGAGTTTGCAGTGGCGGGGGCGGGGGGGAGATGGGACTGTATGAGAAATAATTGACAAACCAAGATTCACTGATGATACAGCAGTGTCCAGATAAATGAATCTGAGCATGATTAACCCAGGTCATATTGGCACAAGAGCCAACTGTATAAAAGCAGAGGAAAGCAAGAAGATAATGAAAGGTAATTTGGCTGTGTCATGGTATGTTTAATACAAAAGGAGACATACAAAATCAGAAAAAAAGGCAGATGACTCTCATAGGCTATCAAAAATCTTTAGCATTAAAATCAGCCAGGCTAAAGTGCTGAGTGCACTGAGATTTACTAGTGTTAAAGAAATAAAGAGGTTCTACAAACACATTAGGTGAAAAAGAGAACAGTAAAATGAGTCAGACTATCAATTAATGGGAGAGAAAAACAGTAGATGCCAGGGAGGAAGCATTCAAAGCCCTCCTCCTCCTCCTCCTCCTCCTCCTTTGCAAAAAGGGTAACAGTGACCAGATACTTATGAGTCTAGTAAGGCTTTAAGAAACAACCAAAACAGATTTGTCAAGAACTAATACCAATTCGATTTTCTTCTTTGACGGAATGCTTAGGTTTTAAGGAGAAGCAGCCAATGTGCTGTACTGGAAATTTGGATAAAGCTTAGTATCTTGTTCACTGACATGTTCATAGGCAATTGATGGAAATACAGGCTGAAGAAAATGCTCTTAAGGTGTAGTGGGACAGTGAATTTGGGAAACTGTAACTGAACAGCAATTGCCTATAGGTCTTCCAAGTTTCTGGAAGGGTCTTTGCATTTTAACGTATTTCCCCTTTTCCTTTCTCCCCTTCTCTTTTTCTTTTCCTTTTTCTTTTGACAGTGAGTGAAATAAGATTAATTGTGGATTGTGGTTTGGGAATAATTTTCTTTAGCTTGATTTTCATTGCAGTGAGCAAAATTGGAGATGCTTAGTACAGTGACTGAAGAGGTACAGAAAGATCATGTGGTTTTTGTTCAATATCAAAGGAGACAAAAAGAAAACCAGGGTTTCCCTACATGAGATCTTTGGATTTTTGGTTTTGGTTTGTTTTTTTTTTTAAAGTCTATTAAATTTATTACTCTCCTACTTAAAAATATGATGTAAAGACTTTTGTTTGTTTTTTTCCTACACAGTTCTAACAAGCAGACTAGAGGTGGCCAGATCAGTGGGGAAAGTAAGTTGACATTGATTTGTTCCTTCAACAAAATTGACTGAAGGGAAGCTGATGCACAGCTAAGAGAAGCAGGAGGGCTCCTACTAATCTACATCTCACTCAGAAAATAAGTTTTCATGAAGAAACTTTCCCATTGCATGAGTTGTTAGTATTCCTCTCAAATAATTCCTGCTGAATAACAAATATTAACAAGCCTATGGCCAAAAGTAAGCTTTTCATTTTGTTATTTTTGAGCTTCTCATCTCTGTGATTAATAATTTGTCAAAAGGCTTGAATTCTAGACTCAGAATGCTAAACACATTAGTAATTAGAGCTCTGCAAAATAATATTATAAACAGAATATCCAATGAGCTTTCAGATATGCTCTAAAATACAAAGGCCTGTTGAAGGAGGGGGGAACAAAATGGTGTAGGACAAAGGGAAAGGGAAATGCCTGTGCCTGGAGGCTGAGCCCTGACAGACATGTGGGGTCTGCTTCTGGCCTTTTCCTCACCAGATTCACACCCTTCTCAAAAGCACATGGGGGAGGCATGTTGTTTGGGGTATATAAACTGCATCTTTGGAGATGAGAAGCCCCGGTCCAGGACAGAAAGAGAGGGAGGGGAGGCTGGGAGTTGGAAAACAAATGGGAAAAGTGAAATCTGGGGTTATGTACCAAAGCTGGTGTGTTTGCCACTTCCAGCTCCAACCTGGGCAGTGAATCCGCATGCTCACTCACAGAGAAGGAATGGCAGAAACATATTTTTAAAAAATATATGGCATAGCACATTATTTGGAGAATAAGTTTATAAAGTTTTTTGTGGGACTACAAGGAAGTTTTAACTCAGTAAGAAGTTCAAAAAATTAAGTTGCATTTCAGTCTAGGCAAAGGATAGAATTAGGTGTACAGAAGAAATGGCCTATCTCACTCTCATTTAAAATTACAGGAGGTTCACTCTGTGTACATTATTCACTGGGGTGATCTGCTCTCCAAAGTCAACAAACCTTACAATAGTGCGTTATGGTTCAAACTTACGGTCTCTCCTGTGGCCAGTGAAGGAGCACTGCTAGGAGATCTAGAAAAGTTCAGTTCAGATTTTTTGTACATTCTGCAAATCATCCTAATAAATCATAATCATAATAATCCATTCATTTCAGTTTAACATGGCTATCAGCAAGATCAAATCCTTTTTTCGCTTGCTGGAGTGGAGTGATAATTCTTGGAACTTGACCTCTTGTGGTATATAAGCCAGCAATCATAAATAGCAATTGGAGACCATCACCATAAAACTTCTTGGCAATGCAGTAAACTGCTGAGATGGAAACCTAAGAGTAGATAATATTTCAAAGGTGAACAGTTGATAGTCTCTAAATTGGTGCTGTTGGCCTGTTACTTTTACGTTTCAGGACTTACTTTTGTATACAAGAAAGTACAAAAGCTGTGGTTTTACTGTTACATCACAAATTTAGAAAAATCAGTGGGGATAAGATGGAAGTGCTTTTTCCTGAAGCCAACTTATGTCTTAGTAACTGAAAATTCTGAGGAAATGCACTCATTATTATCACTTACGTTAGTATTGTGAAAGCTGGTATAAATTCTCTCACTAAAATAGGATTGATGGTTTTTCAGTTGTCCATTAGACTCATGAGTTTTGAATGAAAATAATAAATTCTCTAAATAGGTTTTAATTTCCTTTTAAAATGCTAATTTAGGAATAATTACAGTCTACCAAGAGTTTTAGAACCAATATTAGCATCCACTGATATTTAGGGGTTCTATAAATCAGTATTTTTCAAACTTTTTATTTACCAAACAGTTGTAAATCTTTTCAGGGAAAAAAAAAACCCCACACACAACAAAACCAGTGTTACTGCAATGGTTTTTATTTATAACTGAAAATTAGGCTAAGCTTTGGATAATCATTCTTGCTTTTATTTTTTTTATTTTGGTTGGTCATTTGTTTGTGCACATAGGAACACATGCAGCTGGTTTATTCCCTCTTTTTTTTTTTTTTTATATGTGTTTTTTTTTTCACAGTCACCTTCTGATCTTCTACAGTTCCCATGACCACAGGACATGAGAAAGAGAAACACTGCTAACATGTTAGCTCCTACATCTGGTGCTTCTCTACTTTAGATGTGAACTCTCAGCCCAGTTGTACACCAGTTAAGCAAAAAACCCAGTATCTATTATATTGAGATGGAACAGATAACTGATACGACAGAGCCTTTTTTGGACTTAGCTAAATAATAATTTCAGCTACTCATGCCTATATAGCCCTTTTTCTCTATCCTGTTGGTGAGGTATTCAGTGGGGTTTTTTTACTTGTTTTATTTTTAAATGAAAGAATACACATCTGATGCTTGGTGTCTCAGTCAGTACTATACTTTTCTGAATAATTGCCAGATTCAGGTTAGATTTGGACATTTTACTGAACTCCCTTGGCTGCAGAAGAGGGGTGCTGGCTCAGATCCATGCAGTGAGCACCTTTTGTTTGTGCTTCTCCAGAGAGCTAAAACATGTCTTTCCCTGTTTTTTGCAGAAGATCCCGCAGTGTTGATTATTCTCCCAGACTCTAGGAAGGCAGCTGCAATGTGCCAGCATACTGTGAATTTCAAAGATGGCATGGAGTGCCCTCCCTCCTGCTGAGAGGCTCGCATAAAAATAACTTGACCTCAGTAAAATTACCCAGCAGGCCTTTGTGAAAATGAGCAGAGTAGACCAATTGTTAACATGATGATGTCAAATATATCATTCTATAATCAGTGTAGCTACTATTGCTGCCATCAAGGGTAGCAAGAAGGAAACTTGGGAGAAAAAACTGCTTTTCCATCTACTTCAGCCTTTCTGCCTACACTAGAAAATGAAATCAAACAAACAACGGTTAATGATAACCTTGCAGTGTAACATAACTTAATGCTGATGTTTCTTTAAAAGGTTTGATTCTTGCTGAAGAGTGCAAGAAGCAAAAGTATTCCAGCTAAGGAATTCCACAGCTTGCTTATTGAACAAACTGTTATTAGTGAGTTACGCTAATTGTCATTGTTAGTATTTTAGGACCTGTAATACATTAATTAACAAGCATTTCTAATTCTAGTCACTACTGGAGAATGAAATAGGAAAACAGGTAACTACCCTGCTTGCTCCACTGTTTTTAGGATATGCACAAGTGTCTTGCCAATTGTACTCTAGAAACTGTAATGCAGAAAAAGGTAAATTCTTGCCCTTTAAATAAGTATCTTAGTTCCGTGCTGATAATTAGTGTCTTCTCTGTGTATTTTTGTTGTCCTTATTAGTGTTTGCTACCCTGGATTTTTACTTAGAAATGTTGTGCAGTGCTTTGGAGCCCATGCTGGGGTAGCTTTATACTGCCAGGGAACACCGCCGTGCTGCAGTGCTCCTTTCATGCACAGGAAATGGGGTGAGTTTTGCGTGGCTGTATGTGTGCATCTCTGCATTTATCAGGTTGTCTGTGTATTTTGTATACCTCTGCTGTCATGCACAGGAGGATTTCTGGTTATCCAGCATTCTGGATGAAGGTGTGGCCACTGCTGTGAAGAGGCGTTGGACATCCTGAAATAAAAAATGAATGTGTGCAATGCCAATCCCAAGTGTTTCAGGTTTCATGGCAAAAAAAATGAAGAGATATTGTGGAAGGAAGAAAAATATTTAGTAGCCCCAGCCCACAAATCTCTCTTTCCTTCCATTCTACTTTGCTGACTCAGCACTCCTCCCAGCACCAAAGAACTGGGTTCTGCTCCTGATCCACCTGGAAATTGATGGTTTTCTACTGTTTCTACAGCTCAGATTGCCTCATTCTACTTTCCTTACACCTTTGTAAGAGCTAAAATTGATTTTATATGTATGGAGCATTATAAGATTTTTTAATATGCAGTATTACAAAAAGACATAAATTCTTTTCTCTGAACTTTAATAATATTCTTCACATTAATATTTTCATATGCATGCACTGGGTAATACCTCTATCTGAGGCGCAGCAGCAGGGCTTTTGCAATATCAATATGATTGAATGCTGCCTTTACCAGTAAATGGCAGAGATTAGAAAGTTACTGGAAAGAAATGACGGAAGTTTAGAGACTGACGTCCAACAAAATTTGAAAATGGAAGTTCTTAATAGATCATTCTGTATTTAAATGCAAACACCTTTGCATGCACATTTGTGTAGTCACATGTATATATGCTTAAGGATATGCTCTAAGTTTTCTGAGAAATGGAATTTTGTTTGCTCTGTGTAAGTTTGGATGGCCTGTTTATATAACAAAGAAAGGTGTTTCAAGGGTGATGGGCATTTTAAGAGGCAAGAAATATTTTTTTGCAACCACTGATACAGCCTGCAGCATACTGCTTAAGTAAAACAAGCAGCACTAGTTTAGAGTGCTCACTAGTGCTCAGTTGTCATTCCTCTGGAGGCTTTTTCCACGTGTATCTGTGTGTCCACAATTCTTGAACCTGTTTCTCAATTTCCAATGTATGGGACAGAGGGGAAGACGCCTCAATATCTGCAGTTAATTTCAGTGGCATTAAAAGAGCTGGTCAGTTAGAGGACAGCAGCTCTATCAGCGCCTTCTCCAGGAGAACAGTTAAATGTTGAGATCAGTTCTTACTAGATATCAGAAAAAGAAACACTTTAAAAATGCTCTAACTGTAGGAGAAACCTCAGTCAGAGCTAGCACCAAAAGCAGTTAACCATGGAACACATCTGAAAGAAACCAGGCTGTGAAAGGGACATCCTTAAATTTATTTTGGGTGTTAGGATCTTCCGGTTCTGCTTGTGTCTTCACTGAAATCAGTTTAGTTTCCATGCAAGGTCACAGAAGGCCAGATATGCACTTGTTTACTGTCTTTGCAAAACTGCCTATTTCAAATGTACACAAAACATTGATTGTCATTTCTTTGTTTTTCCCCTGTGGCAAATTATTGTAACGAAGTGCTCAAAAAGAACAAGCAAGGAGGTGAGGTGTACATTATCTTACAGTTTACAAGTAGAGAGGCATGCACAGTCAATTATGGGTAGAATTTACTACGAGGTCAGTAGCAGGCAAAAATGTTCTTAATGCTCAATTATGTTTTAAGTTATATATAACTTTCTTGCAGCATTGTGTGAATAGTTATATATTCTCTTGGAAGAAAGAAGAGCAGTAAAACTGAGAATAGCAAAACTGATATGTGGTCATGTTATTTGTAGGAGTTGTTATACATCTAGTTTTAGACATCTGGTGTGGAAGTTGTAAATATTCATTTGAAGATCACCCCTTCAAAGTGATTTTGGTGGGCAATAGGTGCTTAAATGACTTTACTAATTTCAACCTAAGCAGCTACTTGGCAGCTACTGCAGAGCTGATTTGACCAGTGTGTGTGTGTATATATATGTCCACCAGATAATCACTGATTTTAGTTGAAATTATAAATCCTGGTAATGACGCTTAAAAAACATTTGCACCCAGCTCATTCTTGGCTAGTTGGGTTGCTTATGGAGTATCACTGAAGCTTTCTTCAAAAGGAAGTAAATGTGACTGAACACGTACAGCAGATTTGTTGCGACAGTCAGGGCTGCCTCCAATATTTTTTTCATGGTAGACTTCCTGGCAAGGGAGAGGGACAATCATACATCTGGATGTGGTGCAGATAGAAAAGTATCTACTGAACTGCTTAGTAAAATGCCTGTTGAGTTGAGTTCCTCCAAAAGTAATATATGCTGAGATTTCCATAACTAACCTGTCAAATTATTATAAATATATCTTGAATTTCATGAATTTCAATAAAGGGAAATGCAAAGTCCTGCATTCATATCATCAGAGAATGAGTAGGGATTGTTTTCTCTGGAAGATTAGTATAAGGAAGGCTTGTAGTTACTTTTGAATCTTTAAAGCCTTATTTAGCCTTGAAAATAATCTGTATTTGAAGTACGGTGTTATATCAGGCTACTGACTATTCCGCTTTCCTTGAGTTATCTTTCAACTTTTAAAGCTGCTATCCTATTCCCATCTCATCTTACTGAAATGACTTCAACCCCATTTTGGTTCATTTCTACCTTCTAGCAAAGGATTTGATGTTCATGCCAAGTGTATTTTATATTCATAACCTTACTCAGCTTTAGGGTGTTTCACCTATTATCACACTCTTTTCCTCCAGTGGGGCTGCATCGTTTTGTTCTCATTGAGAATTTTGAACTTCAGTTGTGTCTGAGTTCCAGGAGATCATGTAGAGATGGATGGTCATTTGAGCTGTTGCTCTCCTGGCTTTGCCCCAGGCCGAGCAGGGCTCACTACAATCCCAGGAATACTGAAAAAAGGGCTCAGGTGGTTTTCAGGCTGATATCTCCAAATCCTTAAATGACTTTTAAGAACTATGAAAGGTAACTTTAAAAACTACTAGAAAGAGTTAACTCTGCTTATTAGGGCATCTCACTTTCATGGGAAAATTTTTTATAATTGGTGAACTGAGAAAAGGGTTGAAATTCTTACCGGATACACTGAATAAAAGACTTTGAATCATATCTAGGTATAACAAGCTTAATTGTCATCAGCTTGTGCTTTGCATAAGCGATTTCACTCTTGTTTGTGACTGAATTACATATTGGTAGATGAATAAATTATTTTCTTAGGTGGTTAGGAATAAACACTGATTTTATCAATAAATTCTCAGCAGTTGAATCTTATTCATCAAAAGCACCATAATTTTGAGAAGGTTGAACCAAAGAACTCATTTTAACTTTGAATAATCCAGTATAATTAGTCCTCTCATATATTCAAGTTTTACAAAAGACTGGAGATTTTTGCATATGATTAATACTGTAGTCATGGAAAAAAATCTCAGCTACCCCTTGAAATGTCACTTCCTCTTTTTTTACATGCGTTAAGGGTCAGATTTATGCAATTCAAACTTTTTTGCTGCATTTTAGTTCCTTTTAATTTCCAAAATAAAACACATGACAGTTGCCTAATTGAATTCTGTCTGAAATGTCACTAAGCTAATTATAGTTCATTACAAAGTGAGATTCTCTCTAGCATTTAAGACTAAAATGCTGTGACATAAAAATACAGTGCATTGCAAATATTTGAACGTGAAGACAGTCTTTGTAAAATCAAGTCACCTTGATAGATTTTAAAATTAGTTTTAATTTTGTATATATAGAGTAACCTAATAAGAAGTTGCTATCTCAGGCACAGTTTCATATTGATAAGGTTGACTTAACACCTGTAATAAACTCCATAGGTGAGCAACATAGCTCAGCCATTTTCTTTTCAGAAGACCTGAAGCCTAGTCTACAAATTTCCATTCTTCAGGGTGTTTTCATATTGCTTAGCCGTTGTTTTTGACTGGTTTACAGGTCCTTGAAATTTTTCAGTGCTAAAAGGAAATAATTTTTTTATTTTGATCACAGGAAGAATGAATATTATAATTAATGGTATGAAGAAGAGCTAAGAGTAAGAAATGTTTAAAATGTTTAAACATTTAAAAATGTTTTAAAGTGTTTCATGTCATGTTGACATTTTAAAATAATTAGGAAATTAAATAGAAAAAATAGCTTTAACAAAAATGTTTTCATGAAGATAACTTTTCATTTAAAAACTGTTAAGTTTTATCAAGTAGATATTTTCAGAATTTTTAAGTGTATTTAAGTGAATTTAGATTTTTGAAATGTTTTGTTGCTGCTGAACTTGCATTTCTCATTTAAAGAAACATCGACTAAATTTTTTCACTTCAATCTACTGTTGAATAGCTATAGATATAGATGTATTGGAAACATAAAATTGAAAAGAATTGTTTTGAAGACAAAAAAAATATGTCAGCTAGTATAGATATGTTTTTATTAATATCTTGAGTGGGTGATTTAGATCACTTAAAGAAGCACTGTTAAAGGTATTAGCAAAAGCATTTTTAATATGATGTTGTAGAAGTGCAACTTAACAAAGTTCAGTGGCACGGTTCACTCTATTACTGTACGGCACAATCATTTGAACAGCGATTCAAAACTACCAAGGCACAAATCAAAGTTACCATATTACAAGGTTACATGTGATGTCAGTCACTTACCAAAGATCTGCTGTTGGTAAAAGGTCTCTCTGCCTCAAGGAGCAACATTGAGAGGCGTCCCAGCTCGAGGGGAGATCACCACCGTGCAGCCAACTGCTTAGCAGGAAGAGCTCCAAGGAGGCTCACTTAGGCTAGCATATTTATGGAATAAAGTGGTTGGCTTGTAGTCGAATTACATGCAATGGAAAACTTATTCACGAGACTCCTTGTACCTACAACTTTCTTTGTTCCTTGATAAATGAGTCTTGGAAAAGCCATCCACTATCCATTTTTAATTGCATGATGGGTGTTCCAAGCTCATATGCATCGATGGTCACTGTGCCACTCTGCCCCTTGGCAGGTTTTCAGAGAACAGATGGAAACTAGAGGAGTTCTTGGCCTTAGGTCTTTACCTCCTTTGGAGCCTGAACCAACCTACTGCTAGTTTGGTTAAGGGGCCGAGCGCATCTGTCACGATTACTCAAGTGAAAAGTTGCTTATATTTTATTTCCTAAAGAGCGTTAGAAGTTGTAAATGCAGTCACACAATCGGACGTTGTTTATGTTATAATAGCAAGTTATATTTTTTTTTAGTTTGTTTTTTTTTTTTTAAGTAAAATCTGTCAAATGAATATCCAGTAACATTTCAGCTACAGGATACGTTTACAGCACTGAAACCGGGTATTGTAAATCACTAGGAAGTATTTTGCATTGACCAAAATTTTTTGATCCAATAACAAAACACAAATCTACTTATTGCAGAATATTTATCGAATTTTCATTGCCTTTTGCTGAATTACATATGGAAAAAATAAGAATATAGTATCATTCTGAAATCATCCCAGAGCAATTTCCATGCATTTTAAGCAACATGTTTGTTATGGACTCTTGCAAAAGGACTTTTTTTGTTAATTGCATTTAATTTATTTATTTTTTATTTAAAAACGCTTTAAAATGGCTTAAAAACTGTAATTTTATTTTCTATAAAATCAATGTGTTGTTATAGTGTTTCCATAGCTAAGGATAATATATTGATTCATATTAAGTCTCTTGTCTCCTCTGTTAAATGCAGATACATGTGTAAAAGGCTACACTCCCATTGCTAATTCTAGATTTTTGTTTATATGCTGGGAAAAAAGCATATATTTCCATATTTCAACATAATCATCAGTGATCTGGTAAATGGAGTGAGCAGTGATGTGAGAGCATTTACTGTTAGTTATTTAAGGTAGAAAGGACAAGAATAATTACAGGAGGATTTTGTAAGACTGAGTGACTGTGCAGTAAAATGGAAGGTGAAATTCTGTGTAGATAAATGTAAAGTGACACAGAAGAAGAAAACAGTTTGAGCTCCACCTATAAAATTATGATGTCTGGGTTTATTAATTGTCAAGAGCAAGACCTTGGGATTGTTACAGATAGTACTGGGGAAAAGTGTCAGCTCAGTGTTTGGTGAGTGTCCAGAACAAATCACCTTCTAGGAATTATTAGGGAAAGAATAGAGAAGAAATAAATAAAAACCTGTTACGTCCCTGTATAAATACATTGCTCATCCACACTGAATATCATGTGCTTTTCTGATGTCTCGCCTATCTCAGAAGGGATGCATTGGCATTTAAAAGCTTTAAAGGAAGGAAATAAAGATGATGATATGGCTTGCATATATGAAATGGCTAAGTGGGCTGGCACTTTTTGTTGGAAAGGAGACAGTTTAGAGGGACATTTTAGGTACATTTATAGTTAGTGTATAAAATTTTAGTCTGTAAATACAAATATATTTAATGTGACATTTTTCCTTCATTTTCTTGTCCTTTATTGTGACTGTTTATGTTTTCTTATGGAAGCATATAGTTAAGGGAGAGGTAGTTAACTGTGATCTGACTTGAGGACTTCATGTGGTGTAGATTCTTCTTTACAGAAGTCAATGGTAAAACTCCCAGTGGGATTAGAGATTGGAATATATAAATACGCTTCTATGTGATATGGAAATTCATTTAAAATATAGGATTAAATCCTGTTCACCACAGTCAGGCAACATTAGCGTTTGCTTCAGAGGGACTGCTCATTTGAATAAGAACATTATCCATAATCAGCCAGTGCTTTCAAAGCTTGGATCAATGCCAAGCTAAAAGTTCTCCATTCTTATCTCTTGGAGCCAAAGGAGTGCATGAGAAGAGAGAAAAAAATGACAGTAGAGATTCTTATCAGCTCTTTTAATCAAGTAAGCACTTATCACTCCACTTCATCGGAAAAGAGGAGGAAAGCCTCACTTTTTTGAATCTTCTGACCTTGTAAATTAGACAGGCTGGCCTGTTGTATGACAGGCTCAGACGATAACCTTCTCTTTTCCTTTTCTGAGTGAAAGGACACGTGTTTCTGCAAAGGGAAAAGCAAGAGGCAATCAAGGCTGTACTTTAAGAAAGGAAGGGCAGAGTGGTGGGAAGTGCACTGCCTGGTCTGAGAGACAACAAGCTTCTGTTACTCCATTTTACTAGTCCTGTAGTTCACTGTCTAATATGGAAAAGTGTTTGTAGTACCCGTGAGAGAACACTGTGGTCGTTCAAGTGACATAGTAGGGAGACCAGAACAGGCCTCCTTTTATACTCATAGTACATACAAAAGGGATTGGAAGCAGAACCTTTTCCAGTCTTTTCTGACCCTTTTCCAATTTCCTCTTCCTCGACTCCCTGAGAGGTTTTACCTTTTGCATAGAGAAAAAGCACATGTAAAAATGCATTCAATATAAGCTTTATAAATGTAATATGTAGGAGTCTAATATAGCTATGCCAGTAGGAATGGTTTAGGTTTTAAAGAAAAAATTAACATGGAAGTTAGAAATGGTGATAAAAATTTGCCCGGGGTGGGGGGTGGGGTGAGGGGGTGGGGGGAGAGGCACTGCTGGTGGCCGTAGGTGCTGTAGCACCCTGATGTGCATGCGTGCATGCACACTCCACGCTTCCAGTACCTAAACCTATATTTTCTGGGTATTTGGGAGAGAATAGTTTATAGACAATTGTAAGGAGAAATTTTCAAATAAATCCTTTTTCTTTGTCCTTTAAGCTACGCAGAAATATCAAACTACATTTTGACCTTCTCTACCTGCGTTCATTTTGTTTTACTCTTCTGTGTAATTGAGGTGATAACCTCAGCCCTAAATACCCCATGCATTTCCATTGTTTCAATTTCCTCTCGCTTTTTCCATACCTCGGTTACAGAAGGGTTGTGTGGCAGATTGTAATTTTAATTCCACGGTGCTCTGAATGACCTCAGAGCTAGGATAACTGTGCAACTTTATAGCATTTTCCTTGCTGCAAATAAATACTGCATGGAAGGCTCCCTCCATGATTCAACTTTACAGAAATACAAACGTTTAGATCACAGAGTATTTTGCAAGGATTTAGTGAACTGCTTGGCAGTTTTGCTCCTGGGAAGCACGAGTGAAGGGGGCAAGAAAGGACTTCTGTACCAGGTGAAAAGATTGAAGAAATACTGGAAAGCAAAAGAGACTGGGAATCTTGCCACTGTTGATACAACAGAAAAAAAAAAAAAAAAGGTCTCAAATACTGCTTGAGCTACCAGAATATTTGCTTAAAATATTCTCTAGAGAAACAAGTCATTTGTAACACCTACAGCTGATCCAAGATGAAGTAGGTATATTTTCTACTCTTTTGCACTAAAAATTTCCTCCCTGAGCTAATCCCAAAGTAATTTCTTTTAACAGATTCATCGTTTTTAGTCCTTGGAGTCTACTGTAATCATTGAGTCTGTCTTTCAATATATTACAGGCTAAGTACTTTTGGTGTCAGTGTTACAGCACCTACCTAGAAGTTAAGAATTAAAATTTTCAAGTTGTGAAAAGTCTATTCCTTTTGATAAAATATTCTAAAAATTATTAACCCTTCCAGTTAAAAACATGTACCATTTTCTAGATAGAACTTCAGCCTCTAGACTTTTTCTCTCCATTTTTATATACCTTTTCAGATCTCTCCCTCTGAAAAATTAACTAAATTACCATGAAAATAGATTATGATAATTGGATTTCTTTTAAGTTCCCTATGTTGTGTCACCCTCCCTCGTTACACCACCAACACCACCCCCCCGCCCCGGCCCAGATAATCAAGAATTTGGGGAAATGGGTATTTAGACTAAAGACTAAAGTTAGATGAATTTCGTTGGTCCAACTTCGAAAATACTTTAACAGAAAATAAGGCCAAAATAGACATACAATTGCAGAGAAAATCTGAAAACTATCACCACAATCAATTTGCTAGAAAAAGACTTTCCTGTTTGCACTTATATCCATTTTTAAAATGGCAGCCAAAATAAAGGAATGCATTGATTTTATTGGCTTCACACAAAAATGGAGAGGTTCATTTTCATCATGTCATAACGGATTCATGTTGTTCCAGTTTGTATTTAGGAAAAGACGGCTATATGGCATTTGACATTGTGCTTGTTTAGTTGAATGGAAGTATTACTGACCATCTGAGAACAGCTTGAAATGCAACCCGGGTTGCAGCTGGAACACTAAGCTTGAAGCAGTTAAGCTAGAATTGTATTTACAGAATTAAAACATTTGAGAGGAAACAAGTAATTATTATTTTATGGTGTTTTCTTGACTCCCAGTCCTACTTCTCACATTGTTTTTTAAATTTCTGTGGAATTCTTATCCCAGAAGCCTCTTGAATGCAGACTTTCAGAAGCACTGCATACTATTAATCTTGGAGTTGCTTTCAAGTTGTTTTTTAAAAAAATAGTCCTTCCTACCCACAACTTAATGGGAAAGAACAATGCACATGTATTAATTCTGTCTCTCAGAACAAGTTTTAGAAATTGACTTGTGAAAACCTGTAACATTTTCTTTATTTTAAATGCTATTTCTTTCAGGCTAAGTCAATTTGTATTTTTTAGCCTGAAAAGTTCTTTCCATGGCTGAACGAAAAAACAGTTTCAGAGAAATTAGATATAAGTCATTGTTTCACACCAGAGTAGTTCTCTCTCTCTTTGTCCTTGCTAATGCTGAGTCTTTGGTTCTATTTTTTTTTTTTCTTTTCCTTCCAGTGTCTCTCAAGGTTTTTCAATTACTTTGACGTCAAAACTTCAGTTAATTCCAGGAAAAGCATGGAAATGTGTTGCTACAAATGTTATCACTGGGTAAACAAGCGGTCTTTCTTTTACCACTTACTGACAGCTTGTGTGACAATATTTTCTATTCATATTTCCTAGAAAAATTGCTTCTCAAAATACTTTTTCTTTTGCTTGAAAAATGTTTTAAGCTTAATGCATCCACTTGGGTGTTTTTGGCCTCTGTCCTTGGAGCAATTCCATTCTGAGCATCTCCTACATCCTGCTTAGTTTAGAAGCCAGTTGATGAAATTTCCTGGAATTTTATCAGTTCAAGTGCTTCAGCTGGTAGTTTTCAAAGACATGGCCTTTAATTTTCTTTTTGGATTCTTAGAAAATGGACTCAGACTTTTGTGAATCAGTCTGTTAGCCACAACTGACTTGTGGATATCAGCCCTTGTTATATGAAATTTCATATAGCAAGAGCTTGCTATTTTAAATTCAGTTTATAAAAATTATATGATTTAATTCTTTTATGTCTTTTTTTCACAGCCAATATTTTCCAAGCTGATGTCATCCCTGTGTAAACTGTTTGAAGTCCGCCTGAGACAAAGGGACATTTTAGAAAGAAAGTCGTCACAGGTGACTAGGTGGTAGAACACCAGTGCCTTAAACTTTGCTGAAAGTGGGGAGATAAGCTGGAGATATTTCCTGAATTTTAAGTTTCATTAACTCTAGTTCTCACCAAGTAGTTGAGCATATAATAGATAAGCACTCATATCTTTGTAGGGATGCACTCAATACCTCTGTCTCTTTAACACACACACACACACACACACACACTCATGCATAAATGTTCCTCTAACACATACAGAAACAAAACCAAGATCTCAAAGACGACTGTTAATGGGGGAAGCAGAGAAAGAAGATAGCAGAATACTTGCTCAGTTTTTAGTCCAAAAGGGACTGATGGAGTCACTGTTACCAGACCAAGAAAAGTTTTGTCCCTTTTTACAGAGGAAAACTGAGATAACTGACACATCTAACGACAGACCAGATCAGCCACCCTTGGCTCATTCTTGTTAGTGAAATCATCCCATTGCACTTATTTAAAAATCACTTTTTCACTTGGCTGAAATCGTGGGGGTGGGGGCAGGGAGAAACACATTTTCTGGAATCATACATTTGCTTGCTCAAGTTATGTATACTTGCAAAAACCTTTGGATACCTAATACTTTTCTCCTTGTTGGATCACTGTCAATTTGAGAAGTTTCCTGTATTCCACATAAAATTATTATTTTCAATTACTCATTTAAAACATTTTCAGGGATCATTTTATGTGATCACCAAATGTCTGGTCTCCAGAAGGTTTATAAATCTCTGTGAGGTTCTCAGTCTTTTCAGAGGTATAATTGCAGATGAGCCCATCTGTTCCCTTTTCATTTCCATCTTCCGTGTTTATCTACCTTTCTTATGTTTGACAGCATATGGATGGCAGAGGGGCTCAGCAATTGGTGAAAAGAAGGTAGTGCTTGATGTTGTTAAGTCTGAATAAAATAAAGCAAATTTTGAAACTTGAAAAATACCTTGTAATAAGTGTGAATGACTTCAAATTCAGAGTTTGTTAACAAAGATGGTGAAAAACAACAAACCCGGTTTAAGTCACAGAGACAAATTCCTTTATAATTTGTGGTAAGGGTAATACGTGTTTTTTCAAAACAACTAAATATTATGGATCACTGCTGGACATCAGTAGTAGCACCATTGCTGCATTTGTAAAACAATAGAGAATGAGAAGAATTCTCAACAGAGCTCTTTGAAAATTTCAAAAGCCTGGAAAATGTCTTCCTAATGTCTTGGAGGAGGCATGCCACAATGTTTGTGCAAAGAACAAACTAGGTAGATCCCCTACATATATCAATGCATAAAGTTGTTAAATTGGTTCATACATTTTAAGCTCAGAATAAGAGAGGTGGTGTTTTTTTAAAAGCTCTTCAACGAAATTCCCAGCTCTGATGAAAAAAATGACTAAGAGAAAAAGCATAGTTACTGAGAAACTTCTCAACTTCACCTTTGGAGGACTGATCTGGCATGGATTGAATGTTCTTTGGTGCATTTTTGTTCAATTATCAGCAATGGGAGAGTCTCACTGGTCATACAGAGGATTTAACTGCCCCTGCGTGCTCAGTGTGCACTGCCTTCGGGGTGGCGGTGCTTTTCTCCTGAAGCCGTTGCAGTAGCTGCTGTTGCACCATGTAGGGGTCGGGAAGGCAATAGCAACCTTGCTTGCCCAGAAGAGAGAGGGGTAGAAGTTAAGAAGTGTGGAACAGGAAAGAGCTTCTTTTTCTCAGGTGGCAGAACAGTTGGGAACCACTTTTCCAGATGTTGCTGACTAGTTTAGCAACTCAGAAAAGCTCCAGCATTCTGCCTTAAATTTCCAGTGCACAAACAGTGGGGCCAAGGAATTTGCAGAAGTCTAGTTAGGTTTTCTTTATTTCAGGTCAGGATCCCCTCACATGACTCAAATACGCCATATCAGAAAGTTTTATTCAGACTACTCTGAAAATGCAGTCTTGTCATACAGCATGTAGCCCATAAATTTACTCACTTTGTACATACATGTAAAAAGTAAATACATTTATCTACAGTTGGTGCAGGCTATATGTGAAAACAGGCTATATGTGTTTGTACCTCATGTGCTCTTTATGTGGCACATCATTTTTATTTTTGGGGGGGGGGGGGGCGGGGAGGGCACCTTTCTAACTTTGCAGTCCTTAAGATTGCTATAAAATGTAATACACACAGACACAGTGGTGGAGAAATTTTGTACAAGGAGTCTAAAGTAGAGAATCCTTCTCTCCCAGCTGCTGACAGTTGGGGTTTCTTCATTTGTTTATTTCCCTTTTTGATGTCTTCTGGCATGAGCTGTTCCAAGCTGCGAGGGAGGCAGATCAGCAGATGGAATGTAGGTGAAGCAGACAGGTCCATGACATGATTCATCACTTGAATGCTGTAACCCTCTTAAAGTAATTTTTACCTATATTTCTATACTGCCAGAGATAAAAAGGCAATTTCCCTCATTATTCTGTAATTTCTGACATTGGGGCACTTCATATCAGTTGGGTACAGTATTAGTCTTATCCCTTTTTTTACAAACTAGGACATGATTCATAAAGAATAATGGCCATGTCCACTACATTAGAGCTGAGTTACTTCTATGAGGCCATAGCAAGAGTTTGTGTTATGGTAAGCTTCCAGGTGTTAGGGTAACATCCTAGGCTAATGTTAGGCCCATTTTAGGCTCATCTTGGGCTAACAGTCCAGCACTCCTTTTGACTCAGGCAATGATTTATTAGGTATGAAACATGCAATTTGTTCATTGTTCAGATTTGTTATACAGATTCATCATTCAGTTTGGCAAACTTCAATCCACATTGCTGGAAGGGCATTCTGTGAAAAAATATTGCTTTTTATTTGCTTTCCAAATATCCACTCCTTGGCCAACTTTGGGACCAAAGTACTAGACTAGAGGCATCTTTTATCTGACCCTGGAGAACTGTTCTTGTGTCTTTATGCAATGATTGACTAAATCTTGCCAGTCAGTCTGCTCTGCATTGCCATGTCCTGGCAGACAGGCTGCGGGACATGATTGCATTAGTAAACTAAGCTCTGTAACTCTCCCCTTTCTCAAGGGCTACAGCTCTCACAGCAGAATTGATTAGAACGAATGATCCTCTGAAGTACGTTTATAAGCATTTTCTTCTTGCAGTATCTGTCTAGGTATGTACACAGTCCTCAGCATCTTACAGCAATTATTTGTTTTCCATTGCTTTTACTACCCATCCTCCTTTATAGGTACAGAATTGAGGTAAAAGATGTGTTTGAGAGCTGGTAGGTGAAGATTGTCACGAGTCAGACCCAAATCAGGTATTTCAGAGCCTTACTCTGATCGTCCATCCTCTTCTCTCAGAGTGAATTGCCCTTCTCCCTCCTACATTGCTGGAGACCCTCATCCTTGCAATTCTGCTTCTGCTCAATGTGCAGTTCTGCAGGTTTGTACATACAAATATAAAATATAAAATAAGATTAGTAAAAAAGGTCACCAAAAATAAACGCCCTCTTTTCAAGGTGTCTAGCTACTCAAGGAGTGACCTGTTATTCTGAAATTCTAGTATTACAAACCTAATTTCATAAGAGTTTTCTTTCCTCATGACCAGTTTCCAATTAATGCACAATATCACTGTACCATGCAGGATTTAACCTCTCACTAATTGCCACTAATGACATGTAACTGCATCAATAGTTTTTTGTAATAGATTGAGTGATGGTTTTAACACAATTCCTGAAGTAGTTCTCTCCCACTTCTTTATCAAGGAAAGATGATAAAGTACAAGCAATATTTTTAATTTATGAACTTTTTATTTTTGGAGTTGGCTGATTAGTTGAAGGTAGTGTTCTTGAGCATAACATATTAGACTGATTTCTGCTTTATACAGACATTTGACACACTTTATCGAGCACCTGTCTCATAATCTCCTTTTCTTCTCTGTAACAATGACTTTGTGAGTTCTGTGTTTGTTAGAAGCCAGATTGAGGCCCTTATAGGCATTGTTAATTTGTTGGGACTCAAGATGAAAAATGTTAATTAGTTTGGCAAGGCCCCCTGATTTTCTGTCATGTGGTAGAGTAAAAAATTAAATAATAGACAGCCCCTTTCTAATGGAATGAGAGATTATTGGAAATTGTTATCAACATGTGAAGAAGATGTCTAAAATGAAAGAGTAGGTCTCAGTGGCTTCTATAAGGCAACACCAATTACAGAGTTAAAATCTAGATGATTACCTCTGTTACTGAGAAAATCAAATGGACTGAGAAGGTGCTTGGAATTAGACTGAAACGTACTATTTTATTTTTTTTTTCAGTTAACAAGACTTAAACATATGCTTTAAAAGAAAAGTAGATATTTTTTCCATTAAAATGATTCATTCTACATTAACAGATAATAGAGATGTCACTTCATTGACATCTTCCACATTTCTGTGTAATGAAAACCCAACTGTGAAGTTTCAGACTCCTGAAAGCTTCCCTAATGGGCACCATTTAATTAAATGTTCCCTGCAAGTCTGTCAGTGATCAGTATGCTGCAGGCCCTTGCAGTTTGGCAGTCTGCAGAGGAATAGAATGAGATATGGAATAAAATGCACAATTTTCTGCTGCAAAAGCTTGGGGTTTGTAAATTCATCGGAAGAGAAGTTACCATGCAGAATACAGGGCTGCGAGTTCTAGTCCTCTCCACTGGAGGACAGTCTGCCATAACATCTTGATCCCTGAACTGGCAGCACTACTGGGCTGGAAGGAATCTGCCTAACGTTCCCTCAAGGGAGGGAAAGACAAGATTACCGTTCCTACAACAAAGCTCTGAAGTTTAGGCCAGAGGCATTAGAGGCATATCTAGGGTTTTCCACAGAGGCAAAGTGAGTGCCTTCTCCAGACTTACTACTTTTCCATGATACCTGGAGATGGAAAATATCAGTAAAAATAAGAATGTGGTCACAAAGTCCAGGAAAGCAAAACAGCTTTTTAGGATTTGGGCAGATTTATACAGAGACTGTCCAGGGGTTGGCTGGCCAGTAAAGTACTGAGAGGTGAAAATTCTCCTTTTTGCAAGGACTGCAAGGAAGCCTGAAGGAACTCAGAAGGAACTGAAGACAGAGGTATAGTTAAATACACTGTAAAACCCCTGCTATATCTTCCTCAAGGTCCTGATTCAGCTCCAACAAATAAGAAAGAAACTCACAGGCTTTATAAATTTGGACAGATCACAAGGGTATCACAACTTCTTGCCTAGTGGTGTTTGCTTCAGTTGTCAGCTGAGCCGTAATTCTCCTTGCAGAATCCAGTCAGTCACTGTCCCAGTCCCGCAGTATTGGGCAGGGTCTTGTGCCCAAGAGTCTGCTGAGTATGCAGAGGCTATTTCCTTTCTTCATCCTTTCGGGTTTGGTTTTTTTTTTTTTGGCTTGTATGTAAAGAATAACATTCATTGTGCCTGGCTGTACCTTTGAATATTTCATCCTCATCAAACAAACTTGCCTTAAAGTCACTCATTTTCCTGCAGGGTATGGCATGCAAAAGATTCAGGGCTCTCTGTCTAATACAGAAAGCACCATAGGGATGTGCTCAACATTACATCTTGCATAGGTAAAGGATAATATAATGGTTGAATTAGTTGGATTTTAGAAATCAAAACACTTGAGTTCAAATCTTAATGCATATTTCCTCTCTGACCTTGAGTAAACCAGATGTAATCTCAGGCCCCATTTCCTTGCCTGCAAGATGAGGGTAACTAGTGCTGTTCTGCTTGATAGGTGAGAACTGTTAAGACTGTGAGGTGTTTTTGTAATGAAAACCATGAGTATACATATACTCACACCTATTCACAGCCTAACGAACGGGGGGATGTATATGGACTCTCTCTGTCTGCCCTCTGCACTAGGCAGACATGGATTTAGAAGCTACAGAGCAGATTTGTCTTTGTAAATACCCATCCAAGTACCTCTGAAACATATTCAGTCTTTTTAACACTGTAACAGATAAAGAAAAAAAAGTTAGTGCTCCTTGTACAGTCTAGACAAGACTTTTTAATATCTTTCATGTAAGAAGCATTTGTCAAAACTGGCCTAAAAATGAGTTATTAGACAAATGCATGATAAGTGAGGGGGAGAGGTCTAGCAAATGAGTCCCAAGGAACTAAAGTTCACATTTGGTAATGCAAGGTAAATGCTTGAGTGGTTTCATTTTACCCTTCTTCTACAAACAGGGATTTATTGTTCTTTCCTTGCTTCTCCTTGTCAATGACAAGTAAAGAGTTGAAAGATTAAAATGTATCTTAAGAACGTCAATTCAATAGAAAATTACACTTCAAGGTAAAGGAAACCACTAAATTCTTTTCAACGCTTTTTTTTATTCTACATTATTCAATATTACATGCTCAGAA
This sequence comes from Gorsachius magnificus, assembly GCA_034008185.1. NCBI lineage: Eukaryota > Metazoa > Chordata > Aves > Pelecaniformes > Ardeidae > Gorsachius > Gorsachius magnificus. The sequence continues at coordinate 32,954,615 of CM067087.1, forward strand.
ACTGTATTAAAAAAAAAAAAAAAAAATTAAAATTGATTAATCTTTTAAAGGTGAAAAGGGTTTCCAGTAGTTGAAAGGATATAATTTTCTCCTTTGGATCTTTCATTAGTATGGTCAGATTTCACAACATATACTGTATTGAAAGCATGTTCTTGAGGTTCTCAGAAATTGCTGTAGTTTACAAACACTATTTTTTATTAGTACTTTCCAGTTTCACAAAATACACTTGGCTGAGCATGTGATAGCATGGGCACTAGCTGTAAAATACTGATTTGCTCTGTCATCTCAGAGCAGCTTGATTCTATCAGCTGGCATGTCAGATGTTCCCTAGCCTTGTGTTTGACTGAGGGAAGAATTTTGGAGCTTCTGTTTACTGGACTTAGAGATTTACGAGATTCCAGATTCTTCCTTTACTCTTATTGTATAAGTTTATGATGTTTCTAGACATGAAAGGCATCTGTGTTCCCTGTTGACCTGCAGATGCATCAGCATTAGTCCATCCCAAAACACATTCAGGTAACATGTTAGATGTTTCTCACAAGGGAATATGTTATTTTATTCCTGCATTTTCATGTGTTCCTAACTATGTGGAAGGAGGAGTTCTTTTTGAACTACTGAATTATAAAAATTTTCACTGCTCCTGTCCAAAAAAAGGTTGAAATTTCAGCATGGAATTTCTTTTCAGATCACATTGACTCTTCCACTGAAAAATGATCATTTTTATTTCGCTTGGGTTTGGGCTGTATTGTAATATACAGAGGAGATTGTTATGTGGCAGTATAAGGGGAGGTATTTGCATTTTTGACAGTCAACAGGGCTACATATCTGTGTTAATCATAAGCGCAGTTGTATTATTTGACATCAAGGCCAAACCCTCTTTGCTTTATTTGCACGAGCAGTCAGGTTTTGAAGTTAGCATGAACATCGCTGTGAAAAGGCAAGCACACTGTAGCCTGAAGCTAGCAAGCAAAGAAATAATACCCAGAAATATGTAACATAAACACAAAAATACTACTACTTTGCTATATATAAATTATAACCTTCCATACCACTACTGTAGCAATTGTAATGCAGTATGACCAGCAGAAAAAGGACACGGTGGAGGTCATAAATTTGAGTCAGAAATAATCAGTGTCAGTAGCTCTGCCAAAAACCAGTCCAGGATAGAACGTCTCAAGAGACAATATACCCTAAACGGTTTCTTCCTGTCTCAGTTCCAGAATTGTTGTTTATGTCTTCATATTGTCATGTGAATCAATATTATCTATATATTAGATATACATATATATATACACACACGTACGTGTTTCATAATGAAGCATCTTGAATTCATGGAGGAAAGTTAATGGTGTCTTCCAGATAGTTTTCTTTCTAATTCACAGGAATCTCACAATCTTACCACAAATATGCAGTAGAATCCTGTTTTCAGTGAAGGCAGTGTCAAAGCCCTGTTTATTTCAGCAGGAGCAGAACTGGTTCGCAAACCAAACTGTTTACTAGTTCTCAAAATTGCTGGCTATCTTTCTTCTTCCAAGGTTTTTTTTTTCTTCTCATTCTACTAAGCCTCATTTATTATAGTCTTACTATTTTAAGAAAATCCTATTGTATCAACATGGACAAGATTATAGATCAATTTGATATCTTTAAAAATACTTTTCACAAGTATTTTGTTAATCTTTGGAAAACATGAGTTCCTCTAATGCATCTTAGAACCTGAGCTAGTTTTACCCAGAGACAGGCAAGTTTTATATATTAGTCTGAAGCCTGGAAAGAAAACTCTGTGTGCTTTAGAGCTGTCTATTAGGAATGTAAACATCAATGGATTGTGGCCTACAGGGCACGACATAAAACAATCAGAGGAGTGACTACCTTATTTATTTTGCCTATTTTCAAAATATTTCTTTTTCCTTTTTGGTACCAGAACGACGATGTTGATAAATTGATGTATTTGCTTATATAAGCAGTCTATAAAATCGGTAGTTTTCAGTTCATTGTTGATGCAGTGAGGTGTCAGAATACCCTGAATGTTCAAAACAGGCCAAGACTTCAAAAAAATAAGCCAAAGTTAAATACTAAATCTGTATTCCAGTTAGGCAGCTGTGCAAACTAAGGTTTCTGAACTTCTTTCATTGTCACCCATACATATTTGCATAGCTTTTCTCAAGAAAACTTGGCAGAACTGTCAGGCTTGTTTCCAATGCTTTTCATTCCCAGCACAAGCATGGAGAATTCATTTCCAGACATAGAGTGCATGCACAGAAACAAAAAGATATCAACACGCTGATTAGTGATGGTAATTTCCAACTTGTGGCAAAGCATTTACTTGAATCACCATAGGAGAATGCAACTGGGATAATAAATAAAATGGAATAAAACAAATTATAAAATAAAGCAGGGTTATAATCTAAAGGTTGGAAAGCTAATACAGCTTCTAAAGGAGAGTAGTCTACATTGTACTTAAAAGATTACTGAACAAAATAGGCACTAATTAGATTATTTGCATGCTGGTCATTGATTAAAGTTCTTTTGAGTTGTGCTGCAATGATAGCAGCTCATCACACTTGTCATATTGGCACCAGTATCTACCATGCTGCATGAAACAGGAAATGCTTTTTCTTTCTTAACTCTCTTATTGGAAGCCATATCTGTTGATATCAGGGAAAAAGCCACATTATAGTACTTTTTTTTTAATCTAAGTGTGTTTCTGATAACAGCTTATATTTGAATTCTTTTGGTTAGCTTCCCAATATAGGAAATGTCACGATGAAGACCTAGGCTCATTACAGAGAATGTTTTGCTTCATTTGCAATACATCTGTTATGACCTATACAAACACCTGTTAGGCACAAACCTTCATATTTTTAAGAAATACCTTTTCTCTTCACCTTGCAACCAAAGGAATAGTAGGTATGTCTTCCAAGAAAAGAAACTTCCTCTCCTGCTCAATGATTACTCTGAGAATAATCAGAGTAGCTAGTGTGATCCTGTAGCATTAAAAACTCCATTGGACTGTATTTTTTATATTTTGGTGCTCTTCTCAAAACCTAGCATAATGAAATGAGAGCTGTGATCCTAACGAATTGTGAGGAATTTCTGGAAGATCCTTACAGGCTGCTAGGAACTCAGAACCAAGGGAAATGTGGTCATCTGAGCATTTTTGTTTATTTGGCTCCAGTAAGGACACTATCTTCCACAATGACAGGAAAACTTTCCCAGAAACCCACTTTGAAAATGAAAAGTCAAGTAAGTCATACACTCACAAAAATTTAAAAAAAAAAACAAGGAAAAAAACCCACCCAGTTTCTATACTGGTTTATATGGTAACAATTTCATAGTTCTAAAAAGCCTTTGTACTTTACCAGACAAACTCCAATGGCTTTATCTTTGGTGGCTGAACTTTGAGGTGAGGTGTCTGTTGTAACTCTGATTTGTGCCTGCTGAGTGTTTTTCTTAACCTGCTGGCCTACATTTTTTTTTTTTACTTTTTGTCATTTTCACCCCTTTACTGGTATTTTTGTATACCTGAGTGCATAAAATCAGTGGAAAAGGAAGAAGCGTTGGTAATGTGTAAGCAATATTGCCATCTTTCTTTGGAGAATTTTACCAGTACAGCTTTTAAATCCACTGCGCTATTTCTGCTGGATGTCACATTGCCTGACTTACTCCAGGTAAGTCTGTACAAGAGTGACAGATTTAGACAAATACTCTTCTCATCCAGTCCTAAGGAAGCAAGTGACACTGATGGATCTAAAACCCACAGAGACATTACCTTTATGAATAAAGGTGACACAAAAGTGCAGCTATTCAATAGCAAGTACTGAAACATCAAGTAACTACAAATGCCAAACTACAAATCAGAAAAGGCACATCTCACGTCAAGATCTGTGCAAGTAATACTGGTTTTGGCTGGAATAGCATTAATTTTCTTCACAGTAGCTGGTATGGGGCTGTGGTTTGGATTTTGCTGGAAACAGCGTTGCTAACCCAGGGATGTTTTTGTTCCTGCTGAGCAGGGCTGACACAGAGCCAAGGCCTTTGCTGCCTCTCGCCCCACCCCACCAGCGAGGAGGCTGGGGGCGCACAAGGACCTGGGAGGGGGCACAGCCAGGACAGCTGACCCCAACTGACCCAAGGGATATCCCATGCCATATGACATCATGTTCACTACATAAAGCTGTGGGAAGAAGGTGGAAGGGGGGACATTCGGAGTGATGGTGTTTGTCTTCCCAAGTCACCGTTACACGTGATGGAGCCCTGCTGTCCTGGGGATGGCTGAGCACCTGCCTGCCGGTGGGAAGAAGTGAATGAATTCCTTGGTTTGCTTTGCTTGTGCATGGTTTTGCTTTACCTCCTAAACTGTCTTTATCTCAACTCACGAGTTTTCTCTTTTAACCTTCCGATTCTCTCCCCCATCCCACCGGGGGGGCAGTGAGCGAGTGGCTGGGTGGGGCTTAGTTGCCGGCTGGGGTTAAACCATAACAGCAAGACAAACTGGTAAGTGAGGTAGAGGTAGCTGCCTGCCTTCAGTGCTCCCATCTTAGCCTCTTTTTCAAAGACAAAATAAGCTAGTTGCTGTACCATGAAGCCAGTAGTTTTATCCCTAAACATCTGTACTGTATACCTTTAATTCTGTTGTTTTCATTTATCATAAAAAGTATAGTTGGTCACAAAGAACTAGCTGCACTGAAAAAAGTGACAGAGATTTGAAACATAATTGTGTTTTGGGGGTTATAGTGACCCATCACATATCAGAAACAGGATTTTGTGTTGAATGGGAGCTTGTTGATAAACACTGATTGTACTCCCTCATCTGAAAACATTTAATTACCCTTTGAAAGGCTCAGCTTTGACATCATTCTCATACACAGAAGCTTGGGTGCAGCAGGCACATTTGACTACATTGCCTCTAGTAATAGTCCTGATGAAGAAAGCAACAAATTAGTGCAGAACTATCAAAGACAGAGAGATTTTTTATTTATCCTCCTCTTCAGAAAGTGTCTGTGGGATTTCACCATTTCAAGCTTTCCTGCGCAGTGGACCAGCTAAATGCCAGGGTCCAAATGACTGCGTACTAAAATCTTTGCTACCGCTATTTCAACCTAAATATTAATTTTAAAGTTCTCAGCCTAAATTTGAATACCCATTCCAGCTAGCTCAAGATGCTTGGCTTTAGGTCCAGTCTCTTCCAGAAGAAAGGCAGTCTTAAGGTTGTGGGACACTGCGTACACATGAGCAAAGTAATTCTGTGTTGCCTGAGAGCAAAGTCTAATTTCACTCTGTATCAAGACATCTGAAACAGGGGCATCTTAAATTGATAACCACCTCAACCCATGGTGTAACTGATAGCTTAAATGATCTGATTTTTCAGATATTGTAAATACCTTGAGCTTTCACAGAAAACAGATAATTTTCTAAATATGTAACATGTACAGTTGCAATACAGATCTCTGTTCAAGCCTGCAAGTAGTTCTTTATGTGTGTGCTTTCACCTTTTCTTGCATGCACAAAAATGAAACTCTGCAAGAAGCTTGTATGACCTTCATACATGTATTTAAAAAGGTATGGTGGCAAAACAGCCTGGAAATATGTCCGCAAAACAGTAGACATAAAAAGAAACCATGCTACAAATAATCTTTATAACTGTATATAAAACTGTAAGACATTCTCACATACATGTAAAATACATAGAAGTCTCTATTTGAGATTATTGATCTCTTTTCTTTTTAAAAAAAATCTTTCTTTTTTTGCCTCAGTCACCATAATGTCACCAGTATTTTAGAGGTTAGTACCTTATCACATAGTGAGCACTTCTGTGCCACATCAAAGACAGCTGTCTTATTCTCAACATTGACATTTCCCAAATGATTGTGAGTTTTGAAAAACCACACATCTTAAAAGCTGGAGTGAAAAATGCCCCAAACTTCCTTGAGCCCACCAAAGAAATTCACCTAAAGCCACCATGGATGATGTACTCTCTGTATGCTATTTTGTGCCATTAATATCTGATCACAGGCCAGTGGAAATGGTGACTCTCTCTTTGGATTAGGATTTGGCCCTTAACATTACTTTCCATTTCCAGCAAGAAAGTGCCTGATGGTCTGAAAATTGTGGAATCTTGCCAACTGCAGACTAATGAATGTTGCAGCCATACCCTGTAATTAGGAAGCAGAAGATTGCAATTCCATTTTCTAAAAATTCTGCCAAGGTTATTTTTCTATTATTATAACAGAAGGAAGGGCTGGGTTGGCAAGCTTCCTTGAAAATGTTTTTACACTCTGGTTTTGAATAACGTAAATTTGTAATAGTTTTATGCAGTAGAAAAATAATAAACAAAAGATTCCAGTGTAAAGTGGAACCAAAAAACTTGTCATGTTACCATCAGGAAAAAGTATAACCTATCTGAAAGCACAACCTATCTTGGATCTGGCATTTAATATCCCTGCATTGATTAGAACTTCTCTATAGTAATGCTTCTGGTGCAACTTCCTCAAAACCAAAAATCCTTGTTAGGTTTAAAAGCGTATCCTGAACTTGGTGTTATCTCAACGTGCACTGGAATTGAAAATTTGGAAAACTTGTTTTTCCAATGATGAGAAACTTTCTATCTGCAAATTCATGTAAAAGGCAGCTTTCTGACCTCTGATCTGATTGGTCACTTTAACCGTTTGCAGTGTTATCCTGCCTTGTCAAAAAGCCGTGTGTTCTGCCCATGACAAAGACTGTGTATATTAATAACTTAATTATACCTCTTCCAACCCTAATTATTTTAATTACTGCAATCATGGTAGTATAGCACCTGCAATTCAGAGCAATCAGCAGTTCTTGGATTACAAAAATTAAGTGTTCATATGAAATATTAAGTAATGTGAACCTTTGTCGAGGTCTGTCAGCTATAAGATGACCTACTGTGTTGCAGCTCCTTCTACAATTCTTGAGAGAAAGAAGTGGTTCGGAAAGAATCACCATTGAGTGGCGCTGTACGATATTAAGTAAAGAATCTAATCATGAACATGTGTATATTAACTGAGTATGCTCTGTGTAGCTCTAGCTTTGCCAGAAGGATTGAAAATAAAATGAGTGGAAGGACTTAATTTATAAGTTGAGTGGTAGTATGAGCTCTTCAAAGTTTAATAATTTTCCTACATATAATAAATCCAAAAATGAAATTTAAAGGCATTTTTAATTGGATAAACGGGGCAACTCTTGCCTCAGAGATGTTTCAGAATATGTGTTTGTGGTACAGAGATAGCTAGATGTTTATAAGTAACTGTATCAACTTCCATAATATTTGATGTGCCAGAAGAATTCCAAAAAAGACCAAGTGAGCCTAAGAATGATCTATAGCTCCTTGACTTATTTAAAAGAATTCAATTTTCTTCTAAGTGACTAAGTAATTGCCACAGAATTTAAATAAAATTTAAAATGTATATCTTGAGTTATCTGGAGATTTAAGATAGAATTTTCTAGAATAATTAAGATTAATGTTGATTAGAATATCTACCTTCATAAAAGTTAAAATAGATGCCTATTAGGAAATCAGAATACAGAACTACCAAGGCAAGCTGAGCCCCAGAGTTTATAACGGTTAAGTTCTATAGGCAAGTGTCCAAACATATTACTGAGGAATTTCTCTGCTTAAATGTTAGATATTTTTCTTCATGACAGATAACTGGAACAGCAAAGCAGCTGTCAGTCTGAAATGCAATCAGTTTCCTACAACATATGCTTCATGACATGTAGAGAGCAGTACAGAAAATAAACATCATGGAGATTTTCCTGACTATGAGAACATGCAATACAGAAAAACATTCTGGTTACGTAGATCTGTTTGAACAGTTAGTGGAGCTAAAGTTTCTTACAAAACTCCATTGCAGGCTCCTTACTCAAAATAATTTGAATGCCTTTTGAGGCTGCTACTAAACAAAGTGAAAATAATGTTCAATAACAGAAAATAAAATAGATTTTGTTTTGACAATTTTTAAACAAAATGTTTCAAGTTTTCATTTTTCTATGATATTTGAAAATAACATTTAATTACATTCAGTGTTTAAAGGGTCAGAGAATTTGGAAAAAATATTTTATTTTAACAGAATTAAATATTTTGTCAACTTTAAGTGTGTTTTTTTCACTATTGCATTAGGGTAGGAAATGAAAGTAGGAGCTTTGTTCAGGTATATTCAAACCAGATTGTTTTCTCTGAGTGTGTTCCTCCCCACACCACACACACTGCACCAAAGAAGAAACAAGCCCAGCTTACAAATGTTTATACAGAGCTCCGCTCCATGATGCGTGGGATTGCCAGAGCTCAGCCTAAAATTTCCCACTGTTTTTAATGATCCCACCCCCTAATTATAAACTAAGACTGTAAGACTATGATAATAAGTAAATTTAGATCAAAAATGTTTTACTATCAAGAGGGTTCATTTTTGTTTCAGTGCAGTCATGGTAGCAATCTTAATTGGTTAATAAAATTGACATAAATAAAAGGCAATTCTTGTTCCAACCAGATGATAAATATTTATCTCTGAGAGATATGCCATGGTAAAGGAAACTCTAAATCTTCCAAAGAGCGCTTCTGATTTTCTTTTATGTAGATTTGTTACTGTTGCCAAGTGAGAAACTGTGAAATTGTGAAAATATAGTCAGGAAATTTATATTTCTGCTAAAAGTTTTAAGATGCCTGTCATAATATTACATTTTTTTTAATATTATCTTCTTTAGCAGGGAGTAAAATAAGGTTGATCGATATCTTTTGTGACATTTTTTTCTGCACATTACCAGAAGAGATTAGCATGAGCATTGGAGAACAATATGGCAAAGCAGTTGATTTCCTTATCTATTAAGTCTGCAGACCACAGCCTCACATGGTATGAACAGCATTCCTTCCAGAACTATAGCAACTGACATATTGTAGTCTAGCATCCAAAGTTTGCTTTCAGAAAGTACCTTTTTATTTTTTTTTTGCAGGTAAAATGCATTTTCTTAGGCCACTAGTTTTTTTCAAAGGAGCCACTCCTGCTAAAACTCTATATGGAACTCCTGTCTAGAAATTTGTTTAAACCCAAACGCAAATCTAATAATCCAAATGATATTAAGACCAATGGAAGATCAGTGCATCAATTTAATTTTGAAGTAAGGTGACAGCTGGTAACTGAATTCTGCATTGAGAGAAGGGGGAGGGAATTTATCTTCTGAATGCATTATTCAGTATATAGATGAATGATATTCACGTTTTCCCATTTCTTGTAAGTAATGTGTATGATCTCAGAGTGCATAAAGGCAACAGTAATACATAGGTAAAGTACTGCAATACATTGCATTTTCTGAAATATAGCATGCCAGCAAAATGAAACATATGATACAAGCAGCTTTTCAGTGGTGACAGGTTGCCTCAGCTGTGGCATGCGTTAGCAGAGAAACCAGAGAGCAATGTGCTTTTCACCACCTAGAAAGACTGTGCTGTTACAGAAGTCTGCAGCCTGCTCTCGTTTCTGGTCGATTCTGCTTGCTCTTAGACACAGAACTCTCAATAGTTAAACTGTTAAAAAAAAACAGTTTTGACTTGTGATTTTTATGTATTAAAGTTAATTAGCTATTTCAAGAATTGTGTTTGTATTGTGACACATATTTTTAAAAAACAGGCAAGAGGCAATAAATCTAAACATTATCAGAATTTCATAAATTACAAGAGTCTGTATTTTGTATCGCTGACTTAAAGGAACTTGTATAAACTGTTTCTTCTAAATTAGAAGAATGTCCAGAAGTTCAGATGCCAGAACTTCATCTGGTGTAAACACATAGTGTATCTAACAACATCCATGAACAGTTATAGCAGATAAAGACTTGGTCCATTGAGCAATTTCCTCGTGTGCTAGTTTCACATAGGTATATGTGTATAAAGCTTCTTAGAGGTGATTTCTTCCTTGATTTCCTTGATTTGCACTTAGGGATTTTCCCTACTCTGAATTTTGGAGAAATGGAGAAAACATTGTGGTTAACAAGAACGGGATCAATGGAGTAGGTGATGTGGTGTTGTGTGCTGTGCACATTACATTGCTTCTTGGATTCTTAGGCTGCCTCCATTTTGCTATTTTTCAATACATTGGATCTGGGCTTTGATAGACCTAAAAAAAAAGTGCTTTCAAAAAAAAAATACTATGTTTCTAGTTGTTAATTTTCTGGTTGCTCGTTCAGTCAGACACAGGCTGCACCTGACTGGTTGCTTTTCAATGTTTCTTAAAAGACCTGATGATATGGGCTCAGCAGGCCAAGGTCGAATGTTGGTAGCCAGGAGCCAGCTAAGATCTCTTGATATAGCTTCTCCTTCCATTTACTGCAGAATGAAAGAAATCTCTTAGGCTTTCTGCATCCTATTTCCAGCTTTAAAATGGGAATAATGAAGTTTATGCATTGCAAAAACACCAAAATACTATGATTTTAAGTATCCTGTTCCAAATCCTGAGGTCCTGTTGGTTTCAGTATGAGTTGATTAGTCCCTATCGTGTACAGAAATAAGCATGCCTTCCAAATGCCATAAACTGGTGACACTTTAAGGGGTAAATTTTGACAGAATTGTAATGACAATGGTTATCTAAGAAAAAACCTTGAAAATGCCTGCAGTATAGAAAAGCAAATTCCAACATTAATTAATAAATGTAGCATTAGTAGAAACAGTTTCTGAGTATCTCTAACTTACTTGCTTTCAAATTATAGATTGTTTACTTAGCGTACTTCATTGCCAGTAAAACTTTCTTTTAAATAGAAGTTTATAAAGCAACTTATCCAACTGTGAAATTGGAAGCAAAACTGTTTCAGCCCATCTGAATTTTTTTTAAACGTTCCCCCACAGTAATCTACACTCGTCTTTATAGTGCCTACAACTGAAAAGGATTATCTAGTCAGAATACATCAGTATACAATAAATGTGCTTCATTTCTTCCACAGTCCTTAAAGCTGACAGCCAAAATGAATGTTTGTCTCAGCATTGGCACCACTGGTACTTTTGCAGAGACTATTTCATGGTCCATTGGACCCTAAAGGACATTGTTTTTAAAGGCATATTATCAAAAGGAATGAAGCATACCATCAGAGTGCATATCAGCGTGCATTAAACTTAAGGGCAGTATTATTGCTTAGTTGATACTGTAAGGCTCTCTAGTCAAAATGTATTAAAAGTAATCTTTATGCTTCTCAGCTTTTATAATTTTTTTCATGTCTAACTAGTAAATACAGGTCATGAAAGGTACTTGAATATATCCAGTAACTTTGAAAGAAGAACAGAAAAGTGCTTTATAAACAAAGTAATTTATCATCCTTTCTGTATGTATGTAGAAAACCTACTATCACAACTGGTGTTATACTAATGGGCTTCCCATACAGTGCCACATTAATTAGCTGTCAAAGTAGCACAGCTCTGAATCCCATTTTGCTGATTTATGAAAAAAAAAAGCTACATTCCTTTAAAAATATGCAGATTCACTGTTAGGGATATTATCATGAAGTAATCCATTTTCTTGGAAACAGCTATTGAACTGTGCAATGTAAATTTTTGAATTGCAAAGGTTGGGGGCTCATAAGAATATTCATTGGTCAAATCACAGCTATGGTAAGACTGCGCGGGCAGTGCCTAATTTGGTACAGATTGCAGCAGTGTTCATTGGGTTAGATGCTGCATGGTCCTGACAGCTTAACTGTCAGATAAATTGCTGCAGTTATAGCATATGAGCAAGCCCATAAGCTGATCATATTAATGTTAAGAAAATATGACACCAAAAACTAATAACGTTCTTTGAGGCATCTGGACAGAAGCAAAATCTAATCTTGTCTAAAAGATCTCCATTAGCAGTAATCATTCTGTAATACGATCAACATATTCTTGTCAAAGCAGATAGTCCTGTGCAGTATTAGTAAAACTGATTAAACATGGCATGCTATTCTAAAATAAAGTTCCAACTTGGAGAATCAGGGCCTGCTGATCACACTGGATTTGTTGGTTAAAATACGTCCAAGCCATTTTTAAAATAGCTTCTTCTGGTGATTTATTCTTAGTAGGGAGAAATATACAGTATTAGAAAAGAAATCAAAATAAGAAGTTAGGTCATACAGAATTTTAACAGCTTGAGGAAGGGGAAAAAACCATCTGAGAAGTGTTGAGCCCTTAGTACAATACTCTTTCATTGCCTCCCAAAAAAATGTGGGTTTATACATACTTCGCTTGTGATACCTTGTCATGCAATTGCATAATCAACCAAAGTTCCTTCAAGGGTGCACATTCTTACAGCTGAAGAATAAATGGATCAGGAGCACACCAGGTTGTCTACTTCTTTGTTAAAAAAGGGGTAAGCCTTTGCAAGTGATGGATGATTTGCTGAAAGTTTATACTGTGAAACATGTGGTCCATGGTATTCTAATATTCCTTGCAACCACAGAAGTCAATGAACTTAAAAGGGAGAATAAAGCTTGACATCACACACCATGCATTTTTTGCTCAATATTGTTGCTGTGGGCCAGGAAATTTCCATGCATGCTGATCTAGAGCAATGCAGAAGAGCTAAAGAGCTGGAATTTAGTATTAAGAGAGCATGTGAATGTGGTTGTTTCGGGTTGGGTTTGGTTTGGTTTGGTTTGGGGGGGGAGGTGTTGTAATTTCTATTTAACTAATTCTTCTATAAGATCTTCAGAGTACTGCAGAATCCACCTACTCTGCCAGAGGTACACACTCACCTACCCAAGAAGCACACAGACCCTAGTTTAAATTCCAATTGGAAAATATTTCTCCAGCTGTGAACTGATTCCCCTTTTGGCATTGTAAAAGGATCCAGATAGATCTGATGAACTTTAGTCTGCAGCATCTCAGTTCCTTAAGGCTGAGAGGATTGCTGACAGGCTGTAATTACAGCCTTCGAGTGTTTACTTTGGCTGAAAAATTGCTAAGTACCTTTAACAGCTGGCAGCAGCTAAGTTTCTCCAGAGAATGAGAATGAGAAAAAAAGGTGCAACAGATAAGGATGGTGATTCCTGCTTTTTTGCCTGGAGGAGCAAAGCTGTGGCTGGTTGCAGACCCTCTACAAATAGAGATGAGCTAAAACGGGAAAGGAAGGCAAGGCATGGTAGGACAGAATTTGGAGGGACACCAGGGATTTTTTCCCTGGAAAATGAGGAGTTGCAACCTGTTGGGTTGCATTTCAGAAATGGAGCCAGGTGGACCCATCAGTGCTGCTGTAACTGGATGAGTGAAAACACAAAGGGATTGAGCTAGTGCAGAACTTTGTTATCTCAGAAGTGTAAACATTGCTGTGAAGCGCTACCAAAGAAACACATAATTTGCAGACTGTAAGTAGGTTGTGAAAGTTTGAAGACAAGGTGGGAAAAGCAAGATATTCTTGCTTCTATGTAACATGAATTAATTAAGACCAATTTTGGGGTACTTTTATTTGGGAACTTGACAGTAATTGCAGGGAGTGGGGGAGGGCACAGGCGGTGGAGAGAAGAATGAGAGAGCAAAGCGGTACACCCAATGACAAAGGATTTGAGAAAGTCCAAAAAATAGAGTTTTTAATAAAATACCCACCCATAGTGAAGAGTCTAGTTCCAAATTACAAGGGAGATAATTTAGTCATTTTCTGCTATGTAAAGACAAAGGCAATGACCATCAGATAGACAAATTATTTTTTCAGCATGTTTTTTGTATTTTCTTTCACTCAGCCTTTTTGAACTGAACACTTTCTTGTTCCACTGATGAAAGGACAGTTATTACACTAGGATAAAGTATTTCCCAATATTTATACTTGTAAAGTGAAAAATAGGGCTAAACATTGGAACGTCTCAGAAAATTAAGTTTAGTTTCTACTGGCACGACCTTGTCTAACAGGATGGGCATCTGTATCATGATGTTATAGTGTCCTCATGAGAGAGATGCCTCGTTTTTACAGCAGGAGAGCTACTTTAAAGGTGAAGGATGTTCAATGTTAAATCATAAATTCAACAAGCCTACTCTGTCACAAGAAACCAGTTCAATTTTACTGTAAAAATTGTACACTGAGTATCTGTGCTTCTGAAATGGAGATGGGCTGGTGATAAATGAAATCAGGGCAATAGATGTCAGACCCTCTAAATTACATGGGCTAGACTGAAAGTAGTGTTGACACACACAATGAATTAAAAGGAGAGTGCACTCATTTATACGAAAGTTTACTTGCTAAGTATCTTTTAAGTTGTGTGTGAAATAGATGGAAATACCTTCTTTTTTCCCCATCTAGTGCCCCAGCACCAGCTCAGAGGAGGTTGTGGAGCTTGCTGACCACTGTCAGAAGTCCAGCTGGCACTTTTCTCCCCCTTTACAAGAAGCAAAGGGGCCACTGCCCCTCAGCCTGCCTCTGGGTCCGTCTGCCTCCCGTGCCAATGCTCTTACAGGCAAGTTGGTGCTCAGGCTGCATCAGGAACCAGTTTCAACTTTGGAGTACAATGAATCACATTTTTAACATTTTTCCCTGATGATTTAGCTCTTAAAAGTTAACTTCATAAGGTACATCATTTAAACATGATTTCAAAGCAGAAATAATACTTCAGTAATATCTTATTAGAAACAATAGCTCACTCTATAATAAAATCTTAACTCCACCAACAGTCAAACCGAATGAATACAAAGGAACAAAGCTGCCCAAACACTGAAAACCAATTATTTCACTTTCTTTTCTGCCTGTACTGTGCAATAAATTCCCCTTATTAAAGCAGTATATTTCAGAGGAATTACAATTTAGTTAGCAGTATCTTAAAATGTCTTTGTTCTTTCATTTTCAGTGAGAGGGCTAACAGACAGATCTTTCACTGGAAGAGGCAGATGCAGAAATTAAACTGAAAAAGTGCTGTGTGCCATTTGTAGTAGGAAAAGAATGATACTGGGTTCAACAAATATGCATTATAAATACACAAGATCAGATTTATTTATTTATTTATTTAGACAATTGTAGCATTGAGATAAATTTGGTAAAAAGTGTTCTCAGAGTTACTATGTTGCACTGTATCCTGGACTTTTGGTAATGATTAAACTTAATGTGGGCTTCTGATTTACAGCTATCCAGAGATGCATGGGGTTGCCAAAGATCTTAGGCATGCACTAATCGGCACAGATAATGGGTGATTTCAGAGATAAAACTCTCTCAGGAGTGACGGTGTCAGTGTGCTGCATTTGTGAATCATCTTTAAAACCTTCTCCATTATGTGTGAAGGACATCCGCTCAATTAAGGGATTTGGTGATTTGCTTAAGTCAACATTGCTATGGTCAGCAGGTTTGCAGTGAAGAACAACTCTGCTGGATTTCAAGATACTGCCATTACAGGTAGCTGACTCAAATCCTTATAAATCTCCTTTCTCTAAAATTCATAAAAACCTGCTTATGTGCATTTTCTGTAAAGGGTTTTCTACAGATTTGGAAAGCTGAGGAAAATACCACCCTCCCTTTCTTCCCAGTAACTTGTGTTATAAATCCTTTCAATCCTGCTGGATAAGAAATACTAAAAATTTATTTGACCTCCTGGCAAAATAGAGTTGCCTGGTGCCCGCTAGCAATGGTGTGTGGCCAGGCTATTGAGGTTTCAGCCAGTGAAAATTGCTATGACCTCCGGTAGGAGACACTACAACTGTGATGCACTCTAATATAAAAATCAAGGGAATAGGACAGGCCTGCAGTGGTGGCGAAATATGACAGAGAGCTTCCAGTTTATGTGCTGTATCACTTAAAAGTTCTGATAACAGTAAGTTGCCTTGACCTTGTGTCCCTATCCAATGTCAGGGAGGTTTCGATACAATCCCAAGGACAAGATTAAGACACTAAATCCGGTCAAATGTCGTACAACCTTTCAACTTTATTTTTGACATGGAGGGAGGAGGGAACCATGTGAGGAGGTAACAGAGGAGGTGAATGGGGAAAGGCAAAGGGGAAGAACCGAGAAAAAAAAGGGGGACGAGAGAAAAGGAGAGCTAGAAAGGGAGCAGGTTTACATCAGGGAGGACGGGGTGAACGAGGGAGAGAGAAAGAGAGAGAGAGAAAGAGAGGACTAGCTACCACCGCCCCGGGTCCAGCGATGTTCTGGCGCCTCCGTCTGTGGCGTAGTTGAGGCTCTGGCCCCCCCATCTGCTACTCCAGGTTCAGTCCACACGACGCTGGCTTCATCGAGGCGGGTTCCAAGGGGAGGGATGAAGACGGGAAAGAGCCCCCCTACTGGAGCACACACACTCCTTTTACAGGGGTTGGGGTCCCTTGCTCATGCGCAGATCGCACTGGCATACGTGCAGTTCGTGCCATGTCTCCCTAGGATGCCTTCTACCTTTTCCGTGCCTTGGGCCTTGTGCAGGTGCATGGTGTTGTTCATCTGCAGACCGTGAGGGTGGGATCTTCTGAGCGGTGGGGAGCAGTGGTACAATGGCAATGTCGAGACAAACTACATTCAGTAATGGTTCTCTACACCCTGTAAGCTACAGTCCAATAGCTCTGACTGTGTAAGGGTATGACACAGAGCACGGACAGCTAACTTGGGCTGTGTTCTAAGACACAGATGAATAGCCCAGGCATGTACAAGAAAAAAAGAAAAAAAAAAAAAAAAGCTTTATGTATTTTAATTAGGCAAAGTGAAATCTGGCCACAAGAATTCAGTAACTTGAACTGCCATTGCTGAGTATTACCTTACAAATTTTATAGCTGTCATTGTGGGTATGGAGTGTGTTCTAAACAAACTGGGAATAAAAAGGGGACAAAATATGAGCATGCTTCCCATGCATCATTCATATCTATTCAACTAGGAGAAAAGCTCTTAGTAATGGAATATTCTCAAGCATCAATTTTTCTGACCACAAAGGTCTTCCAGCAGCAACACACCTGTGTTTTGGTGAAAAGTGAAGGATCATCGGGGAGAGGGCAGGTCAGAATGATTCTTGATTATTAAGAATACATGAAATACGTCACATGTCTGTGTGTGCAATAGTCTTATCTCCTACGGTTAGAAGAAGAATGTTCCATTCTTGAAGCCTCATTGTTGCTGGGGAATGCTTTCCTGGTATTTTGAGAGGTGTCAGAGGTTAAAAATCTCAATCTTGGTCTGGCTTTCCCTAAAGTTTCAGAAAAATCTCATAGTTCCACTATATAAGAAAATTTAAAAACGTTCAACGTAATTATTATTTAATTTGTGCCAGAATTCTCACAGTATATGCAATGTGTTTGTGGCAATTTTGAATCTTGTTTAAATATAATATAATCAAACCATTTATGAGAAAGAGAAGAGACATTACCGAAATCACTCTCTTGTATTTTGCTTTGTAAGTGAACAGAAAGAAAGAAGTAAAAATAACGTGGTTTATTGCAAGGGGAAGAAAGAGGAATGGATATTATTTCCTTAGGAAGAAAATGCTAGTTACACTACCAGATGTTGAAATGATGCATGTTAAAATATTTTTATGCTAATTCAACTTCTTATCAGGAATTCAGCTCTGTGAATATTTAAACTGAACCTTCCTCAGTGGGCCAGATGGGTTAACATGGCAAACCAGCACAAAGTGCAGCAAAGGTACTACTTAAAATTCAGCACCCAAAATGCTGGAAATAACTGAATTCTTGAGAAAAAATTATTTAATGTTTTTAATTATTGTAGTAAAGACTTGTGATCCAAAGGTTATTTGTAATTGCTCTTGGTAAGTTTACATTATATGAATTTTTTCCCCATTATTTATTTTTAAATTTCTCCAGAAATTGTGAATAAAGACTTGTTCCAGTGAAGTGAAACTAAGCTCAATAGAAAAGCTAATGAAATTAAGAGGTTTTTGTTATACCTTCTAAAAAAAAAAGATTCAGAAATGTTTTTACAAGTTCTCATAGGATAGTTGGATGTTCCAAAAATGCAAGAAATTTAACAAACTGATTCCAAAGAGGTCATTATTACGTACTGTACACCTGCTTGGGACTTACTACGCTAAGCAGTTTGGCATTTGCTTATTTCTAAAAATTGAAGTGATGTGGAGAAGTCTCATGCTTGAGTTTTTTTAATGACTTTGCAGGACGGAGGTCTTACACTGAGGTCTATCAAGCTTCATTTGACTTGTTTCAGTAGTCACTGTTACGGCAATGGCCAAGGGACCATTTCTGAAAAATATATCTAAACTCATATTATGTTTGAAGGTAATAGAATAAGAATTTGTATATATCCCTCTCAGTAAAAACATATTTCCCCTTCCCTTCTAAAAAACACTGTGCAGCATGTGTGTCTCTGAAGCCTCTGGGAAGACATTGACTCCAAAAGGAATTGGAACCAACCCTACAGTATGTTCCTGAATGTCATATGTTGAGCTCTGTGGCATGATTTGTTTTCTGTGGAAACTCAGGTTGGGGGTGGGGAGGAGAGGGTACAGGGGCACTACTAACAAGAAAAAGAATGGCTTTTAAGAGCAGAAATGTCTTCAGGAATGGTTAAGTACCTCCACATGTGGACGGACAGGTCCAGGAGGTCTGTAAATCCCTCTCTCTGCCCCGTTCATACTGCTTCAGTTCTGAGTCGGGGGTAGGTGCCCCGCTGTGCTGCTCATTGGTCCCCTGCGTGTGTGGCCAGAGGGCCGTGGCTGAGCAGCAGCTGCGGCGGCTTGGACTGCGCTGCTCTGCAGAGGGAGGTGGGTCCTGAGGCTGCAGGCAGGGGAATACGAGGAGCACAGAGGCTGCAGGCAGAAATGGGCCATAGCCCACACGGAGCAACCGTGGAGCCACGGCGAGTCGTGGCAGGCAGCAGGAGCCAGCGTGCGACTGGGAAAGAGCATCCTAATGGGGCTACTGCAGAGCAACACAGGTTTAGGAGAAATGGCCATGGAGAAATGGCCATTGCTTAGGAGAAATGGCCACTCTGACTGTGTGTGCAAGCTTTTAGAACTCTATAATATTAATTTAACAATGTTTATTTCTGTCTATGAAAAGAAATAGGGTTCAATTCAGATTCAAGGGATGCCTCGTGCTAGAGTTTTTTTCAGGACTCCTTTTTTTTCCTTTCCTTGAATATTAGAGTCTAATGGGGTTAGAAAAAAAGTAAGAAGCTTGATTGTAATGAAAATAATTTTAATGACTATATCAAGTGAGTGCAATTAAAATCTAGGTACATAAATAATATGCCATCCTAATTAGAAGTAAAGTGGTTTTTTTCCAGAGTACACTTACTAAGGGGTTATTTTGTGTTTTTTCTTTTTTGTTTTTTAAGATTAATTTAAAGTATAGGCCACTCCACACTGAGACAAGGCTATAAAAGAAATTTGTTTTATTTTACTTAAGCTTCAGCAGTCACCCAATGTTCTCAGTTATCTTTCATCCTTCATTAATGCTCCAGCTGTTTTGGTTTGTTAATATTCATACCAGTAAGTCCCCATTTCTTGATTGATAAGTGATTGAACTAATTCAGTGTATTTTATTTAGTCAGAACTCCATTTATAGGCCCAGTCCTCCATTAAAGAATGAATGAGTCTGTATGTGAGGAGAGATAGAGCAAGGGAAAAGGAAGAAGAGATATTGCTCCTTGAAGAGCCTTGTTAAGGAAGGGGGGAATTTGTTTGAACAGAGCTTATGGCAAGAGTAAGTGTTAGCTATTGCAGGATTTCTATCAGTGCATTGGAGATCATCACCACTGCAGGAATATGCTCTAGGCACACTTACCTTATTGCAGGATGCAGACCATGAGGATCACATCACTTACATGTCCCCAGTCTGAGGAATTCAGTAAGAGCATGCAGTGTACAAGTAATTAAGGTTTTTGCCAGTGTACCAAGATCTACTTTCTAAAAGCATTACATGAATGTGCTAATAGGTTTAACTATCTAAATATTATTTTTCTACCAAAAATCAAAATCTTGGGAGACTATAAAACAAATTAGTGGCTTGATGGCATATTTTTCCCTCTGTTCTGTAAAAAATTATTGACTGGGTAGTGTACAGATGACACATCATAGGAGGAGGAAGACATACTTGGTATTCAGAAGTTCACAGAATTACAGATCCAAGAAATGGAATGGTGTATTAACTTGTAATGTACCTGTAAGTATAGGATTGCTGTCACGCATACAAGTTATATACCTTTTTACATTAATTAGTGAATCATTATACTCTGCTCTCTAGTTCTGATTTTCTGCTGAATAGGTTCTACTTAAATACTAGTTTGGATTGCTACAGGAGAGATTTTTTAGAGGCTAGTAAATCAATTCTACTTGCATTGACTGAGCCAAGAAAACAATAGCTTGAGAGGCTCCCAGAGCCTCACATACCACAGTATTACAGCTTCTGGTATGTTACAAATAAGACAGGTTTATCAGACAGAGAGAACAAGAGATGACTGAGACTGTTCAGATTCAGAGACTGGTAAGAGGCATCAACAGAGAAAGGCTTCTTTGCTTGTTTGCTGGTGCATCCCATGACCAATCCAACATGAACTGGGTGTGCAAAAGGAAGACTTCCAACTTTGAGGGGGAGGCAGAGAAGCTTAGATGTTGAGTGTACAAAGCGTGCTAATTTGCAGAAGGAAGAGTTGACCTACACTGACTCTCTATATGTTCTTTTATTTCAATTCATGAAATTGTGAAGCAAAAGGAAAAGGACGGGTAGACTGAAATTAAACTAAAGAATGAGGATCCTGAGTACTAGATGCCATGGGAGTCTGCACTGTCCATAGTAAATAAATATCTGCTTTCTGTGGGGAACCCTCAAAATTAAGTCTTCCCCTTCCATTAACACAAAGAAAGAAAAAAAAACATTTGCATCCATTGCTCTGAATCTCATCCACTGTTCTGAAACTCATCCTGGATTTTATCCTTGGATACTTTAACCAATTAGTGAGTGCAAAAGGACTTAAAATATTGTCACAAGAGATAGTCTTACATTAAAGACCTTACTGATATTGAATGAAAGCTGACTGCCTTTTCTGGTCGTACGTGAGGACAGCACTCCCGTGAGGAACAGGCAGATTCTGACTCCATGTGAATACACTGTATTCATCCTGTAGTATTCCCTAGCAATGTTCTGCTAAGCAGCTTAGCTGGAAAACACTTCACGTAAATAGCAATTTGTCATTAAAACTGAAGTAGAGAAAGCTAAGGTTAAATAAAAAGCATTTAAGCTCTTATCAGGATAGCCAAACATATTTTTCATGTTGGAAAAGCATGCTTAGACGTTGAGTAACTGATGTATTTAGTTCTCATAGCGTACTGTAAATGCAGATAAACTTGATAAGCAAAGACACATCTGCTGAATAGGAACATGGTTTATCATTTTTTTCCTGAGGTAATGACTACCTATTCACCCTCCTCTCCTTTGCCAGTGTCTATAAGACTTCTCCTGCATTCCTACACAAAGTGACAGTGCAAGTTGTTCTATTTATTATTCCTGTATTGCCAACACTGCGCCTGTCTTTTTTAATGATGTATGGCCGTACCTTAGTGGCGGTTAATCTAATGATGGACTAACTCCCTGGAGGTTACATGCACCATTTTCTGTGTTTCTAGCTAGCAACCAGCATCCCATGCTGACTGTGTGCACATTTATTGCAGTGTGATATTATATGTATAGCTTCAAAAAGAGCAATTTCCTGGCAAGGCATCTTTGGTGTCTTATGTGCTTCATTCACCAATTAGATGATATTGAAAAGAGAGTTAGTTAATTCAGGAGAGCAACAAAATGCAGGGGTGGCTCTGGAATGAAAGTACTGAAGTTCCTCAAGTGAGAAGTAAAACCAAGCTCTATCACTTAAATATCTCTGCAGATCCAGTTAAAAGCTTAGACCTTCTTATTATGTTTCAGCTAGTAACCTTCAGCACTCCAAAACATCTTCTGGCTGAAACCTGGCCAGGCAGTTTCAAAAGAAACTCCATATAATTGAGAGAAAAGTGGGGGTTTTTTTTCTAAAATACTGATTAATACATGTCCTGAAAGCTAACTAGAAGATAAACTGCATGATAAAGGTGAAAGAGTAAATTTTGCATAGATTTCCCAGGAAAATTACTAATTCCCCAGCAATATAAAGCACATAACTGTGTTCAGCCTGGAAACGTAACTGGTAACTAAATAATGATTGTTACTACAAGTGATTCAAAATCACTTACAAACTTGAAAACTATTGCTTATGTGAAGTAAAACCAACCTTGGTATTAAAGCATGATTTTGTAACACACATGTTTATATTGCTATCGTGAAAGATACTTGGATTTGAAATTCGTGGTCATAGGTCGTACCAGAAATCAGTCCTCACCTTCACCATCCCACTATGTACAGTTTTCATGGTAAACGCTTGCTGTTGGGAATGCAAAATACTACTGTCATTGTGCACTTTCCAGCTTAGAAATCAGGGCTCCACTACCACAGGTATTAAATAAAAGTATCTTGAAACTCCCTTCAACCTGGCAGGATCTAACATATTGTGTTCTAGTGCCCATTTTTCCACAGAGTTCTCAACTCCCGTTGCAGTTCATTTCTTATCAGTTGCTCTCTGTAAGGGGAATCCCTGTGCATAAATATTCCAGGAAAAACAAACAAACAAAAAAAACCCCAAACACAGCAAAACAGTAACCTGCTAGATATACTTGAAAGAGCATGCTGCCACAAAAGGCTAGATGAAAAAAGACAGCAAAGGTTCCTCCAGGAGAGATTTGCTGCAAATGAGGTGATGCTGTTTGCAGCTGTCTCTGCTGGAACTCAGAAGAAGTGTTCAAAGACATCTGCTATGATTGTTTCTTAATGATAATGGTATGGACCACTTCAGCCTCCGAAATGCAAGAAAGCTGACTGCATTAGTTCCCAAAGCAAAGCCAGCAGATAAATTATATTAATGAATTTATTTTAGGAGCTTTTTTTTTTCAAAACTCTCTTATAACCATAATTTATTAAATCTTTGGCTTGTGGCTGTTATTCTACAATAACTGTTTTGCTAGTACAGTTCCACCAAGCAGAAGCAGATAATAAGAATGACCAAGAGAGAATAACTTGATAGTGGTCTCACAATCCAATGTAACTGCAAAATCTTTAAAATATATATATATATTTGACCCTTGTAATACTGCTTTTACAAATTTCATTTCATAAATTATATTGAAATCTCAGTCATATTCTAATTTATACCAGAAAGCAGTTTACAAATTTTTGGTTGTAGCTCTGTCTGTGAGTTCTTTAGGGTGGTTTTTTTGGAAGAACTGGTGAAGAGATTTGAGATGAAACAAGATTTGAGAGAAGATTTGAGATGAAACAAAATAATACAGTGACTTCCATCCTGGTTCAATCCTCCTTCAGGGCTGTCTGGCTTAAGCAAGTAAGTGGTGTCAGCCTCTAACTCATGATTTGTTGGCCCTTCCTGGGTTTGTGATAGCAGTATGTGTAGCTACCAAATATGTATTTTGTTGCTATATGTATGGCAGTTATAATATTGCCTCCTACTAATAATTATACTAAGAGTCAGCTAATCATAAAAGTAAGATGTTATCCCAAACTGAGCATGTGTTCGTTCCATCTGCAAAGTGAAGCTGAAGAGAGTTGACTTAGCTGAAATTGATTATTGTGTTATTTTGACATTTCTTTTTGTACTTATTTTCTTTACTCAATTTTGTTATTGTTTTGAATGTTCTTAGATAGAAATTGAATTGCTTAGATAACTCTCTTCCCTAGTTTTTTGGTAGAATTAGTCACAGAAGTCTATTGAAAACTCCTAACATATGATCAACCCAAAACTGCATTTTCCAGAAGTTAGACTATTTGACTAAAGACATTTGCTCTATATAAGTTACATTATAATTTTGACAGAATTTACTGGGTTTGAATATGAGTTTAATGCTTTCCTTTATCTAGCCCATTTCTGTTATAGACTTTCTGTTCTGTAATAATTCAATAGGTGTTTAAATTCTATATCAAATATTCCAAACAATATTGAATGTGCAGGTATTTTTAAATGGAAATTTTAAAATTCTTGCATTTTGAATTGTTTATTTTTATATAATCTAAGTAGTCTTACTGAAGTTGTCCGTTGATCCAACTGCCTCACCCAGAGCTTTCTGGTGAAAATTCCCGTGCAGTTTGTAATGTGTGTGGGCTTTGCAAAAATTCATTCATATATATTTTAAATAAGGATTACATTTGAGAATTTCCCAGTCAATTCATGCACAGTTGATAAGAAGGGAAAATTAGATAGAAATAATGAAATTATTCATGTTGAGGTGCCTGCTCAGATTTAGCACCTGTTCTTTCCTCTGTGTGGTCTGTTTTAGTACCTCAGTTCTTTTTCATTGGATTTCTTGACCGTTTTCATGCTGTACTGTTTCCCCTGTGATCCCAACTCAAAACTTGAAACTTTTAATGTGAAGATTTAAGCTGTGAATTGTTCTGGGCTTTCTTTAGGACAGAGCAGGACTGGATTTAGGTTAAGATTCATGGAATAAGTTCTCCTATTTTAATTGCATCTTATGCTAAGGGGTTTAGTTTGCATAGATTAAATAAGGACTGCAACAATGCCATTTATATCCTCCAGAAATCTGCTGAAGACAGCAGTACGCTGTGTAGTTTATTTCTAATTTGATGGCTTGGAAGACCACTTCAATTCTCATTTTCTAATGGCCTGATGGAGGAGCTCAGAAAAAGAAAGAGTGAAGAACATGTACAAAGCTAAGCAAACAGGGAGCAAGCAATTTCAATTCAGTGTTACAGTGCTGATGTTTCCGATGTTCCCATGACAAGCTCAGGCAAGGAAGGTGGTAAAATCACATCCTTTTTAGGTTTACTATAGTTTATACTTCCCAAAGACCATTGGGATCCTAGGTTAAGTCAGACAAGGCAGAAGAGAAGTCCCAAAATAAATTATTTATTCCTCAGCATGGTACAAAAAGAGTTCCTGTAAGAGCTGAGAAAAGAAAGGCCACTAATATAATGGGATACAATGCAGAGGTCCCTACATATCTCTAAGGTTTGTAGAGAACATTTTATCCCTTATCAGGCAGCTACTGAACAACCAGATCCTGTTTTTTTTTCCCTTGTCTGTAATAATCCCTTGGAACTCCAACACCAGGAAAGTCTTTTCTTCTTTCCTGAAGTAAACGTCCAGAAATCAATACCGGTTTTTGCAAATCTTCATAGGAGATATACTCTATCCCAATTCCCTTTAATGAAACTAATGTCAATAACATGACTACTTAAACAAAATGTTTTCTGCCTTGAACCTAAGTATTTGCTCTGTGTTGTGGGCTACATGGAAGAAACCTCCTGGGCTCACTTTAGTTTGAATATCTTTAAAAGGAACAGATGTAATCTGACTGCAACCAATCGATCCTCAAAACTGGGATATAAATATTGTAATACTTCTCAGTGATACTAGCAATATGACCTTTACAGATTAATGTATTCTTGTCTTTGCAAACAACCCTATTTATGGCTGACCCAATTACTTAAAGAGCTCATTAATCTGAGATCTAAATTGTTAGATGGGGAAGTTTAGAGTTGTCTTTCAAGTCAGCTACTCATGTCTATTATTTTTGACAAATATAATCAGATCTCCGGGGGATCGATATTCAGCTGATTTAGATTTACAATTAGAACAAGGCCTCTGTCAGTGCTGGAGAAGGTAAATGATGAACAAAACACAGGAATGAAAAGCCCAAGAGCATATTCAGTGCTTACTTCTGGAGTTTTCTCATTCTCTGAGTTTCCCAGCCCGAAAACACAGAGAAAGCTGCTGAATTAACACTGCCATCTCTTCCCAGCCTTAAACCACCTTAAATCTAAACCTTAATAAATATTTCAGCTCAAAACATGAGCACTTACCACACCCAAAAAAAACCTCGAGGCATTGCTGTGAAACGTATGAGCCCCCAAGATTTCCTTTCTTGCTGCTCCTAAATCCACTCCAGAGAAATGGCCACGTCATCCCAGGCTGCTCAGCCCTGAGCCTTGCCCATGGCCCAGTGCAACCATATGTTGGGCCTGAAACAGCAACACCAAACTCTTCCAAAAAGCAAGATAAGGTGCTGCAGCCATACAGTGTTGCTGAAAATTCCTGCCTCACCATTGCCAGGCAGTCCAGAAACATTGCTGTTTCCTGAATTACCCACCACCATCTGTAACTGTAGCCTTAGGCATCACTACATGTTTTTGGCATGGGAATAGCCATGTTGCCTGAGAAGAGACACTACTCTCTGCTGCCATTTTGTCACAGCCATAAGCTCTCCTCTCCGGAAATGGGGATCGGCTTTTAATCCACTATCAAGCCCCACCCCCGTCCCAGGCTGGTGGGTGGCAGCGGGCTCCTACCTCTGCTGCAGGTACAGAGAAGGAAGCGAGCTTCATGCAATCTACCTCAGCTTTCCCTGGCTAACAGTTCAAAGAATAAGCTTCACTGGATATCTTCTCCTCCTGACTTACAGACCCAAACACTAACCCAAAAAACACCAGAATTAGCTGAATTTTAAAAGGAGCAAGGAAGCCTCGAATACCACAGCAGTCCAGGCAAGACACTTCAAATGTCCCCGCTGCAGGATCCATTCTTCCTCTCACCCTTTTGGTTTTGTACGAAGGAAACCCTTAACTCTCCCTGTATATTTCTCCTGTAGCAGGAGATCACAGTGGCCCAGAACAGACCAAGGGGTTGACTCCAGAGAGAGGCACCCTGAGGACTGCTTGAAAATGCTGTCTAAGCACACTGATGTTAAGGAAGGTGTTAGATGGCTGACTATACTAAACATTTACTGAAAAATAATCACCTACTCTTAGTTGACATCCACTTAAAATAGGAAGATTCCTAAGATTATTATCTACTGTTTTCTGTATGGATCAGTTACATTTTAGATACATCATAGGGGAGAAAAATCAAAAAGTATTTTCTTCTGCAACTTAGTAGTGAGACATAAATTACTTTAATGACACTTCATATAATTGTGTTCATATTAATTCTTAATGGCCTTAAAATTTCTAAACAATTTTAACTAGCTTAAAATGTGTATAGAGGAGACAATAGATCTAAAGATCTGCAGATGTAGATCCTCTGTATAAATTTTAGACTGAATAAATCAAAAGCAATGTATATGTATCAGTTGTATTTTATGTGTGTCTAAATTTACTCAGTATTGGTTTCTCACATAAAATCTAGAAAAAACCTACTGGCAACCTAATGCCATGACCACATCACATTAACTGTAATGTCACTGATGACAGTTGCAACTGGGGTCAGAACCTATGAGTGCTGACCACAAGGGATAAGCCAGTCAAAGTGTATGTGCAAATAAACTCAGAGACACTCTAAAAACATATGCACATATGCGCCCCAAATCCCATCCCAACAGGTTCTTGTAACAGGTCAGTGCATGGTGGGCTCTGATGATTTATGCTAAAGCAGTAACTGGTTTTATCAGACACCAGTACCTTCATTTGGCAGCCGTAACGTTCCTACTTTGTCTTGATCTGGGACAGCATTGCTCCAGTGGCTAGAAAACACAACAAAGAATTGTAACAAGTAGCAGTCCAAAATACTTTTAAAAACTCAATGTGGAGGTGATTAAAATAGCAAGCTAAAAATATGAGAGAAATCAGCATATATTTAACAACACCTTTTTAGAAGCCAGCCTTATATAATGCTGGGCTGTCACAAGCTCCTTATGAGCAGTGACATTTTAAGATAAGCTGCTGTCCATTTCTCATTTACCCTGCAGAATGCTTGCTTTTCCCCTTGCCCTTTTCAGTCAGGCTGGCATTAATAAAATAAGGGGAAACAGTGAAAAATGCATAGTAATAAAAGGAGAGAAGTTTGTAAAACTGCTAAAAAAAATCTTAGCTCATGAGGCATAGGTCCTGATGGACAACTTCTGCCATTCATTGCTGAGGTGCTATGCTATGCAAGTGAATGTTTTACCTCAGTGATGGGTGGAAGGCTGACACTAATAGTTTAAGTATGCATTGGAATCTAGCTACAAATATGCTATGCTGGAGAGGGATAGAGACCCTCCCCTGCAGTGACAACTGATCTCTGCTTTTCTTTCCCCAAGGCTTTCACGTTTATCACCTGAAATCTGCTGCTGGAGATTGTCCCAACTTAACGTCGCTGGCAACCACAGCTGTAACAAATACACGGGTAGAAAGAACTGTGCAGGCTGATGCTGGGAGCATAGCAAGCCCTAAAGCCCTATCTAGCCTGTCTCTCCTTGTTTTTTTATGAAATTTCCTTCCTGAATTCTGCATCTGGCTCATTTTGCAACTCTATTCTGGCTAAACAGGTTAAGGCAGGGCCTTATAGGGACTTCTGAAAGTTGGAAGAGTGGCTAAATAAGTAACAGCTAGAGGAAATCCTCCCCTGGGGAAGGTGGCCTCTCCTACCCCTACCCTTCTATCTCTATGCCTTCAGGCTTATGTAGTCATACCAAAATGCAAGAGCAAAATTATTTAGGGAAAGACACATGAAAGAAAAGAAAGCAAAGGAAAACAAACTGCAAAGACAAATAAACCTCAAAAATATTTTTTAAAATATCCCACATTAAGAAGTCATGCAAGTGAAAACCCACCCCTTTCCCAAAATTCATTGCCATCAGTAGGACTACTCAAGCAGTAAGTTATGACTCAAACTTAGAAATGTTAACTCACATCTGACCCTCAGCAAACATGCAAACCTGTTAGTAGCTTCCAGAGCTCCTTTGAAGTAATCAGTCAGATAAAAGAGCCTTTATATCTAGGAAATGTGTCTTGCATCTTACCATTTAATTTCCTGTAGTTGAAAAAGAAAATTTTTAGTTAATAGAGGCAGCAATATAAGTTATTTTAGTGTTCATCTAAAAATAGTTAGCTATTTCTTGAACGGTTATAGCTTGAGAAAACCATCCCTTTTACTATTTTAAATTTGCATGTCATGTGGTGATGCCTTATTTTGCTTTACACCTAGCACTACTGGTGCTTACACAACTGTTAAATATTAAGAATGGCAACTAATACTTCTTTCCAATTATGAGTTAATACAAGAAAGTCTCTATGTTATAAATCATGTATTATTTTTTAAAAAATCTATGACAATTTTGTCTTTGGCCACATCAGCAGTTCAGCATGTTCCTACTGAATGTTATGATGCACAGGTGATGGAGTTTCTGGAGGCAATCAATAAGTGTGGCCCTGCTTGAGCAGGGTAGTTGGACAGAAAGACCTCCATAGGTCCCTTCCAACCTCAACCATTCTGTGATTCTGTGAAGTGTGGGCTATAGAAAAAGGAAATTTAATTAATGTTATTCAACATTAATGACAAATATAGTACTGCATTTTTGAAACAAAGTGTCCCCATTCAATTCAAATTTCATGAAGGTAAAAAATTTTAGAGTTTAAGCAACCTCCAGATATAGTATGCTTGCAAAGTGTAGAGTTATTTGGAAAGACAGTAATATCATAAAATGTTTCATTTTGGAGGTAGGTTTGCACTAGTATAAATCATGTCATTTGACTTAATTATACAGAACCAGTGCTTACCGTTATTATCTGATTATTAACCCCCACGTGAGCTATTTACATCTCAGTCTTAAGTAATCAGCATAATGATTACCTGCCTGTTGTGGTAATAATTAAGTAGAAAAGCCAGCAACAAAATAATGAGATTTTTAATATTCTTTTTAGGTCAGACATAATGAGCATGGAGTGTAATAGTGGGTCTTGAATATAATGCAATTGAGATTAATTTTTAAGAGGCTTATTTTTTTTCACTTACAGATATTTATTTTTTGTCAAGAGGAAGCTAAAAATGTTTAGGAGCAAAATAAACTAAAGGGTCTGGTTATAATACATAAGACTTGCTGATATGCCAGAAGAGGACCGGACTGCTTATACTTGAGCCAGGCTTATGCCAGTACTCACACACGTGCTTAAAACTGTAGGCTACACACCAGATCCTCACTGGTGTGAAATGTCACCCCTCCATTTCTGTTGGTGGCACTGCAGCAGTTTGCACCAACTAATGAGTAGCATCAGGAGAAAATTTTTTAAATCAATGAGGTTATTCATCACCAGATTTTTTCCAGGCACTGAAAGTTATGGATATCCAATGTTTTTTCAAATGAGCAGAATGCTTTCAGCTTAGCTTCAGAATAATGTCATGTAGGGCTGATCCAGGTTGTAGAGTTATCTCCAAAGGGAAATGACAGAAGTTTGCTGACTGTGGGCATTGGAAATTAGATTCAGTAATGCTCAGAAATTTACTGCAAGGTACTAATACTGCAAATGTGTTAGTGTACAGCATATGGCTCTGATTTGAAAATACTGAAGCATGAGCTCATTTTCACTTGAGTAGTCCTGTGGGACTAACATCTTAAATTCATCTGGAATTCTGCAGCTGGTATACATTTTGGAGGATTACTTTTAAGTGTTCGTTTTGCCAGCATATTAAACTACTGCTGTATCACATTAATTTTCTGCCATTAATCCCAAATTAAGCATTTTTCACTACAGTTTCTTAGTATATTCTGCTCTCTTCTCAGGGTTGACATCACGATGACCGTATATATTAGCCCACAGAAGATAAAGACTGTATGAAACAGTTGTCTTTAGAAGACCAGACCTCTAGAGATTTTGTTGTTTTCTCTGAGCTTCCTCGATTTTGTTTAGAGTTAATTACCTGCTTTTCATCTGAAGACAACTCAAAGCAACACGTTCAAGCCACGGTAGGAATATATACAGAAAGACTCTTATCCTCATTCTTCATGAGGTGCCCTGATAGCACATCTGAAGTCTGTTGGCATTATTTGCTGCAGTCTTACAAAGTAATCTTGTATGTACATTGCTTTCTGTGCTGGAGAACCCTTTTCTGATTGTCTAGTTTTTAAACCATACCTCATGTATTTCTTTTAGTGTTTCAAACATATTTTCATTGCTTAATTATATTTCTGTTTAAAATCCCTCATTACTCTTGGTTACGATAGAAGACCCATGCTAATCATTTACAGGTATTTTCTCTGTAGAGAGAAAAAAAAATCAAACATAAATCATTGATGACATCATCTTTTATAACAAAATCTTCATGAAGCATAGAAGTTAGTGGGAAACACTAAACTGCACATGGATTAATAAGAAAAGCTTTAGTATTCTGATTTGATTTTGATTCTGACCCCTTTGAAACATGGATTGCTTGTGATCATTCTCTAACTCTGCTCTCAAACATCTCTTTCATCAGCTCTCTGAATGCTACATGGAGCACTCGCAAAGTCCCATACCAGTTCTCCCCTGAGGCTTTTCTCATGTGGTTTTGTTCTTTGTCTTTTTGTGTAATTGCATTTGTGTATTAAAGGTTACTATGTTTTATTTTTCTGATAGACGTTTAGGGATGGTTTTGTTTTCTATTGCAGAATAGTCTGAAGGCCTCAGATCTGCAGTAAATTGCATAACCGGCCCATGATAATTACAGGAGGGCTGGTGATGCCCATCCAGAGGTTATTGCATGGTTGAGGCCGAAAGCAGAAACAGGAGTTATTTTATGTATACATTAAGGAATATGCAGCACCAGCTTATTATAATGTCCTCTGATGCTTTAAATGCTCTTGTATATTTAACTTCATAGACATGAGTAATTCATTCACGGTAATGGAACTACTTGTGTCCACTTCAGATTAAGTGTTTGCTTATCTAGGAATGAAAGTTTATGTCCTCAGTTGCAGTACAGTTCCTTGGAAGAATGTTTTAACTTGCCTTTATTCTCTTAGTACAATGATCCTTGCATAAGCCCTGTATTTGAAAAACTGTCTTTAAACAAAAGGGAATTGTGTTTTTTACTTTCAGTGGATACATGCTTTACAACCATGATATTTTAAACTTTCTGTTAGTTTTTGTTTTTGTTTTTTTTAAGCAATGTAGAGATACTTTTGCTCAATGAAGAAAAAATACTGATTTGCTCTAAGGATGGGCTTAAAAGAGGTCATTTTATATGCTGCATGAATGGTTGGAGGAGAGAGAATGCAAAGAGTAATACCTTTTATTTCTTAACCCTATTTTTTAAAAATATTGTTAAAGATGAAAATGTTTGCAGAAAAGATTAAACTCTACCAAAGTTTCAGAAGATTGAAATGAAGATGAGTTAATGTCTAAGATTACCTTTTGAATACTTTTTTTTTTTTAAGTATAGCTCTGTCAGCTAAATATAGTTCAGATTTTTACATTTTTATAGACCATGTGAGTTCCCTGCAGGCTCATTGTCTCTCTTCAGTGATTTATGTAGTTTGAATTATAGGGGATGATAAGCATTTGCTGTTCAATAGTGTAGTTAATGCTCAGCCCCCCGGGTAACAGAGCAGTGAAGCATTCACTACTCAGTGGTAGTTCTGCAACAATCAGCAGCAGTGTGGCTCTATCACAGTAAATTTACATCGGCACACTTCATCGTTAGGGAGCTGAACATTCACTCAACACAGCCTAGGGAAAACAACTAGAAGGGACATTTTCCAGTCTTTTTGGGTGGCACAACAGGAGAAGTTTAGTATTGTAATCGGATCAGAAAGAGAAATCACAGATGGTACAACATGAAAACTACCCAACTTCTATTTTCTCTCCTTTTTTCCCCTACAGCATAAAAAATAAAGAAATATTTGGACTAGAAAGTTTTTGGAAAGCTAAAAGTTGAAAAAGGTGCAGTGTTGGAAGACCCACTGCAGTTCTGGCGCAGAAGCCAGAGGCTCTGGGAAGGCTCTGAGCCCTTCACTCCCATGATTAGGAGGAGCCTTTTCTATCAGGTAGATGAACTTACAGGTGCTGTAAGCTATATAATACTTCTGTTCCTGTGACTGTGATGAGAAAATAGCAAGGGCTGCATCAGCCAAGCAATAATAGCTTTTCTCTTGCAGGATATTTTTCTTCAGGAGGCCTGAAAGCATTTTATAAAGGAAGCCAAGATCATCTTCATATAAAAAATGATGGAACTGAAGCAGAAAGAGGCCCCAGGAGTTGGCCACAGTCCTTCAGCAAGACTGTGACAGAGTAAAAAATACAGCTGAGGTTCCCAGGGTGTCTTGCTTAATGCTTTAACTGCTGCAGTCAACACTGCCCTCTCTCTCTGAAATGCACCTGGAAGCCTCAGGCTGCAGTACAGCCTGCAGTGAGAATAAGGACTAACAAAGTTAATTTTTCTCTTGTAAGATATAAAAGATGAGGCAGAGGAATCTACAGCAGGCGAGATGAGCTTCAGCCTAGAAAACACAGTGGGAAAGTGTGAAGCGGCATTTCTGTACGTACTCCATCCTCACAGATGCTGTTGTGGTTGTGAGAAAAGAGTGAACCGAAGAGGCGTCACTCCCCTTTTGTGAAAGGGAATCTATATGTAAAGACCACTAAACCTACACTGCGTTTTTAAGCCCGACAGGTCGTGCAGTAGAGAGAGAGCAAGTATAAACATAGGTACACTTAAGTGCGCCTCTCAAGGTCCTCAGATCTCCACATCCATACATTTGGTAGCATATCACTGCACCAGAGTGCCTGAACAGCCTGTCTGCAAGAAGGCTTCAAACTGAGAGGGTAAGTCAGGTTTGCAGAAGACGCCTGTGTTATGCTTTGTGCTTGCCTGCCTGCCACTGTGTGGAAATAGCGTAAAGACATTGTGAAGAGCCTCAGAAAAGTTAATGTTGACAGGCAAGTGGAGAAGGTTGAGGAAAAAAGTGTAATTTGTGTTAAAGTCATGAAGACAGAGCTGCTGACATCCCCTGGCAGTGATAAGAATGTAACACTACCCGGTGGTTGCAAGTAATTAAAAAGCAGCTCAATGGCATTAGAATTGGGACTGGTTTAGAATCAGCATAAAAATTAAGAGCTTCAAACCTTTCAAAGAACAGGCATCTGATGAATAATAGGAGAGAAAAACATTTAAAAAAATAAATGGCTGATTGGCTGAGAATCAGGAGAAGATCTCAGGTGAGCTGTTCCCATCAGTGCTCTGATGAGCATGCATCTGCTCCTTGCAGTCATTACCCCGCAGCCAGCCTGCATCTGACCTTAATGCGTGGACACTGATAATAAAGCCAGGAGCACTACTTATGTAAAGCCTGGAGTGAACCATATAGAACTGACAAGGTTAAATCTTATCCAGTACAAAAGTGTGGTCTGTTTGGTCACTCTAGTCAAGAAAATCAAAATTATGTTCCAGTCCTAGAAGGAACTCTGAATTTAAAACTGTGAAATGGAAAAAGAAAAGAACTATGAATAAAATCAGAGAGAAAAATGAAAAGGTCACACTTAGAGTCAAAGAGAAGATGAAGAGGCACTAAACTAATAGCAAACCAGCTTACTATGAGGCAGAATAATAATCTCAGCAGCTTCAGGGTTCAGGTAACTGAGCCATTCCTTCACCTAAAGCTGAAAGGCAGGTGTCTTGGGGAGAGTGGTAGTAATATTTGAATAATTTCAGTAGTAATATCAGAAGGTGGTTGAGAGTAATTAAGGATTCATTAGGTCAGATTCAGAATCTGTGGTCTCAGAAGCAGGAGGGGAACAGCTGTGGAATGAAGATACAGGATTAATGTTGTAAATCTCAGTGCAAATGTATGTAATACAAAGAATCTGTATCACTTTATCTCTGATAAATCGTTTACCTCTCCTGTTACCTCCATCCTCTTTCCTGCATCGCAGTAAGCCTAAGGCAATAGGAGTGAGCTGAAGCATAATGTGGAGTTACACAATGCAAATAAAGGTGAGGCTGCTGCACAGAACATCTATTATAAGTGGTAGTGTGTATGATCAAAAGAGCGGATGTCTTCATCTGGTAGGAAAAAAATATTTCTTTAGACTTTGTGCAACTGAGAGGGAAATCATTGATTCAATCAGAATGGCACTGTACCAGGCCACTTTTATAGTCCCTTTCCAGAGCAGAACCACATATGGAAACAATTTTGGATAACGTGCTGTAAAATACATTCCAGGGAATAATCCCATACTGGCAAAGATTGAACTAGACAGTTTAATAAGCCTTCCATCCATAATTTCTCTCTGCCTATGATTCTTTAAGCTGAAGCCACATAATTTTATGTTCTCTATAGCTTTTGGGTCATCCAATATCTTCTGATTTACAGCTTGACCTGCATATAACAAACTCCAGGTTGCTTGAGGAAGAGACACCCTAATCATAACAGCAGGCTTCAGCTATGACTTTGCCAACAGCGGACCCTTATTTCATTTATTTATTTATGTGTTTATTTAGTCTGGGCAATGAAATATACTGATAAGAAATATCTGCAGTGGCCAGCCTCCCCTAGAGCCTTTATTAAATCCTCATATTGAGAAAGTGCAGAGCAGTAAAAGTGATATAAAAATCTAAGACAAGACACACAGAAATTCAATTAAAAAGATTTGGGTGAGGCCATCCTGATTTCTTAAGTGTGAGTCTTGGGAGGGGATGGTTTCAAGGCATCAAGTGGGCTGTACCTTCTGTGTAGTTACCAAGGACTGTGGACACTGCACAGCCTTTGATGGGGAATATGTAACATTTAGAGGTCTGCAATATTTCACATGATGCGGATCCAGAGAAGAGAACCTGTTTCTTCAGAGCACCTCTGAATTTCTCATCTGTATCAGGAACTGTTGGCAACCTAAATCTTTGCCAAAAGTCTGATACCTGAAGCCCCAGCTTCGGAGTAACTGTTATGGAAGAGAGTTGTTTGGTCTCATCTCACCTAACTGTAGACATCTAAATCTTAAAGTGAGAAGAATCACCTTCTGAAGGTACTGCTCTCTCTGTTGACTATTCTAGTCTTACAAAATGGAGAGACACAGGCATTTCCAGAGGCCAGCTTATCACACGTGTCTGTCATAAGAGGAATTATTTCAGATGACTGAGAGTAAACCTTATCCTTCACAATTCAGTAGATGAATTTTGATGGGAGGAATTTCAGCCAACAGCTGGAATACTTCCAAATTTTTCCTGGAAAAAACAATAGGCATTTTAGAAGGCTGAAATTTGTAACAAGGTTGTGCTAGGCTCCAAGGCTTCGTCAGCCTGCATTCTTAGCAAATGAGGAAAATTGTAAAACTCCTAGAAACATTTATAAAAAACTTTCACAAATACTTTGATCTATGCAAGAATACTGTTTGGGGAAGATGCCTTTCAACAAGAAGTTGTCAGGTGAAACTGTCGACTGTTATGTTAATGAACAGTACAATCAAAGGAATTCATGTGAAATGTTAATAGGTGAATTAATTAGAAATGGAGATTTATGCAATTATAACTATGCCATACCAAAAGTACCAAGAGAAATGCTTCCCCCAAAATTGTATACATTGTCACACTGAATGCTACACTTTCCAAATATGGTATTATAACAAAGAGGTCTATTATTTAATTAAAAATTATATCCAGAATTTTCAACGGGGGGGGGAGAAGGAGGGAGAATAAGAACCAAATAATATATTTGTTTGTAACTATTCTGAATGTGATGTAATTTTCTGTTTTTAGTGGGGATTTGAATCGTGTGTGGGCTGATTATGAATCAGTAAATTATAATTGATTATAAATCAATTTTCATTCCAGATGTATTTTCAGGTTTTGGAAGAACTCTTGTTTGAATGACTCAAGTTTAATTTTTATATTCAAGACATGATTGTATTACCCAGGATTGTACCAGGAAGTCTGTTTCACTATGAATGTGTCAAACTCTGGCATGGCAGTGTTGGTTCCTCAAGAAGTACGCAAAATGTGAGTGACTGGAAATATCACCTGGGTTGATTTTTCTATCAGCAAAAGCTTGCTAAGTCTGTCTTAGGAATATATTTGAACCTGAAACAGGATAATTAAATGTATCCGTGATAGGCTTAATCCTGTGAAATAGAGAACACCCAAACTCTACTTTAACAAAGCAATGGACAGTTTATTTTAAGACTTTGTTTAGATCTGGAACATTCATATAAGTAAGCATCATCATTGTGGGGGCTGACAGCAGTGACTGCCCAAACCAACCTCCCAGAGGTGTGTGCGCAGTGGTGTGGGAAGTCCATATCCGGTGTCCTGTGTTTTTGGATCAGTTTGAGTTAAAATTCATTATAAAGGACTAAATGTATACTCAAGAAAGCAAGCCAGATTATCCAGCCACTTAACAGCATTGATTGAGATCTCAGTATAGGCAATAGTTGGACTGAGGTTTGCCAAATAGAGATTGTATGTTAACTACTGATGCCAGAAATGTGTTTACAGTAAGTTTTGTGATACAATCAAAAACAGGAATAGGAGTTTTGCATTAAAATGGGTTTGAAAATATTTTTAGGACTGTGTTTATTGCTAAACTTATTCAAGGAATATACACAACCTCAACCTGAGGCCTACCAGAGAAACCACGTGTTAACCTAAGATGGGAGAGCTCCACCTGACATCAACAGTAGGGGCTTAATGGGAAAATAAAAGCTGCATGGTCTTACCTTTGTTTTGATGTTCCAGTCTGGAGCATCCAGAGGAGAAGTGCTCAAGCAGCTGAATTAGTAACGGAAAAACTTGGTGTACATGTGTTTACCTGCAGCTGGACCAATATGCAATTACCACACGGAGTACTGCAGGCTCCAGAGGCCTTCAGTGCCTAAATGTCACCTGCTGAACTACTCATAAATGTCTCAGACAAGGATCAATGTTATTTATTAAAAGAATACTGCTTTGTACGTGTGACATTCATGTTATGTGGCAATGGTGAAGAGGGTCTGTGATTTGTATTTCTTTTTTCCAGAATAACAGATCAGAATTTGAAGCCACATCTCAGAATCAAGTACAAGTTCAATGATGAGGTAGCAAATGGAAAAGGCAATTGATCTGTACTTGTAAATTATGTCATTACCTTGAACACAGTGGAATCGTCCAACTGTGCTGTAGACTTGACTTTGTTCAAGGTAATTTGGTATTGATCAGCCTTCTGCTGTAATGCTACAACAATCAAACTGATCAAATGTAATGCTGCGCAGATATGGTTTTTCAGGCATATGATTTCTGTGAGAAATCATCACATCACAGAGAAATAAAGCAGACTGGCAAAAGCATATTTATCATGCTTAGTTTCTTTTTCTCCCTTCTGATACATTTGTATTGAGTTTTTAACATTCGAAAATGGCTGAGAAATATGTGGTTATTTCAGACATTCTGTGAACATTGGTTTTTCTTTTTCAATTCTCTTAAATGCACTAATAATGTAAAGAAAGAACTTAAAACATACATTTCAAAAAGAAGCAATATCCAAAGTGTTTCTTTTGAATTCAATTATTTACTCCAACCCACCTCTGAAATTCAGTAAGTTCTCTAAATTTAATGGAGGCTTTTCTGACTTACTTTAATGAAGAGAGTGTGTAAAGCCTGCCAAAATTCATATTTATAAATGAGACACATTCATCTGGCTTCTCCTAACTCCCGATGTTATAGTGCTGGCAACTGTGTCCATTTCATAGAATCATAGAATCACAGAATGTTTTGGGTTAGAAGGGACCCCTAGAGGTCATAGAATCATAGAATCGTAGAATGTTTTGGGTTGGAAGGGACCCCTAGAGGTCATCTAGTCCAACCCCCCTGCAGTGAGCAGGGACACCACTAACTAGATCAGGTTGCTCAGAGCCCCGTCCAACCTGGCCTTGAATGTTCCCAGGGATGGGGCCTCCACCACCTCTCTGGGCAACCCGTTCCAGTGTTTCACCACCCTCGTTGTAAAGAATTTCCTCCTTATATCCAGTCTAAACCTACCCTGCTTCAGTTTAAAACCATTACC
Source organism: Gorsachius magnificus (assembly GCA_034008185.1). Lineage (NCBI taxonomy): Eukaryota > Metazoa > Chordata > Aves > Pelecaniformes > Ardeidae > Gorsachius > Gorsachius magnificus. Next base: position 32,993,316 of record CM067087.1, read on the forward strand.
CCTTGTCCTGTCACAGCTGGCCCTACTAAAAAGATTTTCCCCATCTTTCCTATAGACCCCCTTTAGGTACTGAAAGGCCGTAATCAGGTCTCCCCTCAGCCTTCTCTTCTCCAGGCTGAACAAGCCCAACTCTCTCAGCCTGTCCTCATAAGAGAGGTGCTCCAGCCCTCGGATCATTTTTGTAGCCCTCCTCTGGACCCGCTCCAACAGTTCCATGTCCTTCTTGTGCTGAGGGCTCCAGAGCTGGACGCAGTACTCCAGGTGAGGTCTCACCAGAGCAGATAGAGGGGCAGAATCCCCTCCCTCGACCTGCTGGCCACGCTTCTCCTGATGCAGCCCAGGCCTTCTGGGCTGCCAGCACATATTGCCAGCTCATGTCCAGCTTTTCATCCACCAGCACGCCCAAGTCCCTCTCAGCAGGGCTGCTCTCAATCCTTTCTTCCCCCAGACTGTATTGATACCGGGTTACCCCGACCCAGGTGCATGACCTTGAACTTGGCCTTGTTGAACCTCATGAGGTTCACACAGGCCCACCTCTCCAGCCTGTCCAGGTCTCTCTGGATGACATCCCATCCTTCTGGTGTGGCAACCGCACCACTCAGTTTGGTGTCATCCGCAAACTTGCTGAGGGTGCATTCGATCTCGCTGTCTAAGTCATTGATGAATATATTAAACAGCATTGGTCCCAGTACGGACCCCTGAGGGACACCACTCGTCACCGGTCTCCATCCGGACATCAAGCCATTGACCACTACCCTCTGGATGCGGCCATCCAGCCAGTTCCTTATCCACCCAACAGTCTACCCATCAAATTCATAGCTCTCCAATTTAGAGAGAAGGATGTTGTGGGGGACCGTGTCAAAGGCTTTGCAGAAGTCCAGATAGATGACATCCATTGGTTTTCCCTTGTCCACTGATGCTGTCACACCATCACAGAAAGACACTAGGTTCGTCAGGCAGGACTTGCCCTTGGTGAAGCCATGCTGGCTATCTCGAATTATCTCCCTGGCCTCCATGTGCCTTAGCATAGCTAGGTCATCTAGTCCAACCCCCCTGCAGTGAGCAGGGACACCACTAACTAGATCAGGTTGCTCAGAGCCCTGTGTAGCAGTATGGGTTTTTTTCCAGTGTAGCAGTATGGGTTTTCTGTGGCTTCCCAACGCTATATACCATTTGCAGCTGATCAACCCAGTGACCACATAAGCTGATATATACTCTCACATACATAGTTCTACCACTTCTGCTGTGAGAGTAAGATAGATCCAAGGTGTATTGACGTCTAGAAAATTCATTGAGTCTTTTGACCAGTATAATTTGCATTTCGTTTCTACAAACAGATACATTTTGAAAGGTATTTTACTTATTGAAAAGGCATGAGTGTCTTCTGCATCTTCAACATCTTAATTTTAAGACTTATTTTTCTTGAAAAGCAAAAAGTGTTCAGTTCTGTCTTTACCTCAGAAATAGATGTTCTCAAGAGTCATGCAATTAAAACTTGTTTAGTTATTTACCTTAATACTATAATGAATTTATAATTATATGCTTCACTTATGTTCAATATATAAGTAGAGTGTCATTGCTTAAAATAGCCCATTTTCAGTAGGAATTGCAGCAGCATTCGAAATACATCAAGATATGGACAGACATTATTCAGCCAAATAATCACCATAGCCTTTTTTAGAGATTTAATGGCATTAAATCTTCATGTATTAGATTCTGACTAACAGAGTCTTGGGCAAGCTTCTTATACAAAGAATATAAAGCATGTTAATGAATAAATCCAAGTGCAAACTCATTAGCTTAAGACTACATAGCACAAGCATGAAAACAGTTACGTTTTTCCCCTTAGGATGACAACTTCACAGTTATAAACAGAGCTTAGGAAGATATGCTTAGGAGGCACTTCTTTCAGATGAGCTAATTAAGAATGTTCTGTTTATTTTTATGTGCACCCAAGTGAACAGTACTATTAGGGCAGAAGGAGCTAGATAGTTTTTAAGTCCCATTCACAGTTTGTTCAAGTGGTTAAGTTTGGTTTCAAGACAGTGGTTCAAACCCAGGTTGGACACATTCAGCATAATTTTAGAAGATAACAAAAATGCAAATAACCCCTCAGGATAAGTCATATCACCTAAAGGAGGAATTCAGTTGTCCTCTTTAAATTAAAAGCACTGCATTAGAAAAAATAGAAACCATAGCAGATTCAGTTAAATGCTTAATAAAAGACTTAGAAACCATGGTATTCAGAATATTCTTGTCCACTATTCAAGAGCAAGAACTTAAGTCTTTTTTCTGTGCTGCGTTTACACTTGCTGCACTATCATGTGCACATACCCACATACCCATCAAAACAAATCCCATTGGTTATGTTGGTATTTCATTTTGTCATGATGCTTTGCCATCTGACAAGAATTGATTGATAAGCAGTTAAATGACCTCAGCAGTAATCTCTGCTGATGTATTCATCTGTTCAGGAGCTGAAAATATACCTATGCAAATATTTCTGCTGAGAATAATTCTTTTTATTCTGTCTTGTGAGCAATAATATTAAAAATAAAATAGTATAGCTGCAGATCTTAGCCCTAAGCATATGAAATTTCACAACAGCCTTTTCCATTGTAACATTAAGGGTCAAATTGCCATAGTTGCAGGGCAAATACAGCAGCACTAACTACATGCCTCCTTACTCCCTCTGTGAATGGGGTAAGAGTCAAGTGAGGTTTTGCAATTAGGAAAACACCTCTAGCTGAATTGAGAGAAAACATCGTATGTATATGTACATCGTGCATTATAGAGAGATAGAAATCAATGCACTTGATCACTCTAGGGAACGTGTCAAAAAACTCTGTGGGGAATTCTACCATGAGTAGATATATTGCTTTACTTTTGCTTAATATAACAATGTTAATTTATTCATTCTTGTTTTATTATCAAAATGCATGGCAGTCAGACATGGAGTGACTTCTTCATAGAAAACACCATTGAAAGTGGCCAGTTTTCCTAGTGGAGAAAAGAATGAAGCCTCATTATTTGCATTCAGTATCCACAATTCTACTTCACTCGCGGTATTTCTAAGGATTTTTTTTCTATTGCAAAAGAAAGCATTTTGACTGGCTTGAAGGCTTAATATGATCCCATGCACTTTTTATGACTTAATCGTTAGAAACAAACTGCTTCATGATCTCTCTGACTTGATGCAAGTCTATTATTTTTTTACAGTCCATCTTGATTACAGGAAATAGAAATGTCTTGCTGGCAAGCCAGTAAAAATACTTTTGCAATCATTTAGTAGCTGTAGAAAATAGTTTGTCTGAATCAGGCTTTTTAAATTTAAGCAAAGAAATTTGGCTGGCTTTTGGTCTGAGGCAAGCTGTTGTTGAGCCATGTTGACTCTGATGAGATTCCTGTCTTGCTCCTTGTCCCTCAGTCTGTCCCTCAGTGTGTGACTGTTTGTCTGCATTCCCCTACTTTTGACGTGATTGACTAGTTTAAACTGAAGTCTCACAGACATTTGTGCAAGTCATTACTACAAATTTTATGAAAATAGATAGCCAGGTATAAGAGGGAGATTTAGTGAACCTTCCTAAAGGGACACTATGCTTTAGGGGAGGCAAAAGTGTTTTTTCTTCTATGCAATAGGAAAATAACCAATACATTGCCATTCACATCTGACCCAAATAACAGGGTCAGGTAAATTCTCCAAATTCACTTCCCATGCAGTTCTTTCAGAATCACAGCTGCTCTTGGCTGAAATTCACTGGAAAGTGCCAAGGCTGCCATTCTGATCACAATTCTTATTTCAGTTAATAAGGTTGTTTTCCTGGGGCTTCCTTGGATTCCAGCAAAATTCCATGAACACTCCTTAGGAGAAAAAGCTGTCTACTCCTACTTAGGAAAAATGGGAAATTTGTCTACTAGATGCTGCCTCTTGTTTTCCTGTGATTTGCAAGCCTAATAAAACAAAACATCAGCAGATGAAATGGAAATTGTAATGCAATTAAATTTTCAATACATTAATAGCCAAGGAGTTGTGCAAGAATCACCCAAGATCATGGAAAGAGAATAGAACATTATGGTGGTAAATTGCATACGTATAACCGGTACTATTTCAACCTGAGAAATGCTGGTATCTCCTTGAGAAAAAAAAATTATTGCACAGAGAAGGTTTTGCATCACTTAATGTTACACATTCAACAGTTCTACTGAAGTGGTAATTTCTGTTTCAAGATGGCATGTAAACCTTAGCAGGAGGCTTCGAGGGCCTAAATATCTTTATCTTTCCAACAATGTAAAACTAAAGTGACTTGACTAGAAAAAGTCAGATAAGAGTAAATAAACTTCCCAAATAGGGCAGCCTGCTTAAAAATTTAGTGAAATTGAAAGAGAATAATTTAAATTATTATAGTTGCACTTCTCTAACCCCAATGCCTGAGTACAATGAACGTTTGGGTGTTTTTCTTTTCAGGGCCTTGTATATTTCTTGGGAAAGGGTTGAGCTAAACCAAAGGTGGCTATGGGAAGAAGGTAAGCAGCTGAGGAGGGAGGACTCAGAATCTGAATTTGTTGTTTCACTAAAAAAAAGAAAATCAACATTTAAAATAAAGATAAATATATCAACATTCTCACTAGGTTTTTTTCAAATAAATAAAAAGTGATGCTATATGCGGAGAGCTAGCAACCTGGAGAAACCAAGAACCAAAACTTCAGCTGAACTTCCTGAAACTGTAGGTGTTTGTGTGAGAGCTACAAAGAAAGTGAGTGCATTTGTAGAAAACAAACTGTTCTGAGTCTTGCAATAGAGTAGAGGTAGTCATGGGACTGGTAGCTGGCAGTCAGAGGGTGGTGACAGACCTTACATATGAGATGAGATACCAGATTTTTCTCATCATTATCACAGTTGCTGTGCCCCTGCTCAGGTTTATTAAGATACCAAGACTTCCCTGCTAGTGCTAGAGAAGTAACAGCAACTGTAATACTGTTCTTAAGTCCATAACAACAAACCATATCATGTAAACCTTTCCAATCAATTCATGCTGAAATAAAAAAATTATAGCGTTCCGGTGTGGACTACAAGGTGTAATACAGACTTATTTGGATTGAGCTGGTTGACAACAAACTTAAAGTTGACCTTAAATATTACTGGTTGTGTGTGCTGGTTCTCATTGTGCAGAAGACAGTTATGCTCATGGTTAGCTACAAGACTGTTTAATGAAGTGTTAGGTACTGGAGTAAAAAGTTGGGCACTGGAGACCTCCATCTGAAGCCTTCTCTAAGCATTTTTTCATGTGCCAACTTCATAATGAAAAAATTCCTGTATTTCTGCTGTGCTCAAATTAAATGTCAGAAGTTAATCCCTACTCTTCAAACTTCAACCCAATTCCTTGTTTGCCAAATTTGAAATATGTGTAGGTATGGAAAGAAATACTGTAGATTTGTTAGGGCTTGACACCAAATTAAAAAGAAGCCGTTTGCTCATCTACACCACCTGACACATTCTGACTTCATCCATTCTGAGGATAAAAAGCGACAAAGGAAATCCATTAGTCACAATGGCAGGTGAGCCCAAAATAATGGAAAAAAATAATTAAAAATAGAAATAAAATTTGTTCTCATCTGGGTATTTTTATATTCCATGGCATAGTCCTGTTAAAGATCTGAGAAAAAGGTTTCCTGGAAATGGGAAAGGTCGTCTCCTGTGCATGATTTACATCCAACATAAACCAACCTTAGGCTTCTGCTTAAGGGCTCTATGGTCAGCTTGATTGCCTTTTGAAATTGCAGCTCTTTTATTCCTTTCTTCTTTATTCATGGTTCATCTGGAGATACAAAGTCTGTGACAAAGATCAGGTAAGGAGACAAAATGGGCAGTGACAAGGTAGGAGAATATAGACAAAGAAGCAAATATGCTGAAACATTGCAGAAAATGTACACCTACTTTCTAGAGACTTCATGCAGTTATCAGAGCGACTAACATTATTCATGTGTAAAGAGGATATAGAAGTATCTTCTTAGATCTTTAAGAGTATAGGGCATATACTCTTTAATTACCAAAAGTACTGCTGCTAAGTGAGGGAACACTGTAACAAATACTTTTTTTCTTTTCATGTAATGTTGTGGAGGGTTGTTTTTTTTTTTAACCAGTGTAACAGTGCATATCAAATAGTGAACCAAAAATGAATGAGCCAATAGTTTATTTCAAAAAATAAAGTCAAAAACTACCAACAGCTCTTGCCCTTCAAAGTACTTAGAGTTTCATTAGTGAAAATATACAGTCATTAGTAGATATGCTACTAAAAATTGTCTTAAGTGTGCTGCAAAATTGGAGAGGAATGGTTTTGCTGTTCCACCACCAATTCCTTGATCTGGTTCTTCTAGTCCCTGTTTAATGTCATAGTTATTTGAATTTTATTTCAATAGCAGCACATTGATTTTCTTTTACATTTCTTTTCATTATTATATTTTGCAAATTGGAGAATATACGGTAATAATGGTCTCTACTTTTATGGAGTGGGGTTTTTTTTCCTAAACAGGAGTGATCTGGTATCCTCTCTTTCCTCCAGCCAGGTTGATTTGTGGTAGTCTGTAATGGCAGAAATCCAGCATCTTTGGTTATACATGGGGCCTGAGGTACAGGCCACTGAAACTGATAAAATATAACTGTCTAGAGTGATCTTCATGACCTCTGAACTGAACACAGCAGAAACCCACCATGACTGAAGTTTCCAAGTCCCACTGTAAGGTAAACTGCTGTACAAGTGGTAAAGCATGCACAAAATATTTGGTGGTGTTCTGTGAATGGTATGCTCTTATTTTCAATGCAAAAATACTCCTAATGTCTGAGGATTCCTTCCCTTCTCTCTCCTTTTCTTTTTTTTTGGACAAGCAGCCCTGACCCATGAGAAGAGTCTTACTGTATAACCTCATTGAGTAGTTTCAGTGGTAAAAAAAATTCACATAAAACCACTCTTATCCTTCTGAGGCCATGAGAGAAAATGCACTGGAATGGGAATAGGTAGAATTTGCTTATCAAAACCCTTCAAGAGCACCATATAATTATAAATAAAGCATTAACTAAGTAGTAGAAATATGGATTCAAGTTCCAGGGGGAAAAAGAACCCACACCACAAAAACCTAACCTCTTTACTATTTCTGTGAATTCTAACTAGAGGAAAATAAATTATGTTTGTTGTTATAGATAATATCAAAAAACTACAGGGAGAGAAAATGTTATGTGGGAATAACAAGCTGGACAGCAGAGGAAACATTTTAGGAAAAGGTCCTTTTACTTAATCCATAAATGGAATACCACTTTATATTATTATTCATTGGACCATTATAATAATAGTTTGGAAACTAATTGGTTCAGGAGGTATTCCATGGTCTAGATTATTAAATGGTATAAGGTGTAGTCAAGTAATTCAGCTAGCAGAATGCTTGGTAGAATGAGAAATGTTTGTTTAGACTCCAATTTATGGCTGTTTGTTTTGTTATTTTACCCTCAGGAAGGAGCTTAAATGTTTAATTCTGAAGCTTTTCTAATATTATACAAAGCACACAATAAAGCATAAGGCAACTTTGCCTGGTTTATACTGGCATTTTTAATTAAATGGTTTTTTTGTTTTCATTGCAAACTGAATTTTAAAACCAAAAATCAGCAGCAGGAAATTTGAACTGCACAACATTCCTTTTGCGTTGGAGACAAAAGCCCTCATTGCTTTCACTGTGGGAGGATCATGTCTTTCTTTTTAACCCAAATATGTTTTAATTTATTGAGTTTTTCTACTTGAGTTTGTGGTCTAGTTGCTTAGCTAAACCCTTCCAGATACTAACAAATTATCTTCACAAAGTTGTTGTCAGGGAGAAGATGATTTATTGCACTATATAGGTTGGAACAAGGCACATCAGAAACAGTAAATATCTTTGACGATCTGGTGCTGTTTGTAATATGAACGACACCTCCTGTACCCTAGCCAAATGCCCAAGCAATGGAACTGTTCTTGACATGCTATCAGGACATCTATTAGTACTCTAACAGAAGGAATACAATTCAATGAAAATTTAAATTCAGTGGACCTATCTGTCTTTGGACTGGCTTTGGATTGTGTTGTATTTTGCAAACTGTAATGGAGTCTGCATCTCTAATGGCAGGATTGTGACTTATTTTTACCATAACAGCATGTGGACCAAGGAGGCCTTGGTGTAACTTTTTTTGTTATTCCTTTCACTCTCTATCTTGGTTTGCACAAGCCAAACCACTCTTCCCCCAAATAGAAAAATAGGATGTTAGCTAAGTATCTTCAGATGATATTTTTATGGGCACTCAAGAGTCCCTGAAAATGCTCTTTTTGCAGAATATGAACTTGAAAATGTAGCTGCAAACAGAGTAGGATCATGTCACACCTGTACACAGAGGCATTTCCGCATACCTACAGTCATTAGATCTACTTTTACTTACATTTGATTGCATATGAAGTGCACATTTAGTACAAAGCTTCCTAGATTGAATTTTGAAGCTGGCTTGAAGCTACTTGTCATATCCATTATTTGGTCAAACCAGAATACAGAATGTATAGAATATAGACACCATAGAATGAAATTCTTGCTCTTTGTTTAACTTGGAACTCCTAAGTATATGCCTGCTGTATTAAAAACATAGCTGTAAAAAATCAAACTAGGTGAAATAATTCAGGCAAACAAAGCCCAAGCCAGAGACAATAATTTAGAAGCAATATACTTTTTCATGAGTATTCTAGGAGCTGAAACAGGAAATACTGACTCATTCCCCAGAAACATGAGCCTAATTCTTACCACATTCCTAACTTAATTGTGCAGACTCACCAGTTCAGCTGAGTTTCAGATAGGCAGCTAAATGTCTAGACACTGCTTTGGGTTTGTATAGTTTTATTCAATCTGATATGAGCTGAGAGCTGATTTGTTTGAGACTGGACTTCTACTGAATGTGAACCTTGCCCTCCAGATTTTGTAATTCCTGGATTTTCAAAAAGCTTCCTCCTGCTCCTGAACTCTGTAGTTCTACCTCCCATTAATATAAAATTTTTGCATCATTATTTCTAGATGAATGATTCACTTGTTAAAAAGTAATAGGAGGGGAAAAAAAAGGAAAAAACAAAGCTTAAGAGATTTCAGCAGAAAAGCAATAACCTGGATCCCTCTAGAGGCCATTTGTGTAATATTTGGTAGGGAAAAAGAATTGAACTTGTCTCTCAATTCTCTGTCTACAAATAAAGGAAGATTATCTATCTCATGTTGTTGCTTATTATCTTGCCAGCATGCTTCTGTTGGGTGGTGAAAGCTGCATAATTATTGTACTTTCCCTGAAATCAGTTCATGCTTAGAATCAGTAATGCAGCAGGAGTTTCTGTATGCATTAATTCAGAGTGTTAAATTAATTCCTATATGCATGTTTACTTGAAGACTTTTTTAGAAAGTGAGTGTTTTATGTCAGACACTAACCGAGGCACCAGAAAGATAGGTTTCCGTTTGTAGTAGTATTGCCAAGGAGCTAGTTAAACAGGCCAGACAAAAGGGATACTGCTACTTTCCCATCTGAGCGAGTTTTAAACAAAAGCCTGTGTGGGCCTGATTCTGATTTCTGACATTACTCCTAAGTATGTGTGAAAGGTCAAAATTTAAATACATGTGAAAGAAAAGACAGGCTATCAGGATGGTGGAAAATTGCATGCGATTAGCCAAAGTGTGAGTAGTTTGACTGGAAAGGAACAGTGTTCAACACAGCAAGGGAAGAACAGAGCTTTCCAAACTCTTCACATTCCTTCTGGGATAAGACCCATCAAAGCCTAAATTTAAGAGTGCACCTAGGTTATGATTAAGTTCATGCTTATTGAACACTGTCTACAATAAATTTTCCACATTAAATGCTTGCTGGGCCCCGAGAGCACTGCTATTCTGATGGCTCATTCAGGACAATCTGCTTATTGGGGTGTATGGATTAGTTTAAAGGATAGAGAGAACGCTGGTTTATCAGCAGTCCCTGTGACACAGCAGGCTGCATACACTGCATGGAGTACTAGCAATGGGTCACAACTTGTCCCTCATTGATTGATTGAAAACCTTGCCACAACAAAAGCCCAATCATTTTAAACAGCTAACTTTGCTGCCAGTTATGTATGCACTTTGTGTAATATGAGTTGATAGTATGCAAATAGTTCACAATTAATATCCTTTAAAATATTTTTGGTTCATCTCTGGTCCTTGTTCTGTTTCTCCTGAATATTTATCATTCTTACCTCCTTCCTAGTGAAGGGTTATAGTCCTCTGTCGCTGTGTTATTCCACAGGATCCTCCCAGGTATTTGAAAATAATTTTTAATTTTTTAATGAAATGAACATGAAGAGTGGTATACCTTTACACTTACTTCTGGCATAGAATATAATAGGTTTTGATCATTCATTACATGCAAAATATCCTGTTGTACACCATGAAATGTAATTTCATCCACATGAGTTAACACTGATGAGGTGCTTTTGAAGAAGTGTTGGGTAAAATTACTGGCCATATTCAACTTTGCTGTAAAGGTGAAGAGAATAATGTTATAATGAAAGATGAAGATGTGGGAGAATACTCATAAAGGCACTTTACCAAGCAATTTACAAAGAGCAGCATGTTTTTATGCAGCATTATGCTGCCTTGAAAAAAAAATCTGTAATTTGCATATATCGTGCATTACAATACGCCAAAACATAGGCAGATTATGCATAATCTGGATTAATTTTCTGACCACAAAATGCCAGTATACCAGATTATAATAATGGGGGTTTCACAGAAAGTACCGGTAGTGTCAGATCCTCACCCTTACATTCTCATTGGAGCTGAGCCAAGAACCCCTGATAGCAGGGGAAAGACTCCAGTGGGGTTTGTATCATTTTTCACTCTGCTTCACCACTTCGCCTAAGTGCCACTTTACATTTTGTCCATGTACTTGTTCATGGCAGAAGTTTCATTTCAAACCAGGAAGCATTTTGAAAGGATGTGAGCTGTCACCAGGTACTTTTAAGCAATGTAATGCTTTTATTCTGGGTTGATCAACTGGGTAATTGATTTATTGCTGCTTACTTTTGGCTCAGTAATTAAGTGGGAAGCAATAACTCGGGGGCTGCATCTGCCAGTAAGTGGAGCTCTTCGCTAGTCCAGGGAGGTGTGTCCTTACCAGGAGCCTTTTTTTTTTTCCCCCCCAAACTGAAACTACTGCAGAATTGGTATTCTGTTTTTTCTTTGGCCCTTTTGCAACTTTCATATTATGTTCCAGTACTGTTGGTTTATAAAACAAGAGGATGATTGCTAAAATCAAGCAAATTATAAATTATTTCCATAGAGATTTTATGGCCTTTCTCTTTGACAGCCAGCTGTTGTATTCATTCCCTTTGTCCCTTAAAGGAAAGGGGAGATTTTAATATTTTATTTTTATTTTATATTTTTGTAAGAAATATATCCCAGTATTTTTAGTAAAAATGGTGCGGTCTGCCATACCAGGGATATGAGGGGTGGAGGGGATGGTCTTCCTATACTTTTCACGCTATGGGCTCATTGCCCACTGATGAACATTTATAGTAATGGTTCCTTAGAGCAGAATGTCAACCCAGTTGTGCCATGATCTACTTTGTGGTTTTAGAAATGGTTTAAAGTGTAGGACAGTGAAGGATCTGCTTTCATGAGAATTGTTCTTTCAAGAATCAACTTTGTTTTAAATTCTCCTTCTTTTCTACTCCAAGCTGTCTCAGTTAGGAAGGATTTTTAATGAAAACATATAACTTTCCAGTCACATAAGGAGAAGCACAGAGAAATTGTATTCAATCAAGATGAGATGTCAGGATACGTTTTCTAACTTAAATTCTCAGTTGAAACCTCAATGAAATCCAGACTGAACATAACATTTGCTTGTGCATGCTGCAGATATGCTTCTTCATGTGCTTTATTAATGTTGGAGTCTCATTTATTTGTGCTGGTATGTGGTTTACTTGATAGGTTACTCCATGTATACTGGCTATGTTTGATCCTAATTATTCTCTATATACATTGGCTAACACTAAGTCAGTCAGCTTGCTGAAGGTAGCTCATTTTGTGCATAAGGTGTGCTCTGTAATGCTGTGTTTGCCCCCTCCGAGCTCGTCAGTGTTCTTACTCCCCCATGGTCAAAACCGGTATTGCTATCCTATTCCTGAAAGAAGAGCAAGATGATTTTGGCAGGAAAAAAAATGTTATTTTAGGTGTGTAGCTAATGACTTTATAAGACAGAAAGAATAAGATGCATCCACTCCTTACACGTCCTTGTGCTCTTGGCAGGGAACCTGCTCTTTCCTCCAGTTGTGTTGAGGACAAGTTAAGCAGGGAGAATTCACCACGCCTTGGAGATGACTTCTGCTGACTCCATGGCTTTGAACTGAAGCTGGCAGGGAAGGGAGGTTAGATTTCTGAAAAGGTTTCAAACAGTTAACCCCGTTTTCTCAGGGCTTCTGAGGAATATCAATCAGTAAATTAACAATGTTACTCATGTTAGTGACAAAAAAGTCCAAGGGAGTAGAGTGCACATCCCCGGTGTATAGGGGGAGGCATAGACTGTGAGAACCATGAAGTGAATTGCCACATGGTGAAGTTTGAAATTGCATCCAGCTTTCTTGTGCTCAAATCCTACTCCATAAGGCCTCTCACTTTTCCTCCTTTTGAAATTGATGTAATGAGCCATCCTCAACTTTCCTCTTCTTTCATTGCCAGGACAGTGTTCCCTGGAAATGCTTTGTAATCTTGCATGCTTGGCTAGGTCTTTACAGCCCTGGGAGACAGAGTCAAGCAGAGTTTTGAAGGAGATCTGCTTAGACTAAAATCTCAAACTCTCTAAATAAGGGAAATTCAAAACAATAAAGAGGAAATGGAAATAAAATGGGCTTGTAAACTAGTGGCATACAGCTACAACAGTCTTTGCAAACTACTTGTTGCTTCTAGGATTAGTTTTTGATTCTCCACAACTTTCTGAGCTGCAGCAAAGTGTGTGGGTTCTGGATTCCAGCTTTGCCTTCCATATCCCTGTAGTCTCTTTAAGCTTCTTCCCCTGAGTTTGCTCAGCAGCTTTTGAGAAAAGATGCTGCCTCCTCTCTTCCTCCCTGACTCACTGATTTCTGAAAGGAATACAGCATGTAATGAAGAATGCAAAACTTAAACAGCGACATCCTTTCCCTTGTGGAGGTCATTTCTCAAGTGGAAAGGTAGAGAGGATCGCTGCATCTAAAGAAAACTATGCTCCCTAAATAAACAATGAGAGGAGCTCTCTATAGCTATAGAGAAACTGTGAAATGAAGGGAAAACGGTGTTCATAAGACAGTAGAGTGGCTCATGCCAGCTTTCCATGACACTTTCACTCCCTGTAACCTGTTGTGTTTCCCAGCCTCTGCAGAAACCAAAGTTTGCAGGTGCTTTCCCTGGGGTCTTCAAGCGACTGATTGTTTTTCACTGTACAAAGACCTGCTTCATTTAGTTTTTAGGGGCTTTCAAGGGTGCTATGAAGTCAACTTACATATTCAGAAAAGTAAATCTGTACATCTCTGCAGGGTCACATTTTTTTATTACTGCTACAGCACAATTAGAAGGCATTTCAGATCACTCCTAGGTAAATCTGGCTTTTGTTCCACACAAAAGTAAGGTCTCCCATAAACCGTAGCTCAGTTTAGAAACTCAGGGACCATTGCCTCTTACAAAGCCAGGAAGGCAGCGTGTAGTTTCACTCAATCAAAACAGAAACAAACAAACGAACCAACCCTTCCCTGGAAGCCCACTGTATCAGTGCAATAAGCCTCAAGGCTTCAGTAACTTACACTCCTCTCAATTGTGTGCAACTTTGTTAGAGGATTCATTAGTTAACATTAATGAGTGCTTGCCTACACATTCTCATCTTCATAACTAACACACCAGCACTTGTCTCGGAGCATTACAGAGACATTACATCAGCCTACATAGCTAACTGTGATTTATTAGCCTGCAAAACAAAAGCAATGTAAAAATTAGTTAGAATGGATACAGGGAGGAGAAAAAATGTCAGACTCTGATCTTACATATTTCCTTAAGAGAAGATGCAGCCATTCTATCCAAATCAAGGTCCCTGTATATTCTTTACTTTATATTTGGAAATACCATCTAGAGCAGGATAGATTTTATGACTGTATGTTACAATTCTCTGACAATTTACATGAACATTGAACGAGGTGTCAAAACTCTTTTAAAGATTTTTTAGTAGTTTTAAAGAGTTTAACTCAAGGTAAGGGCAAAGTGACAAACTGCATACCCGTAAGTCCAACTGTGGAGAAGAGTAACGTTAACTTCAGTGGAACAGTGCAGGGATTGCAAACAGAAGAAGTGCCTAAATGCTGTGATGGATCAGTTGCCTCCTTCTGCCCCATTTTACACCAGACCAGTACAGTTGAACTGAACAGCAAAGACAGGGTAATGTAGCCATAGTTCATAGGCAGCCAGTGCACATGCAACCTTCTAAGACAACCTCTCCTTTGACTTAAGTCAGAGTGTTGGCAACTTAAATTAAGTAGAGGGATTATTTTGTAGCTTTATGTCCCTGTGTTGCAATCAGACCTGGAGAGATACTCTCAAAGGAAATGTCTAAATCACTGGAACCATCTTGAGTTACTGTTGTTGCAGGAGAGACAGTAAGTGGTGTGATACAGAAAGCTGCTCACTGGGTATCCAGGGGCTGAAAAGTGGCTGATGCTGAAAGCCCTGATTGGCATTAGCATTCAGCACCAAAATGTCTGCTCATAACAAGCTTCCAATGTTAAGGCCTTATGTGAAGTACACACCTTACGGTAGCCAATTCCACAGGGCAAAGTTATACTTCCAGAAAAGTTAAAAGAATCAGAGATAAGACAGCAATTAATTACTTCATCACTTCTCTCACATTGTTCTGTAAACAATGGACAAGCTACTTGAAGACTCTGTTTTGGTAAGTATTTTGATGTTTAATCATTATTTTTGCAGCCAAGGCTATCAGATCGGTATAGTCTCTGGATGTGCTGCAATTGCTATCAGGTAGAGAAAAAATAATTCCCAAGAATGGCTTCTTTGTACCATGCGAACCACAGAAGTACATGCAATTTGGGTCAACTTCATTTGCCTTTTCAATAATTTTCATGTAGGGGCTTTGGGAAAGGATTTATTTCTGAATCTTTTGTGAAAATAAAAAAAGCAAACTCGAGAAAATAACAGAATATAGGAAAGTTAAATCACAAGGTGTCCTGGTTTCGGCTGGGATAGAGTTAATTTTCTTCACAGAAGCTAGCATAGTGCTGTGCTTTGGATTTAGTACTAGAAGAATGTTGATAACACACTGATGTTTTTAGTTGTTGCCAAGCAGTGCTCAGACTGCTCAAGGACTTTTTGAGCTTCTCCTGCTCAGCCAGGTGCATAACAAGCTGGGAGTACAGCACAGCTAGGACCCAAACTGTCCAAAGAGCTATTCCATACCATATAACGTCATGCTCGGGGGGGTTGGTGGGTCGGTCGGTCGCTCGGGTACTGATCGCTGCTCGGGACGGGCTGGGCATCGGTCGGCGGGTGGTGAGCAATTGCATTGTGCATCATTCGTTTTGTATATTCTGTATATTTTGTTATCATTCTCATTATTACTATTATTATTATTTTCTCTTATTAAACTGTCTTTATCTCAGCCCTCGGCTCTAACCTTTTTTCCCCTTCCCGATTCTCTCCCCCATCCCACTGAGGGAGGGGGGGAGTGAGCGAGCGGCTGCGTGGTGCTTAGTTGCCAGCCAGGTTAAACCACGACACAAGGGAAAATGTAAAAGAGTTGAAGAGTTCCTATAAAATTTCCAAGGATACAGTGAAGTTACAAAGAGGAGGAGAGAACTGACCTCAAACATGGCCAGGTAAAACTATTTGTGAAGAGATGTGATATTTCCAACTTCAAAAAACTAAGCATGCACATTTTGAGGATTCTGTTTCTTTAAACGGTGGTTATTAAAAAAAAGTTCATAAATAAACAGTGTGAGATCTACTGGTAAATTCAACAAAAGAAATGTTGTATCTATTGCAGAGATAGGACCAAGCCTGACATTTAAATGAATGTCCAGAGCAGTAGATTGAGGTGAGCAGGTAGCTTGCTATATCCATTGCCAGCTGTCTTCCTTCTGTCCTGTCTTTTTAAGCAATCAGAGCGGGAAAAAAAAGAGGAGAGATTTTCTTCTTTTGGAAGAGAAAGGACAAATGAGCTCTTTTTGCCTTGTTAAAATTAGGGATGACAGATCTTCATTTATATTATCACCCACCATTTTTTCCCCCCAGTTCTAGCGCATTAGTCAAAGAATAGTTGGAATAAGCAGTGTAAAACTTCAAGCAAAAGAAAAGGTCATTCTGTAGAAATAAATATCAAAAATAGGTCAGTAGCCTGTACCATAAGGCCTCCTTGATGCTGTTCTGGTGGTGGTAAAGGTTATTAAAGGCCCAGAAAGAGTCCCAAAGGTTATCCCTTCGAAAAAGAAGACACCGTCACTTGATTGGCATTGCTCCACACATAGCGTAGAAAGCAGGAGTGAGATGCAGCAGCTCTGAATTCCTTCAAAAAATAATGGAGCATGGAAAGAAGAGAAGAGTGGCAGCCTTCAAACTGTTCAGGGTAGAGCTGGCCCAAAAGACTCCAGGGCCACTGGAGGACAGCCGTGGCACAAGGCTGCCTGTGCCCCCCTGCACAGGCAGCTCTGGCCCTGCTGCTTCCCCTGCCGGGGCCGTGGGAGCTGCGGTCCTGCAGGACTTGTGAACCACCTCTGCCAGCAAGTGCCTTGCTACTGACAGAGACATTTCCTTCGGGACTTTTATATCTGGATTAAAGCTTTTTGCACCTTTCATCTCAGCTTGCAGAGCTGAAATGAATTCATAGTTAAGATTCTAAACTGCCTAAAACACTGAAAAAAATCCATTCTCTTAAGCAATTTTAGTGCATCTCTCCTGAGTGCTGATGTTGCCAGGGTGATCGTGTAGTAGAGCGGAGCTCAGGGAAACACTGGCTCTCTGTGGTTTGGGGCAGATGGCCTGCAAAATTGCTCTTGCTGCATTTGCCCCCTTCCAAAACAGATCTTGGTTTAGAGTTAGTGGCTCTTTGACTTTCTCTAGAGTATGTGTCTGTGTCTTTCTTAATGCGAGCTTTAGAAATTTCGGTCATTACAGACCTGAGGCTGCAAACCTGCTTAGATAGAAATCCATGCCTATTTTGCATTTTATTTCCCTCAGTACTGAATGGGAAAATTAAAGGGCACATCTGAAGAGACTCGGCTTCTCAGCAGAGGTGCTGCGCAACTCCCAACAAGACTAAAACCTGGATTCATGGGCAGCAACAAGTAATGTAAGGACACCTTTTACACGTGCTGTTGGTTGATCGCTATAGTATGCCTGCAGAGACATAGGAAAACCAAACTTTTTGTAGAAGTCCAGATTCAACTGCACAACTGTTACCTCTCTGACTGGCATGTCATTTATCCAGAAATCCCATATACACCGCATGGGGAAGCGTCACTGAGTGAGATGGAAGGGCTAAAAACCCATTAGTCCCCCAGTAAATCTGCTTTGAAGACAGTAAGGACTAATCTGATCTGCTGAGTTCCGTACAGTGTTCCCATGGGCAGAGCAGAACCACAGTGCCCCCAGCAAGCGCAGATCATCACTGCCGCCTCGGGGGCTTCGCTGGGGCTCAGCTCCGGTTGCTCAGTTTGCAGAGCAGTGATGCGTTGGAATTCTTGGTTTCAGTTACAGCCAGAGGTTTTTCATCTGGGTTGTACTTATTTTCTTCTCAAAACTTTAATAACAATGACATTTTATGAGTTAATCACCCAAGTCAGATTTCTGCCTGCTCTGTTTTCATTCAGGGATGACTAAAGGGTTTTGATGCTGTGAAACTGAACTGTAATCTAAACAGAGCTCAATTTCAAGCCTCAGAATAAATATGTCTGTCCATCTGAGCTTAATCCATGATCCTTTCCCTCCTGACACTCCAGTGTCAAACCCATCCTCTCCCACATTCACCAGAAAGCCCTTGAATCCTGTATCACAAACCACACCAGCATTGTACACAGGTGTGAAATGAGGTGCAGATGACAATGACCCTGCTAGAGACCTACTCACTTTTAAAAATTGAGAGTAAGTCTGATGGCAAATGTCCTGTGCTGAACACAACTTGGGCCCTGGGCCTAATGGTGCAAGGCAAGAGCTTGGCCACTGCCACCGGTAGGACCAAGGAACGAGGATGGCTCTGGGGACCTCCCAGCTCACCCAGCCATGGAGCACCCCCGGCACAGGCTCAGACTGAAGCTGCTGCTTCAACAGTCCCTGATAAATGAGTTGACCTCTGCTATGAGCAGGATCTGTCCTCTTGTTACAAGACACAGCAGAAAAATGCTGTGATTCTGGGCTGGGGGCCCCGACTTGCTTTTGTATTGTCATTGCTGTTGCAAAAGCCAACTCTTATTTGCACCACATAAACTTTCAGACTATTTTAGCAGCTGTAGGATGCCTTGCTGCTCTCATTGCTGAGCACATTGCATCCAGAGGTAAATCAAGGGGTGTGTTGCACTGGGAAAAACATTGTTTTTCATAAACAACCTTCTTGAACCCTCCTGAGTCAGACTCCAGCCTGTTTCTGGAGCAGAGCCATGTCATGTTAGTTCTCATGGCAAAACCACATAAATAATAAATAATGTAGGAAAAATGGGAACGGGCTCACATAGGATTCAGATTTCTGATTCTGATTTCTGAGGGGGAAAATTGCTGTTCCTTTTTGAGTAGTGCATAAAATAAATCTGAGAGTTTGTTTACAGATAAGGAAAATACACAGGAGTGCTATAGGATGAGTGTAAAATTTCCCTTACTGACTTTCCCATACTCTCTTTTGTTACTTAGAAAGAGTAAGTAGTCTGGGGTTTTTTAAGTTCTTCCACCTTTGCTTTGTTATTCAGCAGGGACAATACTTTTTTCCTTGCTTTCTTTTGTTGTTGTTTTAAGATGAGAACTGTTCCATAAACTTTATGCTCTGTGTCACTTAAAGGAAGGTGGAAATTTATGTGGGATACATTTTTTCTCACTATTACTTTTTGGCTAATTTTTTTCATACAATCCCTGTCCAAGAGCCAAATATAAATAAGAAACACTTGCTTCAGTGCTGATGACTGAAGCTGGTAAACCAGTGCATGTCCCCATGACACATGCATATCATATTCTGGTTTTAATCTCTGAATACACGAGGTTTTTTTTTTTCCCCCTCCAAAAGAGTGTAGTTGGCCAATGGAAGTTGTCTTGTCCTGCAGCTGCTATTGCTGCCAGTTTCTCATGTAGTAGAAGTATATGATTCCAGTGGTGCTGTAAACTTCATCACTTCTGAAAGCATTTCTGCACATGCTGGACTGTAAAGTGACACTTGCCAGGTGGTTTCTGCACTCAAGTACATCTGCTTTGCCTGTCATTGTAACTTTTTCTAATTGCTGTTGGTCCTGGGCCTGAGTCTCCCTCTTACTTTTACCACTGAGGTGCTGTAGTATCTCCTCACAAGTAAAATTAATTATGCCCCTCTCAGTGTCATGGAAGTACCAACAGAGTAGTCATCTCTGCACAACTAAGGTGACTGTGGTGGCAGCCCAGAAGCGTGAGGTTTCTGTAGTCTGCTCTCAAATTGCGCTCAGTCACATTGCTCTGGGTGAGGTAGAGAGGAATTTCACATCGTTTTGTACTCCCTGTGATTTCAGGTAAGAAAATCTTACATTGTCAGACACACTATCTCTTATTTATTGGATTATCCCCTTTGGTTTATGTAAACAAAGTATTTTACTGCATATTGCTGGAAAATTATTCAGTGGAAGTTAATTCTTTTTCAGGCATGTTTAGGCTCTTAAAAGATTCAAGGCAAGTTTGTTTAAAATGCAAAAATGTTTTAAATGTGCTGGTTTAGAAGTACCACAGGTCCTTGGAAATATTTTTTCACAGAATGTAGCCTTCTAAATGTTTAAATTAACAACTGATAATAGGATTCAGGCTCTTCAGGCTGAGAGCTTTCAGAAGTTTATTCAGCTTGTTTATCTAGATAGAACAGGGACACAGCATGTAATTGAATAAACAATGGTTTAATTAACTTTTCAATCTTGCAGGATAGTTAATTTCTACATGAGAATGATAACCTCTTTGGTGGTTGCTGGTTTCAGATCATAAAGCAGTGTTCCACTACAGGGATAAAAAAGGTCTTTTCAGTCCCCATCTATGTTTTACTGCTGAAGAAAGTACTATAAATCTTATATCTTTTTTTATAGACAATACAGAAATATTATGAAGCTTATTTGAAAGTTGAAATTTTACGGCTTTTTAAATCCTTTGTTTAATAGTAATTTGTCTTTCACTTCAGCACAAAATAGACCCTTTCCTGGGGGAGGGCAGCCTGGGTGTCCATACCCAGTTTGCACAGCACTTTCAACAGCTCCCCAGGAGCATGGACTTACTGGCAGCCCCGTCCAGCTGTGGAAGCTGGTGCATGATTGCCTTGGGTGTATGTGTAGACACTAGCAGGCACTGGTTGGGTTGGCAGGATCAGATGAAGCACCACAGAAACACAGCCAGCTTTGTTTGCTTTCTCCCTTCTGAGCACATGGCTGGGAATGAGAGAGATGTCTGAGCATGCGGAATTTGGCCATTTCTACTTCTAATATGTAGTTTCAAGCTCTGGGGTTGTGCTTTTGGCTTGGATTTGTGCTTGTTTGTTTGGATTCTTTCTACTGAAGCACACTGAGTGTTTGTAAAGTGCAGATACATTTTGAAAAACCACAATAAAATGAAAGAAAATCACAATAATTACAAAGACTGAATGAAGGTCAAAGATAGAGTTGGTCAAAGTCATCACCCAAACTTGCTCTGTAGTTTTCCTGTGGTGCGTCACAGCTCCTCAGACTTACACTGGTCACTGCCAGTCCTGTTTGCTTGATTGCCTTTCTTCATGTCTCAGTCTTTTTTTAGAAGTCCCAAGCCCACAGCTGCATGAAGAAATAATATACAGACAAACTTTAAGACTTCGTATTAAATACAAGGTTGGGTTTGGTCCTCCTTTAGGCTGAAGTAGTCAGGCTGAGAGCTTAAAACTTCCAGTTTTTCTCAGACTTGTCTTACAGTGCCATTTTAGGATCCTGGTATATTTACCATTTTTAACTTGTTCTTTGACAATGATTCCAGGAAAAAAAAGCAAACATGAAATTATTGAGAAACTGCAGTTCCTTTGCCTTTGACACAGATGATGTGATGGAGAATCATAGGAGTAATTTAGCAGCTAGCACAAAAGGATCTACTTAGGAATGTACAGACCTGGGATTTTGGTTATGACTGAAGTGGCTTTCGGATGCACAATAAGATTGTGACCAGATAACATTATATTTACATTGGCCTTTACATTTTTCAACTTCATTGATAAGGAAATACAGCGAAGATCTAACTGCAAGGGTAGTTTTGCTGAGCGTTTATTGAAATAAGAAAAGCATCAGCAAAGATTTTATCATTCTGATCAGACTGAGCACATGACAGAAGGTCATTGGTTATATAAATTATCTTACCTAGTAGCATCTGAAGATTATGTGGATTGAAAACAAGAAATTCAGGGTCTTTTGCAAGGAACTAGAATGATAATGAGTGTAGAAACTCCCAAGCAAGTTTAAATCTCCAGGTAAATATGTTTCCTGGCCTGCACCATTCCGAACAATAATCTACTAATACAGCAACTAATCACTCTCTTAGTAAGGCCTGCACAAGAGAAAAGTAACAGAGGAGACCTCTCACCTCCCTCCAGAGCCAGAAAGCTTGGGAAAGAGGGAGCCTAAGGAGACATCCACAGATATGGAACAGCAGCCAGAAGCTGGGAAAGAGAGGAAAACATTGGCACAAAGCACAGAAGTCAAACTGAAGGCTCAGCAAACAAGAGGTTAAAAGTGAAAATCAGACTCGCCACCTACCACATGGCTGATATGGAATGGGGAGGGGAAGCTGTTGAAGTGTTGGCTGGCTCTGTGGTGGGAAGGCTGTGTCCCTTCCACCCTGTGTTCCTGGGAAAAGCCTCTGGTGTTTGCTGTAGAGGGCTTTACTCATTTCTGGAATGTCCTTTGTGCTAATAGAGTTGTCTCTGGCCTGATGGAGTAAAACGTTTCTTCTTTAAAAAAAAAGAAAAAGACAAAACCAAGAAACAACAAAACCAACAACTAAAACCCACAATAATAGGATTTAGAAACAAAACTAAATAAATTTATAGTAGCAAACTGGCTGTTAACCTTTCCTGTACACAGATTGTTCTGATTTATTTTTGGAATATGGCACTGAGCTCTAGATTTATTCATGAATGCTCTGAGACATTTACTTTCCCTTTATTACAGGACACAAGATCCCACAACTCTCTGATCTTCTTTCCTTTCACTTTCTACCTTAGTTTGAAAGACTTTTTTCTCCTGGCTCCTCTGCATTATATTCCTTGGCTTTTTACAGAAGTACAACTTCTGTGTGCCAAACTCTTTTCACATAATTTAACTAAATCCATATGTCCAGTTCATACAATCAAACACAAATCTCTGGCAGATGCTGTCTCAAAATCTGGCTACCACTTTAGCATTTTTCATTCCATGCAGTTTTTAAAGAGATTTTTGCACATGCAGCTTTAGCTTCTGGCAATTGGAAATAAAAGCACCTTCTTTCCTGCTATAGATTTCAAGCAATTTCTTAATGACTTGGTTCCCAGTTTTTGTATTCAAAGCACACTGACCTGGAAATTAGCTGTTCTGTTTTCCTAGTCCTTCCTTTTTTCCAAAGAAAAGCTAAAGATTTTAAGACATTTCTTAAAAAAGTATGGAAACTCCAGCATTTTGCCTAGTGTTCCTCTGTCCTAATCCAATTTCTTTGAAGCACAGGTTGGATCAGCAGCTTGTACTTGGTTGCAGATGTTGTTCTGCCTCTTACTTGCTAAGCTACATGAGACTGCTGAAGAAGTGGAAGCCGTGGGTTGCGTGTTGTGTTTGCCCATCACATTTCAAAGCAGCTTGTCTTCTGGATCAGAATTAGCTCTGCCAGTTTTCTGCTTTTGGTTTAGACAGAAAAAAGCACAACGGTATTCCAGCTTCTGCAACAGTCAAAGTCTATTCAGTTTCCTTACCTGAAGACTACCGTTTAGGTTTATATGCCTGTGAAATGAAGCTATATTTTCATGCATCCTTGTTCTGTGACCAAGCGCTGCAAATGAAAAAGATCAAACACTAAAAGACGTGCGCACAATGTACTTCTACCGCACTGAGCCTGAGAAAAAAAATCAAGCTGTAAAAACTGTCTGAGCTACCGAAAGGAGTTATGAGGAAGTATGAGTGCTTCCAGAGATATTTAGAGAGAATAGGTGTTTGTATAGTAAATTAATTTCAAACAAAAGCAATTTATCTTGTCTAGAGATTCACATGGTATGTAATGCAATTGAATTAGAAAAACAAGAACAGGATGCTTGAAAATTCATACCTATTTAAAAACCATACTAGGTATTTTCTATTTTAGGACAAGATTTAATTGCATTCTGTAAAATGCACTGGCAGGACAGTAATTTTGTCACCAGCAGGTAACAGCAGTTCCAACAAATGTGCTTTCTCCAATGTAGCTGTAGGAACTGTTGCTACTTAGAATAGTCATTAATCAAAACGAAAAGAACAAACTGTTATATAAAGCAATAATTTTACCAGACAAGTACTTTGAGTCTGCCTAAACCAGATGATCAGAAACAGTTCTTGGTTTATTGTCTCCTTAAAAACTTGGAAGGATACACGTCTGGCCTAATAATTTTTTTATTTTTTTTTCAGGCACAAATATAATGTTTTAAATATTTCTGTTTCTTGCAACATTTTTACCTTATTGGTGCCTGATTTGTTACTGCGATAGTTCGAACACACACGTTGTCCACTGCGATTGCATCGAAGATGCTGAAAAGGGGTGAATACCAATGGGAAGCTTCACTGGGGTGGCGTTAGCAGTAGGTATGTGGCTGGTAGTAACCATGGAAACATTTAGGCTGATCTGAAGTAGTCTAAGGGTAAGTAATAGGATGAAAGCAAGCAGAGGGAAATTTATGCTGATTCTTAGGGAAAAATAAACTCTTCATGTTGCATCCTGTTAAATTACATAAAAGGCCACTAGGGAACCGGTAGGCACTTGGAGTAATTTTAAACTGGTTTGGATGAAGAGATTTGAGGTTCTCTTGCAGGAGGCTATTTGGGCAGGAGGAGGGACTTTTCTGATCCTAGATTCATCTCAACATTAATTGCGAATGTTAGGATTCCATGGGCCTTGCTGAGCACTGGTAACTGGCTCAGTTTGAGTTCCTAAGTGCCTGGCATGTACCTTTTCAAATCAACACTGGAAATCCCTATTCACTGGTGATAACACCATTTTGATAGGAAATATTAATTGAACCAGGAGAGGTTTCAGAGACTAAGCCACTTCCGTGCTGCCTTAGTGAGTATATAAATTAAATAGAACCTTCTTAACCAGAGGGCTGTAAGTGGAGCTCAAGCAGCCAATTTTCTCCTTATTTACGGTAAGCGAGGGAGAGGAAATAATTTAGTTAGAAACCTGAGTTTGAATAAGAAGTTATTTGGTTAGAAATAATTCAGTAATCATTCGACTATTTATTTTGGGTTTGTATTCCATTTCAGAGAGGCTGTACAAAAAGGGAGTATAAGAAATGAGTGAATGGAAAAATAAAGTGAAATTTAGATACGGCGTTGTAAAGTGAGTGTGAGGAAATACAAATACATTGAAAGCTGGTAAAATGAGGTGAGACAAAATGTTAATATTGATATATGACATTTATCCTACGTGGGCTACTTATTGGTTCCAGTAAGCTGCTTCTTCTATCCCTGTTATGCTCAATTTGTTTTTTCTTAGTCACCTTTGCTCTCTTGCTATCCCTTTTTTTTGTAGCGATATGTTTTTAAATGATATGCTGATTTACTTGTGACTCCTGCTCTCCTAAATAGATGAGGATTTGCAAAACCATGTCCTACTTTTCCTGCTCCGTCATATTGTTACAGAAGGTGAAGAAGTATTTTCTCATTTCAATTTCAATTATTTGTAGGCTAAAGCAGGGACTGAACACAGATTAGCTCATCCTGGTCCTCCCACAGGCAGTGTATCACTGGCAAAAAGAGAATACTCTAAATTCCTTTGTTGTACAGTGGTCTTGGTGTCTGTTATAACAAAGGTATTATAATAAGTTTTTAAATATTAAAGAATATAAGATTATCATTATATTGAATCTTCACAAATAGAGCATTAGAAAAAAGGATTTGTAAGGCTTTTTCCTCATTTGCTTGATAAAACTGCAAGAAACACAAAAAAAAAAAAGTAAAGAACTTGCTTGATTCAGTATGCATACAAGGATGCTTGGTAAGCTGCCCGTGTTGGAAAAGACGTGATCGTTTCTGTGGCATTCTCATGAACGATACCTTGCATTATACCCTGGTTAGAGTGAAATGGGGTTTATGCTGTTTTGATGTTTGTTCTCTGAAGAAGCTGGTAGATGTTTTTGACATTACCTCACATTTATTATTGTAAAGCTTTCTTCTGATGAACCCATTCAAGTTACCTACATAGCAATTTCCTTCAATGAGTCTTCGAGATGAGTTTACTTACTTTTATATTAATAAAAAGCAGAGAGAGAAATCGTAAATGCATTCCTTTCCACTTCATACTTGCCTGGGTCATAATTAATGCTATATGGAGTTGTTACTTAAAGCAAGTACATTTTTAGGTAGTAAGATTAGACTGTTGAAATTGATGGGTAGAAAAATTGCCTACACCTCTCCCTCTTTGCTGTCGTCTTTGCTTAACATTTGGGAACCAATGACCTATAAGAGTTTTTTGGAAATTCCAACGTAATATGTAGGAAGCGGCCAAGTGTCACTGCTGGTCTCTGGCTTGTGCAGCTTCTTAGATCCCACCGATGTGATTTAGCCAGCTCTGAACCTGCTTTTACACAACACTTGTTGGAAGGAAGCCAAATTGCCCTTTTCTAATGCCTTGAATTCATAAAAGATACAGTTGGTATAAAGCCACCTTGAGTCTTCTTAATACCTGTTCAATCAGGCTGAATACAGCTCACCAAGGCTGAGCTTTCTGACTGTATCTAAAAATGCTACAATGAATAATTTGAAATCTTTTCTGAGTACTTTTAGATATTATTTTCTGGTATATTGAGAAACAATTTTTTATTTACTGTGGTGATAATCCAGATGGGACTGTTCTTTATATTTCCACATACATGCTTTTAGCTTCAAATCTGCTCAAAAATAACATACTGTAGGATAACATGGTGAATGAAAATCCTTCTGCCTGTCAACTGTACTTGACCTATCAAAAACTCACTGAAAAATCACTAATAGCCTGAGCTCACAAAGATAACAGACCGAGGTTTTCCATCAACTTGTACTCAGCAAGCTCCATAGTTTAGCTGTGACATTGACTTAAAATATTCTATGACCATTTGTTCATTACCAAGAAATCAAAATAGTTTGTTATTCAAATAAACAAATGTGATAGTACACTATTACTGTCAATTCAGCAGCTTCCCAGCCCATTTTTAAATTAGCTGGTTTAACAAAACTTATTTTCTTCCTGAAGAGAACAGCCAGGAAATAAACAAACAAATAAACCCCACAAAAATCCCTCAGTGCTGTTCAGAGTTAAAAAAAGTGTCGCATGTTTTTACACACTGAAAGAGACAGAAGATACAAGCACGTACTGTAAGACCAGAACTTCCTGACACAAATCAGAATTCTGAGAATAAATCAAAATTAATAGTTAGGTGTTTGATAGATGTAAACTAGTGTGCAATTACCTGCCACAAACAACATAATTTGGTATTGAACACTTTCAAGAGCTTTCCTTATTTTTCTGAATATAATCTGAAAGGATTCCAGCTCTTGTCATCACATGTATGCTGTAGTAGTGTTTAGTCCTGACTTTAGCAGAGTTCTCATGCATTGCT
This sequence comes from Gorsachius magnificus, assembly GCA_034008185.1. Classification (NCBI taxonomy): domain Eukaryota; kingdom Metazoa; phylum Chordata; class Aves; order Pelecaniformes; family Ardeidae; genus Gorsachius; species Gorsachius magnificus. Next base: position 33,020,386 of record CM067087.1, read on the forward strand.
TTGCAATGTTGGTGTTGTCTACCGATCTACTTCTGGATCCTGATAAAATTATTTTCATAGGCACCAAAAGATTCTTATGATGAAAATAACATAATATTTAATTAAATGGCATTTAAAGTATAAATTTTCTCTTGCAGTGTTCCTCCTGTAATTTCCATTCTTCAGTCACCTTTCTTCCTACTTAGTCATGTAGACATTTCAATCTAAGAAGTTCTGGATGAGGGTCCAGAGGCAGCAGTTGAAAGGAATAGACAGAGGAGCACAGAAAAAAAAGGCCATCAGCAAATATGGAGAGCCAGCCTAGATACTTGCAGCCTGCAAATTTTCCTGCCTGTTGTAGACACTCATATAGCTCACATATCTCCAGCCAGAGTAAACTGGTTTGTGTATTTTTTCCTCAGAAGAATCTTTTGAAGAAAAAGATCCTGTCTCCTCTGACTGTTTCATTGAAAGAGTCTGTTACCTGAGATAGGGCAGAAGGAAGGGGTGTAAAGCAAATGTGTACAGCTGCCATTTCCACTCTCCCATGGGCTTGGTGTCGGTGGTGGGTGGGCTTAGAGGCTCTGCTCAGCCTTGCTGTTGCCTGGGCAGAGAAGCAGTAGTGGCTACGCAAACTCAGAGTTTGGAGGTGCTTGGGAAAGCATAGGTAGTCCTGGGCATCAAGAATCCATTGTCAATGGAGTTCCCATTTCTTCTCGTTCTAAGAATTTCTGCATGTCTAGGAAATTAGCTCTATTTCATTGCAGTTTATATCTGGATTTTTTTTCATTCTAAAGATTAGGAGATGAAGCATTTCTGTAATAAAATTAATCTTTGTAAATACACTTTATTATTGCATGTGCTATTTTTTCTTAACAGAGGAATTAACCTCTAGTACCAAAAAGTACTATAAACTGTAAAAATTAAAGAGGACACTAAATATATAGTAATAAAAAGGACATAAATCAGTTTAAAAATAACAATGGGTTTTCTAGTTAAGCTGTTTATTACTATCGATATTAAAATTTTATGGGAGAATAAAAATGTCAGTTATTTCTGTGCATCTGACCATCAAATTGCAAACTTGCCTGTTAGTTAGAATAATAAAGTTCAAAGCAAACACTCATGTCTAAATGACCAAACCATCTGAAATTTCAAATTAAATTTCAAATTAATGACATAGAAAACAATATATTTCAAACAAGTTTATATAAAGTAAATGTATCTCAATGTAAGTAGATTAAGAATGATCAACTGTTAGATTACAAATTGTTAACTTAGGTAAGAAATCTCCAAAAAAAAACCTTAAAAAAATCAATAAAGTAATGGTGCTAGGTCAGTTCTACAGCTCAGCCTGGGTGATAAGGCATCCTTGGTGTAACAGAACAAATTATGGTTTCTACAGAAGTAGAAACCTTTAAGACTAAATACTCAGGTTTGTGCAGTCAGTAGGAGTTTGCTAAGTTCAGCCATCTTTTGACACACAGGGTCTCCTGTAAAATTTTGTTTTGTCTTAAGTGTTGTGGTTTTAGCTGTCCTGAGTTTTTATTTGAGTCTGGGAATTTAAAAGCCTCAAAAAATTTGAAATGTATAAGGCTGGTTTTCACATCAAAATACAAAAGTGTGAGTTTCACATGGTTTAAACATGAAGCCATAAATCAGGACTGTTTTTCCTAAGCCTGATACCAAGACAGGCATAAGAATCTGAAACCTGTGATGTGATTCATAACATATCCACAACTTTTTGAAACTAGATAAGTTTTCAATAGTCTTCTACTTATTATATGCTTTCTGTAACTCTAATATTTAGCCTCTGGCCTTGCTCTTGCTAAAACACCCTGTTGCTGTAGAACTCCAGTTTGTAATGACTCACCCCCCCCCCAATATGTCTTTCTGTTGAATGATGACAGTGGTGCTGACTATTTATTCTTTCCTTCCTGACATATTTAACAATAAATAGTTGCTACCTGAGATGCAGATTCTTTTATTGGGACTAAGATAAGTGATCACCAGCTCAGACTAATTCCTCTGTGACCTTAGGCAAGACACTTCAGTTCTCTATAGCCAACACCTTATCTGTAAAATGTGAATGGCACCACTTCATTTATTGCCTAAAAAGAAAGCAACAATAAAGCTTTTTGCTTCTAGCACTACAATAATGCACCTCTGGCAGGCATTACTGTTCATGAGGAAAGAAAGAAATGAGTACTGCGTAGGACTAAGCAATTACTCTGTACAAGTCCAAGACTTTGAGTGTTTTATACCTAGACATAAGTGTTTCAACCTTAGAGTACTTATGTAGAGATTTGGGAGTTTTCTGGTTATTACTTTAAGACAAGCAAACAAAACTTGCTTTTCTGTTCATTACTGAACCTGCCATGTAAAGAGTTCAGGTTTTGAGTGCATCACATTCAATTTGCTTGGTGGAGGGAATAAAGATCTGAGCCCCCAAAGTCTGTGGAGAGCTATCTGTCAATGTGTCCGCTACTGTGTTTTCAGGAAAACTGCAAAACCCACGGCCTGTCCCGTTCCACCACACCGAGAAATTCCACACCAACAGCACCATGAATGAGCTGCAGCCATCTGTATGGAGTGCTTGTTTTCTGAGGTGTGAGCCTGATGAATATACTGTGCTTAACAGTGCTGTTATGCTTTAACATCAGTATTTTAGTTACCAATATTTACAGCCTTCAGAAAATTGAGTGTTGGTAAACACACAATAGGCACAAAGATCTTCCATGACTGTAAGCAGGGAGAATGATACAGGCCATAGTGCCTAGTTTGTTTTTAATTTTTACAATTGTTGCCAGTCTCGAATATTAAAATTATAAAGCATTTCTAACTGCCTCAATTTAAGGGGTTGGATTCATTTTTCTTTCTCTTCTAAACTTCTCAGAAATGCAGTTCATTCTTTTTCTCACAGTTTATGATAATTTTTTTTTTTTAGTTGCATCACTTACTGTTGTTTGAGACTTCCTCTAACCCACCACTCGTCTTCATCTTATCTTACAGACTTGCAGGAATGTTCCTCCTTCCTGGGCCCACTTCATCTCACATACAGGTAACTACTTCATACTAAGCCACCAGTAAACAGTGTGTTATTGTGCTTCCATCCATTTGCATATCACAAAACACCAAATACACATAGAGCACACCGACTAATTTAGCTCACAATTTCTTCCATAAAGGATTGTAATTTTTCAGGACAGAACACATGTTTACGTGGCACTCCTAAACCTCACCGTACCTTCACATGGTGCTTTCACTGTAGAGACACCTAAGGGTTTTGCAGTGCAGTTATAAAATAAGCATGGCTTGCTCCTCACATATTTCTTTAAAAGAAAATCTGCAGAGGTATAATTATGCTAGATAATATGTTTATAATTTTTTATTCTGACTAGTTGCCAAATTTAAACATACCTTCAGAACATTATGCTTTACAGCAAGACTTTTGCACTATGCTAGCTAGAAGAAATGTGCCGAACAGGAGTACGGGTTCACAAGGCCTCGTCTACACAGGGAACATCCTGGTGCAAACTATTAAGGTTTTTCCTTCTGCTCCCTGCACTTTGGTTTCCAGAGGAAAAAAGCCAGGCCCATGCAGGCTCCAGCATTGTGTCTGTGGTCTGATTCCTGATCTGGGTAATTAAGAGCCTGAGACTCACCAAAGCACACAGACCACCCTGAGAAAAATACGTGGTTATCTGGATTTGGATTATGAACTTGTATGTGCTTTCAGATAAAAGATCTCCTTGAAAGACTCTAATTAAGTGTCACACTTATATAATAGCATTTAAAGTTCAACTCTCTTTGTTTTTCTTTATAAATTGGGCTTTATTTCAGAGATTCAGTTTACATGAAAGCCAGAAAAAGACAAGCTTGCCATTGTATTGCTCTGTTATCGCCACATAATGCCATCCATCGCAGGCAAGAAAGATGGTGGTATGATGTTTCTCTGTCTGGGCGCAATGATATTCAATATGCTTTTTGGAGAGCTGTGTGGTCAAAGTCAGAGAAACCAGAGCTTGTCTTCTGACCTTTCTCATGTCCTTTGTAGAATTGTGATTCTTAAATCTTTTTTTATTTATTTTTTTAGGTGCTAGAGTGGGAAAATGACTTCTAGGTCTGTAAGCTTTTCTTAAGACAGATAAAGGGATGTGGAATTTCTGGTATCATGTTGCCAGTATTTTGAAGAACAAGAAATCATTTAAAAGTTGACACAGTTTGAATCTTTTGTTTAAATTCAGATGTGCCGTAAGTAAATTTTGACTGCCCTGAAATCAATGAAGTGGAACGCTTTTATGAAAAGTCTTGGTAATGACATTACCGTTATCTAAAGGAATGACTGACTTTCAAGTATTTTCTCCCCTCCTGTCACGGGCGTGGAGGCGCTCCTGCCCACGAAAGGGGGCACCTGGGAGAGGGCTCATTTGCCCTGCTCTGGGCAGCTTCTTTTTTCCTGGGCACTTTATAAATTTGGCACAGCTTGCAGGTAGAAAATGGCCTGCAGGTTGCAAGATGGCTACAGTCATTAGATTTAGCCTTCTTTGTACAGAAGAAAGCATAACACAGGGTTCAGTAAAAAGGCGGGCAAATGGCTTTGCTTCTCGTGCTTTGCTTTATAAAACTTAGAGTAACGATGCCCTGAACGTACTGAAGAGCCTGGGACATACAGACTGGAAGATTTCTTTGAGGTTTTTATTGCTGGGCTTTTTCTACCTCAGTCTTGTCTGTCTGCCTAGGTCTGATCTTGCCCGTGACCAATCTGGATCACAGGATCAGTAAAATGTCTCTGCCCTGAGGCTGAGTTGAGAGAATTTTTAATATGTACCAGATTTCTCTCCCCTCCCCTAGCCCCTCAATATTTGTGCCAATAGGTGGAAAAGAGAAAATAACACTATGTTTGCTACTTCAGAGCTGGCTTACATATTAGAAACTCACCTTTCAGCATGGTCTTCATATGTATGTGGAATGATTGAAAACTCTTAACAGAAAAAAACAAGGTATTTGACATGTATGTGTCAGGGCATGATATACAAGTCCCTCAACACTTTTTTACGTTACCTAATAGAGTTGCAAGGATGGGAGACAATAAACCCTGTGGAAACAGGGTCCTGTCCTGTCCTGTACTGAGGCACAAAAAGAAACAAGTGTCAGAAGACAATACGAGAAAAATGTGGGAGTTGCACACAGACCGGCATTGCGATGACAGTTAAGCAGCTCTAAAGGCTGCTTGCCTTGATAACGATGTCTTGAAAACATGCAGTAATTAGCCATGATAGTCCTGAGATGCACTTCTTTCACAACATCAGCCTTATGATGAGCGTTTAACTCAGAGTTACTTTCTTTCATTAAAAATGATTACTCAAGCATGGTTTTAATAATTTTTTGAGGAAAAATGTGAACAGGAGTTAAATCCCCTAGCATTTATGTGCTTCAGAGGTTCTTTTCTGCATCAGTCTTGGGTAACCAAAAAAGCTAGAAAGGAGTTTGAAATTTGTTTTTAACACAGTATAGAATTTTTCCAAGAATTAATATTTATTAAAGGAAATTTATTACCTAACTGGAATACCAGATCTATTTAACAATGCAATATTTTGGCTTTATATCCTCTTCTCTAGAGTAAGCTAAGGCTTCCTACCAAATGACACAGGGGCTAATTTCTTTATAAAAGTCTGGAGCACAGACCAGCAATATTTAATTTATATATCTTACCATTATTTTAAAGATTGCTGTGAAGACACATCATCTTCATGCTGCTGAATGACATATGGTATGTCTCTATCTTGGGAGCAGGCACAGGTACAGATTAAAATCTGTCTTTGTTTTGCTCCCTTCCCTCCCTCCCTTTCTCTCACCGTGCACTCGTACTGTTGCATACATTTACCAG